>CM029517.1:7394186-8037259 GCA_017140615.1 Eucalyptus cladocalyx | reverse complement strand
TAGCATGGTTCGTTAGATGGCAAGCTCCATCATCCATGGAGAAAGAGTAGCGCAATGAAGGGGTGAGCAAATGAGAGAGAGTTGACAGAGAAAGTGAAAGTAGAGATAGAGAGTCTCCCGCGCTAAAATTCAAATTAACTGAGAGAGAGGGGTCTCTAGTTGGGCCGAGCCAGAAGTGACACGGGAGAGAGAGAGAGAGAGAGAGAGAGAGAGAGAGTCATTTTTTCTTTCTCTAGAAGTATAATCCTAGCATGGGCATTGGGCGACATGTGTCACCTAGTGAGTGGACCATCATTATGACATGCTGTAATCCAAGCTACGCCTAATATTTTCTCCTTAAGATGGTCAGCGTTCATGTTAGTAATTTCCAATCAACATTGGCCAAATGAACCCAATCGGTAGAACATGAAATTATTTAAAACTCAATAGGTAAAATTTTAATAAGTTTAAGACTTTTTTTGACAATTTACATTGCCAATGAGCATGTCGTGAAACATGTCATGCACGAATAATCGGATAATCAAGTGTGATAATAACCATTCTATTTCTATTTCAAAATTATTTTTTTAATTTCAGAAACAAGTTTGGAATAGAAATTCGTTTAGTAACGCAACCTCATTTTTCTAATTTTAGAACAAATTTTTAGCCCATAAATACATTTGAAATAGAAATGAGAAGTAAAAATATTTTACTTCTCTATTTCTTTTCCACTTTACTCTCTCACTCGAAGGACTCTCCTCCCTAAACCTAAGATTAGCTCAATGCCTCCCTCACTTGAAAGACTCTCCTCCATAACCCTAACCTCAATTCGACACCTCCCTTAGATCGACGCCTTACTCATCTTGACGCCATTGTCGACTCTCACTTCATAAGGCCCTCATCACTGTCGACTCCATCCTCCTCACTAGCATTGACTCCTCCTCATACTAGCCTCTTTTGTGACAACCAAGGTACGTCACACACTACATATGTCCTTTCCATTTAAATATGATACTTACAAATACGCATGTGGAAGCACTACAAAATAAATCACAATATACCATACTGGAAAGTCGTAGGAGTTTAATGCATATATATGCTTCTTCTTTATACAAATGCTAGTACTTATCATCAAAATATATAGACTGGGAACCTATGGGCTATAGGCCCACTAGTTCTATTGCTCTTGTATTATATCATAAGTGAGCCATCATCCAACTTAGGGGTTGATGGTCTCAGGCATCACCTCATCCTTTCCACAATCATATTGCAAAGGGACCATCCTAGACACTAAAAAATAAGGGGTAAGCCGAAGCTCAGTAAATGAAATCCTTAGGTCTAAGGTAGGAGATCGTCGTAATACTCAACCTGGCACCAAATCAAACAACATGACTTCAAGACAATACTAAATAATCATGCATAAGCAAGTTTATGATATGCCAATAACAAGCCATTAACCATAATCACATGGGCCCACTAGTTCTATTGCTCCTGTATTATATCATAAGCGAGCCATCATCCAACTTAGGAGTTGATGGTCTTAGGCATCACCTCGTCCTTTCCACCGTCATATTGCAAAGGGACCATCCTAGACACTAAAAAATAAGGGGTAAGCCGAAGCTCGGTAAATGAAATCCTTAGGTCTAAGGTAGGAGATTGTCGTAATACTCAACCTGGCACCAAGTCAAACAACATGACTTCAAGATAATACTAAATAATCATGCATAAGCAAGTTTACGATATGCCAATAACAAGCCATTAATCATAATGCAAGTCTCTCCCCCCCCCCCCCCCCAATGAGCAATCATATGGCATAAGATTTTATGATGCACTAGTACCACCTATTAGTTTAGCACCATATAGAAGAGCACACACACACACACATGTAGGCAGATTCATACTTATCATGAATTTCACTATCGCGCACACACAAATGAATTCATACATGTCATTGGAGCTCATTACCACACATACAAGTAGAATCATACTTGTCATGTACTTCACCATTACACACATAAGTGAATTCATACATATCATTGGCCATGACCTTCTCGATTTATCAGGCATCTCGGCTAATAAGGCATCATCACCATTGTCTCATGAGGAGGGAATCATACATACCCTTTGCCGCGTCCCAACCCATTCATCATGGATGTCCTCTACATCAACTGGGATAGACACACCACTGTACATCCGCATGATGATGATCAACATACCATGACTATTAAGAGCCATGTCATACCTTGACTATACAAGCCAAGTCATACCATAATCACAAGGGCCATGTCATAAATAGAATTTGATATTATATCAACCTTGTAGAGAACCATCATATATAGTAGAACATCTGGCTGATTCTAGAGTCTTATCCTCAAACTCATACAAGCAAATTTGCTTGAAGGCGAATAGATTGTGGCCAAGGTCTTACTCATGTAGTAATTCACGAGCAATTCATCATAACATAATTGCCACGATCATTACGATATTTGGTCATTTTCATGCATTTCAACATAATCTAATGGAAATCAATTGATCACAACATCGGCATGTAAAAACTCATCAATTCAAGCCAAAATAATACAATGATTCAACACTCAATCATTGAAACTTGCTTACCCTTAACATCAAAGTTCAAACTAAAATTTACAACCATCAATCAACCAAGTAAAGAGCGCTAAGTGGATCAAGTGCCTAGGGTTTTCACTTACCTTAATTAGGGTGCCATGAAAATCAAAGCTTTAATCACCTTGTAAGCTCTTGAAACATGAAATTTTGAAACTTTGACAACACAAGAATATAATCTTTCCTTTCACACAAAAGATCAAAATATGAACATAAAAGAGGAAAGCGAATGGAGATCTCTCTCTCTCTCTCTCTCTCTCTCTCTCTCTCTCTCTCTCTCTCTCTCTCTCTCTCTCTCTCTAGAATTCTCCCTTTTACAAGCTCGAACACATAAGATGGTCTTTTTATAGGCCAAAGGAAATGAATCTAACAAACCAAATTTAAAAGTAATGATTACTTTGGGTTAAAATCATTATATTTAAGAGTAGTATGTGTTCCAATAGAAATGCTTTGAGTGGCCTTAAGTAGATAGCTAGGATGCATCTGGCTTCATAAGATTAGCAGAGAAAGATATTTTAGTTGAAATGAGAGATGGCTTCTTTTCGGCCAAGTAAAAGGAATGAGTCATTAAGGCATTAATGTGCGATATTGTCATGAATGATGGAATGCATGATATCATGGGTTGTCTAATTCAATAAAATATTTGGTGGAAAATGAAATGATGTGTTCAAGATATAAAAGCTACAAATGGTGAAATTATATGACTTCACTTATTGATAAGGCCAAAGAAGATTAAGTAATAATGATCTTTAGCTAAAATCATGAGGTCTAAAGGTAGAAAGGATATGTGTTCCAATGAATGAGCTTCAAGTGGCCCCTCATAGCACAAATGAACTAATAAGATTTTGCCACAAGAGGATATTTTGATGGAGATGAAGACAAGCTCCTCTTCTTTGGCCAATGCACCTGTTTAAAAATTTTGGTAGAGAAAAGAAAAGGGGCATGCCAATCGAATAGATATAAAGATTTCGGGAAATTAAAATTCATTCTGAATATTGGTGAGTTTAAAAATATTTGAATCTATTAAATTCATCAATGAAAGATATCAAAATTAGAAAAATTTCAATTTAATAAATTTCAAACTCGAATATCATAATATATGAAATTCAGGACATATCAATCCCTTTCTATAACTGATATAACTATATTGGTCATGGAAAATCATGCTAAATACTATTGTCTAGCGTAGAAAATTCAAGATGTCAAATCTTTCAAGCCTACCTCACTTCCTCTTGGTCGACAATGATGACCCTCTTCAATCGCTCTCTCTCTCTCTCTCTCTCTCTCTCTCTCTCAACCCCATTTACTCAAAGGTTGAGCTGCAGGTTATTTTGCGACATTCTAGGCTTTGTCGCCGTCTTAAGTTCATTTGCTTCTTATTTATGCACATGCGGAAAGCACGTAAACATACAAACAAACCCCGACACAAATAACATGGGAACGTGAGATACAAATACCACTAACATACTTCATATATTACATAATTAGTGATGATTACAAGCCTATTTCACATACACAAAAGTGGCTTAGGGTATCCCTATCTCTGATACGATGGGTACTAACCAAAATTGGAAACCCTTGTACTACTACTTGGCTAATACATATGAGCTTAGTCCGAACACTCGGATGGATCCTCATTATCACTAAGATTCTGATTTGGGTTATGGAATCCACAGAGAGGTCCTATCTAAGTATTTTTCATACAACCTACACCATGCTTCGAAATGCATCGGGACGAGCTCATCCAAGCCTTTCTCTATCCACACAATGGATGATATGTTGTGATAAGTAATGTTAGTATCTATGTCAAATACATCTGTCATAGTAGTATCTATCTTTACAAGGCAACCAAAATGCACGGTAGTCATGATTCTAAGTACTTGTAAAGAAACGGGGTGAGTATTTGGAATACTTAGTAAGTGTAGCCTCTAGCTTTTGAATAGAACATCGATTCATCATCAACACCAGTCAATCATTTTGTGCAAACCATGGCGAAGGCAAATCAATTGCAAGATGCACCCAAGCTTCAAGCATAAATGAATGATAATTCTTGCAATCATTCGTGCACATGATGCATGCCTTGAGCTTATGCATTCTAGCCTTTCTTTCTTGCTCATGCATGCCATACTTATTAAGCTTTTTTTCTTGTGCTCGGGACTTGAACCCAAGTTTTCTCGGAGCCGTCTTAGGACTTGAACACAATTCAATTCGAGCGTTTTTAACCGGGCTTCTGGCTTTTTGCTGGCTTCTAGGACTCAAACCCAGTTAATATGCTCGGGACTTGAACCCAAGTCTTATGCCAGCCTCTGGGACTCGAACCCAGTTCTTGCTAGGAATTCGAGGACCCAAACCCCATTATTATCTTTTCTTATCTTTGCTTGAGCACAAATCCCTTCTTGAAGGTGTACTCATGTCTTATGCATGTGTCATGAAATGCACTTTACGCTCAAACATGATGCACATGCCATGAAATCATGAATTTCCTTATCAACAACATCACGAACGAGCCTAAGCCTAAAGCTCTGGTCAAGTAGCAAGCATAAAAGAACCCCGCACCAATTCAAGACATGAACTCAGTACACCTCAATACCGAATCACATCTTATGGCTATGGGCGAACCTCAACTTGTACCGCTTGAAAGTTATGAACCGTGACTTCGTTCTAGTCATACAAGAAATTCAAGAACATGAACAAGTCATAGAATACATCAAGCATCCAAGAATCAATCAACCTACCCTTGGCTTGTTCATAAGAGGATTTCCTAGGGTCGAAGACGTCTCGAATGTTACTAAAAGAAGGGAGAAACTACACTTACCTGGATGAACCTTGAACTAGCGGGCAACCTACAAGGATGGGCGGCTTGCTTGATGCCGAAGGAGAGAGGGGGCGTGAGAATACAGAGGGGTGACTAAGGAGGAGAAATGAGGAGAAAATGAGAGCAAGGTGAGGAGAAATGAAGAGGCTCCTCCTATTTATAGCCCTTGGTGTCATTATTACTAAGCCAAGTGTTCCATTTTGAAGTGTCCAAGTGGCCTACCTAAATTTCTTGGGCGGCAAGCCTATTAGTCCAATAATTGAGGCCTAAAGAATGAGTTGGCTAGCTAGAATATTTTGCTTAGCAATCTAGGCTTATAGGCATCATTGATGACAGCTCACTTTTCACTCTCCCATTGATCCACTAATATCCCTCATTTAATGGGCATTTAATGAAGTCTAATGATGAAGCTACTCTAGGTTGACAACTCGGAAATTCTAGAATATTTGGTTATAATGAGGGCTCGTGTAGCGCGTTCCAATTAGTCCACATATACGTCACTTTTTTTAGAACTTCCAAAGATATTTTACCATTATCATGATGTTTGACTTTTTAAGGGGATAACTCATCCTTTCATTAAATGAGGAGATTCTAGAATTCTCTTTGTTTTGTTTTTTTCTTCATTAATGAGGTGGTCTAGAGAATTCCATCATCCAAGTTGGTTTCGGGGCCAAAGAATGGATTATTAGGTACATCTTGAAAAATCGAATCACGTACACCCAAGGTTTGGCCCTTATGTCCCATATTCGCCCAAACTGTTCCTTTGGACGGTTAGTTGACCAATAGGATCGATTGTCCTCTAATTGGTTTAAGACCTATTGTAAGGCTACCCATGGCCTAGCACAAAGCCAAGACACTCATGGACCTTAGAATAAGTGACAGAATAGTCGGGTCTATCTCTGGGCTCATTTCAGTCGGCACCCGATCCACCGGTAGGGTTTATGGTCAGTGCATTACAAATCCATAATCGGACATCATCAATTTGAGATTCCATTCTGATCACTAAGAATTAAATAGGGAATGCTACATTTTTGGTTGGAAGGAAGTCGCACTTGGTCAATTTGGATTGTCCGTGTATCGGTGCATAACCGGGTGGAATCACCTACGACTAGAAATTGCGACCGGTTGGATTGACCCATGACCATCCATCGATCCAAAATCATCCTGTGACCAATTCTCGTGATCAAAAAGTCATCTTATGAGCTGGTGTTCCTATCCCACTAGTATGGTTGGTAGAAATTCATAGCTGACACCTCAACCAATTGGTGACCAGTCGGTCGGTTGTGACTAATCCATGATTCCTTGCCGATCGAACCGATTGACCCATGGCTAATGGGCCATGATTGATCCTTTTAGGACCTTATGGGTGATCTTTATGTGGTCGGAATTGAGGATGTTACTCTCTCTCTCTCTCTCTCTCTCTCTCTCTCTTTTGTTTCGCAGTTGTCCAAAGGCCTTAGAGTTCGATTTTGAGTTTGTATCATTATCCCTTTAATTTAAGTTTTTAGGTTGGGCATTTTATATGATATCGCAGTCAAGTTCTTGTCTCAACTTATTTCGCATGTACGATAGAACGGTTCCTCAAATTTCAATTGTCATTTCCCATCCGATTTGCATGTGAGAGAGGTGTCAAAAGTGTCATAAATCATTTTCTAAACAGTTGATGGTCTTAGGGCGTGCGCATGATAAAATTTATATTTCTCTGTTTTTCTATTTCTCTATTACCCAAAGCAGGTTTGGAATAGAAATCCGTTTGGCAACACAATTTCATTTTATTTATTTATTTTTGGAATAGATTTCTATTTCAAAAATAGATTTGAAGAGAAATTAGAAGCTAGAATTTTTAGTTTTTCAATTTCTGGAATAAAAGTGATAAATCAAAACTCTTTTCATCGTTTACTCTTGTCATCGCCCATCGCCCATTCACCACCCTTAGGATGCCAAACGTCCACTACCCGTCGCACACCACTGTCCGCCCATTGCTGATCATTGGACCCGCCACCGACTGCCCACCTATGGACGTCAGACTTCGACCACCCATTGTCGATTGTCAACCACTCGCCACTAGATCCTAGCCGCTGATCAACAGATTCTCATCAACGGACACTAGACGCCGAACGTCGAACGCCGAACATCACCATTTGGTCGCCCACCGCCCAACGCCAGACTTTGGCCACCCATCGCCGGTTGTTGGCCACCGGATGTTGGCTACCAACCGTTGGACACTCATTGCTGAATGTCGATGCTAGTTGTTGAATGCTGGACCCTCGTTTGTTGTCGGACATTAGATGCCTGTTGCCGAATGCCGGCTGTTGTCGCCCCTAGAAATAGAAATTTTATTATGTTATCAAACGAATTTCTATTCCAAAAATAAAAATTTTAAATTGTATAGATCTATAGAAATTGAATTTTGTTCTAGAAATTTTATCATGCACGCTAATACACTCGATCTCTCTATATATAATTTTTAAGTTTTTTTATTGGACATTCTATAGATCTCATAATAGTACTTGATGTGTTGCTCATTTTGGTTATTTTCTATTAAAAAGAGAAACATGACACGACTCATCATTGTAGCATAGTTGCCACATAAAATAACCTAATATAGAAAAATATCATGACTAATACTTCAAATTATTCGTCATCAGTCATAACTCGAACATCACAATAACTTTCATCTTTGAAAGAAAGGAACCAAAAAGAAGAAGAAGAAGAAGAAAATATTTTAATATGGTAGACATGTATCACAAGTTGGCAATTCCTTTGTCACAACCCGATCCTCCGAGTATGTACTCATCTCTTTATGGTCAATTAAATAGCGACGTCCCAGGACGCATCGCCAACCCATTCATTTTAAATGCACATGCGGAAATAGATAAATAGTCCCCAAACAACAATTCAATGGGATAGAAAAGCAGGGCCACACTTCCTTGAAAACCACAACACACCTTTTCACATATCAGGATAATTTATGTACATTACTTTCCATTATTTACAAGGCCTACCAAATGGGTCAATTCTCAAAATTGGTTGTCCTAAGACCAATTATTCAGATCTGATCGTTGAACCTTCAGAGTCCACGGGATCCGGGCAAGACGATGGGTCCTCCACATCACCATCAGGCAAGTCTACTAGACTCTCCTCCTGGGCAGCATCAATCACCTCAGCATGGATATCAAAACCCTTAAGGGGACCTAATCTAAGACCATAGGGAGTGATATGGAACAAGGCTCTGAACTAATCCGATACCTCTTGGTGTGGGACTTCCTCAATCCATACTGAGGTTACTACCAACTCATAAGTCCAATCACTTATGGGATTGGGGGAAAACAGTGACTTATTCGGTTATTCTCATGGGACGACCAAGATTCCCAGGGGTAGTCACCATTTGCGCACCTGAAAATGGTTATACAATAATCAGTGAGATAACGTCTCAGCAAGTTCTATCCCCTAAGACCTGAATAGGAAGCCAATACACTCTAGAGGTTGCCTAAGCACAACACGAGTCAAATGATTTACCTTGACCTCAGTTTCTTCCTGCAGGTCAGTAGATATCAGAGGTACAGGAAACACATCAATTCACGGCATCAGATTAAATCATTGATCAATCGATCTAATCGATTACATGTCACCACGACCTTCCCTTAGTCGGTATATTCAATACTATCTATAAAGTCTGACCTTAGTCTAAGATTGCTCACCCAAAGCTAATAATATAATATATTGTATATGTGTTCACCCAAAATTGATAGATTAGGGCCCCCCAGGCCATCAAAGTATACTATATGTGCTCATCCAAAGCTTATAATACATGCTCACCCAAAGCTGATAATATATGTTCACCTAAAACTGATATTATGGTAATATTATTTATATGCTTGCCCAAAGCTGATAATTTAGGACCCCTAAGCCAAGATAGTATACCATTTTCATCATATAACAATTCACCATTTTTATCACATCCGATAAAAATAGCCGTGTGTGAGTACACGGTCGGCCTTAGCCAAATATAGTAATTTCCTCTTTCACAATTTTCACCATTTTATATGGTCCACCAAAATATTTTTGGTATTGTAAACCAACAACTGATTAATTTCCAATCAATTACTGAAATAATTAATTTATGAATGAAATCCTAAAAATACAATTAAATCATTTTGGCACAATTTAAAACTCAATTAAATAAATGGACTGCATCATTGGCTATCCCAGTCTAATTTTTGAAAATTAATTAATTAATTAATTACGTAAATTATTAAATAATTGCAATAAATCCAATTTAGGCATGTAATGCCTAATTGGATGCCAAAACAGACCTAGAAAATTTCCAAGATTCGCTCAAGAAATAGTAGAGCGTGTCTACTTGCTAAATACATTAACCGTTTGCCTAACATGCATCGGTAAGTCTCTAATTTAATTATTCTAATATAATATATCCACATAATTGCACTTAATTAAATCTAAACAACCCCTAAGCATCATTAGCTAACTAAGTGAGGATTAGTGAGCAAAACTCACTTGTTTAGCTAGCGGGTTGGTGCAAATCGACGGGAACGTTGTGGGGGAACAACTTCCTTCAAAGTGGGTTCGCCAAACGGGACCAGGACGGGCTTGAAAATGGGCCACTAAACCCACAAACCCTTGTTGATTTTGTCATCGATCAACGCTAAACGGGCTGCCATGGGGGCTGATTTGAGCATGGCTCGGGCTAGGTTCGGCAGTGGCGAGTCGGAGTACAGGCCGAGGCTAAAATGGCCGCGAACTAGGCCAAGTTGTGGCTGCCGAGCTTGTTGGAACGGGTTGCTATTTTAGGCTTCGAAGCTGAGCCAAAGCGGATGAATGGTGGGGCAGCTCTGCGTTTGTTGGGCGCACCTGGTGAATTGGTGGGAAGTCACACATGAAGCAGCAGAAATTGAAGACAAAAATGGTGGGGGCTCGGCAAGTTGGTGGGGCGTCTGTGGGGCAGCAAACATGTGAGGGAAATGGGCAGCAAAAGCAAAAAAGAAGAGAAGACTTCCTCGGTCTTAATTGGGGGGACAACAAACGAAGTAGAAGTCAAATGAGACAGGGGAGGGAGCTCGTCCACACAGCCAAGAGAGAGAGAGAGAGAGAGAGAAGTACTTAATTATTGGATAAGTGAAAGTTTGGTCAAACAGAAAAAGTGAGGTTGAATTCTACAAATGGGACCGTCGGTGGGGGCAACAAATCAAGAGAGAGGGGGAAAAGGAAGAGAGAAACATGTGGCCAAGAGGGAGGGGATGTGTGTGTGCGTGAAAAAAGAAAGAAAAACGTGGAGAGAGAAGTAAAAAGGAAGAAATAATATGCGGCCAAGGGAGGGTCTACGTGAAGGGGCAAGAGACCAACGTAAGAAGGAAGAAAAAGATTAAAACAAAAATATAATCTTGATTAACTTCAAAACACCTTGCCAATTGGTCATCCTAGGGCCAATTTCCTCGCCAATTGCACAATTTGAAGACCAAGATAAGACGGCCTCTTTATCTTACGAATTTCTCTCAAATCCGAATTCTATTTCATTTTTCTCAAAATTCAATTTTTCGAACAAACTTCTCTAAATGGGGTTCGATTTGATGCGGAAAAAGCCCACGAAAATTCCTATCACCCATTCACTCACACCAAATACCGAAATTCTCTTCAAATTGACAAATAAGAATTTTCATTCATTTTATGAATTGCCCGATTTGATTTTTCATATAAATTCTGAACCCACCGGAAATTTCTCAAAATGTGAGTCGATGTTCCTAAAATGACTTATGACACGACATAAGTTTCAATTTCTAAAATTGAATTTAAATTCGCGATTACTTTCGATCAAACGCGCTTTTAGTGTGATCTTGCCTATCAGGTAGTTTTTAGGAATTTTTGGTGCAATTGACTTGTGATCGATTTTCTTCGAGCCACACGTACTTTTTCGACACATTGGCGACTCTCGATGGTCATGAAAATCTCGAGATTTCAAATATGGACACAGGGTACCAAAAATGATATAAAAAAATTGGTCTAGTGCTAATCGACGAGAATTTTGGAGTTTATTGGAATCACCTACGTTTAACTACACATCTCAGTCGAGTCGACCTATCTCCGGTCTCTGATCAATTTTAAATTATGCCGTAATGACTCTTGCAGATTAGCACGGTCGAGAAGTCGATTCCTTGTCGAATTTTCAAATCATTGCATTAAACTCTTTAAACGGCTTCACATAATAAGTTAGTTATCTCATAAGTGGCCATCTCAGAGAAAAAACACCATAGTCGTGTTGACGAAATGTACGACTTATCTAATCGAAATCAGAACCTAAAATCTGAATGTCATAACTCTTCACCTTTTATAAAAATTTCGTCCTCGAAATTTAAACCTTTACCAATCCTCGATCAAAAGGTGGGGGTGTTGTCGTCTCATTGAGTCTTACTTTCCCATGTATTTCTTCGGTCCCGAGGTGTTGTCAAACCACTTTGACCAAGGAGATCATCTTGGTACACATGATTTGCTCTTTCGGAACCACCAACTGAATCGGGCTTTTCATGTACGACATTCTATTGTTCACGTCCGATTCTTCATGATTTAGCATGTGCGTCGGTCAGGTTCATATGTCCTTAACCTCGACATGTGAAAGACGTCATGCACTTGCACCAACCTTGGTGGCTATGCAAGACGATACGTTAGGATCCTAATTCTCTCTCTATAATCTCAAAGGAACCTACGTACCTCGGTTTCAGTTTTCCATTCTTGTCAAAGTGCAAGGTATCCTTCATTAGTGACACATTCAGAAAGATGCAATCACCAATTTGGGACTCT
This sequence comes from Eucalyptus cladocalyx, assembly GCA_017140615.1. NCBI lineage: Eukaryota > Viridiplantae > Streptophyta > Magnoliopsida > Myrtales > Myrtaceae > Eucalyptus > Eucalyptus cladocalyx. The sequence continues at coordinate 8,025,030 of CM029517.1, read as the reverse complement.
AAGGGCCTTCAATGCTCAATGATACAACTTTTATGACAGCTTTGAGCGGTCCTTAATCTAATTTTGATCTCGGCAACTGCAATCACTGACTGTTGCACTAACCCTGGCCTGTGATCTTTCTTCACTTCACTTTCTTCTCACCACTGAAATTCTGCACACTTCGCTATGTAAGCTTCAATAGGAACCATTTGAAAGCTCTGCCAAAATTGGGAACCTCTGGTCTAGATTTGAAATGAATTTGTCACTGGCATTCCATGTAGACAAACTTTCTGACACATATACACTTCTTTATGCCTATTCAAATCGAGATCTTTTCGTACTGTACTAAAGTGAGTCACCTCCATTCATTTGTTGACCACAACCTTAAATGGAATCAATGCTCCCCCAACTCCTTAGTAAACCTATCATAACATTCCATCATGCTATACTTCCATTCCCGCTCAAGACTCTTGAGTGATTTTAAAAGTTATACTATTTTGCATTACTAAATTTCCACTTACTGATACATATGATACTTGCAACATGTCCGGCGATATTTATCTTCATAACGGTCTACCAATCGAGCTTATGCCAGTTCAGACCTCCTTTGAATTGTCTAGTCGAATATTACAACTACTACCATGAATTTTTGACAATGTCTCTTACCTGAGTGCTACCTCATCAAGTACACCCCCATCACTCTCAGAACTTAAGTGTTCCATCCTCAGACAATTGATAGTCAGTCTCTTTCTTATCAGTATCCTCTTATAGGATCTTCTGAACATTCATAAAGCGTTTGATTTTAACATGAAGCGTTTGATTTTAACATGAATATTTAGTTCAATTTTTTAAGGCAGCTATAAAATTCAAAATGTAGCCTATCTCTAATTTGAAAACTGAATTTCGAACCATTTTCAAGTAAGGTATATACTTTAGCCAGCCTATGCACAATTGAAGATTCTCGACTCAATGCCTCAATGACTTCTTTCATTCTTCCAAGGTGATACCAAATATCACCATCCTAGTCCTTCCAAGGATCTGATTCACGACACCGTCTCATATTCAACTCCTTCTGAAAGAATAAACACTTGAGACTTTAATAATCGATGAAGATCTAGAATCTTTCTTCACACCAATGATGTCTCTAAATTTTTAGAGCAAATATTTAATGCCGTGAGTTCTAAGTCATGCGTCGAGTAATTCAACTCAGGAGGTCTCAACTGGTGGGATGCATGTACAACCATTCTACCATGTTGCATCAGCATGCATCCTAGGCCTCTTAACGACACATCACTATAGATCTCACTTCCTCCAAAACCATATGGAATGATAAGCACAAGTGCGGTAGTCAGTTCATGCTTAAGCTCTGGAAGCTAGTCTCGCACTTGTCTATCCACACGAACTATTCTTCTTTCCTTAGGAGTTGAGTCCATGGCAACACCAATACTGAAAATCCTTGTACACGTCCTCTACAGTAATCTGTCCAATTCATACAACTCCTGATATTTGACATTGTTGTTGGTCTTTGTTCACTAATAACTGTTTCGATCTTCGCTGGGTCCACGAAAATTCCTTCACATGAAATCACATGACCATTCTTAGGTGGCTCTCATGATCCTTAGCACTCAATGAATACTCCAGAATATCTTTGATAGACACAACCACGAACTAAATTCGATATTCCTTGAACACTATGTTTGCCAACTCCATGACAGCAGCCAGAGTGTTCACCGACCAAATGGCCTTACAATACTCTTGTAAAGACCATCTCAAGTACTAAACATTAATTTCAATATGTCTTTCCTCCTAATCCTCAACTGATGATGCCATGTTCTTAAGTCAATCTTTGAAAATATTGACACACTTGTAATTGGTCACATAATTTGTTAATCTTCAATTATGAACACTTGTTCTTGATCGTTACTTAATTGACTTGACGATAGTCGATACAAAATTGCAACAAACCATTTTTCTCCTTCACCAACAAAACTTGTGTTTCCCCAAAGTGATGCATTGGTATGTACAAATCTCTTATATAGTAATTCTCACACCTCTTTCACTGACGACAGGCTTGACTATCCCTATGGTAACACTTTTAGAAATTTTGGACTACTAAGGTATCCATAATCTTCAGTTCTCTAATCTGTCTTATCTAAGACAATCACCAAGTCACCTTGGCAACTTCCTTCTAACAAACAAGTTGCTTTTCAGCTACGAGATTAATGAAATCGAGATTCTTTTGGACTCCCAATAATCTCGACACTTTCACATGCTAATGGACTAAGCTGGATTACTCCCTTACCATAATTCATTACCACAAGATACTCCATGAGCCTACTCTATTCATGTGGCGTCAAAGTTACACATCAGCAACTAGTCAAGCACAACTATAACTAGTGATTCTCCTTTCTTCCATTTCATTTCAACAAGCCAAACTTTGACAAACTTAGCCTAAAGCTCTATTGTGCTACTCTGGTAAAATCTCCTCAAGAATATTCTTCTTCTAATTGGCATAAGGTCGGTTCCACTCCTGTCCTTTTCGCCATTCTAGTGGTGTCCTAACTATGGTAATGACATCTATGCTCTCTTGGACTTCACTAACGGTCCCTCGCCTGATGGCCGTGCTTGTCACAATCACAGCACGTTCTAGCCACACCGGGCTACTAGATTGACCTATGGTTCATTCTATAATTTTAGCACTCATCTGGTGAGTTCTTTATCTTTTGTTAGATGACAACATACACTCTTTCAGGTACTGGAGGCTTGTTCCAAAAATTTCACGGTGCGTTCTATAGCGCACTTCCTCTAATCTGTCCCATCGGCCTTCTAGGACCGTTTCTAGCCAGGTAACCATGTTGGCTACACTCAAAACAAATTCTTGTCATAGGAAAGACATAAGGCAAATCTCCGTCGTCACACATGGAAACAACATGTTCCATTTTGACTCGATGACCTGACTATTCCACCCTTCTTATTGGGTGGAATAGAATGCTTTTCTCTTGACATGGGTTTTTTCCTTGACCAATTTCCATTTCTGCCTGAATTGAATCTTGACTTGGATACATAAGTTTGTTTCCTAATCACAATTCTAGGTTGGACCTCGACAAAAGTGGCAACAATAGTGACTCGGTCCCGAGATTGCTGGCTCAACCAATTCCAAGGAACACTAGCGCCTGAACAATCCCATCAAACCTAGGATCACTCGATACTATTACACTCTCAGTACTGACTTACGGCGGTACTCTTACACTCGCGTTGGTCTAAGCTAGCGCTCTGCCACAACCACCTCGGGTACCAATCCTTATCGACGTTCTTTCCCGAATCACAGAGGCTACCGTCCTCTTACTAGGAGTTCTCAGCTCCTAATCACTCATATTCCAAGATCTTTATAGACACTTGTTTTCTAATTCCAATACCATATTAGAATTTGAGTGATCCACATCTACAAACAATTCTACCAATCAGCTACCACAGACATGCATAAGCATGAATTAAAAGCCATTTCTACTAACTATCCCATCACTCATCACACCTTATCACTCTAACTCTTAACCCACTTTGATACCACTAAAAAGGGGATGTCACGCCCCGATCCTCCGAGTACGTGTCCATCCCTTTATGGTCGATTAAATAGCGACGTCCACGGACGCATCGTCGACCCATTCATTTTAAATGCACATGCAAAATAGATAAATAATCCCAGACAACAATCGGATTGAAAAGCAAGGCCACATTTCCTTGAAAACCACAACACACACTTTCAAATATCATGATAATTTATATACATCACTTTCCATTATTTACAAGGTCTACCAAAGGGTCGATTCCCAAAACTAGTTGTCCTAAGACCAACTATTCAGATCTGCTTGCTGAACCTTCAAAATCCATGGGATTCGGGCAAGACGACGGGTCCTCCACATCACCATCAAGCAGGTCTCCTGGACTCTCCTCCTGGGTAGCATCAATTACCTTAGCAGGGATATCAAAAACTCCTAAGGGGACCTAATCTAAGACCGTAAGGAGTGGTATGGACCCAGACTCTAAACTGATCAAGTACCTCCTAGTGTGGGACTTCCTCAATCCAGACTGAGGTCACTACCAACTCATAGGTCCAATCATTTCTGGGATCGGGGAAAACAATGACTTGTTCGGTTATTCTCACGGGACGACCAAGATTACCAGGGGGAGTCGCCATTTGCGCACCTGAAAATGGTTATACAATAACTAGTGAGACAACGTCTCAACAAGTTTTACCCATTAAGACCCGATTAGGAAGCCAATACACTCTAAAGACTGCCAAAGCACAACACGAGTTAGAGAACTTACCTTAATCTCAGTTCCTTCTTACAGATCAGTATATATCAAAGGTACAAGAAACACATCAATTCACGACATCATATCAAATTTTCATCAATCGACCTAGTCGATTACATGTCACCACGATCTTCCCCTGGTCGGTACATTCAATACTATTTATAAAGTCCGACCTTAATATAGGACTGCTCACTCAAAGCTAATAATAAATAGTATAACTCCCCCAAAACTGATAATATAATATACTATATATGTGCTCACCCAAAGCTGATAGATTAAGACCCCCAAGCCATCAAAGTATACTATATATACTCACCCAAAGTTGATAGTACATGGTCATCCAAAGCTGATAATATATGCTTACCTAAAAGTTGATACTATGGTATACTATTTATATGCTCGCCCAAAGCTAATAATTTAGGGCCCCCAAGCCAAGATAATATACTGTTTTTGTCATATAACAATTCATTATTTTTATTACACCCGATAAAAATAGTTGTGTGTGGGTACAAGGTCGGACTTAGCCAAAATATAGTAATTTCATCTTCCGCAATTTTCATTATTTTATATGGTCCACCAAAATATTTTTGATATTGTAAACCGACGCTCGATTAATTTCAATCAAATACTGAAATAATTAATTTATGAATAAAATCCTAAAAATACAATTAAATCATTTTAGCACAATTTAAAGCTCAATTAAATAAATGGACTGCACCACCATAATCAGCATAAAATTCCGGTTGTCGGCTATCTCGGCCTAATTTTTGGAAAATAAATAATTAATTAATTAATTGCAATAAATCCAATTTAGACCCGTAATGCCCAATTGGACGCCAAAACGGACCTGGAAAATTTCTGAGATTCGTTCAATAAATAATAGAGCGTGTCTACTTGCTAAATACACTAACCATTTTCCTAACATACATCGGTAAGTCTCTAATTTAATTATTCTAATTTAATCTATCCACATAATTACACTTAATTAAATCTAAACAACCCTTAAGCTCATTAGCCGACTAAGTGAGGATTAGTAAGCAAAACTCACTTGTTTGGCTAGCGGGTCAGTGCAAATCAATGGGAAAGTCGTGGGGGAACAACTTCCTTCAAAGCGGGTCCGCCAAACGGGATCGAGACGGGCTTGAAAATGGGCCACTAAACCCACAAACCCTTGTTGATTTTGTCATTGATCAAGGCTGAACGGGCTGCCACGGGGGTTGATTTGAGCATGACTCGAGCTAGGTTCAGCGATCGTGGGTCAGAGTATGGGCCAAGTCCGAAATGGCCGTGAACCGGGCCAAGTTGTGGCTGCGGGCTTACTAGAACAGGTTGCTATTTTGGACTTCGAAAGCTGGGCTAAAGCGGACAAATGGTGGGGCAGCTCCACGTTTGTTGGGCGCGGCTGGTGAATCAGTGGGAAGCCACACGTGAAGCAACACAACTGAAGAAAAAAATGGTGGGGGCTCGACAAGTTGGTGGGGGCGTTCGTGGGGGCAGCAGACATGCGAGGGAAATGGGCAGCAAAAGCACAAAAGAAGAGAAGACTTCCTCGGTCTTGATAAAGGGGACATCGAACGGAGCAAAAGCTGAATGAGACAGGGGAGGGAGCTCATCCACGCAGCCGAGAGGGAGAGAGAGAGAGAGAGAGAGAAAAGTACTTAATTATTGGATAAGTGAAAGTTTGGTCAAACAAAAAAAGTGAGGTTGAATTCTGCAAATGGGACCGTCGGTGGGGGCAACAAATCGAGAGAGAGAGGGGGAAAAGGAAGAGAGAAATATGCGGCCAAGAGGGAGGGGATGTGTGCGTGCATGGAAAAAAAAAAGAAAAACGTGGAGAGAGAAGTAAAAATGAAGAAATAATATGCGGCCAAGGGAGGGTCTACGTGAAGGGGCAAGAGACCAAGGGAAGAAGGAAGAAAAGATTAAAAATATATATATAATATTGATTAACTTCAAAACACCTTGCCAATTGGTCATCCTAGGGCCAATTTCCTTGCCAATTGTGCAATTTGAATAAAAGAAGACCAAGATAAGATGGCCTCTTTTTCTTATGAATTTCTCTCAAATCCGAATTCTATTTCATTTTTCTCAAAATTTGATTTTTCGAACAAACTTCTCTAATTGGGGTCCGATTTGATGCGGAAAAAGCCCAAAAAAATTCCTGTCACCCATTCACTCACACCAAATACTAAAATTCTCTTCAAATTGACCAATTCGAATTTCCGTTCATTTTCCAAATTGCCTGATTTGATTTTTCATATAAATCCCGAACCCATCGGAAATTCCTTAAAATGTGAGTCAATGTTCCTAGAATGACCTATGACATGACAGAAGTTTCAATTTCTGAAATCGAATTCAAATTCGCGGTTACTTTCGATCAAACGCGCTTTTAGTGTGACCTTGCCTACCAGGTAACTTTTAGGAATTTTTGGTGCAATGGACCCGTGATCGATTTTCTTCGAGCCACACGTACCTCTTCGACACATTGGCGATTCTTAGTGGTCATGAAAATCTCGAGATTTCAAATACGGATACAAGGTATCCAAAATGATAGAAAATCAGTCTAGTGCCGATCAATGAGAATTTTGCAATTTATTGGAATTACCCACGTTTAACTACACACCTCAGTCGAGTCGACCTATCTCCGGTCTCTGATCGATTTCAAATTGTGCCATAATGACCCTTGTAGACTAGCATGGTCGAGAAGTCAATTCCTGGTCGAATTTTCAAGTCTATTGCATTAATTCCCTTAACGGCTTCACCTAATAGGTCAGTTATCTCACGAATGGCCATCTCAGAAAAAACCACTATAGTCGCATTGACGAAAGGCCCAACATATCCAATTGAAATCGGAATCTCAAAATTAGGATGTCACATCATTAGCCGCGAGTAACATGTGTGGCGCCTAGCGAGTGAAATTCACCAAGCCAACTTTCATTCAATAGTTCGGCAAATAGCTTTCTTATATGAGGTTGTACTACACCAAACTTAGCTTGGACATTTAATTTATCAAGCAAGACATTATATCACTTTAGGTTCGATAACTAGTTTCGGCTCGCCATGGCCTCATCGGAAAAGTGACATTAGCTCCCGATCAGTTTGTGCACGGGAGGCCAACTCCATTATTAGAACTCCTAAGTAATATAATCTTTCTATCTTAGGACTCCTAGCATGGACCGTTCCGATGCCACTCCCATAAAAGCAGTTGTATTCATTCCCTCTGCATTACTTACCCTTCACTTGATAACCCAAGCTTCACTCATAAATGTCACAAGTATGGGAGAATCATTAACCGTGACACATGCATACATCTCTATCTAATCTTGGCAACACTTTCAAAAATGTTTTCTTTAGGATAAGCTAATTTGATAAAATTAACATATTATAGTTTATTGTGGTTTTGTCCTCTAATCCGTTGAAATGTAAATAGTTAAAGTAGGTTCAATCATAAACTTTTTCAAAATTGATCAATTGAGTCGATCTGACCAATTATGACCAGAAATTTTGTTGACGTGGACACCGATTGTCCTACATGACATGGATGGTGCTAACATTGACAATTTTTAACAATATTTTATTATTCTTTAGATACTCTGTTTTTTTTTTTTTTTGATACCCAAGGAACCCCGTCAGCCGTTCGTTGCCTTACGGCGGTACATAGCCGCCAGGTAAATCCTAGAGCGACGCTAGCGGATGACTCACCACCCCGACGTCATGCTTAAATCGCCGATGCTTCCCCTGGGGTTTGATCCCCTCACCTTTCCCCCAAGGCAAGGGGTTCTTATCCAGCGGAGCCACCAAGGCCGGTGGTTAGATACTGTTTTCTGTACATCCTTAACAAATAATAATATATTACTTCTTTCATTTGATATCAAGTTTACCTATGTCCTCTTGCATTGAAGGAGAAATCATTTCTCATTTTTTCTAGAAGAATTTTGCAAGGATGGAATTTAGTTTAAAGCTCTGTTCCTTTAGCTCTACCTTTCACTCATTTGATATCAAGTTTAACCTTTCACTTATAGAAGAATGAAGGATGCAATACCATTGTTTCTGAAGTACCACCGAAGTCACTTGAGGGTACTTCTGAAGTTCTGGCTACTGCTGGTGTAGATGTGTAGATGTGTAGATGTGTAGATGCATAGAGTTTCTGTCTTATCAACCACACTGCATACGACCTTTTGTTTTCATGAACTGTGTTGTTTAACTCATCTGCCTGTGTGGTTGGGCAGCATCTGCATGCAAGGCTTATTTGTGCGCACCCATATGCATCCGCCGTATGTGTGGGTTTAGGTCTTTGAATTACCCATGATCTATCTGATATTAAGTCTTTTGGGTTCTAATGTTCTGTGCCATAATTTGCAACTTCTGATGAATGAATGATACTGACATGGACTACTACTGCTTAATAAAAATGGCATAAACTGTGGGTTTGATCAAGCACCGTTGTTGATTAACAAAATGCTATGGGAAAAAAGTGGTGCTCACATTCACCTATGCTGGACAAAGGCACTGAAGTTTTAGATATGTAATTTAATTTTTTCTCTTATTGATATATAAACATTCATGAATATAAGACCTTGCTCAAAGATTGAGCATTTTTATCAGAGGTGCGGGACTATTGTCATGCGCTGATGTATCATTGTTATGAATCAGATTATGACGAAAACATGTGAGATCAATGCCTAGGCTTAGATAGTTCAATAAATTCGTTATTACAGTTGTTAAAATATTGGAGTAGATGCTACCAACTTCTTTTCTGTCAAAAGCTGAGCGACTTTGCATTGCCTCGATTGTCTGCATGTCTATTTTATATTTAGATGTGAATCCTCTTTGCAGGCTCCAGCTGAGCGAAGAGAGGTCTTTCGCAATGAGCTGCAGCGGGTGGGAACTGCGACTGGTTAGGTATTACGTGAACTTGGGAATAAGGTAAAGAAGATGGAAAAATTAGGGCCTGTAGACATACTCTTCAAAGTGCACAAGGCTGCAGAAGAGTTGCGGAACAAAGTTGACCGGAAGTCATACATTTTAGTCAACTCAGAGAGCTGGGAAATCGGAAACAAGCAAAAGACTGGGCAGAGCCTCAAGAACAAGGTTTTACAGCATAAGTCATTTAGTGAAACCGTACTACATCTCAGGCCATTTTCTGCACCAAGAAGTCTGGACGCCGCAAAGCCAAACACAGGGTTGAAACCCCCAGTTCCTGTAGTTATTCCCGGAGATGGGGCGAGGACCAAACAGATATCATGGCCTGCAGGAATCTCTCTGAGAACTAATCTTGTTGTTGAAGAATCAAAAACATATGAAAATGCAAGTGCTTTGTCTCTGGCAACTTTCACGTCGCTCCTCATTGAGTTTGTTGCAAGGTCACAAAATCTTGTGGACGCTTTTGAAGATTTAAGTGAAAAGGCAAATTTCAAGGAACTGGTTGAGCCATCGGCAGTAGCAGGGCCTGTAGGGACATTCGGAGGCGTCATCGATTGTGGAAAAAGGTTTTCACTTTTGAAGCAACAGTGAGGGCGAGGTACATCTATTATTGAAGTAACACACTTTTGCCACAAATCCATTACGAGGACATCTTTTCCAGAACAACACCACCCTGATGTTATCTATCTGTCAACACTGGTCAAACATTGCAATTCGACATCGAATGAAGTTCGGGTTAGGACCATTCATTTGTAATTCGGAATCATGTACTCTGCCTGAGTCGAAAGCAATAAGACCCTAACAAAGCACTTCCTCAAAATGACGGGAAAATGATACGAGAGGGAAACTAACGGAATCTCAACATTTATATTCGATTGTGACAGGGAAAAGTGTTGATAATTGGATGTTGCATGCGGCGGCAGGGAAGGATGAACCTCTGAGCAGCTTCCAGAGCCAAAATGAAGATAGAAATCTGGTAATTGCGAGATCAAGTACAGGTATTGGTTTACATTTGTGGCACCCCGAGAAGGTAATTTCCGTGCTTGGCTTGTCTGTCATCCATCTCAGAGGTTGAGGTTGAACTGTTGCGGAAGCCTTTTGGCATCAAAATGGAGCGCTGGTGTCTGATGGCAGTTTATCTGAGTTAACGAAGCCAGGGTACTCGGAAGAAAGTTAGTCGCCACTGGACTAGAGAAACAATCCCTGCTGGACCCAAATTTAATACGAAAATGCAAGAAACGATAAACGAATCGGAAACTTATCACAATGGCGAATGTCCATCAAGATGTTGAAATATACTCATTTTTCTTATGAATTCCATTTTCGCTATTGTCTTGCTACCAGAACAGGCCGAGCAACATTGTAGTTCTTATTTCCATGTATTCAGGTGTACTGCTTCTCATTCACATCGGTGCAGGATACATCATAACAGAACTTATAAGTCGCAGATAGGCTTAATCGGAACTAAGGCAAAATACAGAAAAGAAAACAGAAGCTAGGTAATTGCGACCCTAACTGACAGGTAGAAAGGCAGCCTTTTTGGGGATCTAAACAAGCAAGCGATAGGTCGGCACTGCTAACAAGTGATTAGCTCTTGGAACTGATAAGCCAAACCTTTCACTCATGTCAATATCACTCGGTGCCATCTCCTCGGGTAATTCCCACTTGAAGCAATGCGCTAATTGAGCCAGAACAAGCTTCACTTGTATCTGGCCTAACTGAATTCCAGGGCATCCCCTACGTCCTAAACCGAAAGGAAGCAACTCAAAATGATGCCCCTTCACGTCTATTCCATTGTCCATGAATCTCTCGGGTACAAACTTTTCGGTGTTTTCCGACCACACACTAGGATCTCGCCCGATTGCCCATATGTTCACAATGATTCTGGATTTCTTTGGTATGAAGCATTCGTTTATGACGGCATCCTCCATGGATTCTCGCGGAACTAGTAATGGCACAACTGGATGGAGTCTCATGCTTTCCTTCACCACCATGTCCAGATAATTTAGCTTCGGTAGATCCGACTCCTCAACCATTTTAGTCAAGCCAACGATGGTTTCTAGCTCTTCTTGAAGGTGCGCCATCGTCTGTGGATTCCTCATGAGCTCAGAAAATGCCCAGTCGATGGAGGTCGATGCTGTCTCGAAGGAACCCGAGATCATGTCCAGTATTATGGCTTTTATATTCGTTCGATCGATGATATACTTTTCTTCTCGAGGGTCTATGGGTTGGTTCATCATCGAAAGCAATATGTCGATGAAATCCTGCTGATGTTCGCTGTCATAATGAGCAGTGTCTTGCACATGGTCGTCGATAATCTTCTCTAGGAGTTTGTCAACCGACCTTCTGACTGCCTTGAACTGCCGAGACGACCCCTAAGAAAAACAATCTTCATCAGTGCTGTTGAGAAATCAAGTGGATGTGCAAGTAAAATAATCACTTGATTTTATATAAACAATATTACAAACTCTCTACACACCACTCTCATACACCTCTCAAACCTCACACGGACACAACTCTCTCACACACCCACTTACTCTCTATTTCTCTACACTTCACTCCACCTACTCCACCCACTCACTCACTCAAGTACACACCCCACACTTTACGTACACACTCCACTCACGCTTCACACACTCCTCACAATTCACGCACACACAAGGGGCAAGAACCCCTATTTATAGGGTGTAAAAGTCGGTGAGAAAAATCTGGAGAGGGGGGAGAGAAAATTCTGGAGAGAGGGAGAAAATTCTGGTGCGGCAGAGGGAGGAAGAGAAATCTGGAAAAATCCAGAGAAGGAGAGAGAGAGACGGTGCTCGCCTTTTTTCTGACACTCCCCCTCACCGACTACTCTCTCTCAATTTAGATATAGTAGTCATGCCGATATTGCTTTTGGATTCTTTAACTGTCTCCCTCCATTTAGCATATTGCGAAGCTTCCTCAGATGTGGATGGCTCTATGGCTTCATCTTCAATTACTTCTCTTGCTGCGACTTTCCACATAGTTTTGTGATCCTTGAACTTTTGTAATATCAATTCATTTTGCCCTTTAGTCTCTTTTTCCTTCTTACTCAATTCGGTCTTCGTATTCAGCATATCTCCTCTGAGAATTTTGAGATTGGAACTCACCTGATCAACCCTCTCATTCATGGCTTTCATTTCGTGCTTCAACCGATTCAGTCCCATCCGAAGCACTTCAATGTAGACCTCTTGATCCTTTTTCTCATAAAATTTCTTCTCATCGATCTTATTCCACCTATCCTTGCACCATGGGATGTAGGGTGTAGATGGCCTCCTTTCCTCAAAGAAACCTTTCTTCTTCTCCTTCATGTGTTTGATATCTCTCTCAGTATGACCAATTGAGAACATCACAGCGGGCTTGAGATCCTGAAGCTTCTGCAACTTCTTGAACTCACATCGGAACTTCTCTAGCTCCCTTTCTTTTGCCTTGAGCTCTCCATCCTTCTGTCTTATCATCTCATCCCTTTTCTTCAACATATTCTCCATCTTTGCATTCTTAACTTTTAGCTTCTTTATCATCTCCTGCATCTCTTGTAGTTTCTTTTCACGACTGCTTGTTGGCATTTGCTTCTTCGAGTTCTCCCTTGGCTTGCTCTTATTCGGGGTCATGATGGAACCTATCGAATTATCCAACTCAACTATACAAGCTGTTGCAAGCTCTTCTCGTTCCTTCATTGCAACAGGCACTTGAAAATCACATTCTTCTTCGCTTTCAATCTCCTTCTTGCAAGAAGTGACGGCATTTCCTTCTTCTCGCCTGTACCAACAAAATCTAGCAATATGTCCCACCTTGCCACATACGTAGCACCGTTTGCTACGCCTTTTGTTGCTCTTATCTTCATCGTCGTCGTCGTCACGATCTTGACTAGCTCCCCCTAGCTGATAACCCTTCTTTTCGGGTTGCCTCCACCAATCTCCATGATCTTTCCATGGTTTGCCATCTCTTGCACCTGCTCTATTTCTATTCTGGCCCTTGAACCCTATTTTATTACTGAAGAGAGCACTTTCATCCTCCTTAATTGAGACCTTAGGAATTTGTTTATCTAAGGCCTCTTGATTGGCCAATATATTTTCCAACTCAGTTAGAGTTGGCTCATTTGCCCATCCACGAGTGGCCGTAACAATACCGTTATACTCCGGTCTTAACCCATGAATTATTATTCTTCTCATTCTTGTCTCGTAGATAGCATTCTCGGATCTAATTTTGAAATTTCTTCGCAAATAGATTTAACTTTAGAAAAGTATTGACTTACCGTCATACTTTGTTGCGAGATTGAGAGGAGCTCGTTCTCCGGGCATTGTAACTTGGCATCGTTTGTCCTTGCAAACAGCGTCGCCAAGTTATCCCAGTGCCTCCTTCGGGGTCTTCGCACTCTTTATGTGTGGCAATAATTCATCATCAACAGTCACGGCAAGAACGTAAAGAGCCTTACGACTTGACGTTCCACTTTCTTAAATCACTATCATTTGTGGGTGGTGTGGTGTTGTTGCCGCAAACAATATCCCATAAATCTTGTCCAAGCAAATAATAACGCATGCGGGTACTCCAATTATTATAATTAAAATCATTGAGCTTCTCCATCCCATTCACCGGACTCGAGAAATCCACCATGGTGACTTGAGTATAATGCCCCGCACTATACCAAGTAAGCCTGGTCCCGGACCAACCGACTTCACAATCCCAGATTATGCACTGGTAGAACTCCGACGTCCTTCGCTTCTTCTCTCCTTGGCTCGATGATCCCTGACCGCCTTGCTCACATACAATGGTCCCCGACCACTGTCTTCTCACGACCTCCGATGACCTGCTCTGATACCACTTGTTGAGAAATCAAGTGGATGTGCAAGTAAAATAATCACTTGATTTTATATAAACAATATTACAAACTCTCTACACACCACTCTCATACACCTCTCAAACCTCACACGGACACAACTCTCTCACACACCCACTTACTCTCTATTTCTCTACACTTCACTCCACCTACTCCACCCACTCACTCACTCAAGTACACACCCCACACTTTACGTACACACTCCACTCACGCTTCACACACTCCTCACAATTCACGCACACACAAGGGGCAAGAACCCCTATTTATAGGGTGTAAAAGTCGGTGAGAAAAATCTGGAGAGGGGGGAGAGAAAATTCTGGAGAGAGGGAGAAAATTCTGGTGCGGCAGAGGGAGGAAGAGAAATCTGGAAAAATCCAGAGAAGGAGAGAGAGAGACGGTGCTCGCCTTTTTTCTGACAAGTGCCTCGCTCAAGCTTGCCACGGAAGATAGACCAGAAAGACGGTGGATTGTTAGTTGCGGAAGATGACTGTTCCAATATCGATTAGAAGTTCGTCGTGTTGAATTTCCCTTTTAACGCATCCCCAGAACGTGTCAGCACACTGCAACTGTCCATATTCTGATAGCAATGTTCGTTTTTTGTCAATTATGTTCGTCGAACACGCGAGCAGACATACGTGAACCACATGTGAAATTATTGTATTTGAAGGATGTACTACGCGAAGACATGGAAAATCAACGAGTTTGCTGATGCAGGGAGACGTATGATCCGTGCTAGTATGGCTTTAACACAGTAAATATAGATAGAGAGTTGGAATGCGAAAATCGCAAGAATAGCACTGCACGTACCTGAAGATCGAGTGGCCTGAGAAAAGGCACGTAATCGGCCAAGTTGAAGACTCCGGCGACTCTCGCGTTCTCCTGAATGATCCCCTTCAGATCGTGCTCGCCGTCCGTACTCCTCCCCAGTATCATCCTACAAGCCATGTCCTCCATCTCACGCTCCACCTGCGCGCTCAAGTCCACCGCCTCATGCGCTGCTGCGGACTCCCTCGGCGAGGTCACCAGCGAGCCCATCTCCTCCCTCCTCATGCCCTCGAAGCTCCGGACCCTGGCCGCGCTCAGCAGGTGCGTGGTGCACAGTTTCCGCACGCTCCTCCAGTACGGGCCATACTCGGTGAAGACGAGGCCCATGGTGGTGTAGAAGTCTAGCTCTGCCTCCGGGATCCTAGGCCTGCTCACGAAGATGGCGTCGTGGGTGCCGAGGAACAGCCCGGCAGCCTCCGGCGAGGAGACAACGACGGCCGGGACAAGGCCTAGGCGGAGGGACATGATCGGCCCATACCGGGCCGAGAGGCTGCGGAGACTGCAGTGGGGGAGGTCGCCCAGCAAGTGGAGGTTGCCGATGATGGGGAGCGGCAGTGGGCCGGGCGGGAGCCTCCGGTGGCTCCGGTCGCTCGAGAGGAGGAGGAGGCCGCGGGCGGCGAAGGAGAGGAGGGCTGTGAAGAGGAGAGACAGGAGGATGGCAAGAGGTGAAAAGTCCATGCTTCCTGTGGGCTTGTGAATGAGTGAGGGAGGGTGACTGAGGGTCATATTATTTATAATTGGACAAGGCGAGAAACTGTGCATGAATTTTTCCCATGTTCCAACTTTTTCCGGAGGTACACGAGTGCAACATGTCATCGGTACCCTTTTGCGAGGAGGGGAGAGTCGCACGGGATCTTAACGTGACGTCGGGTGATGGGTCCCCGCCATTGCGTCCTCAGTTTACTCGCCTCACGCCGTGATGCACGGGAGTTCTCGGTCATCAAAAAAAAAAAAAAAATGTCCGTTCAAGGATATGATTTTAAAATAAAAACTTACCTTTCGATATTGATTTACTTTTTTTTATTAAGGGTCCGTTCGTTTCGCGAAAAATATCATATTTCCTAAAAACATTTTTCATGAAAGTCATTTTCCAAGAAAATGACTATTTTTCAAAGTATTCGGCCGAAACCTAAATTTTGAGTGAAAAATATTTTCCACCGTTTGTTAGCTAATTCAATTGTTTGGGAAAAATTATCAAAAATTGAATTTTAATATTTTTAATTGACCAAAAATTAGTTTTATTTTTTATATTTTTTAAAATGAATTTTTAATTATTTGTATTTTTAAAAATCAAAAAATTTATTCTTTATTCTTTTTTCTTTTTCTTTTCCTTCCTCCTTCCTCCTCCTTCTTCCTCCTCCTTCCGCCGCCGCCGCCTCCTTCCTACTTGACAATGGCCGGCTGCTCGACGGCTGACCAAGACCGAGTGGTCATCCGGCAAGCTTGAGGCTCACCGATCTTGCCACCAACTCACCAGATCTAGTAGCGAAGCTCAGACTCGCCTGGATCGGGAGCTCGAGCTCTCATTGGCTCCGGTGCAAAGCTTGTGGCTCGCCAAAGCTCGGTGAACCTCTGCGAGCTCAGGCGAGGCCCAAACCCCGCTTAGCTTGCCAGATCTAGCGAGCCACGAGCTCCACCCCAAGCCGACGAGAGCTCCGCCTCACTCGATTTGGCGAGGCCCGATCTCGCTTCACCAAATCGGGCTAGGCAAAGCCTTGCCGGCCTAGGGCGAGGCTCGAGCTTGCTTGCGGCCGGTCACCGGCCGCTACTAAAGAAGAAGATGAAAAAGGAAAGAAAGAAAAGAAAAAAAGAAAAGGAAAAAAATTAAAAACTCGATTTAAAAAAAGAAAGAAAAATAAAGCATAAGAATAAAACGAAAATGTATTGGTAAAAAGAAGCAAGATGGAAGAAGTTTTGGAAAACGTTTTTCACCTTTCAAAAATGGAAAACATTTTCCTCACTTTTAAAGGTTGTTTTTTTTCCAATGATGAAAAACATTTTCCTCGACTAGTTCATTTTCTATGAAACGAACGCGGAAAATTCGGAAAATATTTTTCCGAAAGTTATTTTCCGTGAAATGAACGAATCCTAAGTGATGGTTATTCATTTTCCGTAAAACGATGGTTTTTTCAAAGTTATTTTCCGCGATATATATTTCATTATATATTATTTTTTCCCTAATGAAAGGCAATTTATTAACGACGATCATTCATTTTTCTCAAAGGCAACATAAGGTCAAATATAAAACCTCTCATTTGTAAATATATCAAAATATATCATTAATATGTGAGGGGATTGGGTTAGTAGAATGCACTCATAATCACAGTCAAGTTATCGTTGAATCTTTGCAAATTTTCGTTTTACGAAAACTCGAATCATGATTGGAGGTCAAATTTATTTTTGGTCACATCTAGTGGCACACTCAACGATGGGATGAACGTGGAACATGCCCAAGACAGGGACAATTGCAGGAGCAGGGAGAAAATATTAGGTACGTAAGACGCTCCAGCGTGGCAAATAAGAAGGCGGTCGGAGCGCGACACGTGTCTCGTGGGACCCACAATTTCAGGCGCCCATTTTGAAAATTTTCATGTACAGTAGCTTCTGGAGAGAGGGTTTTCTATCGCGGGTTCTTCTTTGCGCCTCTCTCTCTACCCTCGCTCTCTCTCCCCGATGAATTCCCTCTCTCTCTGCCCTCGCTTTTTCCGACCGGCGAACCACCGCGAGCATCCGACGAACCAGGAGGATACCGGCGTGCGACCTCCCTCTTTCGGACCGGCGAACCACCGCGCCGCCCCTCTGGCTCCGCTTCCGGCCCCGACTCGTCCGTCCCTTACTCTTTGTCTCTCCTCGCGTCTCTGTTTGCCCTCCCTCTCGTCGACAGCCGGACTCCGCAGCTTCCAGATATGTGATTAGTTTAGTACAGTTCGTTCAGATGCAAAAAGCCGGAAAAGAACAGGCTACAAACGCACAAAGCAAAAGATCGACGCAGAGAATCCACCATCACCAACGATCTCGTGTGCTTATCATGGGGGCAGGGGCCGACGGCTTGACGCCTCGGTGGTGAATGCTGTAGAGAACGTGTACCTTGATGGGAGGCGCGGCCAACGTGCCAAAGTTGACAGGGGTTACAGATCTAATTGGAAATCGCCAAAATGGTCAATCTCAAAAGGGCCAACCTTGCTTTCTACAGCCCCATGTCCTTGTTGGTGCTGAACTGGTGCTGAACTGGTGCTCACTGTCACTGCTCAGCAAATTGCATTCTTTACTAAGCCCATGATCTATATTACCTCACCAGAACCACAAGACAGAGAAGTGGTCGGGTGGTGGGTGTGAGGCGGTCGGGCGCGAAGGTTCCAGCGTACAGGACAAGCCGGTGCCGGATCTCGAGCCGGAGGGGGGCGCGGTGGTTCGTCGGTCACATGCTGGTTCGCCGCGAAGAGAGGGAGGACAGACAGAGACGCAAGGGGAGAGAGAGAGCAGGGGACGGACGAGTCGGGGCCAGATCCAGAGCCGGAGGGGAGGTGCGGTGGTTCGCCAGTCGGAAAGAGGGAGTGCAGAGAGAGAGGGAGGTCGCACGCCGGTCGGTTGCTCGCGGTCCTCTCGCCGGTATCCACCTGGTTCGTCGGTTGCTCGCGGTGCTTCGCCGGTCGGAAAGAGGGAGGGTGGAGAGAGAGGGAGTTCGTCGGACAGAGAGAGCGAGGGTAGAAAGAGAGGCGTGAAGAAAGAAAAGTAGGACTGAAATATTTTCGAATTGGCGCCTCTTTTTCTCTCCGGAACGTGGGTCCCACGAGGACACGTGTCGTGCTGCCACCACCTTCTTATTTGCCACGCTGGAGCATAAGACGCACCTAATATTTTCTCGGGCGGCCGCAAGCGAACGGCGTTTTTCTCTAGGATGGTTTGCTCTGCAAGAACGCGACCAGGACAAAATGCATCTTCATCGCAGGGCTTCGAACGTTTTGAATGTGGTCACACACTCGCGTAAATCACGAGTATTGTTTTCCCCTATTCCCCTCTCAATTTGGGAAAACCAACGCAAATAATTTCCAAACTTTAACTTAATATATAATATGATTCTTGAATTTTTAATTTATTCGATGTGATTCTTAAAATTTAGCTTGATGTGTAATACCGTTCACTGATTTTCAATTTGTTTAATATAGTTCTTGAACTTTAAATATGTGTTTAATATAGTTCCCGAGCTGAATTAATTGAAGGGTAACACTGAACATTTTCATATAATTTATGGATTAACTTAAATATGTACAAAAAATCTATAGGAAAAAAACATATTGAAAGTTTAATGATGATATTGCATATCGAAATAAAGTTCAGGGGGTCACGCTGAATAAATTAAAAATTCATGGATCACATTGCACATTAACTATTTGATATATATATATATATTGGTAAAGTTAACTATTTGATATTATTATCTCTTAAATTTAAGATTTTGGGTTGGGCATTTTATATAGTATTAGAGTTAGGCTCTTTCTCAGCTTATTTGGTGCGTGTGGCCCAATGGTTTCTCCAATTTCATTTGTTGTTTTCCATCCGATTTGCAGGTGAGAGATGTGTTAAAAATGTCATAAATCATTTTCTAAAGAGTTTATGGACTTAATAGACTGGATCTCACTCTACATATAACAAAGTTTTTTCTATAGGACATTCTATAGATCTTATAACAATACTTGATGTGTTGCTCATTTTGGTTATTTTCCATTTAAAAATAAATAAAAGATGACACGACATCATCATTGCAGTATAATTGCTACATAAAATAACTTAATACAGAAATATATTATGACCATATACTTCAAATTATCTTGTCATCAGTTTAACTAGATACCACAATAACTTTCATCTTCGAAAGAAAGGAACCAAAAAGAAAAGATTTTTATATGGTAGACATGCATGCATCTCTATTTAATCTTGGCAACACTTCCAAAAAAATTTCCCCAGTATTAGCCAGTCCGATAAAATTGACATATCACAGTTTATTACGCCTTTGTCTTTTAATCCGTTGAAATGTTAATAGTTAAAGAAGGAAAATGGTGTCGCGCCAATTTAATCCTAAATTTTTCAATTTTACCAATCGAGTCATATGCTTTTTAAAATTTTGTCAATTTATTTGGCCAATTCTAACTAGAAATTATAGACGTATGCATCGATTATCTTACATGACACAATGTCGCTGACATGATAATTTTCAATAATATTTTAACATCTTTTCGATTTTTTTTGTTTTTGGCTTTTTCTTCGCTTTTATTTTCCCTTGGCCAGTCACCATTGGTCCTTGTTGATGGTCGATGACCTAGGCAAAAGCTCCTCTCACCGGCCTTGAGCGAGGGACACTTGGGCTTGGGCCAATGAGGGTCACCTTTGCTTTGGGCAGGTGAGGGCAACCGAGGGCAACCCTCACCCTCACCCAAGGTTAATGGAGATCACCAAACATCAATGAGGCTTGGTGGTGGCCAACAGAGGGAAAAAGGAAAAAATAAAAATAAAAATAGAAAAGAAGATAAAAGGAGAAAAAAAGGAGGAGAAGAAAGGAAAAAAATAGCAATTTTGAAAAAATATTAAAATATTATTAAAATTATTTATGTTAGCATCGGTAGTTACATAAGACAACCGGCATTCCCGTAAATTAGCCGGATGGATTCAATTAATAGAATGTGAAAGGTTTAAAATTCAATTAGTGAACGTCTAATAAGTTAAGGACTTCTTAGATAATTTAGCCTACCAATGAGTATGTCATGAAACATGTCATTAGCGGACATTTAGGGCGTGCATGGAAACGTTCCAAAAAAACGTTTCGAACACTTCTATACTTTTTTTGTTCCTGGGAACAAAAAAAGAAATGTAATGCGTTTGGTTGCGTTTAGTTCTTTTTTTGTTTTTTTGTTCCCGAAACAAAATTTGAGCAAAGAAAAGAAACACAAAAAAGTTGTTTCCGGAGAAAAGAAATGTTTCTTCAAAGCCAAAAAAGAACAAAAAACAAAACCGGAATAAAATTGGAGCAAAAAGAACACACCGGCTGAAGCTTCTCGTTCGTGCGTGCTCTCGGCTGAAGCTTCGTTCGTTCGTGCTCTCCCTTTTCTAGCGTCTCTCCCTTCTCTCTGGCGGCTCTCACTCGGCTGACTCTCCGGCGACTCACCGGCTGAAGCTTCCGAATCCATGTACATTTCTGGTGCTCCTCCTTCTCCGGTCGACGATGGGCTTCGATGAGGCGGATCCGGGACGCTCACTTGAGGCTGCCGACGGCAGATCTGGGACGGCTCGCTCGAGCCTCAAGCGAGCGTTGCTCGCCCGCATCTGTGGCGATCTGGGACGCTTGCTCGCTCGAGCCGCTCGAGCGAGCCGCCGGAGTACGGCTTGAGCGAGCTGCTCGAGCAGCTCCGGCGAGCCGTCGCTCGAGCGAGCTCCAGGGAGCTACATTAGACAGTTTTTTAGTCCAAAATGCTATCTTATGTTTGATCTGGGACGGCTCGCTCGAGCCTCAAGCGAGCGTTGCTTGCCCAATCTGCGGCAGATCTAGGACGGCTGCTCACTCGAGCCTCAAGCGAGCGTGTTGCAGAGAAGCTTGAGCAAGGCTCCAGCTGAGCGCTCCCGGCGTAGCGAGCGAGCTCCAGGGAGCTGCATTAGACAGTTTTTTAGTCCAAAATGCTATCTTCTATTTGAAAAATTCATTTCAAATCGTTATATTTGTTTCCGGTATCTGTAATGTCCAGTGAGTATGCGATCTTCAATAGTAACTAGAATATTATAGAATGAGTTGCTGTTATGGATAATTGGTTCTGAATCACATGAATATATATATGTGTGTGTGTGAGGGCCAGTTACAGTGTATTCAAGTTAAGAGGTCGTGGTGGTAATCATCTTTTGGTCCTTTAACGTCGAAGGATTGTTGTTAGAAATGAAATTTTACTGCAATTAACAACTCTCTTGCATTTTGATTTTGATTAATGCTATTTGCTGCCGATACATTCGGCAGGCTTAAGTATTTTAATTTTGATTCTCAGTGACGAGTTTGAGGCCAAAGAGTGCAATGAAAGTCACCAAAGATTAAGATGATGATTTGTGGGGATCCATAGCGGCACTGGTTCCAAAGAGCGCCTCAAAACCTGACTGTAAAACCTGCCGTAACAACGGATGACGATCCATGGGCTGCCATAGCCGCTCCTCCGCCTACCACCACTGCCAAGCCTTTATCGTCCAGTAGAATCTGAGGAGCTAAACCCACCGCTCCAAAATTGGGCGCACAGAATAAACCGGACATCGTCATCCGGAGTGTAAATCAGACAAATCAAGAAACAGGAACACTAGAAGAATCTGGGAGCCTGTACATTTTTGTCTTCGAGGGGTGTGGTCGACCAAATCAATCATAGCAAGAATCAGCACACATTTTGTTCGCGATAAGTTCTTCCTTTCTGGCAAAATTTATCATGTGTATCATTTCATTTGTAATATCATTTGTAACCACTTGTAATGTGATGGCTCTTTTAGGCCGGACAAACATTAGTTACTGCTTAACAAAAGCGGGCGCACAAGTTGGTGCGTGTTTGCGACAATCTGAGTCCCTATCTGTTCCTCCTGCGTACAGCCATTGAATCGCAACTGCGGTTCGGCTGCCTGCGTGAGCAACTCTTTCGCGCATTTTGTCTTACGGCATGTGGTGTTGTGTGAGGTGAATTTGATGGAGATGTATACTATATCACAAGAGAAAGAGTTGACGCCACGGAAAATGTGATAAATTTATCGCAAAATAAGTTTTTGACCACTAAAACACAAATTGATACATCCAGTTGATGAGGGCTTGGAGACGGGCTTATCAGGGCACTTTTATTTGAAGGGAAGGGTTCACAAGAGAGCTCGGTATGAAAGCCATAGCCGATGGCAATGCAGACCTGGTATTTTCGTTTAAGGGCGCACATATGAACATGTTGAAAATATTTTTCTTTACTCACCATTTTTCAAAATTAAATTGATAAGCATTTAATGAGAATGAGAAATCAATATCAAGTTTATATGCTTTAAAACTAAAAACTAAAAAATACTTTTGAAAAAATTTGATACAAACTTTAATTACAAAATTTTCTACGAAATATGCCATATGATCATGTTAAAAATGTTTGTTTTCACTAACCATGAACAAAATAAAATTAATGAGCATTTCATAAGAATGAGAATTCAATATCAATTTTAAACTTTATTAAAGAAAAGGTTTTTTTTTTTAAATTTAAAACAGAAATTTTTTTGTCGTTTACCAAACGTGTTTATGTTCTTTTTTTTCTATTCTAGGAACATAAATTGATTGCGAATTACCAAACGTGTTTACTGTTTTTTTTTTTATTCCAAGAACAGTTTTTTTTTACACTTACTAAACGCGTTCTTTTGTTCAAAAAATGTTTCCCGGAACGGAAACACTTTTTTTTTTTTCTCGTTTCTATGAACAAAAAAAGAACATAAGTGTTTCCATGCGCACCCTTAGGCGCGTTTGCAACGATTCGTTCATTCGGAGCATTCGAGCGAACCAACCGATTCTTTTTGATTCTGTTCTCGGAACCGATTCTAAGATTTTAAGCCGTTTAGTAGAATCGTCCAAAATTTCGATTCTGGAATAAATTGCGTTTGGTACCGTATTTATTAATTGTTCCAAATCAATTTCTTTTAATTTTTAAATAAATTTTTTTACTTTTTTCCTTTGTTTTCTTTTCATTTTTTAATTTTTAATTTTTTTCTTTTCATTTTTTCATTTTTTTCTTTTCTTTTTCTTTTTTTCCTTTTTTCTTTTCTTTTTCTCACCTTCTTCTTCTTCTTCTTCCGGCCGGCCGCCGGGCCGGCGGCCGCCGACGAGGGCCGGCGACCTCACCGGCGTCGCCGGCCCTCGGCGAGGCCGGCCCTCGTCGGCCGAGCCTCGCCGGCGACCCTCGCGGCCGACGGGCGAGGCTCGCCCTAGCCCCGCCGAGGCTCGGCCGAGCCGGATCCGGCGAGGCCGAGCCCCGCCGGCGGCCGTGCCGACCTCGTCGGGGTTGGGCGAGGCCCGCCCGAGCCACCGGCGGGCCGGGCGAGCCTCGCCGGTGGGCCGGCGAGCCTCGCCCGTCACCGGTGGGCCGGGCGTCGCGAGGCTCGCCCGCCCCCGCCGCCCCGGCGAGGCCTCGCCCGGCCGGCGAGGCCCGCTCGGGCCGCCGGCGAGGCTCGGCCTCGCCGGATCTCGGGGAGGCCGAGCCTCGCGGTGGGCCGGGCAAGCCTCCGGCGAAGCTCGCCGGACCTCGCCTGAAACTGCGAGCCTCCCGGCGAGCTCGCCGGACCGGGCGGACACAGACGCGCGGCGGCGCGGACGGCGGACGCGGTGGCGGATGGCGGACGGTGGCGGCGCGATAAACGGTGGTCGTGAGATGGCCGAAGGAAGAAGAAAATTTTGATTCTCAAATTGATTCTCGAACAAGAATCAACTATTTTTTGATTCTTGATTACAATCTGTTCCCGGAACAAATTTGTTCCTAACAAAAATTTTACCAAACGCGATTCTAGGCGAAACGATTAAGAACAAAGAATCAGAATTTGCTTTTGGATGGTTACCAAACAGGCCCTTAGTATTTGGTTTCAACAAAGTGTCAAATAAGAAGATGATATGGTGGAGATGGTCGACTAATGAGAAAATTAGTTAAAATATCGTCCATTTCAAAGAAAAAAAATTGTAATATGTCTTTTCACATTACCTCAAAGTTTTCCGATGAAAATCTTTCCCATAAGTAGGTTTGACATTTCATTGAGATAGTTAATTATCTTAGGGATTTTGTTTTAAAAATCACAGAATGGGGTATGAAATCCTAATGCAGATTCCACTAGCTTAATATTAACAACTCTGCATATATCACTAGGGGCTGCCCTCACCCCACAATTGTAATTTTGGGGCCCAGAACCCTACTTTGCATTATAGCCTAGAGTCCAATAATAGCTCTTGGCTGATTTTTTTTTTTTTTTTTTTTTTTTGGTGGAGGTGAGAGTGGACATAAATCCTAATGCAAATTCCACATCACTCAATTTAACGTTAACAACTCTACATATATTCTCGGGGTTGCCCTCACCCCCATCGCCCCCCTAGCTTAACGTTAGCAACTTTACATATATCCTCGAGGTACCCCCACACCACAAGTTTTGGAGTTGAGAACCTTACTAAGATATATTTTTGAGATTTTATTGATAAATGAAATTGGAAAATCAATTCCCAATCACCTTTTAATTGATGCAAGTACTATAGAAGTCTATGAAAATCCCGTGATAATGAACATGATCGGTATTGATATAAATTTCTGACAAAGCACATCATTCAAACACAAAAAAAATCAAGAAATTCACTAACAAGTCAGAAAGCAAATATTGAAATTTTTATGATCGCTCGAGGGGGCCAATCTAACGTCTCGACAGAGTTTCAATCGACGGTCTTTTGTGATTCGACGGTCACCGATCCTCGAAAATCCAATCACCTTGTTTGCAAGACATAAAATAAAAACACCATATCCAAAAAAATAAAATAAAATGGACAAACAAGACTGAAACACGACAAAAAAGAATTTCACTAACCCCAAAATTGAACTTCACTTTAATGGCGATCTGAGAATTTTCGTTTCAGTTACGCCGACGTTGATCGCCATCGTCAGAGCTCCCGATACGCCGGAGACGGCGAACGGCGAACCGGAGAAGCCGCCGGCCGTTCAGTCCGAATCCCGCAGTTAGGACGCCGGATCCTCCATTCTCGGCCGGAATCGCCGCTGCGTCCGCCGGAATCCGCATCGCCTGCCGCCGGAGGGGGCGCGGATCCATGTCCGTCTGAGGCGCCGCTCGCTTCCTCTCCTCCTCCTCCTCCTCGCCGATTCGGGCCAGAGAGATCCGGAGGGAGAGAGAGAGAGAGAGAGAGAGAGACGGAAATGGCTAACAACATCTTCGAGTACTTCGTGGTGTGCGGCCTCGGGCCGGAAATCCGGACCCTGGACATGGACAAGGGGTTCCACGGGAGGGAGGTCCTTTACATGCCGTCGCAGCTCGACCAGTTCCCTTCGTCCGATCACTCTCTCTACCCGCCTCCGCCTCCTCAGCTCTCCACCGTAAGTCCGCGCGACCTAGGCTGTTAGGAGATGGGGGGAGGATCGGTTGTTTTCTGCGATCGAAGTTTGATTATTGGGGTTTCGTGGTTTCTGATGCGATTGAATGCTTGCAGTGCGTCTTGCCTGCTGGCGTGGAGGTTTACTCCTCGGGCTTCGATCCGAACAACCCTGCGACGTTTCCGCGGAGCTATCCGATAGTTTTGACCGGTACGTCTCCCAGCTCGAGTTGATCTCCGCTGTAATGATGCTATTGTTGTTTGCATTGTTTTGGGAAATTCATTGGGGCGTCGGTTGTTCGTCCCTTAGGAGACAGAAGTGGCAAGTGTGATCAGGTGGTGTGTTTGATTTAACTCTTGACTGTTATATTGGCACGTTTTGTTTCAGTTGTGCTTGGCTTTGAGCTTCCTGTCCGCCTGCAATTGTTAACCATGTGAGCTGAGCTGAAAATTTTGAGTTCATATGGCTGTCTTTAAGCTCATAGAGAATAGACAAGGTAGAGTATGCAAAGTAAAACTATATGTTTGCATGTTTAGTACTGTTGGTACTTGAATCCATGTAATCGGGTTCACTTCTTCGTTTTAGTATGACATGTCAAGAAAGTGTGGGCAAGTGTTTTGTTGGGGTTGATTAGTGTACTTTCCTTGGCGCACTTCCAGTGGTCATGTGCTGTAATCTTGCTTTTTGTCGCAATTGTGAATAATGAATCATATGACCGTAAGTTTCAGATCTCGTACTTTTTGTTTATTCTAATAGATAATGGAAAAATTGCAGTATTCGATAACAAAGTAAATTGAATTTTCATGAATAGATTGGTTCTTACTCCTTCGATCCAAGATCATTTACTACATTGTAATCACATAGAGCTGAAAGAGATTTTACCTGTCATATTTATGTACTCTATATATCAGACATGCAGTTCCGGATAATCCATCTTAAAAAATTTCCCCCTTGAGGGTTACGCCATTAATGCACCTAGAGTGCCCTCGATTAGAGTCAATTCAGCTCACTTTATGAGAGGTGGCCAGTATATTCTAGAGATGATTATTTAGATAATTAAGTCTAAACCATGGAGCTGTTTTACTTTGATATCTTTTGCATTGTTATTCGTTTGGATCACTGTGGCAAACGTGGATTTTGGGCCCGCTAAACCAATTGTTTTACATGTCCAAGAGTTACTCATGGTAAATGTTTCCTTCCGATAGATATGTGGATCTCTTCAATTATAGCATAAATTGTATGTAAATCATGTTAATGAGTTCTCTTAGGCACATGTTAAGTATCTAAAGAAAGGACCTCTCAATTTTCGAACAACTAACTTTTCTTGTGATATGTGTAATTAGTGTTTTCAAAATGGAAAATGTCCTTGTTAGCCAAGTTGTATCAGTACCTATAGGGCACTTGTGGAATAGAGAATACTAGATAAAACTATAGTAAAAGGGAAAAAAAAGTGATCATAAACAGATGGAACTAAGAAGTGGTGTTTTTCTTTTCTGTTTTTCTTATAATTTTCTTTAACTGTGTGAGAATTTTAGTCTCTCAAAATTTTTCAACTAGAAATTGAAATGCTACCTTAATGTGGAATCATGCTGCAGAGGGTGATGGCTCAAAAATTTACGTCAGCTGTATTGCTTTTCGAGATCCTGTCAGTGAGGATATAGCGGAAGCCTACCGTATTCCGTCAAATTCATTTGCTGATAAATGTATATGTCTCGTTTCACACTCCCCCAGCTTCCGTGTTCTTCGGAGTGCATTGGAGGAAATGTTTGCGCTTTGCTTTTCAGATGGTGGAAGTAGGTAAATATTCTTTCAGGCAGTACTTATTTTTGTAATATGAAAGGGAGTGGAGAAAGTAGTTTCAAAATCTGTTCAAAGAATCTTTTTTTTTTTTAATGTGCGGCACATAATCTAAGTGAAGGAAGCACTCTTTTTGGCGCAAGTTATTCTTTTCGCACAAGATAACAATTTGGGTTGGATGTGTGGGTACCATGTAGGCTGGCACTACTCTTATGTGCTTACCCTGGTTCTGAGAGTTAGCACCTTGCTGTGATGTATTAGTTGGTTTTATTGTGCCATATATAGATAGAAATATCGTCCTTCCTGCTGCATTTATTAATCTAGCTCTGCAACAATCCCAGCAAGCCATTATGGGAGGTTATAGCATACATGGTGATGAACGTGCCTTTGCCTACTCCTGGAAAGGACAGAGTCCTGTTCTCCATCGAGAATTGCCTGCTTTCTGTAGAGGCTCCCCCGAAGACTGGGCTCCCTCATGCTGATGTATGGTACTTGTTTTAGGCTTTGTATTTCTCTCTGTTGTTTATGCTATGACTCAAGACTGTAGATCACATTCTTCTCTGACCTACTTCTTTTTATCACCTATTGCAGATTTCATTTCAGCCTCTTGTACAATGCTTGGATATTGACAATCTTATTAAGCTATTTACTGCCGTATTGTTGGAGAGAAGGACTTTGCTTCGAGCTAACAAGTATGTTTTTGGTTGAGCTAGTTAAACATGGTTATTTAAAAAACTTAGATCTTGAAGACATCTTGCATAGCAGTATAGCATCTGAGACTTCTTGGGCCTTCCAAGTCTTGTCAATTTGTGTCCTTTTCAATTTTCGTCACAATCATTACTAATCAAATTATTGTATTTAAGTGGTTTTTATGCATATTAAGTGAATTTGTCAATTGTTTGGCAGGTACTCGCTCTTAACCCTTGTATCAGAAGCTATGTGTCATTTAATCTTTCCATTTAGGTGGCAGGTATGGTTACATACTCTAGCAATCTACCTTTTAGCAATAGGAAACACGTCCAGACCTACTTGCGATACATATCATGGTTAATTATGCTTCCATCATGTTACTATGTTTGAATCTGGAATTTGAGCGATCTTGATAAGGCATTCCACTACACATTTACTTATGTTTTTCCATAACTCTTATCTGATCTTTGCATTTTTCTTTTTCTGAAGCATGTCTACATTCCATTAATATTTTTCAGTGGAGTCGATTATATTGATGCTCCTACACCATATATGATGGGTCTACATTCAGGCGTAGATACATCTGGCCTGACGATGGACGGGGTAAGTTTCACATGAACTTCTTTCAACCTCTTTTATCTTATGCCCTGGTATTTGACTCTGATTTTTCAAGTTTGAAGTACTGATGTGTCCCGATTTTTCACTCTCATGGTTTCTAGGTGGTTGTCCACAAATGGCTTAGAATTTTGTGTGGAAAAATCTGATTCTTTTCTTCTGATAGATGTGAAAAAAACATGGTTAGCGAGTGGGTTTTATCTTCTTACTGTAGTCTGGATGATAAAGAATAGACTTTATAAGAGATGGAAATGCTGCCTTTGGATAAGGATCAGAAATGTGGGGAGAAGATGCAGTTGTATATCAACCTCCAGCAACTTTTCGTTGGATAGGGATCTTTTGGAATGAGATTCTTGTTTTTTAGTGTAAACTTTCTTTTTACTTATCAGGTGAGATTTGTATGTGAAGACATAGCAAATTCATTGTATACTTAGGAGCCAGCACTTCCTGGTGCATTATTGTGATTGGAGTTCTTTAATTTAAGGTACAATTTCTTTTAATTGGCTTATTTGTTCTTGCCACTGTGTTATAGGTAGTTGTTGTGGACCTTGAGTATAATCGCATCACCACTTCAGAAGAAATACCTCCCATTCCGGAGCCAGAATTGAGTTTGCTGCGTGATGAAATGACAAAGCTGTTGCATCCAAGTGTTGTGGGGATAGATCTCATGACAGCAGATTTAGGGGGATCATGTGAGTACCATGCTAAGCTGGGCAGTAAGCCATGGGGAGAAGATCATGACCTCCAATTCAGGTGATATTTCATGGTCACTGTAAATGCTTTTAAAGTATCAGTTGTTTTTTGGAGCTAATCGTTGTGGTTTATTGTCCTTGTGGAGCTACATTTCTACCTTTTTTCTTGGAGGGGTAATAATTATTCTTGAAGTCTTCTTGTGGTGATTTTAATATACATGGATCTGTTTTATTTGACCTACTTGTTCTGTTCAAATCTTGTTTTGGCTCAAGCAGATATGATTTCAGACCTTGTTTGGTTTCTTATGCTTTATAGCCCATTGATTACCTAATCATTATCCTCATCATAGTCATAATATTGTTGTTCTTCTTCTTCATCATCATCATCTTCTTTTCAATTTATGGTAACAAGAAGGGACTTAAGTGTTTTCATTATTTATATCCTCATAGTGAAGCCTTGTTTTCCCTGGAATGGAAACGTCTAAATAGATATATAATGCAGGTGCAGATCGAGAGAATATATTTTGTGATTTATTGTACTCCAGGGTATTGAGTTCCAAAATATACTGTCTCTACAAAATTTCCAAGAACCAATATTATCATTGGCAATTTCTTTAGAGGGTTCATTGGTGTGTATCAGCCTTGCTTCATAGGCCTCTTTAAATGTGTTCTGTACTTGCTGCTTTTTATATTACACAAAAGTTTGAACAATCTCTTGGACTACTCGTTTGAATAACTTTATTATTTTGAAAATTTATTCTTCTCCTTATTGTAAAGCTCTCCTCATTCCTAGGTGGGGATTCGGCTTAAGATCAAAGCATAAAATCAGTTATATGGAGGCAAATAAGGGACTTGGAGAGATTTTGTAGATAGAATCTCTTGCTTCCATACCACGAAATATTTTTATGGACCGCTGCAAACTGATATAAAAGCTTTAAAGGAAGCTGTTGTCTCTTATTCAAATAGTTCAGCAGTGTCAATATTGCACTGTTTGCTCAACTGCCAACCTTTTCTATGTTTGATGCGCTCATTTTGTTTGTGAATAACATGAAGACATGGCTATAGTGGAATTTAATATGATAATGCCTGATCTTGCACTTCTTGAGTGGTGTATGCAGATTAATTTTCTTGAAGTTTTTTGCATCCTTATTGGGTGGATACCGCAATTTCCTGGTAAGGCACCTTATTTAATTTTTGTTAAGATTTTTAACTTAGACCAGGTAGTCAGATCAACTTATGTATTGTTGAACCCCATTTGGCAGGAAAATACTGCAACTTGTGCTTTCAATGTTGAAGCATTTCTGAGAAAGCGTTCTCGTTCTACTAACCAACCATCAGACCCCATGGTAATTCTTCACCAAATATGTTAGTCATTTTGATGCCTCCTCATGTATTAACTGTACAAAATAAATGGCCGGTCATTTCTAGCTGGGCTGTCTGTCATTCGTGTGCCCATTATGATATTATGGGTACTGAAAATTGGAAGTGACTAATGCATGTTTTCCCCATTTATGTTAGTTTATTTACTTTTTATCATCAAGGGCCTCCTGAATTCTCACTATATCTTCCTTCAATTTATTCAGATAACACAGTTTTTGAATACTCAAGGCTTCTTGGATTATGTGGAGAGAGGTACCAGTCCGGATGAAAATAATGTCAATCTTCTTGACAAGTTACAAGATGCAATTGGGAGGGGCCAAAATCCTATGTCAATCTTTCCCTCATCCTTGATGGAGCCTGAGATTATAACAATATCAGACTCTGATACAGGAACATCAGGTCGAGACAGCCATTCATGCTTAGTGTTTGCTGTAGAGCCTATTTCAAAGGCTCTTGCATTGATGCTTCTGCTTATTTATAACTTGGTGCTTGGAAAGTTAAACACAGAAGCTAGTGAAAAAGCTTAGAAATGAGTTGAACAAGGGTCGGGGCTATACAGTCATCCTCCAAAAAGGAAATTCATAGAGTTAAAATGAGAGCTACTCAGACCAGATCAAAGCAATAGGAAATTATGAACCAAAGTTAACTAGAGAAGTCTTTTAAGTAAATCAAAGGTGGCTCTGTGTATTGATCAAGTCAGTCAGGCATAAGGATCTTAAAGTTTGATTCTCTCTACTTTTCAGGGTCGGGTGCCAAATACACCTATGATAGGTTTCCTTCAAACATCAGGTCAGAAGAGGAAGAGGAGAAGAGGAAGCAAATTCTTGCTGTGGCAAGTGGAGCTTTTGATTACCCTGGAAGGCATAGTCCTAGGTATGTCTACACATGGATGTTGACGTTTAACTGTATGTGTGTGCAACAAGTTACCTGATTAAATTTTGTGCTGTTATTGTGGATTTCTCATGACAGAATCCCTTTTCTTTACCAGGTCCCCCTCCGTGTTAGTGGGTAAGGATTCCAAAGTTGATACTCTGAGTCCTATGGAGAGGGCTGTAAGTGCTTCAACCATTGTTAACTTCCCACCCCTGATTGCGACCATGGAATCTTCTTTAATTTTTCCCCCTTTATGTTGTCAGGCTGAGAGAGAACGGATGGTACTGGACATAAAGGTTAAGCTTCAGGTAAGATGTTGTTAAATCTCTTGGTCCCACATAGTTAGGGATGTTCTAACCTATCATAGTGGTTCTCTTTGTCATGAATCTGTATATTGTAAATTATCTCCTTAAAAGTTGGTATCTATGCGAGTTCCCATTAATTCTGATTAGGGACAACCTCATAAGTGCCTGGACTTTTTTTAACTCAGTTTAAAGTTAAGGAGATATTTGCAGGTTGAGATGATGCATGTAGTTCTGTAGAATTTTAAATGTCTGTAATTTCTGAGGAGTTTAGTCAGTAGAATTGTGATGGCGCATTGTTGTCTCTACTCCTGGGATATATGACAATTTGGGCTTTAACTAAAATTAATTGCTATGTGGTTGTAGTTTTTGTTTCCTTTGAAAGGTTTAGTGAACTTTCCATTTTTCTGCCCCCAGGGTTTGTGGTTGCGGCTCCTTAAATTGGGAGCAACTGATGATCCTCTTTCGTCCTTTGAACATGGCACCATTTCCGGTATGCTTCTATGAGATACCAATACTTGCATTTATCTTCTTCAAGCAAATGAATAATTGATGGCCAAAGCAATTTGTATCTATGGGCCAGAATTTGCTGCATGCTAACTGTGTGTTCATTTGTTTTTGCAGCTTTAATTGAATTTGACGCTGAGGGAATTGGTGGTAGTGGCTTTGTTGAATGCATTAGGGAGCACATCAATTCGGTATGTAGCATTAAAAGTTGCAATTTATTGGACATTCCCTCCTTGTAGGGTAGTAACTCAAAAACCACACATGATTTCAGGGATGGCATTGTCAATTGACTGACGAACAGTTTATTGCGGTTAAAGAATTGGTAAGTCCATTCAACTAAGAAAAATTGCCAGATTGACTACCAGAATGATTTGCTGAAATTTCTAATACATCAAAGTGAATTATAGCGTGTTGTATGGTTTTAGCCTTCTGACTTTTTTCCTCTTACATTTAGCGTTTAGTGTGATTTTTGTACAATTTCAAACATCTCCAATATTTACTGTGAAATTTTGTGGGATCATGCTAACTGTCCTAAAAGCTTAAGTTGTTAGATAAATGTGTGATTTATTATTTAAATATTGTAACGCTTCCCATCACGCGTAGTTTGGTCTTTTTGCCTATTACTAAGCATGGACATGGGGAGGGAAATGGGTTCTAGAAAGATTTGAATTCAGGATCTTCATCTGTTATACCATGTGAGATTTTGTGGGACTACTGCCAACTACTTTAATAGCTTAAGCTGTTAGATAAAGGCATTGTTTATTATTTAAATATTTTTAACACTCCCCCTTATGCTTAGTTTGGTTTTTTACCTAGTATTAAGCATGGAAATTTAATTGGGGGGCGCCTTGGTAAGATTTGAATTCAAGATCTCCAGCTCTAATACTATGTAAGATCTTGTAGGACCACCATCAACTGTTCTAAAAGCATAAATTGATAGATGAAGGAGTGATTTATTATTTAAATATTCTAACATTTACCAATATAAAAGCTTTGACATTAGTCATAGAATTTTCTCGTTTACTTTATGAAATTGAAACATTTCTTTTTTTTTTTTTTTTTCATTGAAGAAGTTTTTTTTTTTTTTTTTTTTTTTTTTTTGGGGGGGGGGGGTCTAATGAAAGTTCAAAAGGTACTGCGTCTTTCGTTTTTGCTAAAGTTTCCTCTAACTCAACCAAAGGCTGAAAGTTCACTAATGTCGGGTCTTAGTAGTAAGCAGGTGCAAATTTCTTTACTCTATTCACACAAGTTCCTTCAGGGAGATTGTAGTGAACTTTTTGGTGGGATGATAATCTCATACTCTATAAAAATGAAAAACTTACTACAAAATGACTATAGGCATAATAGACTGGCTCCTTCTTTGTATGCGTTTTCGTCGCTTGAATTGGTTTCAGAATTCTTGAAATGTTCCTAAACAAAACATCTCATTTGACACCTCCTTCTCTCTCTCTCTCTCTCTCTCTCTTTTCCTGCTCTAATTAATGAAAATCATGTTAAATGCCAGCTGAAAACAGCCATTGGTCGTGCAATCTCTCGGAACGATGTTGCGACAATAAAAGATGCCCTGGAAGTTTCTGCTGAAATTTATAAGAAAGACGCTAATAATGTTCAAGACTACATCCAGCGTCATCTTCTCTCTATATCTATTTGGGAAGAGCTGAGGTATATCTTACCCACCATCACTCTTGGTTGCTTTCTCTTTGAATGAATGTGTGTATAATCTTTTCAATGTAATTTCATAACATATTTTAAGCTTCCACTTTTTCTCCATTTGGATTGAAATAACAAGATCAGTCATAGCGCAATTGGTGCATGCTGCTTCATATATTCATAGCATTTAATTTCTTGAATGGTAATGTTTGAATTGTTCTCTTTCAGATTTTGGGAAGGATACTTTGACTACCTAATGGACCGATCATCGAGCAGGTAAGGATGAATATGCTGCATGTTCCATTTATCATGCATCGAGCTTTTTGCTTAGCATAAGTTAGTCACCCTGGGTGTCATCTGTTGGGGTGGCCAGTACAGTTCTTTGCAATGAAGTAACTGTAATTTTGTTGAATAGAAGCATTCATAGAAGATCCTCAAGAGAGGTGCAAAGAACATATGACCTCCAGCGCGAACACTATGAAGAAGTATATTAGATAGCCATCAATACATCTAAAAAATTAAGCTGGTATGGAGATATGGTTTAGATATGAGAACAGAGCACATTGGACTCTTTCTTGAGCAAAATTTTGAATGCTTGGGAGTTTGATGTTTTTACTTTATTTTCCAAACTAATGGAAGGATCTACATCCCCTGGAAGAATCTGTCTATTTTAACAGGACCGATTTGACTATGGAAATAAATATCTCAATTTCTTTTGCTGGAATTTTTACTATGTCGATTTATTATAAGGAATGGCGATAATGCAGTCTAATATTTGTGGCATTATTAAGTTTCTGTGGCATGAGAAATTTACTCGAATGGATGCTTATTAGTGGTTGATGCATTTGTATTAGTTCTGTCAACTATGCAACTCAAGTGTCCAGTCAGCTAACAGTGGTGGCATCGCACATGGTAATGTCCTTCCCTATTGTTCACAGCTGTTGCCTTTTTTAGCTCAATCAACTTTGTCTTGTTTTTTTCCCCTCTTTTTACTAGTGCCTTTGCATTTGCCATTATCAAGGCTGGGCTGGGACTTCCTGATGCTGATGCTTGGTACATGATTGAAACAATAGCAGAAAAACAAAAAGTTGGATTCAAGCAGTTTGTAAGTTAAAAATTTTCCTTTCTTGGTTATTTTATGTCGTTTGAGACCTCTTGTCTGTTTGGTCTTTTTTGATTGGTTTCAAGAATCTTCAGAAATTTTGCAGCTTCATATTGGTTTTTGGTCCTGGTTTATCTAGATATTGTCTTTTAATTTCGATTCCTTTACATATATTGAATTTAGTGTATCTTGCCAACTCAATTTTGACATGAACTCATCTCTTGGGCTTGTACTGCATCAACTTGCTGCCTGTTAATTGTCCACCATCTGCTTCAAATATGCCTATTGGCGATTTTTAAGCTGCAAGAACGTCTGTTTCTTCAGAATAAGAATTTCTTTGACTCTGTCAAAATCAAAGCTCAGAAATCATATTGTTATGTCTACTCGTACCTTTTACTGGGGGAGAAGAAAACATGACTGCTCAAATGAGATACAATTTGTTGAATTGGATCATGGGACTTTAAACATCATTATTTGATCAGAAACAATAAAAGGGTTCGGTCAAAAAGGAAATGAGAAAAGGTTTTCTTTTGAGAGAGTACGCACCTTCTTAAGTTATCTTATGTGATGTAGTTGAATTCATTTCAATCATTCTTAGGCAATTGCAACTCTTTTATATTACATGTGCTGTGCCAATTTGATCTCTGATTTATCCTATATCCAGATCTTGTTACTGGAGTCTGAAATAGGAAGGAAACTTTTTATATGCTTCTAAATTTTCGGGATTGTTATTATGATGTCGTGGGAGTGGTTCTTTCTTTTTTTTTTTTTTTTTTTTTTTTTTTTTTTTTTTGGGTTTGATTATGTAGGCGCTTCTATGTCTTGAACATGAAGAGAGACAAGACCTAAAGCCCAAATCCCTAGCTTCCTTTATTAAATAATGATTCTAATTTTTCTTCTGTGATTTGTTTCAGATAAAGTTGAGAGGATTCTTGTCACATATCCAACAAGTGCGTATTGGTTATTGGGGAAACTCATCGATAAAATCACCATCAGTTTCATCTCAAGGATTACCATCTCCTTCCCCAAAAGATGCCGCCAATGAAAAATACCAACCTGCCGAGGCTTCGGGTGTTGGCAGGAGCTGGGTTCAGAGCATGTTCAGCAAAGAAAATGCTCCAAGAGCAAACTCATTTGGCCGTGTTCGTAGATGGACTTCTGATGGTGGTGCTTCAGGTTTGCATTCTATATATCTTTGGCATTCTACTTATGTAATTATTTATAAAATAATTCTTATCATATTGTTATTTTTCAAACAAACATTATATATCAGTAATTTTTTGTTTCTTTGGACTCATAATGCAGAGAATGGGACTCCACATAGACAAGATCTGTCATCTGCTGCACAGAAGAAACTCCAAACAAGTGTTCGCACACTAAGGGGTCATACTGGTGCTATTACTGCTCTACATTGTGTAACTAGAAGGGAGGTATGGGATCTGGTGGGAGACCGTGAAGATGCTGGCTTCTTTATTAGTGGGAGTACTGATTGTTTGGTAGGTGAATAGCGTAAAATCTACTCGCATTTATGGTACACTTTCAGTTGTGTTCCCTTAGTTCTGTTGAATCAAGATGGGGTCGAAGCCGGTTTTAAGGTGATATTTCCTTTTTTATTACTATTATGCAGGTTAAGATTTGGGACCCTAGTCTTCGTGGCTCTGAACTGAGGGGAACTTTGAAAGGACATACAGGGTATGTCCATTCTCCATTTATATTTTAACATAGAATTTACCCTACTGTCTTGGTCTTACACTCCCATTATTCTGAATTATCCTAGCAAATGTTTCTGTCGGATTACTTTTTTGTAGCACTGTTCGTGCAATAAGTTCTGATAGAGGAAAGATTGTGTCGGGATCGGATGATCATTCTGTTATTGTATGGGATAAGCAGACTTATCGACTTCTAGAAGAGCTCAAAGGCCATGATGCACAGGTTCTTATGATGATAATATTCTTGCAATTTTCGTGGTCTTACATTTACAACTCCATAGAAGCATAAGCAATTTATTTATGAAGCTATCATCTTGTGCATGTTCATTACAGATTGAAAGTATTAAAAATAAATAAGGAGTAATGACTGAAATTTTTTCTTCTGTCCTTTATTCATAGTGGCTGGAGGGTCAAAATTCATCCTCTGAGTTTCATTTTCGATTGAAGTACAACGAAATCACATCTTGATGAAAGTCGTGGTGATA
Organism: Eucalyptus cladocalyx; assembly: GCA_017140615.1. NCBI lineage: Eukaryota > Viridiplantae > Streptophyta > Magnoliopsida > Myrtales > Myrtaceae > Eucalyptus > Eucalyptus cladocalyx. The sequence continues at coordinate 7,987,224 of CM029517.1, read as the reverse complement.
TCCTGCTTCTATATAAGGAGTATGTTAGAAATCCAGTGCAAAAGTTTAAGCTATTATATAGAGGGAGATTACACGTATAAAAAGTCATTATGAACTCATATAGTAGATTTGTGGAATACTTTTCAATACTTCATTTCTCAGATTTCCCTCCTCCAAGAGCACCGCTAGTGACACCATATAAATAGGTCATGTGGAGTTGAAGATGTTAGTATATTAATACCCCAGTGAAGAATTACAATATGCCCAAGTCCACCTTGAAAGATTATGATGTTAGGTGGAGGAAGATTAAAAGTATGTAAAAGCATTACAAAAGCCTTATAATAGTGATGTGAAATACTTTAACGGAGTATAAATTCTTTTTTATCATTATTAAAATGAGAGGATAAGTATTGTGGTTGGCATTCTCCATTGCAGGTCAGCTGTGTGCGCATGTTATCTGGTGAACGCGTCCTCACTGCTTCTCATGATGGATCTGTGAAGATGTGGGATGTTAGGACTGACACTTGTGTGGCAACTGTTGGTCGCTGCTCCAGTGCTGTCTTATGCATGGAGTATGATGATTCCAGTGGAATCCTGGCTGCTGCTGGAAGAGACGCGTATGTACCTTGAATTTTTATTTTTATTTTTGTTATACTCACATTGTGGATCTTGAATTTCATACATTTATATTTTCTCAGGGTTGCAAACATTTGGGATATTCGTGCTGGAAAGCAGATGCACAAGCTTTTAGGGCATACGAAATGGATCAGGTGTGCAAAATAATTGCAAAATGTGCTTTTTACTATGGCTTTATTGAGGCAGATATCAGAGATTAGTCTGCCACAGCAAGTGGGGGTGTGAGAAGTGTAATTAACACCACTAAATGTAAGAACGTCTGTGTGGACTGGAAGGATTCCCATCCTGGATTCTTCAAGGGGAGAAAATGATTAAAATCAGCCGTATCTGTCACTTTTGTCTTCCATTATAGTTATTCAATCTCAATATATACATGCATGTTTTATTTTTTTCCTAAAACACGAGCTCTTTAAATAATTGGACAAGCCAGTGATTTAATGAAGTTTCTGTCCTCCAACATTTGGATTTTAATCTCATAATCATTCTAATCATGCATGTACTTATTCTTTATGTCAGTAAAGTACCGATTAAATAGGATACCAAATGGGTGCCACCTCAAACGCATAAAAGAGTTTAACCTCAATGCCAAAAATGAGCACATTGACATTAGTCGCGAAATTGATCAATTGGTGGATGCATACTCGAAAATTGTAATTCACGTGATCCCCCGTTGAGGGTAGATATGCATAACTGCTAGTGTATGAATTCTTTCTTCATTGGGGTTTAATAAACAGCCGTGTCTTTTAAGTTTATAACTGCTAGTTAATATGGATCTTTCTCCATTTGATAGTAATAAATAACCATGACTAAAGGACTTCTTCCTTCTTACCATCTTATTTGCCATCCTGCAGGTCAATTAGAATGGTTGATGACACTGTAATTACTGGTAGTGACGACTGGACTGCTAGAATATGGTCTGTTTCCCGTGGGACATGTGATACAGTTCTTGCTTGCCATGGTGGGCCAGTCCAGTGCGTTGAATATTCTTTATCAGATAAAGGCATAATCACAGGTTCCTACCTCATCTGATGTCTTGTTATCAGGGTCCTTTGTAATGGTGACAGAACATAGTTTGGTTCTTAATTTGATGTTGTTATATTTGTCCTTGGTGTTGCTGAAGGTTGATCATAAAAACGATTTTCATTGATGCTATCAATATTTTCAGGTTCTACTGATGGACTTATTCGTTTCTGGGAAAAGGAGGAAGGTAAGAGTATTAACAATGTGATCTCCTTAATGTCTTTCTTTTATCTTATCGATGTTCAGCATTATCTCAGAATTTAGTTTCTCTGACTTATTGATGATGACTAGTTCTGGGCACTGTTATCGAGAATCACTTTGGATATTGGTCTTGAAATATGTGGTTACACACATATGAGGGACAAAAAACTATATGCCTAATTTTAGCAAAACTGTCTTGAGGAAGATAGTGCTAGTGCTACAAGCTGGTTCTTGCAACATGTGATGCTACAACTCCGGTTGTGATTTTTGATGCTGTAAATTCCTGTTTTCTTAGGGAAGTAATCACTTCTTACCTTATTCTTCGTGTCTGACCAGGGTTTATTTCCTCAGGTGGTAGTGGTAGTTGAAGCTTAAATAGAATGTAAAGTGTACTAAGTTCTTCATAATCATGTAAAACGAGCAGGTTTCTTTGCTCTTAATCTTGGACAGATTTTGCTGCATTGATCGGTTCTCTAGACTAGACAAAATATGCTGACTTATTTAGTTAACTGAAGCAATTACCGCAGCATAAACAAATATACTCTCATTTTTCCAGGGGGTATAAGGTGCGTGAAGAATGTCACCATTCATTCATCTGCTATTGTATCTATCAATGCTGGGGAGCACTGGTTGGGGATTGGAGCTGCTGATAATTCAATGTCCCTCTTCCACCGACCACAAGAGCGAATCAGTGGCTTATCAAGCAGTGGATCAAAAGTGGGCGGTTGGCAACTTTATAGAACACCGCAAAAAACCCTTGCTGTGGTATGCATCATTTTTTGTTCCAGCATTATTTTCCTGACGTGCTTCAGGAACTTGTCATAGTATCTACATATATTTCATTGATTTCAGGATTTTTTTTTTTTTGGTGCTTATCTTCATGGCCTTGTGCTGTCTTTGGTAATGTATTCATCGTTTTTCGATCTTTAGTCATGGCTTCTACTTTTGGTTTTCAGGTGAGGTGCATTGCTTCAGACCTCGAGAGGAAAAGGATCTGCAGTGGTGGTCGTAACGGTCTTCTTAGGCTATGGGATGCTACCATCAACATCTAGAAGTCTGTTTGTTGATCCTGAGGTGAATGCTGTGGTCTGTTCTTCAATTTGTACGCATTGTGTTTTTTGTACATCAACACATATTTTTCCCTGTTTTTGATTCCGGAAAGACAGATAATTGAAATGCTGAAAGTGAGATGCAGTTTTGTTTTCTTTCAATTCCTTCTGCTGAAAGTGGGATGCGATTTTGTTTTCTTTCAATTCCTTTTTTTTTTTTTTTCTTCTAGGTTGTTTACTCTTGCTATGTGTACAATAAAGCTGTCAAAATGTGTCACTAATCCATGTTTTAACCCATATTTATTGAGGGGGTGATGAATGGATCAGCTCAAATGTTTTATGGACCATAATAAGTTCTGAAGAGAAAAGTCCAAAATGAGTCTGATGATACTCACTTTCAGCACTTATGACTAGACCAGTAAAGTCAAAGAATACAGGCTCAGCACATCTTTCGTTCTCTGGTCTCCTCCATCGCCCTCGCCACCTCCTGCTCTCTGTCCTCTCCTCACCGACCAGACCTGTGCTCTCTTGCTCAAGTCCGGCCACCCCCCTCCACCTTTTCCCCTGCACCCACTCATCTCTTGCTTCACCCCTCTTGCTTCACCAAGTAGGGCGATGTTCTCTTGCTCTTCCCTTGTTCTCTCTGACACCACCTCTGTGGACACCGTCAACTTCAATGCCCTCATTTCTGGCTTCGCCTCTTTTCACGGCCCTGAGCAGTGAGCCCAGCCTTGCCCCTTTCGATGAGCCGAAGCTTCCGGGTCTCTACCCCAATGTGTACTCCTTCAGTTCCCTGTTTTAGGCTCGGGAAAGCTCGGGAGAATGAGATCGTTTATGGGGCTTGCTTGAAGTATGGGTTCACTTCGGGCGCTTATGTGGTGAGTGGGCTGAGGAAGTGCGAGGCAGTGGTTAATGTGGTCTGGGTCACTATGGTTAATAGGTGTGTGGGGAATGGGGAGTTTTGAGAGTGCAAAGGAGGTGTTTGTGGAAATGCGCGGCTTGGCATTGGAGGTGCACCGGCATAGCTTGTCAACCGCTTACGTCGTGATGGATGTATTTTCCCTGGTTGGAAGTTCTGTTGCGGGATTATAAGGACAGATATCACTCACATTTATATATAACTAAAATAAAAGGGGGAAATTAGAAAATGTCTCTTGAAGTTTGCAATCATTTATCAAATAATATTCACTTTTGAAATTTATCTTTGAATGAAATCTTTGCAAGCTCCTCTTTAAAGTGGAGCAGCTGTTTGATACCTAATTTTGGCCACTACATTTAGTGATATTTTTGGCATAGATAATTAGGGACCGACCTCGGCCCCTAAACAAAAAATATTATTAATTTGGATTTGTATATTAGGAGCATTTTCATTTAGTAGCATTAGGCCCACATAAATTGCATTCTAATTGGATTTGTGCTAAATAAATCTAAAATAGAGAAGTTTTAAATTTAATTAGATTATCTAGACTAAGCCTAGGTGAACATAAAATTCAGCCAAGCCCATAATAACAAACTAAGCCTATGAGGTTGTAAGGTTGCGTTTGGTGTCTACTCAAGATAGGATAAAGTCGGATATAAATGGAATATAGGTCAAATAAAATTACCATATAAGAGAAAGGTGGGATAAAAGTGGGTGGAACTTCTAATATCTATGATAGGAAAGTTATTTTTCTTCAAACAATAAACTTCTTAAATTAACAAAATTAAAATCATATTTCGATATAAATAGTATTTGAATCCTAATATAAAAAATTCAAAATAGCAAAAAATAAAATTTTTAAATTTAATTCTATTTGTATTTATAAATTCAAATATAATTTTATCTTATAAAAATATATATTTATTACATATTTTAGGTATATTATTAAAATTTTATTAGAGAATGATTGAAAGGAGGGAAAGAAATAAAAAAGAAATTAATTTAACAGAGAGGAAAATAAAGTAAAACAAAAATAAAGTAGGTAAGAATATCGTAAGAAATATTTACCACCTCGGTTTGTAAAATTTTCTTTCATTTATATTGATATGTTATTTGTACCAAATAATATGATGTGAATATATCTAACTTTATTACAATAATCACTAAACAATAAATAAGATATAGCAAAATTTTTGAATTTCATATTTTATTCTATTAAATCTTATATTGGTTAGAAATTTAGATGACTAAATGTTGCTTAAAAAGATAGACATATACACTCGTAAAAGAGGAATACAATGGTTCAGAAAATTGGCGAAGACCAACTCTCTCCCGGCCTTTGTTCGTGCGCGAGGTCTCCTGGCTCCGGATTTCCTGGCGACCACCACCTCACGCCACCGTTTCCCTGCGCTCCTCAGCATCCTCCCAGCGACACCAGTGAACCACCAGTGAATAGCCTCCCTGCAGCCCGAGTTGCACCCGTCGCAAACTCCAGTACTTAGCAGAAATCCCTGCGAGACCCGGACGAGTTCCTTGTAGGCTCCGACGTATCCAATGCCTCCGGCGCGTCCCGGTGCTTTAGCAGTTCCCTATCGTGGTCTTGGTCTTTGTTGTGTCACGCCCAGCAGCCTTGCCAACACTCTCGTCGAGCCACCCTGCAGTTTCGGCGAGTTTCCCGGCAACACTCTAGTCCAGCACCAGCAACCACCAGTGACTTCGGCGAGCTTTCGCCGACTGTGGTGGCCCTCGCGAGCTTCTTCATCGCCACCTACCAGTCGAGGCCATTTTAGAGAGGGAACCGTCAGTGGTGGTAAAAAGAAAGTGATGCGCCTTGCTTCTTATCAATGCCAGGCGTGTTTTGGGTTGTGTTGGGAATAACGGATCCCCGAAAACCGGATTCGACACTAAATCGAACCCCTAAATCAATGCGGAAGACGAAGCCCGGAAAAACACGTATCATCGATCGTAAAGTACACCACGGATTCGAGCGTACCTTGTTAGCCACAGATTAAACACCAATGCCGAAGACCGATGAAGAAATTCTGATCCGATGATGCCAGTTTGCCTTTAGGGGAAGACGGGGCGCCTTAAGCGTTTTCCTTTTCTTTTTCTTGGAGGGAGAGAGGGAGAGGAACGTACGTACGTTTTGATTTCCCAAGAGGTGTCTTCTCTCTCTCTCTCTCTCCTCCCTTTTATACATTCCCCCATCCACGGGCCCTATTCCCGTGGGCCGGGCCTTTTTGGGCCCAACTTGAGCGGATGGGCCTTAAGCCCATCTCATAAATCCATCAGGTTGGAAATACTTGCTAGTGAAACAGGGGAAGTAATTTGTTTTACGAAAAATAAATAATTTAAATGATATATATATATATATATATAAATAAATGTTTAAATTACTTATAAAATAAATGAATAAAATATATGTTCATTGTATACGGAAATATTTAAATATAAATTTTCGTTGGCCATAAAAATATATTTTATTAATTAATTATTTCAAGTAATATAAGTGATCGATTTAAAATATATATATTCATTCTCTACGATGACATTTTCATATTATTGGTCTTAAATCAGTTTCATGCTCGATATGCGTTGAACTGGCGTTGATATCTCACTGCCCAGATTTGCTTCCTTGCTTAGACAATGCTATTAAGCAAATGTTATGCTAGTGGGACATAATTATTGGTGCACAGTGATTGAGACATGCCCCATTTATGTGTTGTCGTGCGCTCAACATCTTATTTAGTTAAATAAGTGTTTCCAGGGATAATCAAGTTCACTTTTATTTAATTTTAGACCTTAGCTTATTACATTATTATTTCATCAATGCACGTTAGACTAGAATTTATATAGTCATAGTACTTAATTTAATTCATGTTTTTAAACAGGAAAAGCACAAACAGAAGTAATTAACATTGCATTTAGAAATCATGAGATCATCCATGCATCGTTTGGTCTTTAGTTAACATTTTGCAGAATACTGATATATTGGACATAAAGGAGCTTTGCTTTTGATTTCCTTAGCACATCAAGATTTTTCTGTCGACTCAAGCAATTTATATATTATTTAGATTATCTAGGGTTACATTATTGCTTGTTCACCCATATGACCACCCATTGCATGTTAATAGTTTAGGATCAAACTTGATAAAGGCTGCTTGCAAAAAAAAATTGAAATAAAAGAGAAAATGTATTAAAATGGTGCTATATTTATCTAGCGTAATTAAGTTCTCGTATTTATGAAATCTTTGGTTCGTAGAATTAAAATGTTCTCCCGCATTTTGCTTACGTTTCTAATCAAACGGTAGTATATTAGTAGATTAGTGACAACTCTTAATTTGATTGATTTGCATGTTTATATGACCTAATAAAAACTCAAAAGTAGTAATTGATATGAACTTGAGATAGCCTGTGCTAGGAGACAATCACTTTAATGAGTAACCGTTCATACTCGCTTAGTAATCCGTTAACTTTCTAGTAGTTCACTTTTGAGAAAGTCACGACAAATAAGAGTAATTTCATACATTGTTTGGAGGCTTGTTAGCCTTAGCACTTTAGCACGCATTGGCGCAACCACAAAAATTTTGGCCCATTAATTCGTCGCTCCATGCTTTGAAGGCCTTCCCTTAGGTAGAATCAAATTCTAACCAATTGTAATTTCTTAACTATAGTCATCATCAATTGACTTTCCTAGACCAATTAGAGATCTACAAATTTTAATGTATTGATACACACGTGCTGAAATCGCTAAAACGTGATAAAAGGAAAATTATAACTGCCATAGAGAAATTTACTAAACGTCATTCACAATATGGCAATTTTTGCCAATGGTGACAAGCAAAGAAATAACTTACAACTTGTTAATTCAACCATTCCATTACAATTACAATAGCATAAGAAATGACCCCTAAACAATTCTTAGCAACATTTTTCAGTAGGACAACCTTAAAATCAAAGGAACTCAAAAAGACGACACGAGAGTTTTGGACATGAACGCATTCAACACTTCACAACTCATCAAGCCATCATTGTTTGACTCATGGGGGGCATCATGGCAACCTGCTGCTGCTGCATCTGCTGTTGTCTTTGAACGTTGCCCACCCATCCTGTCCAAAAGTAAAACAATAGAATGAATCACACAAATTTTCAACTGGACATGAGATATGTCTGAACTCTTTTCAACTTTGAATGTTTGTTCAACTGGTTTGTCCTCGTATACCTTGCTAAATGAGAATCCTTTGTATAGCTATTATAAGTTGACTCTAAGAAGGAGTAATCAATTTACCAATGGCGGGATCCCAGCCTCGGCGGTTAAGTTCTCTGTACTCTTGGCAAAGAGCACAGGGCTCGAACAGGAAGTGGACGATCCAATCCGGAGCAGGCGACTCCACCAGCCCAAACTTGCTCCTGAGCTTCGATCGGAATGTGCATGAGTAGATGCATGGCAACCCGATGAAGAAGCTGATCAGCGCGTACATTATTCCAGCCGTCGCACAAGCTACGATCATCACAACACGCCGGAAAAACAATAAGTTATGCAAGTGATTTCGGTCAAGACATGATGAGTAGTTTCTTTCTGTTCTTTTTCCACTTACTGGTTGTGCCGTTGTCTGTGAGCTCTGCGACCTGGCCGAACGTCAAGCATGGGAAGAGGCACGTTATAACAGCTGAAACATGAGAGACGTAATACGTATTAGATACTTGATCCTGATAATATATGTTGTCATTGCCACGTAAAACTCAATTACTCATTTGTCAAAACGACGAACCTGAAGAGCAAGGGAAGACATTAGAGATGTTATGAACGTCAGTATTAAACTAACTAGCATTACTTATCATCGTGACACGCATACAAAAGTAGGACAACGATGCATGTCCACAAAAATAGCCCGATTTGGATATCAGACACTGAAAAAACGGTTACATCATTTCTTTGGTAAATTCGTGTGATAATCTTACCGTTCAAGGGGTCGTCCATGCAATCAAACAGCCCTGTCGTCCATCCTTCGGTGTTGACGTTGCCCATCATGTTCGCCTGCATTGGAATTCCCTGAGCCGTGCCGTTGTGTCCCTGGACTCCCGGATTGATCGGCGAAGGCGGCACCGCGGCATACTGCACTCCTCCACCTGCCGGTGGTGGGAACTGCACAGGCTGAGCAGCCGACTGTTGTTGATAAGCTTGGGAAGGACGATACGGCTTCGGTGGTGGCAAGTTTGGATTCGGCGGTGGGAACTGCACTGGCTGAGCAGCCGGTTGTGGTTGCTGTTGAGGAGGGTATTGTTGAGGTGCCGCCGCCATCGGAGGGTAGGATGGCTGCTGCTGCGGTGGATACGCCCCTTGATTTTCATAGGCTGGGTTCAATTGAGGGCTTTGAGGCGGGAACTGCCCCACAGGCTGAGGGGGCGGTACCGTGGCATAGGCCTGGTTGAATTGCGGCGGTGGCGGTGCATTCTGCCCTAGGCTGAACTGCTGCTGCTGCTGAGGTGGTTGGAACCGTTGCTGCTGCTGCTGCTGCTGCTGCTGCGGGTCATTTGCAGCGTCGTTCTGCTGGTATTGTAGATTCAGGCCGTCGTTGTCGCCTCCGGATTGGAGGGGCGGATACAGCTGGTCGGGTTGTGGGTTTGGATTGTAGTAAGCTGGGTTGTTGCTGTTGCTGTTGCTGTTATCATCGTATGAAACCTGGACATTATACTGAATTTGGACATTGCAATCTGCTTGGTCTTGCTGGTAATTAGAAGAGTCTGCTTCAGGGTTTCCCATCGTAGCAAACTCGAGAGCGAGCGAGCGAGAGAGAGAGAGAGAGAGTACTGGAGAATATACAAATGCATGAGGGTGGAGCTCTTATATCGTGAGAGCTGGTCGTGCTAAGATTGAGAATCATTCCCACTTGCTACGGAGCTGGTCGTGCTAAGATTGAGAATCATTCCCACTTGCTACGGAGCTGGTCGTGCTAAGATTGAGAATCATTCCCACTTGCTACATAAGATAAGACAAGTTGTAGTTGCAGTAGGCAAAGCTTTGATGAGAGAGAGAGAGAGAGTTGACGCTGACTTTTGAGAGGGGGATGATAATGCTGCTGCTTTGGAAGGTAGCGAAGTCAAGAGCCTCCGCGCAATTACGGACTAATCCCATCGTACTGATCATTCCAATCCGTTTACTTTGACCGAAACGACGGTGCATGAGGATACTAGTTGGGCCCCAACCCCCATGTGCCATATATATATATATCTATAGATCTAATCACAATTCTGCCCCCAAAACTTTTTTTTTGTCTTAGAAAAAACCCACAACTTTAGGTCCAATCCCGATTCTGCCTTGAATTTTTTTTTTTTTTTTATCTCTGAAAAAACCTTAAACTTTATATCTAATCCTAAATTTTGTTTTATCTATAAAAAAATAAAACTCACAAACTTTCAATCTATTCCCAAATCTACTCCCGTGGTCCAGTCCCAACTTGACGTGGTATTTCACATCAATAACAAATTCACATTAACAAGGTGACATTGAAATTTATCTCCAAAATGAAACCGTTCTAGGATATGGAAATTAGGATTGATTGATGGTCATTTTTGGACAAAGGACTAATGGAGGCAGATTTGGACTAAAATAAAAATTAGTGATTTTTCTCTTAGACAGACAAGAAGAAGGTCAGGACAGATTTGAAACTAAATCTAAAGTTTTGAATTTTTTTTTAGTATAAAAAATGTTCGAGGTAAAAGTTAAATTGGATCTATATGTATAGATATCTCGAATCCAATGTAAGAACATCAATTTGGATCGTGCCTCCACGTAGGCTAAATAATGTGGAATCTGATGGCATTTAATTAGCTTTTCGTATTAGACAAAAAAAAAAAAAAAAAAAAAAGCTTTTGGGATTGCTATCTTTTATTTATTGGGGAATGCTCGCTTCGTGGAATTAATTTCTCAATATTTCCGAGATTTGTTACCCATTTTCTTTGTTTCTCCTGAGGAGATTGTTCCTCTATATATAAATCTATGTGTGCGATGTAAATCACGATGATGGCAAAAGCACTTTTAGGGTTACAAGACGGATCAAGCGTCCCTTGATGATATTAATGCTTTGTCAATTGATCAGAAAGATAGAAGCTCATGAACCCTAGAAAATCAAAGGAGGAGAGAGGACATTTGATCAATGAACACTTAAAGTCAAGCGGGTTGCACTCCTTCTGTCTAAAAACAGACTGTCCACGCCCCCATGATTCTAATTAGATGGTAAGCATTAATTACGCCGATTATTAAGGGAAGGAGAATATGTTGTTCCTATTCAAAATGAGGATCGGAACAAGTTTGAATTCCGTAAACTGAAAATGGGACGTCGGTTTAGTTCTAAAACTCGATGGGATCTCGATCCTACCTGCTTCCGGAATTTTGGACAGCAAAGAGAACGAAATTAAACTCGACTTGCTCGAATTATGGCTATGGCTGATTGAAGATATCCTTGTAGGAACTAAAGGGAGATTCCACATTGCTTGTTCATTGATTCATTCGTAAATATATGTCTATACATTGCTAATTTACTAGTCCATCACCCTTCATTGTCCTTTTCTTCTTCTTGAGGGATTTACATCAACAGAAGAGGAAGAGGTAGAACCCTAGTAAATGACCTATTCTAGGGTCATTAGATGAGCTCAAGCTAGCCTACATATCCCTCCCCACAATTTAGAGCCAAAGGCATCAATGGAGGGACACGATTTAGCCGCATGAAATAGATGTTGCTGGGAAGAAAGTATTCGATCAAGGCGTTGCATGTATTAAACCGAATTTAAATTGTGTGGTTTGGTGGATCACACGTGAAATTTATATGAAATTTGACAATTCAAATTCAATTTAGTATAGATATTATACTAGTTGTATACGTGCTAGTTGTCAAGAGACTTCCTCTCTCTCTCTCTCTCTCTCTCTCTCTCTCTCTCTCTCTCTCTCTCTCTGAGCTGAGAGAGAAGAATAAACAGCTGTCTTACAAAACAAGACCGGAGCTGAATACGCATATCAAAATGTTAATCTCCACTCAAACTTGTTATGCAGTAACTAAATGAATGGGAAAGCTCTTGCTCCGTATAGTTGACGTTGACCTAGGGTTTTATGCATGTACAGTATTTATTGCGAAAACTTCACGCAGGGTACTTTGCTTTATTGAAGGATGGTGCACTGTTTGTCTGTTGACTTCAACGTGTTCCTATTGCCCTGAGGAACATGTTCTCGGGGAGAGAGCCTGAGAAACAAACACGAAGTTTCGATCCCCAGTAGAGCATTCACCTCTTTCTTTTTCGCCAGGTTTCATTTATGGATTGGAAGATGGATAAATCGACAAGTTGCCGCTGCTCTTTCCTAAAGGTAAAGGAGCAGGCAAAATGAAATATAATTGTGAAAAGCCTTGTAGATTCGTTCTTATAATTTGATCCTTCCCAATAAGACTCGACATATTCGAATTCTAATCGCTTTTACTTAAGAAGGGGTGACCAATCCTAATTGTCACATCTAGTGTCGAAATAGAGTAGGACTATGACCTACGTTGACAAGGGCTAAGGTTTTCAAGTAGAGCATTCTTGTCTTCCTTAATATAATGTTATCGAGCTTTCATTTTCAGTATTTTCCATCTTGAAACTTATTCTAGTTCAACCAACTAGAGAATTCATGCAGGTAATGAGAAGGAAGTAGAAGCATTCGGGTAAATTTTGATGCTCTCCACACCAAGGAAGCACATGGTGGTGCCGCCTCTCCAAAGCAAAAGAAGATTTCACGAGACACGTCACAAAATTTCACCTAGTACCAAAAAAGATATAACCATGGAAGTTGGACAATAGTTTCAAATTGGGAATCAAAGCTTTGGTGTAATGGCTACTCATCGTAACTAACGCCATTTGATAAATCTTAGCTATGATGAGAGATCAATGAGACATTGAAATGGAGGAAATTTAGAAATCAAGTGTTGTAGCTTCAAGAATGTTCGGAGCTCTAAGTGGCTCTAGAGCACCATCAACAGCATTGTGCCTCTAAAGATGAAAAATCAGCAAATAGAGAGGATGGGAGACTGCCATTACTACTTGAACTATAAAGCCTATCAGTGTCATAGGGTCGATGGCTCTAGCTCCTTGTCGAAAGATTCTTTTCCATACACAAACCGGCCTACTGGCTCTGCAGGAAGCGTTCTTCAGACAAGTACCACCAATATGTATTCATGTCGAAATAAATGTAATTTTTTTTTTAATATAAGGGTTTTAGTCTAATGTATTGCATTAGTCTTAGTTCCTTAGATGGAGGGAGGTAATGATTTCAAATTAAGGGACCCGAAGCAAACACCTGACCATTGTAGATGAGTTGAACTAGATCGAATAGGGCATCCAATTGCAAAAAGTAGTAGCAAGAACCCATCTACTTAGAGATAATGGAAAACTAAAATCTTCAAGTTCGTCAAGATCAATTTTGGGTGTGTTGAACATAGGTGTCTAATCCATTTGTGGAAGACTTGTCTTTTTAGCTGTGAACAAATTTAAGCAACACGGTAGTCAAAACAATCTAAATAATGGAGATGGAAAAGGGAGTGGAAGGGCAAATACAAATAATAAATGAGGAAGAAATATGACAATACAGATTTAACCTTTGAATCTGCTTACGCTGCCTTGGGGTAAAACTAATTTTGTCAGGCCTAGCAATACTCCCAAGATCATAGATGGAATTCATCTTTGTGGGTCAACGGTTATGGGTCAATCAATCCTTTTGTGAAAGGAAAAATCTTCAAAAGTGCAAACTTACTTTCTAAAGTGATTAGTCGAAGTGATTTCAAAAGAGACCCTTTTTATTATCCGATTAGCAATGGACCTACAGGGTGCTTCCTCTTGGCGATCTTCTTGGAAGAAAGTATCGGGCTTTTATTGTGCACTCCCAACAAATGGTATTAGAGCCAATGGTTGTGGTTTCCAGGCAGGTGGGCATTGTAGTATAGTAACGCGGCCTCATAAGTTGGTGTAGAAGGATATTTGAAGTAAGGAAGAGCGGGTCTAACACTAAGATCATATGTGATGGGAGAATGTTAGGATGCATGTGTAAATGAGTGATGTTAAAAAAGTCTCATATCGGAGAATTGACATGGTGTAGAGTAGCTAATATATTATAGTTAGCCAATAACCCACTGACTTAAGCTTTTAAGTGGAAGTGGGTCAAATTAAATATATTAACAGGTTCAAACTTAGGCTCCCTCTTGGAATTCTCCTCGGAAGAATGTATCGGACTGCAGAAGTGAGAGCCTTCTCCACACACGCTAATTAGGGGCAAACATGGTTTGAGTTCTTAAGAGTTTTCTCCACACGCTAATTAGGAGTGAGTATGGTTCAATGGTAGAACCCGGAACCTAAGAAACCAAACTGGTAGGAACCTGTAGATTATAAGTTCTAAAATTTAATAAGGAACTTGTTTCGACGGGTAGGTTCAAAATACCTCTACCCAGAACCTAAGAATCAAACTGATGGGAACCTGTAGATTCAAAGTTATAAGGTATGATGAGGAATCTATTTCAATGGGTAGATTCCAGGTTCTTGGCTAGAATAATTTGAAACCTAGAACCTAAAACTTGGAACAGATTTTAACGTTTTTCTTGGTCCATGTCTTCGTGCAATCCTCCGATATTTCATGCCGTTCGATAATAAATGTATAATCTGAAAGTACTAATTTGAGTTTTCATTTTATGACTAAGATTTTAATTTTATTAATATTCATATTTTTAATATGTTTAAATATAAGTTATAGTTAGTGAATTGATAATATAGGTGAAACTTAGATAAACACTGGAATTGACCCCAGAACTTATGATAGAGTAGGTTTCAGTTTTTTTTTTTTTTTTTTGGTAAAGAGGTTTCAGGTTTTTTGGTATGTAAGATAGGTTCCCAATTTCAAAAGATGAGAAACCTATCCCGACGAGTAAATTCCACATTCGAAGTGGAGCCTACGTGGAACCTGAAGTCACTAACTTCGAACTAAGCCTCTCACCATCAACATACTAATGCGTGTAAGACATATATACAAGAACGTGGGATATTTCAACAACCACAAAAATAAGCATTATATCATTCCTGACGTTTTTCACCTTTGAGTTTACCAGAATATCGCTTATCGTTTAATTCTATTTTTTAGTTGCTTTCATTTCTCATGTTTTAAATTGAAATTTCTTGGAGCTCTTTCTTCCTGGGTGGGTATAGCCTTGAAGCTCCGTTTGTTTCATGAAATAATTAGTTAATAACAAATGTTTTCATTATGGACAATAATTTACATATTTGTTCATTCATTTTTGTGAACAATACAAATGACCATTTTTCGGAAAATATTTTTTAGATAATTTATTTTCCGTTAAACAAATGAAACCTAAGATTTTCTTTTGTGTTGTAAAGATCCACACCTTCCTTAAGCATGTCCACCCTGGCTACTTGTCAATGAATTGTTAAGTAAGAAATATCTTAATCAAGAAAACTGTAGTTTGACCAAGAAAAAGATAGAGTAGATTGTCGTTTGAACATAACGAAAAGTAAAAGATTCTTTCGTATTATGTAAAGGCATCGGCTAAAAGGAAAAAGTATAAAGAAAGAAAAAGTAACGAGCTTCTGTTCATAATTTCTTAATTTGACTGATTACTCGATCTACAAAAAATGAAATATAAATCATGGATCAACTAAGCCCTCTCGGAGGCTTGCTTAAGGATAAAAAAGAGGAATCTCATATAAATACCATGGAATAAAGTTTGATCCTATTCATGGGAGCTCCCTACTGGCCAGGTCATTTTGGGGAAAGCGGACCATCTATGATAAAAAATAGGAGCTTCACTAAAGGATGTAGAGAATTAAGAATTCTAATTTGTTTCATTCGAAGAAGTAGCATGCATCCCCGTCATCTTAAATTGATGAGTAATCTTAGTTCATTTAAATATATAGAAAGTAGGTTGTAGTTTTGAACATAACCAAAAGTAAACGATCCCTTCGTATTAGTGCACTTCTTCGGGTAAGCACGCATCCTTGTCATCTCAAATTAGTGACGGAAATTTTTGTATTTGTAATAATTCATTATATTTGGCTAATATTAGCTAGCCGGCACTGATGTGAACACTAGTTGTTCAGCCAATACCGTTGCAGCAATTTTTTAATAAAATTTTATTTTTTTATTACTTATTTATTTACTTTTCCTTTTCTTTTTCTTTTTCTTTTTCTTTTTCCCTCGTCAACCACTAGGCGAGGAGCATGAAACCCTTACCAGCTATCGACGAGGGTTACAATCCTCACTCGACTTTGCTCATATCTAATTGAGGCTAACCTCACCATGGCCTTGCTAGTCGAGGGCGAACTCAGCCTCGCTAGCTGCTAGCGAAGCCATGGTCACCTTTGCTCATGACTTGTAAGGTGGCAACCAATTGGTTGCAAACCTCCCTTTAAAGGGCCCCAATTGCCAAAGTGAGTAGAATGGGTCCGACATTTCATCAAGCAACCAAAAGGATCAAGGTGATGTCGGGTTCAGATGTGGCTTTGCCTTCCATCTCAAGGTGTTGCTGTAGGTGAGGCAGCCTTATTGGAGCCTCACTAGCCATTGTGGGAAAAAGAAAAAGAAAAAGAAAAGGATAAGTAAATAAAAATAAAAATTTGAAGAAAATAAAAAAAAAATTATTATAAGATTGCTATGTTAGTGTTGGCCGACGAAGAGTGTTCACGTCGACTGGCCTCTCTCTCTCTCTCTCTCTCTCTCTCTCTCTCTCTCTCTCTCTCTCTTCGATGGTAAAACCTGGAACCTGAGAATCGGACCACCAAGAACCTATAAATTTGAGGTTTTAAAGCATATAGGGTAGGTTCCAAGTTCCAGCAAACGAGTAGGTTTCAGGTTTCCTGGAAGAACCTAGAACCGAGAACCTAGTACTAAAAAAAGTTTTGATATTGTTCTTGGTCCATGTTTTCGTGTGATTCTTTGATATTTCATGACATTCGATGATGAGTGTATAATCTGAAAGTACTAATCTGTGTTTCCATCTTATGTGACGCAGAGAAAGCGATGCTTGGATAGAATTCCAAAAGATGGTGTTTATTTTTGAATAAGGAAGTGTCCATTACAATATCTTTGGCGCCTACTTATAAGGAGGTCGCCATCTAGAAAATAACAAAATAACTGAAATCTAGTAACAAAATTGAAAAGATATTGATAACTAGGAAATCTAAAATCTAATAACAAATTAAGGAAACGATATTGATAAACCATAATATTTCGATAAACCAGAATATCTGAAATCTAATAATAAAGGGAAAAGCGTGAATCAAATATTGTAACCCTTTTTGCAATCTTGAAGATTACACAATCCTCTTTGATTTGTGGGACCGCCCGCTCTTATGACGCTCCATTGTTTCCGAAAGACATTTGCATACTGTTCTACATCGTCTCCTCCACTTCGAAGAACTCGACCCCGAGTTACGATTAGGATAAAGAGGAGTATCTGGAGGATGATACTCAAATAGGTCCGCTACATTGAATGTCGGGGAGATGTTGAGGTCATTAGGAAGATCAACAACATAGGCATTGTCATTGATTTTCTTCACGATTCGACGGGACCAACTTTCTTGTGCTTCAGCTTGTTATATGTACCAACAGAAAGCGTTCCTTGCGAAGGTAGACCATCACTTCATCACCCTCAGCAAATACCTTGAGGCGACGATGTTTATCTGCGGCAGCTTTATAAACAATAGTGGAAGCTTCTAGCTGTTGCTTCACACCCTCTTGTATCTCTTGTAATTTTGTTGCTAAATTTTCAGCCGCAACACTATATCCTGGGACTTTGGGCAAAGGCACGAGATCCGGTGTATGTTGTGGCGTTCGCCCGTAGATAACCTCAAATGGAGACTTGCCCGTGGAACGGTTGACGGTGTTGTTAAAAGCAAACTCAGCGGGAGCAAGATACCGGTCCCATTGCTTTGGCATGTCACTACAAAGACACCGAATAATATCCGCCATAGTACGATTGACAACTTCGGTTTGCCCATCGGTTTGAGGATGAAAGGAACTGCTATATCTTGCAAATCCGTCCCAAATAAACGCCATAGGGTCCTCCAAAAATGACTAAGGAATTTGGTATCACGATCGAGGTGATAGTTTTGGAACACCATGCAAACGAACGACTTCTCGAAAAATAAACTCGCTACATGAGAAGCATCGAAAGTCTTTTTGCAAGTGATGAAGTGTGCTATCTTTGTAAACTTATCCACTACCACAAAAACAGAATCCATACCTTGTTGGGTTCAGGGAAGCCCCAACACGAAATCCATTGAATTGTCTACCCAAGGTCCGAAGGAATAGGTAGAGGGGTGTAAAGTCCAAAGTTCTCGAGAATGGCCTTTCGCCTCGACAAATATAGCACTTTTTCACAAATCGTCCAACGTCCCGTTTCAATTGAGGCCAATAATACCGCTCCTCAACTAAGGCAACGCTTTTATCTCGCCCACAATGTCCTCCAAGGGAACCACCATGTAGCTCTCGAATAAGTTGTTCCCGCAAAGAGCTTCGAGGAATGCACAACCTATTGCCAAAGAATAAAAATTTGTCCTGAACAATCATGTCGCCGTGAGAACCTGTCTCAGAACATTTTTCCCAAATTTCCCGAAAATCTTCATCATCGCATAAAGAGCACAAAGGTGGTCAAAGCCCACAACGTCGGTGCGCATGGTGACGAGTGTTGCAAAGACGACGGCTAAGTGCATCAGCGACTTTGTTCAAGTGGCCGGCCTTGTGTCGAAGCACGAAATTGAATTGCTCCAAAAAGGAGACCCAACGTCCATGCATTCCATTTAGATGTCTTTGGCTCTTAATATATTTGAGTGCCTGATGGTCAGTGTTAAGGACAAACTCATGTTGATAAAGATAGGGCTGCCAATGCTTGATAGCTCGTACTACAAAGAAAGTACTCCCGCTCATAAGTAGACCATCGCTTGCGAACATCATTAAGTTTCTCGCTAAAATAAGCAATAGGCTTACCTTCCTGGGAAAGAACAAGACCAATTCCTACACTAGAAGCATCACGTCTAGTTCGAATACCTTTTCAAAATTCGGGAGCATTAGTATTGGTGCCGTGGAAAGTTTTTCCTTGATGAGAGCAAAGCTGGCTTCTGCTTCATCATCCCAATGAAATTTTCCTTTCTTCAAGCACTCGGTGATTGGAGCCATAATAGAACTGAAATTTCGAATAAAGCGTCGGTAGAATGTCGCAAGCCCATGGAAGCTACGCGCCTCCCCAAGTCTAGGGAGTTGGCCGCCGCGATGGCGGCTACCTTTTCTCGCATCAACTTGAAGGCCTTCTACTCCAACAATATACCCCAAGAAGCGGAGTCGATCGGTCATGAAGCTACACTTCTTCAAATTAATGTACAATTGGTTTGTCTCAAGGCCGATAAGACGTCCCTTAGATGCTCCATATGCTTTGTTGGTCATCTCGGACTATATATGAGAATGTCATCGAAGTAGACCACCACAAATTTGCCAATAAAAGGTTTAAGAACTTGAGTCATCAAACGCATGAAGGTGCTAGGCGCGTTCGTGAGGCCAAACGGCATGACAAGCCATTCATACAAACCTTCACTTGTTTTAAAGGCCGTTTTCCATTCATCGCCAGGGCGGATGCGTACTTGGTGATATCCACTACGTAGATCAATCTTTGTAAAGACCTTTGATCCCGTAAGCCGGTCGAGCATGTCATCCAAGCGAGGGATTGGGAATCGGTACTTGACAAGTAATCCGATTAATTGCCCGGCTATCAATGCACATACGCATGCTTCCGTCTTTCTTCGGAGTGAGGAGTGCGGGAACCGCACAAGGGCTCATGCTTTCGCGCAAAAAGCCTTTTCGAAGAAGTTCTCCTACTTGGTCTTTCAAAATCTGGTTCTCCTTCGGATTCATCCGGTAGTGCGGCAAATTAGGGAGGCTTGCTCCCGGAAGAAAATCAATCTCATGTTGAATATCCCTCAAGGGTGGTAGTCCAACAGGTAGATCCTCCGGAATAACATCGCTGAATGCCCTCAATAAGGGCTGAAGAGCCTCCGGAATTGGAATAATGGCTTCTTGATTGCCTTTCTCCACAATCATATACATGCCCTCACGTTTACGGACGTTTAGCATAATCCCCGCACTTTGCTTCTTTGGGGCCTGGGAGTGTTACTCATTGGCTTCAAAATAATCTTCGTCTTTTTCCACACAAAAGAATATGTGTTCTCACGAGCCCTGTGAGTGATATCAACATCGTATTGCCATGGTCGCCCCAGTAGGACATGGCATGCATCCATCTCCACTACATCACAAATTATAGTGTCCTTATAGGACTTTCCAATTGAAATAGGTAAATGACATAGCTGTGTCACTTTGAGTTCAGCCCCTTTACGAATCCACTCGATTGTATAAGGGGAGGGATGTAACTCCGTCTTTAGTTGTAGATGATCCACCAAAGCCTTGGACACTATGTTCTCACAACTTCCGCTATCAATGATGACATCGCAAACTTTGCCGTTGACAGTACAACGGGCACGAAAAAGACTATTCCGCTGCGTGTCTTCTCGTCGTGGAGCGAGCAATAGTCTCCTAACAACGCAATTGACATGCTCGCCCTCCTCATCCTCCACTTCTTCCTCATCAATCCAGTCATCTTCGTATATGTCATCGTCGTGCATGACAACATTGGCCATCTTCCGCCGTGGACAATCACTCGAACGATGTCCCAATTCGTTACACTTGTAGCATTTGATTGGTGGTGGCTTAGCGTACGGGTTTTGGGCATTCTGATTGGCGTTATGGTTGTTTGCGATGACTGGTTCCTTGCGCACCCCAAGACTACTTCCCGGAGTTTGGTTTATAGTGTTGGTTTGCTGGTTGGAGGATTCTGAAACATTTAGTTGTCTCCCCTTTCCAGATAATCCTCGAGCAGAATAATTGTTAGCCCGATTAATGGGGCTAGTTCTCTCTAATTGCATCTCAACCTTTCGGGCCATCTCTTGAGCATCCTCAACGGAGAACAAACGATGTAGTGAAACACGATCTTGAATATTAAGTCGTAAACCATTAATGTACTTGGCGGTCTGTTGTGCCTCTGACTCAGCGAGGTTGTTACGGGCGGAAAGTCGGAGAAACTCCTCCGTGTAAGCTTGGACCGATCGGCTTAGCTGCTTACAATTCTGAAATTGTTGAAATGATAATTGCTCATAATCGGTTGGAAGGAACCGAACCTTCAACATTTCCTTCATCCGATTCCATGTTCGGATGGGAGCTTTTCCTTGTCAACGTCGAGTCAGTTGCGCTTGCTCCCACCACGCTGAGGCACCACCCTTCAATTTGTATGCCACCAATTTTACTTGGCGATCCTCTTCAATCTCCATGGCATCGAAGAATTTCTCAACTTCCCAAAGCCAATCCAAAAAGTCTTCAATATTCAAATTGCCATTAAAGGTCGGAAGGTCAACCTTAAGTTGATATTGCTCGGGGTCTCGTCGATATCCCCGGTTCCGGTGGCCTCCACGAATAGGCCGATCCAAGAATTCTTCTTCTCCTTCAGAGTCCTCGACATAGGCTTGTCGCCTCTGTCGGGGATTTGCCCCACGTTCCATAGCCGCTTCCGGTCGCGAGCTGCCCGATCATGTTCAGCCGGAAGAACACCGGTATGGGGTTGGTAGACAAACGCTGGATGGCGACAAGTAATTCTTGAAACCTCCGTTCAAATTTGCTCCGCAAATTGGTTGAACTCATCCCGTGTAATAGGCTCGTTTCTGCGGCCTTCAGCTACGGGGAGATTGACATTAACGTTATTAGCCATCGTCACAGGAGAAACCTGCTCTGATACCAAATGACGCAGAGAAAGCGATGCTTGGATAGAATTCCAAAAGATGGTGTTTATTTTTGAATAAGGAAGTGTCCATTACAATATCTTTGGCGCCTACTTATAAGGAGGTCGCCATCTAGAAAATAACAAAATAACTGAAATCTAGTAACAAAATTGAAAAGATATTGATAACTAGGAAATCTAAAATCTAATAACAAATTAAGGAAACGATATTGATAAACCATAATATTTCAGATAAACCAGAATATCTGAAATCTAATAATAAAGGGAAACGCGTGAATCAAATATTGTAACCCTTTTTGCAATCTTGAAGATTACACAATCCTCTTTGATTTGTGGGACCGCCCGCTCTTATGACGCTCCATTGTTTCCAGAAAGACATTTGCATACTGTTCTACATCATTATGACTAAAATTTTTACATTATTAATGTTTATATTTTTTGTATGTCTAAGCATAAGTTATGGTTAGTGAATTATAATAATTCAAATAATAATAAATGTGGAACCTTGGTAAACCCAATAACCAACCTTGGAATCTATGACAAGGTAGGTTACAGGTTCTATGATATACAAGGGTAGGTTATAGATTCCAAGTAAAACTTATACGAAACCTAAAATTGCTCACCCATAACGATAATCGCTATACTCTTTCAAGATGGATGGGGGTCAATAGGTCGGCATGATGAAAGGGATATAATTCTCTAAGGTAATTTGCCTGCTATCTTCTTCATAAACCGCAATATCAATATGTACCAAAGCTTAACACTTCTTGTCATCGAGCACATCACACGAATTCTCGAAGTGCTCTATTAACACGAGGATGGGTGAGGAATCTTTCTTTTATCAAGTAACATAAAACTAGAGAGTGGTGCATTAACCTTAATTTGTACAATAACGTGTATTCATTATTATGATCATTAAAAAATTAACAAGGTTCAACATTTTGAGCGGTGAATGGAACTCAAGTTCTGTATAGCTTCAACGGTTCTTTTGCAGGAACTGGATCATGAAGAGACCGATGGACGCATACGGTATACGCACTGTTAAAGAAGCTTGTGCTATATCTTGAAATCGCCACTAACCTCTGCGGGTTGAAATCACGGGGATGTCTCAATGTTGTAAGTTTTGTAAACAGGACCATAAAATGAGTAAAGAAATGCGAACTGGCGCGAACATGTCTTTAAGATGTGCTTTTTTTTATTTGTTACGTGACAGCATTCATGTGCCTAGTCAAATCTCTCTCTCTCATAACTGCTGATGAGATTGCAGCCGTGTCCAGCTGTTCTTGGAGTACTTTAAATGAGAAGTAGTCGATCGTTTCGTCAAGTTAGTGGTAAATAATTTACATATATTTCCAGGTTTATCAGGAGAATGATGAGAGCTAAACCAGGTCTTCGCTTATATATAACGACTGAAGAAAACCACAATGGTGTATGTAGGGTTCTGTCTCCTCTCCTCTCTCTTCTCGATCGTTATTCTCTTTTTTCAGGCGGAGACAGATTTGAGACCCGAAGATGTACCCAAATAACGCGGGTGGCAATGAGCAAAAATCGCCTCCGCCACCAATGATGCAAATGCAGATGCCGATGGCTCCATACCCTCCGGCGGGGGCGGTCCCCGAGCAGTGGACGACGGGTCTCTGCGGTTGCTTCGAAGATTCCTCCAATTGTGAGTTCTTTCCGCCTTCATATATGTCGTCTAATTTCAAAATTATGATGAACCAAGTAGAAGTATATCATCATTCTGATGAAACTTCCTAGTTCTAATACGCAACATAAGCAATCCATCCATTTATTTAACATCTTAAAAAGTTCACCTTTTGAACTGATTAATTTCTATATTCGTTTACAAAGGCTTCATCACTTGTTGCTGTCCCTGCATCACCTTCGGCCAGAACGCTGAGATCATAGACAGAGGAGCCACTTGTAAGTGCAAATTTAAGCTTTGAACACACCATATCTAGTAGTTCTTCTCTATCAGTCGTGCCAAAATTGTTGACTAAAATGTTCCTCAAGCCTAATGAGAACGGACGTGTGTGATGACAATATATTTGCAGCTTGTGGCGCGAACGGGCTCATATACTATTTGCTCGCCCAAGTGGGCGTCGTGTGCCTGTACACGTGCAGTTACCGAGCAAAGTTGAGGGGTCTACACTCGCTGCAAGAAGATCCATGTGCCGATTGCCTCGTGCACTGGTGTTGCATGCACTGTGCCCTTTGCCAAGAATATAGGGAGCTCAAAAACCGAGGATTTGACCCTTCCATTGGTAAAAGTTCTTCTGAAATCAAACCGCGATTGCCCGTGTGCTCTTTTACTTAACCATATTTGCTCGACCAAGCTAATTTTGGTGAAGATTATGTATTATTTGCCATTGCTACGCGTCTCGCAATGCTGAACAACGTACTCAGTATGAGTTGATCTCATTTTCCATCGTTTTAGTAGCGAATCGTTATGAGCGGTCTTTGCACGTTAAAACCGACGCCGCACGAGATCTATTTTGGTTGAAGATGGTCAATTTCTTTCTCTTTTGAGCTTCCAGCTACAAACTGAAGTTATGTTCAACCTTTTCTGTCTTAGCTAATGTTGATGATCAACGTATTGACTTAAGCTTTTCCTTTTGGTGATTCATGATGTGATAAAGGCTGGGTGGCCAATGCCCAGAAGATGAACCAAGGTGCCGCGACGATGCCTCCGATGGCTCAGGGCATGGGTCGTTAACTTTGCTTTCGAGGTTCATCCGATCCACAAACTGTCCATGTGCACTTGGCGTAAATGTGAGCTTCGGGAGAGCTTACGATCGTCGATCATGAGTCGAAAGAGTCGCCTAATTTATTCGCTTTTACTATTTTTTTTTCCCAAAAACATGATTGAATGTCTGTACTAATTTGTTTCATGGCCCACTTGTTCGCAGTTTTAGTTGTATTGCCCTTTTTTATTCTGATTTGTTGTATTGGACATTGGAATTGGTTGTGTTAATTTGAAAAGGGACATGCGTATGAGGACAAATCAAGCTTATGTTATGCATTTTATTTTATTTTTTGTCGTGTCAGTAGAAATTTGAAAGAGCTGGTCAATGTTAAAAGCTATTGATAAAGAAAAAGTTACCGGTCATTTGATTTTTCGGTAATTTGGTAGTAATATATTGACAATTTTATAATATTACTAAATCTTTTTGGGAGTTCACAAATTGTCAACTTGTTTTAATCTTTCACTAATTTTTATTTATTTTTCTTACCAATGCCTTAAATTACCAACTTCCTTGTGAATTTATCAATCTTTCTTTGAATGAGTTACCAACCTTTTTCCGATAAAATTAGCAACTAATTCTTGAATTACTAACTCTCATATGAGTTACTTATCAATATTTATTTAGTTTTGTAGTTTACCAACTTTCGTTATTGTTTACCAATTTTTAGTTGTCTCTCTTACAAACTCTTTAAATTTGTCAACTTTATGTAAGCATACCAACTTTTATTTGTGTGGCTTACTAGTTTTTTCCATTAGATTACCAACTAGTTTTGTTATACTAAATATCATTTGAGTTTTTTATTGCGTTTATCTGTTTTTCCTTTAACTTACCAACTTTCCATTGAGTTACCAACTTTGTCTTATTTACCAGCCTGTTAAATTTATCATCTTTTTATTTTTTGGCCTTTTATTTTTTTAATTGAAGTAACTAAAATTTAGGTTAAAGATTGGACTTTCACGTTGTTTTAGCTTTATTTTCTGTTTTAATGATGCCAACCTCATTAGAAGAGAGAAAGTTTTTTTTTTTAAAAAAAAAAAAACTATGTTGGCATTTGGTGTGAGTCTAAGTTGGATGGAGTTAATGGAAATAATTGGCAACACCAATTAATAATTTTTAGAATTTGATTGTATTTTTTGAAAGTTTAGAAGTCAAACTCGCTTTGTGATAAGCTTGAGCACTTTGAGGACACTTATCCTGTAAAAGTACTTCTAGTTCACTTACCCCTTAAAAATCCTAAAAAATCAAATTAATAGAAATACTAAAAATTGTCAATTTTAATTCAATTGTGCTTTTGTAAAAGGTTTTGGGATAAATATGCTTGAAGTCCTAAAATTTGTTGCAAATTGAGTCCCAAAACTTTTAAAATTACAATTAATTCCTAAAACTTATCAAATTAGTATAATTAAGTCATTTCGCTAACTTTGTCCAACTTGGCTAACTGAAAATGTTGATATGATTTTTTATTATTATTTTCTCTCTTACACGGCATTGACTCACTAAGACATGAAATGTAATACTAAAACGATGGCGTTTTAGTTCAAATCTTACTTTTTAACCCTAATTTTAGTTAAATTGGATTTAAAAAAATAAAAAAAAAAAAGGTCGAGTTTTAAAGAAAAAAAGAGAAAAAAACAAGCGAGGGCTATTAGGCCTGGCCTATGGTCGACGAGGATTGCCAAGCATTGCCCCCACTATCGCCGCCGTAGTGATGATGGGTAACAATAGTAAGGTCTACAGGCTCTCACCAAGTTCTTTTAATTCTTTTTTTTTCTAAAAAATAGCCTTTTATTTTTTAATCTAATTTAACAAAAATTTGGATAAAATAAAGTAAGATTTGGAACAAAATAATGTTGTTTTAGCCTCATGTTCATAATTTAGTGACATCAAAACCATGTAGGAGAGAGAAGAGAAAAAAAAAAAAATCATATCAACATCTTTTGATAGCCAAGTTGGACGAAATTTATAGAATAATTTGATTGCATCGATTTGACAAATTCTATAATTCAATTGCTCTTTTGTTACAAGTCTAAAATTTCCTACTACTCTTATCCCTCTTAAAATAATGATTTTCTAGTAAAAAAAAAAAACATATACAGAACTCATTCACACAATAACATTGGCTATCTGCCAAATATATATTGACAAAGAAGGACACGAGTCTTGTCCCAAATGGAAAGAAAAGCTAAAAAAAGAATAAACCAAAAGAATAGAAGACAAAAAAAGGTATAAAAAAAAAATCTTAAATCGAGAGCAAAACATGTAGTTGACCTTAGTCTTTGTTGTAAAGTTAGAATCTTAAGTTCCCAAAGCATGCTAAAACAAGACCAGAAAAATGTGGCCAATTCAAGATAGTAAGGGGTGTCTGCATTAAAATTGGGGTAGAAAATGCACAAGTCTATTAGAAATTACAGCCAGTTTTAGATTACCCAATATTATTTGAGTTACCAATTTTTCTATTCCCTCACTTATCAACATTTTTCTACAATCATATAACCCCCTAATTTTTGTTACCAACTCTAATTTGACTTAGTTACCAATGTTTGTTTTTTTCTTAAATTACTAACTTGTATTATCTCTAACAATTAACGACTTCTTTATTATTTATCAACTTTTGGTTATTTTCTTATCAATACTTCAAATTACTACTGTTATGTGAAATTATTAATCCTTGTTGGGTGAATTACCAACTTTATTCTCGGTTAAGTAACCCAACACAGAAGCTTGTCAATAATAATAAATAAAAAAAATCAAGTAAAAACCAATGTTATTTGAGTTACCAATTTTTTTATTCCCTCACTTGCCCACATTTTTCTACTATCATATAACCCCCTATCTTTTTATTACCAACTCTAATTTGACTTAGTTACCAATGTTTTTTTTTTTTTATTACCAACTTCTTTTATCTCTGACAAATGACAACTTAATTATTTATCGATTTTTGGTTATGTTCTTATCATTACCTTAAATTTACTGACTATTATATCAAATTATCAACCCTTGTTGAGTGAATTACCAATTTCATTCTCGTTTAAGTAACCTAGCATAAAAGCTTGTCAATAAAAAAATCAAGTAAATGATCGGTAACTAAATCCAACCTAAAACTAGTTGTATAATCTAATTATAAAAAAAAAAAAAAAAAAAAGCTGATAAATCACTCAAATAAAAGTCAGCAGTATCACATAAGAGTCAGTAAATTTAAGAAGTAATAAAAAAAAAAAAAAAAAGATAAATTAACGCTAGTATAAGATAAGATAAGTTGATATCTAAATTAGGATAACTCACTAACTTTTCTCCCATTAAATTACCGCTTAATATTGGCCTATCAAATACGATTTCAGTTACTCACAGGATTTTTGTGAAATAAGCCTACTTAACTGAAAAATGACATTAACACCACGAATTTATTTAAATCTTGTAATGATGTGGCGAAATATCATTGGGTTTTTAACAGGCTAATGATAAACATATCTAGCTGTTCCTCGAAGACTTTCGCCAGGGAGAAACCAATGTGATTGATTTATTAACATTGCCTTCATCGATCATGGGGAATTCCGAGGAGCTAAACTAGCTCTTTGCTGTATAAAACGATTGAAAAAGGGACAATGGTAAACATAGGACTGTCTCTCCTGCTCTCTCTCTCTCTCTCTCTCTCTCTCTCTCTCTCTCCTCAATCGTCTTCTCTTTTTTCAGGCAGACAGTTTCGCGACGCGAACATGAGCCCGAATAACGCGAGTGGCAATGGCCAAAAATCGCCTTCGGCGGGGGCAGTCCCTGAGCAGTGGACAACGGGTCTCTGCGATTGCTTCGATGATCCCTGCAACTGTGAGTGCCCTCCGCCTTCATATACGTTGTCTGCTTTCAAAATAATGATGAACCAAGTACTGATATATCATCATCCTGATGTAACATTCTAGTTCTAACGCGCGACATCCACGATCCATCCTTTTATTTAACATCTAAAAGTTCACCCTATGAACTGATTAATTTCTATAATCATTTACAAAGGCATCGTCACTTGTTGCTGTCCCTGCATCACCTTCGGCCAGAACGCAGAAATCATAGACAGAGGAGCCACTTGTAAGTGCAGATTTAAGTTCGCCATGACCTTATTTATCAGTTCTGCTCTACATAATCACGATCAGTCGTGCCTGCATAGTTGATTAAAATGTTCCTCGAGCCTAACGTGAACGTATGCGTGTGATGACACTACATCTGCAGCTTGTTTCATAGGCGGGCTCATATTCTGCTTGCTTGCCCATGTGGGCGTCGCGTGCCTGTATACATGCGGTTACCGGACAAAATTGAGGGGTTTGCACTCGTTGCAAGGAGATTCATGCGACGATTGCCTCCTGCACTGGTGCTGCATCCACTGTGCTCTTTGCCAAGAACACAGGGAGCTCAAAAACCGCAGATTTGACCCTTCCATAGGTAAAAGCTTCTTCAGAAATAAAGTCATGATCATCTGCGTGTTTATAACGTTCCATATTTTCTTGATCAAGCTACTGGTTGTGAAGAACATGTATTATTTTTTATTGCTGCTCATCTCATGATGCTGAAGAACATACTCAGTATGAGCTGATCTCATTTTCAGTCGTTTTAGTAGCGAATCGTTATAAGCGGTCTTTGCACGCTAAGAATCGACGTCGCATGAGATCTATTTTGGTTGAAGATGGTCTGTTTCTTTCCCTTTCTGGCTTCCGGCAGCAAACTGAAGTCATGTTCAATCTTCTCGGTCTCGGCTAATGTAGATTATCAATGTATTGACTTCAGTTTTTCCTCTTCGTGACTCCTGATGTGATAAAGGTTGGGTGGCCAATGCCGAGAAGATGAACCGAGGTGCCACGACGATGCCTCCAATGACGCAAGGCATGGGTCGTTAACTTTGTCTTTCGAGGTCCATCCAATCCACACAACTTTCCGTGTGCATTTGACGTAAATGTGAGCTTCGCGAGAGCTTACGATAGTCAATCTTAAGTCGAAAGAGTCGCCCAGTTTATTCGCTTTTCCCATTTTTGCCCAAAAACATGATTGAATGTCTGTAATAATTTGCTTCATGGGCCACTTGTTCTATCACCCTTGTTGTACTGATTTGTTGGATTGGATATTGGAATTGGATGTGTTAATTTGAAGAGGAACATACTTATGAGAACAAATTAAGGTCAAGTCATGTATTCCTTTTTTCTTGCCGACTATTGAAGTGCAACCAGTACTATCCCCGTCACACTCCTCTTCTAACACCAGAGGATTTATTTTTTGCCGTGTCAATAGAATTCTGAAAGAGTTGGTCAATGTTAAAAAGCTGTTGGTTAAAATAGGTTACCAGTCACTTGATTTTCCGTTCATTTAGCGGTAATACTTTGTCAACTTTATGAAATTACTAAATCTTTTTGGCAGTTCACAAATTGCCAACTCTTTTTCTCCTTTTTATTTTTTTTATCTTTCATCAACTTTTATTTACCTTTCTTACTAATGTCTTAAATTACCAACTTCCATATATATTTATAAATCTTAATTCGAATAACTTACTAATTTTTCTCGATTATAATAGCAACTAGTTCTTGAGTCATCAACTCTCATCCTACTTACTTTACCAATTTTTAGGAAATTTTCAAATAAAGATTTGAAATGCTCTCACTTTTTCAAATAAGGATATGAAATGAATTTTATTTCGAATAAGAGTCTGAAATGCCATTATTTTCTTAAATAAAGACCTAAAGTGCATATATGGATTTCAAAGAAATAGCCTGAATTCACCATATAAGAAGGGCAACTTCCTCTTTTTCAAAATTTTAAATTTTTTCTTTTTTTTTTTTTTTTTTTGTTTTTCCTTTAAAAAACAAAAAAGAAATAAATAAAACACTAGCCGCCACCCGATCCAATGGGGCGGTGGCGATGGTGGGATTGTCGGCGCTTGGGGGAGGGCCAAAGGTTAGCCAACCAAAGGGAGGGATTGCCCTCACTAGAGGCAAGTGAGGGCGGCAACCCTCTCTTAGATCTAGGCAAGGGTTGCCAACTCTCGCACAGGCTTGGCGACCCTTGCCTAGTGTCCTCGCCCTCTGGTTGACCAAGGTTGCCAACCCTACCTCAGGCACTAATGACCCCACCGGCATTCATCGCGCCACATCGATGATGGGGCAACAGCCACAGGCTAGAGGGAGCGCCCTCTCGCCTATATTGTCTCTCTTTTTTTTTTTTTTTTTTTGTAATATAATATAATTTAATTTAATTTGTATTTAGACGAAAATACACTTGAACGGCCGATGAGCCGGTGAGGTTGGACCCTTATTTGAAGTGGTCATAACCACTTCAAACCCTTTTTTAAGACTAATATAAACACTTTGAGTTCTTATTTAAAACAAAGTTCACTTCAAGTCTTTATTTGAGAAAATGAAGACACTTTGAGCCCTTATTTGGAATTTTCCCGAACTTTTATTTAGTCTTTCTAGTTCACCATACTAATTTTTATTTATCTTGCTTACAAACGCTTTAAATTTATCAACTCTTATATAAGCATACCAATCTTTATTTGTGTAATTTATCAGTCATTTCCTTTAGGTTACCAATTCAAGGCAATATGGAGTATTTGCCGTAATATTGGGGTGGAAAAAACGCTAGTCTATAAGAAATCACGACCGCTTTCATATTACCCTATGTTATTTGAGTTACCAATTTTTCTATTGACTTGCCACATTTATCTCACTCACTTGTCGACATATATCAAAAATTACCAAAAAGTCCTAAACCTATTACAATTGTGCCAATTCGCTTATAAACTTATTTTTTTGATCAATTGAGTCATAAACCTTTACAATTATTCTCGATCGGTCCATTCAAGCAAAATTAGCCAGCCAAAGCATTGATGTGGCAAATGGCCGGTGCCGACGACCTTTTTTTATAATAATATTTTATTTTAAAAAATATTTGATTAATTTAATTATCTTTTTTTTCCTTCTCCCTCTTCCTTCTTCCTCCCGAACTGAGGCAATCCAACAGGCTCACCTCGCTAGTCAACAAGCTTGTGCTCAACGACAGGGAGGCGAGCCCCTGCCGGATCTAGCGAGGAGGGCCTTGCTAAACGCGATGGCGAGCCCCCCCTCACCGGATCGGCGAGGGCTCGCCTCACCCGACGACTCGCAAGGGGAAACCTCGCCAAATCCGGCAGGGCTCACCCCGTTGTCACCGAGCGAGCTCATTGACTGGTAAGGCGAGCCCGCCAAATCTCCTCGCCAGATCCGGCAGGGTGAAACCCCGCTCGCCCAAAGAATACCAGGCGAGCTAGCCCGGCCACCTCAATCCGATGACCAGCCAGCCCTCTCCTCTGGCGGGTCACCGAAGCCAAAGGAAGAAGGAGGGAGGAGGGAGAAGGAAACAAAAAAAGGAAAAAAAAAAGATAAAAAAATTAATAAAATATTTCAAAAAATAAAAATATTATTAAAAATGGTTGCTGATGCCGGCCGGCTGCCCCGTCAGCGGCACCCAGCCAATTTTAGTTGAATGGACTAATCGGAAATAATTGTAAAAGGTTTAGGAATCAATTTGTCAAAAAAAAAAGTTTATGACTAAATTAGTACAATTGCAATAAGTTTATGACTTTTTAAATAATTTTCCCTTTACTTCGACGTATATCTACAATCACATAACCACCTAATTTTTGTTACTAACTCTAATTTGACTTAGTTACAAGTGTGTATTTTTTTTTCTTAAATTACTAGCTCGTTTTATCTTTGACAAAAAAAAAAACAAAACTTCTTTGATTTTTTATCAACTTTTAGTTATTTTCTTATTAATACTATAAATTTACCGGCTACTATGTGAAATTAACAACCCTTATTGGGTGAATTACCAACTTTATTCTCGATTAAGCAACCCAACATTAAAGCTTGTTAATAAAATACAAAAAAATTGATCGGTAACTAAATCAAATGAAAATTGATAACTAAGAACTAGTTTCAACAAGTAAGTTTTGGGTTTCAAGTAGAGTTGAGAACATAGAATAAATCTTCATGTTTTTCTTGTTCCATATATTCGCGCAATCATGCGGAATTACATGGTGTCCAATGAGAATTATGTAATATGAAAATACTAATATTAGTTGTGATTAATGGATTATAAGAAATAGTAGTCATTAGAGGTGATGATTCACTAAATTGTTCAACTAAAAATATATACAAAAGTTGGGTAGATCTTGAAACTGACCCTAGAACCTATCATAAAATAGATTCCAAATTCCTAACCCCAGATTTCAAAAATTAAGCCTCTCCCTGTCACCCACATACTTACACGCACCTGCTGATGAGATTGCCGCCATATCCTGCTGTTCTTGGAGTACTTTCATTGAGGAGAAACTAATGGACTTGGCAAATTAACTTTTCCTTCGTTCCCCATGGAGAATTCCAAGGAAAAACCATGGTGGTATAGCTAGCAGTGTCTCTCCTGCTCTATCAATTCTCGACCACCTTCTCTTTTTCGGGCAGAAACATTTTCAAGACCCCTCCGCTGACAATAATGCAAGCCCCGATGCTCATCGACCAAGACCCTCCCGTGGGGGCGGTCCTAGGAAGTAGACGACCGGTCTCTACAGTTGCTCCGAAGATCCCTCCAATTGCGAGTACTTTCAGCCTAATTCAGCGGACATCTTAATGGAACATATACTCAAGTAGAAAGCCTTTGATGTGGCAAACTATCATCGAGTTTGAGGCCACTACTCATCAGAACGACCCAGCCCATCTGTCGTTTCGGCTTCCTTGAAAATAAAGGGAAGAAAAAACAGAGAAAACTATAAAAACGAGAATTTCTCGTGCCGTTTTTGGTCGATCGATCGTGTGGCAAGGCCATTCCCTGGTAACACGCCCGGCGTCAGATCCCGCGCGCTGAATTGAAGCGAAAGCAACGACAGATCTCCGACGAGGCGCCCGACGAGCTCCGGCGGTCCAGATCCGGATTCCGATCATGGAGCCCCCTCAGGGCGGCGGCGTCGGCGGCGGCGGTGGCGGCGGCGGTGGCGGCAGCGGCGAGCGGGACAAGTCGTCGCCGATCACCGTCGTCTCGAGCTTCTGGAAAGGTTCGATCCCGACGTCTCCCTTCTTCCTCCTTCCTCCTCTTGCCGTCGAGTGCATTCGCGTGTCTTCACGGACATCGAGCGCATTTACGCGCGAGGAGCTTGTCGTGTGTGCCGATTGCGGTGGTGGAATCTCGTGTTCGGTTATCGGTGTTGTGTAGGTTATAGGTTAGCGTAGCTTGTCTGGGATGTTGTTTTGCTTCTTTTGGTGTCGAATCTGAGCTCGCAATGCTTCGGTTAGTAATCGGATGGTGTGATGTTGAACTGAGTGAGTTCGATCGAATTACCTAATCGGTGTGCCGGTTACTGGAACAGATTATGATCTTGTCTTCTTTGTTGGTTACTTTCCCGCTTCTGCCTAATAGCTTATGTGCAAAATGTTGGCACTGGTTCTTGATGAAACTGTTTTAAGTTGCTTTTTCACAAGCTAAGCATTAAAGAGCAATGATCGCGTTTTGTTATGTGTGTTGCTGTTTTTGATCGAATCAAGCTACGGGAATGATATTGACTTCACCCGACTCTTTTCCTGTCTATAGAGTTTGATCTGGAGAAGGAGAAGAGCTTATTGGATGAGCAGGGGCTGAGGATCGCTGAGAATCAAGAGAACAGTCAGAAGAATCGACGCAAGCTTGCAGAAAGCACTAGAGGTATATCATCACTTGTTGCCAGAGCAAATGCTCTTTAGTTTTTTTAATTTAATTGGTTGTGATGAAGAGAAGCAGATTTTTTTAATGTTGCAAATTTTTTACTGACAAAAATAGGAATTTCTTTTGGGTTAGGGGGGGTGTTTGTAGGTCATAATTTCGCCTCTGCATTTTTTGGTTTATTGCTAATCCTGATGATGATGAAAGAAAAACCTGTTCTTATGTATCTGTTCTTTTCCTGCTACAGACTTCAAGAAAGCTTCTCCAGAGGAAAAGCTAAATTTGTTCAACTCCTTACTGAAGGGATATCAAGAAGAAGTAGATAATCTTACCAAAAGAGCCAAATTTGGAGAAAATGCTTTTCTTAACATTTACCAAAAACTATATGAGGCTCCAGATCCTTATCCTGCTCTTGCTTCAGTTACCGTAAGTACCAGCGCATTATTTTGTCGTCTGGTGCCTGTTGGATCAGTAGCTGCCTTCTGATTCATTTTTCACTCTGATTGCAATAAATGAGTGGTATCTTTTTTCATTTAGCTGAGGTATCTATATAGGCATGACTGTCTCATCTTGGATCAAACACCCATGGTTTCATTCGTTTATTCTAAATGTGTCCTCTTTTTGAAATTGAGGAAAGCATCTTCAGTGTCGAATATTTCTACATACCGCCAGATATTTTTATATCATTGCTGGAGTGGCATTGAGACATATTCTGTGTAATTCTTTCTGCTTCTACGCATTTGTCTTCTGAGGAGTTTGTCCCTGTCTGCATGCAGGAACAAGACTTGAAATTTTCGGAATTGGAAGCCGAGAATCGGAAGATGAAAGTTGAGCTTGAGGAGTTCCGGACAGAAGCTGCTCATCTAAAGAATCAACAAGCGACGATTAGAAGACTTGAAGAACGTAATCGCCAGTTAGAGCTGCAGGTTAAAAAATCCTTAGTTACTTGTGATATGTTATTTTTTGTGCTAAGTGATGTAGTGTGCCTATTTAACTAATTACGATGTTGAGGTCTGCTTCCTTTTAAGCTTTAGTTACCTTTAGGCTTGGGAGTGTCCAAGTGTGAAACTTGCTATCATACGGTTTAGTTATAGTCTCAAACAAGCAAGCCTTATTTGTTGTTGGCAATTGATGGCCAATGTGAATACAGATGGAGGAAAAAGTGAAGGAAATTGTGGAAATTAACAAACGCAACTTGGCCGAGGAGAATCAGAAAACCCTTGAAGTCTTAAAGGAAAGGTATTGTCTTCTTCTCAACATGACAAATACATCATTTAAAATAGTTACTGATTAGAAGAGTGTCAAGCAACTGGGTTTAAGTTCCTCTTTCAGCTTCAGCATGTTCTTATATCAAAATATCGTTTTTCTCTCCCAAATTCATGCAGCATACCTCAGTTTCTGATTTTTCTGCAGGGAGCAATTACTGCAAGATCAACTGAGACAAGCCAGAGAAAGTGCTTCCAATATACAAAAGTTGCATGATCTTGCACAAAGCCAATTGTTTGAACTTCGTGCTCAATCAGGTATTCTGCTTGGCTAGAGAAATTAGATTTGGCAGTCCTTCTCAGATGATGAGATTATTTGATGCGTAGAGATAGTAACTAAGACCACAAAACTTCAATTATCCTGTTCTTATTGTTACTCTTCTTCCCATTTTGCTTGGTAACATATACAATTTTTTCAGATGAAGATCAAGCATCAAAGCAGTCAGAGGTCACTCTTTTGATGGATGAAGTTGAAAGGGCCCAAACACGGCTTCTTAGTCTTGAAAGGGAAAAGGTGCTCTTCCATGCCTGTAGCACAATCAGTTTCCTTACTTATGGGTGATTTCTTTGGATATTTCTCTGTGTTTTGTTGTCTAGTAGGATTTGATTAAATGAGGTCTTTTTGCCTAGTTAAATTATACATCGACTCTTATGTTTCTTCACAGCGATGTCTATTGGCCTCTTGTTCTTCTGGATATTCTGTAGACTTTTAGTAGATAGTCCACATGTCGATACTATCATAATTATCTTTTTCTGTCTCAATAAGTAATTTTATGAGTTCACAAGAGGTTGTTTGTGAACTTTATGCACTCTTTTGGAAAGGAGAGGAGGGGGGAAATAAAAATGAATGTTTGAAATGGGGGAAGTTCGAAACTCTTAAACGGGAGGAATTCAAAAAATTTTATCCCCTCCTTCTCACAAAAATTTTAGGTTCTCCTCCATTTTCTACACACTTTTACCCCTCCCCTTTTTTTCTTTTTTCTCTTCCCCCCTCTTCCCTTTCTGCCTTTCCCAAGCAGATAGTCATCTGATAAGGCAAGGAAGACTGGTACCTAGCTTTCAGTTGTAGTTGTCTGACAGTTAAGATCATACATCTAGCTGCTTTTTCCTTGCTACTCATTTAATTGCAGTACGCATATACAAGTTTGTCAGAATAGGAGCAAAACGAGGTTTATGATGTTGAAGTTGTTCCATAGTGCATTTAACATGGCATGCACTCTTGTCCAGTGGAAATGTTATTAAATTTTGCAAGGTGATGCATGGTTTCTACATTATTCTATATTCTTGTTGCACAGTTGAAGTCTTCAGTTGTTTGTAATATTTCCTGTGAGAATATTCAATATACAAACTTTGAAGAAAATTAAATTAAATTGCATACTGATTCGCTTGCGTACATATTTGATCATTGCAGGAACTTTTACGATCTCAAGTTCAATCAGCACATGATGAGCCTGGAGCTAAGAATAGGTGAGCTATGAGGATGGAAGTGAGGAAAATACTTCATCTATGTGATACAACCAACTTCATGCTAAAATAATTGCTTTTCAAAAAGGATTTGTCAGATGTGTAATAAATTTTTGGATATTCAACCTCCTTTATTAACTTAGGTACTTTTAAACATGAATCTGTGTGAAAAAGCTCATAGAATCATATATTACAATGGATATCTCTTGGTGATTCCAGTCGATATGTAAGTTCTTGAAGCATAGTTAGTAATTTTGAGTACATTTGGTAGTATCAGTGATTTATAAAATCTAGCCCTTTGTGTTCTCTCTCTCTCTCTCTCTCTCTCTCTCGATCTTGATCTCAATTTCTAAAACGTAACATGGTCAGGGAATTCTTTGCTAGTGTTTAACTAATCTCGTGAAAGGACTTTACAGTTGAACTTCGGGGCTGCTTGACAAGGATTTGAAATGAACTTGTAACTGTGAATTTTCACTTTAGAGAGTCTGTTGTACGATATGGATGCTCTTGAACTCAAGTGTGTTAGATGATTATTTTTTTCCTTCAATTGTCATGAGTTCATCGATCAGAATGATTTCCTTGTTTGTGGCATCTTTCAAGTTTCAACATGTAATCGCTTGCCAAATAATTTGCAGTGACAGTTTGGACTCAACCAGTATCCTTGAGAATTCTTTGAGTGCCAAAGAGAAGATTATTTCTGAGCTGAACATGGAACTTCACAATATTGAGACCACTTTGTCTGCTGAGCGTGAACAGTACATGAATGAGATTAAGAAATTGAATGCAGCTCTAATTGAAAAGGTATAGCAGTCTGCTATTTTTTCTCCCTCATATAGACAGTTTCTGCAGATAATCTTTAAGGGCCTGCATAGAAGTGTTCTTGAATGCCAATTTTTAGGTTTAGATTAATTTAACTGCCATATCATGTGCTGCAAGACCATTGTCCTGTTACATGAGGATCCAAGCATCTTTTAGCCCCTTGCATTTTCTATGCCTTACAGTAATGAATGAGAGAGAGAGAGAGAGAGATTTATGCTAAAAATGATGTGCTTGTCTCCAAATGCTTTTACCCATTTGCATTACTGATTGATCTGCTATCTATTTCTCCTCTAAATGCAATTAGGATCAAGCCCTTGAAGAGATGAAGAAAGAGCTTAAAGCCAGGCCAACACCAAAGTTGGTTGATGATTTGCGCAAAAAAGTGAAGATTTTACAGGTATATGCATGTACATGATCTGCTTACTGTCCGTGTCAAGAGATAGCTTCATCTAATTGACAGAATGAGGAGGGGATTAATAATGAAAGTTTTCTGGAGTATCTTACGTGGCAAGTGTTGCAACTCCTAGGAGCATTTGCTGTTATTCAACAGTCGTAGTAAAAACCCATGATTTAGTTTTAACATAACCCCTTGAGTTTTTTTCTTGCGGATATCCGGGTCATGTAGGGAATAAGCATCTGAATAGTTTTCCCTCCTCCAAAAATTAACTGGATAAATCTAAGCCCGTTCCCAGGAATATTGCATCCAAAACTGAAGGGACAATCTATGTCTCCTGCTTAGTCAATAAGGAAGACAAAAAGATTTTATCTTGGTTATTGCATGAGTTGTTAAGAAGTGTGCAACTTTTGTTTCTCTGTTTCAATTTGTTGACGAGATCAATTGAGCAATCGATTTTGAGGCCATGCATCTTTTACAAGACTTCGTGTCATGCTCCATGTTTGTCATCCTGTCTTCAACATAAACATGTTGTATATGTGCCTCGAGAACAACCTATTGTGGATTCATACCTCTGTCAGCTATTTGTGGTTATATGCCAAGCCTTTTTCCATCTTGAGGACAACTGTTAGTATTTTGGTTACTTTGCATTGCTGATGGTGTCTTGGCTTCATTCCCCTTATTGCAATTTAGGCAGTGGGTTATAATTCAATTGAGGCTGAGGATTGGGAAGTAGCTACTAGCGGTGAAGAGATGAGCCAAATGGAGTCTCTTCTTCTTGACAAGAACAAGAAGATGGAACATGAACTTACCCAGTTAAAGGTATTTTTACTCCTTGTCCCTGGTTTCCACTATTTTCATGAACTTTTGCGTTTGGAAGGTGATAAAATTTATTTGGTAGGACGTAGTCTAACTTGTTATGTACAGATACTTGTTTTTTTTTTTTTTTTTCAATTGTTTTTTTTTTTTTTTTTTTTGGGAAAAGTATGCTAAATTTTTAGTTCTTGCTTATAATATTATATGGTATATTAAAAGGTTGTTCAAACCCAATCTTTCAAAAGTTGTTTTGCTTCATAGCAAATAGCTTGCTAATG
This sequence comes from Eucalyptus cladocalyx, assembly GCA_017140615.1. Classification (NCBI taxonomy): domain Eukaryota; kingdom Viridiplantae; phylum Streptophyta; class Magnoliopsida; order Myrtales; family Myrtaceae; genus Eucalyptus; species Eucalyptus cladocalyx. The sequence goes on along the minus strand of CM029517.1, from coordinate 7,948,074 downwards.
ACACTTTGATTAGGTCAAACTTTCGGAGAGAACATCTTCGCTAGAAGCTGCTGAAGCCAAGGTTGCAGAACTTGCAGCAAAGGTTAATGAGCAACAGAAATTAATCCAGAAGTTGGAGGATGATATTTTGAAGGTTGCATCAACAAACTTGTGATACTCACAAACTGCTATGTGCCTTTCAATTTCATTAATGAAGATTTTTTCCCCATGCAGGGCTATAGTTCCAGTTCCAGAGATCGTAAAGGCTCTTTATTTGATGAGTGGGATCTTTCAGAGGCAGGTGCAAGTCAGCAATCTGAGGTACCTCTCCTATTTGTGCTTTTGAGTGTTTCAATGAATTTCCAGATGTTGTCAAGTCTCAGGGTGTAGCCCGAATTTGACATCTGTTATTAAAATGTTCGTCCACCTCTGCTGCATGTCAAACTATGACACTGCTCTTGCGCACTGCATACTGAATAAATGACTAAGAGAAGAGTGCTATAAAAATTTCCAAGTTTGACCTTAGTAGTTGATATGCATTATTAAAGACTCTCCCTGACCTCTTCTTGCTAACACATACACATGAATTGATCAATAGGCCAGCTGGGCCAACTCTAGCTATTTAGAAATGTAGATGACTGTGCCTGGGTTATCCTGATCACGATGTCAAGTGTCAATTTCCTGTAAAGCACAACCTTGAAGAAATCTACCTAACTCCAGCCATGGAGCCTGAGGACAATCACACTTTGTCTTTTGCCACTTCTGCTGCATGCTGAGTGTAATATCTTGGTGCTGATTCAAACCCTAATTCACACAAACCTTAGTTGCAGATTCTAACTGCAGTTCAAAACAAACATGTTCCACAATCTTCATCTGCAGAAATGTAGAATCAAGCCAAATGTTCTTACTGATAGTACTTTATCAGATCATGGGGATCTCTAGTTAATAACATTTTCTTGAAATCCTTTTTTTCTGCAGCAGGGTGCCGAACGCATTTCCCCAGATCAGGAGCAGAGCTCAATGCTAAAGGTGATCATCAATCAGAGAGACCGATTTAGAGCGCGATTGCGAGAGACAGAAGAGGTACTTTCACCTACGTAGCTCTAGCACTGTTCCACCATTTCTGTGATATAATTTTCGTCTTTTTTGGACCCTTAATATGGTGGTTGAAACTTAGTGGAATGTCAAACTATATCAGGAAATAAGGCAGTTGAAGGAGAAGATAAGCATGCTAACAGTGGAACTGGAAAAAACAAAAGCAGATAATGTCAAACTCTACGGGAAGATCCGATATGTCCAAGATTACAATCTTGAGAAAGTGGTTTCTAGAGGATCCAAGAAGGTGGGACCCTGCATCTCTGTATAGTTACCTTCATCTTATAGTTAATTATTCTTTTGTAACTGAGAATTTCTTTATGATAAAACCAGCAGCACTCTGAAGATCTTGAAGGTGGTTTCAGCTCAGATGTTGAATCCAAGTATAAGAAGATATATGAGGATGACATCAACCCATTTGCAGCATTTTCAAAAAAGGTTTTTCTCAAGCTGTTCTTATTAGTATTGCTTGCATTCATCGGGCCTTCAGAAGGGCTCAATGTGATCTGGTTTCATATATATTTTCCTTTAGCAACCAATGGTTGATTTATGGTTCTTGCATAGTTGTTGACTCACAATTTCATCCGTCATCATCTTCCAGCAACCTTACTCCTGTTTTTAAGAAAAGCATGAAACTAAAGAAAATAAACGAATGAGTGGCAAAGTTGACAATGGAGGTAGAGAAACTAATTTTCTTGTTATCTTGATTGGATTGGAATGACATAGAAAGGAGAGGAATGGAAGGGAAAAATCAAATTGAAAAGGAAAACTACAGTTTTGTCCTTCAAGAAATTGTAAAATGCCATTTTGAAGGTTAAAAGTAGAATGACTCACCTTCTTTCCACTCTTCTCTCCAATTTTGAAGATATCATGTTTTGCGGGCCCTAATTAAGATTTCCTTTCCTTCTCCCATGATTTTCTTTCTTCTCCCAGACGATGGAAATATTTTTTCCGTAGATCAACTTTCAGTTCTCCCAAACAAGGGATAAAGGCCATCGTGTATTGAGCACTTCCCAAGAGATGAATGTACAATAACAATTTTGCATTGCAAGTCTCCGTAAATGATGAATGAAGTCACTGCACATAATCAAATGTCAGTGATCAATTCAGATATAAATTGGAGAGAGAGAGAGAGAGAGAGAGAGAGAGATTGGGCCTCAAACAGAAAGATCAGGTCCTCATTCCGCAACATAAAATGACCATGAATGTTCTAGACCTCGGGAGCCAGCGAGCCAACATCTTGTCAGGAAATTCTTTTCTGCATCAATGTGTGATTTAACTACTTATCAGTCATCTTATAAAAGATACTTGAAATGTAGACTATCTAATGCAACAAAATTTTGGCATGGGCAGGAAAGGGATCAAAGATACAAAGAATTGGGTTTCAGGGATAGAATTACCCTTAGCAGCGGACGGTTCCTCCTGGGAAACAAGTATGGTTCTGTGACTCTGTTTTCAGCATTCTGATCTTGGCGGGGCTGTACTAAAGGAAAATTTGGCATTGCAGGTATGCCCGGACTTTTGCATTCTTCTACACTATTGGGTTGCATGCCCTGGTCTTCATTTGCCTCTACCGGATGTCCGCTTTGAGCCATCTCAGGTAACTATGATCCTACTACTTTGTTCCGATAGTTTAATTTCGTCTCCTCTGACTCAAGATACCCCCCTGCAGCAACGTCCCTGAAGAAACTCTAATTGGAGACAAGATTCAGGACCTTCCCCATGCACTTTAATCCCCATTTACGTTCACTGTCACTGGGTCTTTTCTTATTTCCTTGGGGTCGGGAGTAAACAGAAAAGTTTTCCACACCTGGTGTATATAACAGGAAACACCTTCCGTTTTTTTTCCCTTTAAAGTTCCATTGTTTTGCTTCACTTTGGTCGCCTGGAGATGTAATTATATTCGAGTAACTAAGATGAGGCATAGCAGATGTGGATAATTGCAGAGGAAAACAAATGGAAGGGAAAAACACTCTCTCTCTCTCTCTCTCTCTCTCTCTCTCTCTCTCTCACGGAGGATGTTGAAAATGATATGATGGAAGGAGTGTCTGAGCTTTAGTTGTCGCAGCAGCGACGATGTATATCAAAATTTGATAGCTAAAATGCTTGTGTTTGCAAAGGGATAATTACTTAAATGATCTCTGAATTTTGACTTTGTGAAATATTGTCCTTGAGTTTTTAATTTGTTCAGTTTGATTCTCGAACGTTATGTTCAATCTAGTCTCTAGATTATACTAAATATTATTCTTCTATTAATTTAAGTTCACGAATTACATTGAATGTTTTCATATAATTAAGATATTAAGTTGAACCATATTAAATAAATTAAAAATTCGTATATAGCATTATATATTGAACTAAAATTTGTAATCTTATCGAATAAATTAAAATTTTATGTCAAATATTGTACATTATATTAAAATTCATGAATTATTTATATTAATTTCTCTTTGCAAAAGCCTGTCGTGTTGATCCTAGTCCTAGAGTGCAATGATCACTTTATTTATGAGAGGAACATAGGTTGCATTTGGTCAGCTGAACATTTTTATCTGATAGAACAAAATTAGATAGGATAAGGGTAAACGTTTGATACCTCTCTGTTCTCTCTCCTTGAATCCTTTACCGTTTGTCTTTGGCTAGCATTTATTCTGTTTCTAAAAGATATATACCAAATAGCAGCAGACGTCCTGTCAGAGTTCAACTGACCCTTCACAAGATGTTGTGTAAACTCAATTTCCATCTGAGAAACAGCATGCTCCAAGCTATCTCGGTTCACAATTTGATCTCATATAACTATATCGTCCCTGTCTAATTTAATAGTAGAGATAACAGCCAGAGGTAACAATATCTTAGTTCATAATAGACATCTTACCAAAAAAAACATTACATTGAATGTACTCTGCATGATGGCTAATTGAAATGCCAGAAAATTTTATTGCACATAACATGATCAGGTTCTGTAAAGGCTTGGTTTTATAAATAACAAATACAGCTGCATAAAACGACGTCATCTCAAGCTCTCAACATAAAAGCAACCGAGCATTAGAGCTGAAAATTGTCAATGTGTGAGAAAGGGTCCCTGGGATTAGAAGCAACAGAAGAGGCCTTTTAATGACCAATGGCCTTGGCCGAAAAAGGACCATAAACCATAAGACTCAGTGGCATGAGGACTAGTTACGTGGCACTCCCATCTCTAGGCATGCTGGACTCTTAGGGCCTGTTTGGTAACCATCCAAACAAATCTTGAAATTCCGATTCTTTGTTCCCTAAATCGCGTTTGGTAAAATTTTTGTTCCCGGGAACAAATTTGTTCCCGGGAACAGATTGGGAACAGAATCAAGAATCAAAAAATAGTTGATTCTTGTTCCGAGAATCAATTTGAGAATCAAAATTTTCTTCTTCCCTTCGGCCATCTCACGACCACCGTCTATCGCGCCCGCCACCGTCCGCCATCCGCCGCCACCGTCCGCCATCCGCCACCGCCGCTGCCGTCCGCCGCCGCCCGCCCCGTCCCGCCGCCGCCGCCCGCCCGCCGGTCCGGCGAGCTCGCCGGAGGCTCGCCCCGGACCCGGGCGAGGTCCGCGAGCTCGCCGGAGGCTTGCCCGACCCACCGGCGAGGCTCGGCCTCCCCAGATCCGGGCGAGGCCGAGCCTCGCCGGATCGGGCGGGCTGGGCGAGCCTCGCGACGCCCGGCCCCACCGGTGGCCCGCGAGGCTCGCTGGCCACCGGCGAGGCTCGCCCGGCCCGCCGGTGGCACAGCGCAGCCTCGCCCAACCCCGACGAGGTCGGCTGGCCACCGGCGGGGCTCGGCCTCGCCGGATCGGCTCGGCCGAGCCTCGGCGGGGCTAGGCGAGCCTCGCCCGTCGGCCGCGAGGGCTGCCGGCGAGGCTCGGCCGACGAGGGCCGGCCTCGCCGAGGGCCGGCGACGCTACGGTGAGGTCGCCGGCCCTCTGGCCGGTCGCCGGTCCGGCCGGCCGGCCGAAGAAGAAGAAGAAGAAGGTGAGAAAAAGAAAAGAAAAAAGGAAAAAAAGAAAAAGAAAAGAAAAAAATGAAAAAATGAAAAGAAAAAAATTAAAAATTAAAAAATGAAAAGAAAACAAAGGAAAAAAGTAAAAAAATTTATTTAAAAATTAAAAGAAATTGATTTGGAACAGAATTAATAAATACGGTACCAAACGCAATTCTATTCCGTAATCGAAATTTTGACGATTCTACAAACGGCTTAAAATGCTAGAATCAGTTCACGGGAACAGAATCAAAAAGAATCGGTTCTGCTCAGAATCAGCTCCCGGGAACAGAATCGTTACCAAACGCGCCCTTAGTTTCCACATCCAAGCGCCGCCGCACTCGGCCACAGCCAGAGCTGTCAACCTCATTCACTGGGTGCTCATAGCACCCCAAATCACCAAAGCCAGTAAAAAAGCATCCTGAGTCGGGAAAGATGGCAATGTTAAGAGGCGAAACGATTTGGTGCTCGAAAAGCATTGGAAGAGCAACGTCGTTGGTGCAAATGCACACTTCAAAGCATGTGTGCAGACAAAGAACACCATTTTTTAGATTATAAATTTAGTTTCCAACATGTTATCCAGCAACATGACATTCTCCTCTGAACTCTGCTCAATATCAGCAGAGCTCATCCATCCATCCTTACTTTTCACGTTCCAATGCACGGAGGAAACTCTAGCGACGCCAAATTGATAATCCATGAAAATAATCACCTTGAGAGGATGGCGCGAAAGATTTCCCGCAGCCCTTCTTCACGACTTCTGCATCGTCCGAGAGAGAGCTAGATTGCCTCCAGAATCACTTCCCCAGAAGCAAGAGACTTCCATCAACACCCTGCATGATTAAGACAACAGAAAGGATTAGAAAGATTTCAGCGGAGGGAAAGATTGAGAGCTGTATCGCAGAATGAAACCACGAAAATTATTACTACTTACAGCGGCCAGAAAAGCAGTTTGAGCACAAGTGCAAACTTTCCGGTGATGTCCCTCGCAACTTGATCAGCAAGGTAAGGCCTCCGATCTCTCGGAATTCTACAAGCTTCTATGACGGTAATGACCTCGTTGGCGGCCTAGTACAATCCATGTTGCTTGCTTATGAAGAGCAAACATCCTCGATGTGCCATCGAAACAAGCAGAAGCAAACAATCACCCGCGCAGACGGTAGCAAGTCAAATAAGAAAGGTTCTCATTTTGAATATCGACCTGAAAATGTAGAAAGAGATTGTTCTAATTAAAAGCTTCTTCTTCTTTTTTTCCGTGCTTTGTTAAATTGGAAAAAATTGACACATATAATTGACCACCTTAGCCCAACCTCAGCAGCGTTTCCATGTGATCCTCCCAAGACATTCTGCCAAATACAGAACACGGTGGCATCTGCAAAACAACCATAGTGAATGACCTAAGTGCACAAAGGGAGGAAAAATAAAGATAAAAATAAAAATAAGATGTTGAGAAAAGCACATACGACAAACGTGGAAAATGCAGAGAAATACAAATGCGGATGTAGTAAATGGTGAAAAGACTCAGCAAGAATTTTCCCCTAGGTGGCTCCTATAAAATCAAGGATTTAGTTGTTTAGAATTAAGTTCATGTGAAAAAAAAAAAAGAACTTTGTTATCCTGTCAAATGTTAAACCTTATCCGATTTTCAATTTAAAAAAAAAACGGTGAAAGATATATATCTGAGCTCATGTGTCGAGGTTTTATGTTGTGTGAAAGTTTCAAAATTTAAGGATTTACGAAAATCAAAATTTGTGCATCGCAAGGTTTAGACATAGGCGAGTGGGAGAAGCAATCTTAGCACCCTCAAACGATTGTATTATGGTAGGAGATGACCTTTATAATTGAGTTAAAATCACTATCTCCCCCACTCAATGTTCTCGGTTTCTCATTTCTATAACTTATTTGGTATGTCGCATTCTCTTTTTGGCTTCGACATACCAAACAAGTAAAACATACTCCCGGCACAAATTGAAATATTCGAACCCTCATATTTTAAACTTAAAGATCAGACACACACAAAAGAAGAAGAAGAAGAAGAAGAAGAAAATCCTTTCCTCCCTGGGCCATTATATTTTTCTTTATTCGACACAAATGAAAGCGGAAGAATGAAAGGAGTTGGAAGCATTACCTGATGAAGACAAAGCAGTCCACGGAGACAAATCTTTTATCACGGCCGGCTGTGTGATCCATTTCAGTTGTGGATCTTATGGGTGCCAATGCTGAAGTAAGGAATTTCCTGATGGGGGGCCAATAGTCGCCAGTGGATTTTGAGCATTGATCTTTCAGAATCTCGCATCCATATATGTTCATTGATCGGAGGGAGCAAGGGAAGCCATCCTCTGGCAAGTACCTCAATTTTGGGCAATCTATAATCACGAACACTTCGAGAGAGGAGAGATGGCTGCGAAGACCGCTTGATAGTCTTTCCACATTCCTTATATTGCCAATGACAAGAGAGGTTAGAGAGGAAGGAAAGAGAAGACTCCATGCATCTTCGTCCCACGAAGGAAACCACCCCTTCTCTCCCTCCCCTCCCATGCAAAAGTCAATTTCTAAATGCTCAAGGGTTGTGAGCATGCGTAAGCCCCATTCTTTCACTGGCTGTTTCAAATTCTCGCACCCTTGAATTCTAAGCACCCGTAGATAGGGAGGTAGACCTCCTTTGGGGAAGCATTTGATATTTTGGCATCTCTCAATGCCTAGCGTCTGGAGGGACGTAAGATGATGCCACTAATTTGGTAGAGAGTTTATCTTTGGACAATTATCAAATTCAAGATGCGAGAGGGTGATGGGAAGGGGAGGGAAGTCCTCTATCTCCAATGCCGGACAATGAAGTATATTTAAACGAGTGAGATAGGAGAGTGTGTGAAGGCACTGTGGTATGCTTCCCAAAATCTTACAACTTATATCTTCCAGCAACTCTATTCCCTTGCAACTAAAAATACAAAGTGTCTTCAGACTAGGATGTCCACCCTTGACCAATGGAAAGGATGTCAAAGAATCAAAACATCTTATCTCAAGAGATTCAAGTTGAGACATTGGATTATTGCCATTGGGGTCATCTGGAGGAATGATTAGGCCCATGATTTTTTGGCAATTCTCAATGTTCAAATGTCGGAGGGTATGTATCTTGCTTGGAAGCTTTTCTAAACTCGTGCAGTAGCTTAAATTCATCCATTCAAGGTTGTAGGGTAGTTCAATCTCTCCTTCTCCCACCACAAAAGATGTGAATTTAGGACACATTCCGATGTCTAGTCTTTGGAGGCAAGTAAGATTCTGCATTTCATTGCCATCTTGCCACAAGTATGTTAGCTTGTTACAACATAATATTTTAAGCTCCTTCAGCTTGACCAAGTGGCTCATAAATCCATGGTCAAAGCAAACAAAGTCATTTAGATGTTCAATTTTGAGATTGGTTAAAGAAGTCAGGTTGACCACGCTCTTTAATATCTCTCCTCCTCTCACCACAAAAGATGTGAACCGAGGACATAAACTGATGGCTAATTCCTGGATGAGAGTAAGATTTCGTGTTTCATCTCCATCTTGCCACAAGTACGTTAGCTTGTCACATTGTCTTCTATGAAGCTCCTTCAACTTGACTAAGCAACTCATAAACCCATGACCAAAGCAAATGAGCTCTGCAAGATTCTCAATTTTGAGTATGGTTAAAGAAGTTAGGTTGACAAATCTTGTTAAGATCTCCTTGCTACAATCCTCAAGGTGTAACTCACAGAGAGATGACGAAAGACAAACCTCACTGGTTGAGTTATTCAAATGCGAGCATGAATAAATTTCCAGCTTTATGAGATGATCAAGTTGGCACGGCAATGTCCCTGTCAACTTAGGACAATTTCATACAACAAGATGCTGAAGACAAGAGAATGGTACTTCTTCTTCTTGGCCTTCATCATAAAGAGCCCAATCTTTCCATAGCGACATCCATCCAAACTTCAATGTTGTCAAGGATGCAAAAGGCATTTTAGTTCCATAAAATTCAGAGCCTATAATGCTTATTGCATTTAAACCTTCAAGAGATAACTCCTTGAGTGAAGGTAGTTGTCCAAGTGATGGTAGCAATCTAATGTTAGGACAACAATGCAAGACCAAAGACACTATTGTAGAATAGGATGGACCACCTAACCATGACGGGAATATTCCACCACCATAGCACAAAATAGTGAGATTTTCAAGATTAGTGTGAGGTTGCAGAAAGTGAAGCACTTGCGCTTCACGCTCATCATTTCGAAGATTTTGAAAATCTATGTCCCAAAGCAAGATTAAGTTGCTAAGGCCTTGCTTTTCGAATAAATTTGCATCAAGTGCATCTCTAACTTCTTCCACCTTGTGCAATTCTAATATGAATAACTCTCCTTGAAGATGTGGTAAGTTCTTTAACTCTTTTAAGTGTGACCCTTTCTCTTGTCCTACCACAAACTTGGACAAGATAACAAGATTCTTCAAATTACCAATACTCATTGGCATCTCTTTCAGACTTGTGCCTCTAATATCAAGAAACTTTAAGCTGACCAATTTAGTGATATCTTCAGGCAATATAGAAAGGCATGAACAACCTCTTAAGATCAAAGCTTGTAATTTGCACAGTGCACCAATTGACTCAGGTAGCCTTTTGATCATAGAATACGAGAGATTAAGATATCAAAGATGTTTTAAATCACCAACACAATTCAGTAGCTCTATGATGTTACAATGGCATAATGAAAATACCCGCAAGTACTTCAAGTTAGTTAGCAAGTCATGCAGCACCTTTTGGGAAATAGTGACAAATATTTTGACTCGATTAGTCAACAGCATTACACTTCTTAGTACCTTCATTCTAGCATATGCTCTTAAGCTTTTTGATGTAACATAACGTGGTGAGACAAATGATGCATAACGAGCTTTCTCTTCAAAAGAGGCATCAACTTCATCACCCACTACTTGAAACTCCAAGGAGGTATAGCATGTCACACCCGCAATTGACTTTGCTAGGTCATTCAAAAGATCATGCATCAAAAACTTCGATATGTCAACACTGGATTGTTGAAAAAAGGATCTAGATACTAACTCATCGAAGTAATTCCGTCCTAATGTCAAGATATTATTCTCTTTTGCTTTTTGTCCATCTAAAAAGTCCTCTGTTATCCATAAGAGTGTCAACTCATCCCTCTCAATTCCGTAGTCCTTTGGAAATATTGCATAGTAGGCAAAACATCTCTTCAAATAAGAAGGAAGATGCACATAGCTCAATTTTAAAGCAGGAAGAACCTCATCATTTTCTCCTGTCACTACATCCCATATTCTGTTATTAAAGATAGCTTCCCATTCGTTGGGATTCTCTTTATTACGTAGGAGACCACCCAATATCTTTGTTGCCAAAGGTAATCCTCTACATTTTCCAGCTATTTTCTTGCCTATTATTTGAAGATTTGAGTGCCTCTCGAAATTTTTTGATCCCAAAGCACGATAGGCTAATAAGCTAGTACATTTATCAATGGACAACTCCTTCAAAGGATATGGCGAAGCTCCTGTTATGGAAACAACAGAACTATTACACGTTGTGATAATGATTTTGCTTCCCTTAGCCCCCACTTCAAATGGCTTTAAGAGGGAAGTGCATTCTACGTACTTGTCATTCCATACATCATCTAAAACCATAAGAAACTTCTTTCCGGACAGATCATCTTTTAACTTAACTTGAAGCCAGTTAAGATCTTTGCCCTCGCATGGCAATTCACTAATCAACTGCAAAATAGTTTTTGTTATGTCTAGAACATCAAAAACATCCGAAACACAGATCCAAGCTCTTCTCTCGAAATAGCTACTCATTGTGGGGTGATTATACAATTGTTGAGCCAAGGCTGTCTTTCCAACACCCCTCATCCCAACTATAGGGACTATGCTCAAAGTATCATTGGAATTTTGGACATCACTAATCAACAATTTAAGTAACTGTGCTTCTTCCTCCTCCCTGCCAAAAAACCAAAGCTCTGGCAGAGAAGTGCTAGGGAGCCTTCTGTTGCTGTTGTTGGATCTATTTGTAGTATTCTCTCCCAAGCTCAAGTGAGCCTTCCTAGTGAGAATCCTTTCCAACCTACCATTAATCTCTTGTACCTTGTTTTTAAACATGGATGAGTATGGTTGGCTGAAGAAAGAGAACTTCCTTTTCCACTAACCTTTGCTTGTGCTAGATTCTACCTCCGACTTGGCCTGAGTGGCTTCGATCTTGAACTCATCGAGCAAGTCGTCCATGTCATAAGCCAAGTCCCTAACATCCTCTAGCCATGGCTTCACTTGACAATCACCACTCATTTGCTTGTCCTCTGCACCATCGAGCATTGCATTGATTGTTTCTAGCATCCCTTTCCACTCATCAAGCAAGATGGTGTCGATTCCTTCTCATTGTGCATAGTCCAATGCCAAAGAAGTCAACTTGTCGAGCAAGACTTGAAAGAAGGAAACCAAAAGATATCTCCAATGGCCATAGGTGAATCAATCACTATAGTTTGAAGAGAACAACAAGGGTTGTTGGGAAGCAAAGTGATAGTAAGCTACTAAAAGAGAAAAACTATGAAGTCTAGGAAGACCAAGAGTTTCACTTTGGTAACCATCCAAAGACGCAAATTCTGATTCTTTGTTCCGGAATCGCTTTCGGCCTAGAATCGCGTTTGGTAAAATTTTTGTTCCCGGAACAGATTGGGAACAGAATCAAGAACCAAAAAAAAGTTGATTCTTGTTCCGGGAACGAATTTGAGAATCAAAATCAATAAATTTTCTTCTTCCCTTCGGCCATCTCGCGACCGCCGTCCACCACCGCCCGCCACCGTCCGCCATCCGCCACCGCCGTCCACCGCGCCGCCGGCGCACACGGCCGCGGTCCGGCGAGCTTGCGGGAGGCTCGCGCACCAGGCGAGGTCCGGCGAGCTCGCCGGTGGCCGAAGCGGGCCTCGCGGGCCGGGCGAGGCCTCGCCGGGGCCGGCGAGGCTCGTTGGGATCCGGGCGGGGGCTAGGCGAGCCTCGCGACGCCCGGCCCCACCGGTGGCCGGGCGAGGCTCGCCCAACCCCGCCGGTGGCTGGCGAGCCTCGCCCAACCCCGACGAGGTCGGCCGGCCCGGCGGGGCTCGGCCTCGCCGGATCGCTCGGCCGAGCCTCGGCGGGGCTAGGCGAGCCTCGCTCGGCTACGGCGAGGCTCAACCGACGAGGGCCGGCCTCGCCGAGGGCCGGCGACGCTCCGGTGAGGTCGCCGGTCCGGCGGCCGGCAAGAAGAAGAAGAAGAAGATGAGAAAAAAAAAAAAAGGAAAATTAAAAGAAAAAATTGAAAAATTGAAAAAAAGAAAAGAAAACAAAGGAAAAAAGTAAAAAAAATTATTTAAAAATTAAAAGAAATTGATTTGGAACAAATTAATGAACACGGTACAAACGCAATTCTATTCCGAAATCAAAAATTTTGGATAGTTACCAAACGGCTTAAAATGCTTAGAATCGGTTCCTGAACGAATCAAAAAGAATCGGTTCGATCGAATCAGCTCGAGAAACGTAATCGTTACCAAACGCGCCCCAAAAGTTTCACTGCCAGGGCAACAAAAATCGAGACTTTCAAGGATGCACATCAGAAGATAGACAAATCGAAGTAAAATTCTTTTCTCCACGAGTGTTTGTTTCATAATATTTAAAGAATATCCCCGACTTTATTAGATATCGTGTACCTTTTGTCTAAAGAGTGAAGCAACGGTCAAAAAAGCTAACGGGAAAGAAACTTTAATTGGTTCCACGAAGTCCAAGACTTGGCAGGACAAATTGGCTATTTTGATTCACTTTTCAATCAGCATTGAAGTGCCAAAATTGATATCTTAAAACGACTCATAAATTCAGACTATTTTTTTAATTCGAAACACTTAAATATCTCACAAAATTTGAATTTGTATATATTTTCTTTAATAATATTAGAAACGTCAGCAGTACTAGAAATCTGGGCAAAATAACAAAAGAAAAGAACTATTTGTCTTTCGTTAGATTGAAACAAAGAAGCCCTGAGAAAAAAACCAACACATTTAATTTGTAATGACCATATAGATCATGCTCTTCTTTATTAACGTAACAAAACATCGCCAAAATTCAGACCAAAAAAAAAAAGCAAAACATTACCCAAAGCACAAAACATTTTCTATCCATTCGTTTCACAAAAATGCATCGTTTCTGAAAAAAAAAAAATCCGGAAGTCATTTTATATAAAAAATAACAATATTTTTTTATGTTTTGTTAAAATTTAAAATTGAAGTAGAAAATATTTTTCGTCATTTAGTATCTGATTTGATTTTCTTCAATATACTCCTTTGATCCTTTTTTTATTTTTATTTTATTTTTTAAAAACATTCTATTTTTAATTATTTTTAATTTTGTTTTCTTTTTTTCCATTCTTTTGTTTCTTTTTCTTTTTCCTTACCGGTCGCCAACTACAACAACGATTGGTAAGCTAAGGAGAGTTTGCCAACCTCTAGTGACGCTCGAGCATTGCAGCTTGAGCCCACGTGTGGCCAGTCGCTAGCTTTCATTGTAGTAGGTGATCGGCCAAAGAAAAGAAAAATTAAAAATTCGAATTAAACAATTAAATTAATTAAAATGAATAGTGAAAGAAAGACGAAGCAAATAACATTTTTTCCACTTTTGATGGTGTTTTATCCATTAACGAAAAATATTTAACATGATCAGTTTATTTTTCGTTAAACAAATGTAAAATATCTAAAAGGTGTTTTTCTGAAAATTATTTTTCATAAAACGAACGGAAGCTTTGTTCCAACGGATTTTCCCTCTCTTGGTCTTCGTTCTCCACCATCGTGTTAGGCTTTTTTCACCCTGCAAATCCTCCTGCGACAACCTTGGAACCTCCTGATTGGCGATCGCAACTATGAGAGTCGGAGCGATCGCCATCGCTTCCTCCGTCGCCTTCCTCCGTTCCCCGATTCGCCACCGCCTATTCTTCCTCCCCTCGGACCACCATCACCTCGCCGGTTCGCTGTCCCTCCGCCGCGCACGTTGCCAAACCATTCGGAGAACGATGATGTCCGAGCAGTTCTCCTCCTCGTCGTCTTTGTCGTCGTCTTCCTTCTTCTTCTTCAGCACCGGTTGCTTCGTTGGCCAGGCCCGTCGACGGCAATGTTGAAGCAGAGAAGCCACCGCAGAAGCAGCACCCGTGGCTCATCGTCCAGCGCGGGAACCCCGGCAAGGATTACAGCGGGACTCGCCACAACTTGCGTCCTCTCTCTCTCTCTCTCTCTCTCTCTCTCTCTCTCTCTCTCTCTCGTGTGCGTATGCGAGAGGAAATCTCTGGCGATGTAATCCACGTGATGTGTGAAAAACGAGCTTCGTGTCATGTGGGTTTTTGAGTTTGTAAAGGCGATAGCCGAAGCCGAAGGGATATCCATGAGCAGCGCTTCTTTCAAAGCCCTCCTCGGAAAAGGTCTTGCTTGCTTGCCATACTCTCTCCATGTTTGGGACCCGCCCTCGAAATTCTACTAGGATAAACAATGAAAGGTTCTGCTTTCTCACACCATTTTCGAAGTTTTGGGGTCTTAATGGAAATGAGGGATGCAGGACCAAGTTATGGTTTTTACCCATCAATGCAGATGACTGTTTATATTAGCTTAAGCAATGGTAGGTTTAAACCCACCTGTGGATAAACTCGACTTAGCTCGGGCCCTATAATTCAGCACGTTAATGCACTCTGTCGATTGAGAGTAGTGAAATCAAAAGAGTCTTGCTGCCATAAAGGGGCGCGATTTCCCTTTGCATATAGGATTCAGCATCACAATAGGGAACCTGAGTCAAATAAATGGAGATTGCGATCACTTAGTTGGATCGTGGAAAGGGAATTAAGGTTGGCTGGGTTCTAATCCTGGAGCTCCAGTGGTTCAAGCATTGTGCGAGGCTGCTTCTAGTTATGGGTCTATGTTCTTGTCTCTGTTAAACGAGAGGATGATTTGTAGTTGTGTAGTCCTTCCATTAATTCAAGACTAGGGACTACATTGAACATTTCGATACAATTCAAGAACTATATTAAATATTTACCAAAAATTCAAAGACTACATTGAACAAATTAAAAATTTAAAGATTACATTGCATATTGTAGTTTAAAAGTTCGGGAATCAAATTGCATGTTAAAACAAAGTTAAGGGATTGTTTGTATCATTATAGCTTTTGAAAGCCATCGAACTACAATTACGAACACGAATGTAAATACCCATTATCTGACCGAGCAACTCAGCGCACATAGCCAAGCGGAAAAAAAAAAAAAAAAAAAAAAGGCTTTTTGAAACTCACATCACAAGCACCAGGAATTTCAAAAGACTAGGCAACCGAAAACCGCCTCAAACATCTCTTTGTTCACCCCGAAAAACGGCAAGGTGGACTCAAGGCCGCTGGTATCAAGCTTCATGGCTAAAACCTGTAAGAAAAAATTCGGGCGACTGAATAACCGCAGACAAAAGACCATCCACATGAGACAAGTCGTTGGATCTGTCCGCAGAGCAGTGCTGCGGAGCCTTTTGTTGGTGTTGTCATCTCTATCCGCAGCATTCTCTCTCTAGCTCAGGTGAGCCTTCCTGGAAAGAATCTTTTCCCACCTGCCATTAATCTTTTCTACCTTGGTTTTGAGACACCAGCAAGCACGGTCGGCTAAAGAAAGAAAACTTCTCTTCTTGTGCTGGATTCTGCCTCCGACTTGACCTGTGTGGCTTCTCAAACTCATCGAGCAAGTCTTCCATGTTATCGGCCAAGTCCCTAACATCGCTCAACTACAGTTTCATTTGATAGTCGCCACTCAATTGATTGTCCTCTGCACCATCATTAATTGTTTCTAGCATCCCCTTCCACTCATCAGCAGGATGGTGTTGATTCCTTCTCCTTGTGCATAGCCCAATGCCAAAGAAGTTGACTTGTTGATTAGGACAAGAAAGAAGGAACCCAAAAAGATCTCTTCAATGACCATGGGTGAATCAGTCACTGTAGTCCGTAGAGAACAACAAAGGTTATGGGAGGAAAAAATATTAAAAGTGCCAAAACTTTCATGTGGCACTTACTTGAATGTCAAATTTTTTTTTTTTTTTGCTTACTTAGATGTTATAAATTTGAAAAATCAAATCCAATTCCGATTTTGCTCTCCGGAAAATCCGATGTGGATGTTAATCATCTGACAAGGTGACACCAATTATCCGACGGCTTCGTTGACATGATGTGGACAATTTTTAAATATCCTTAATATTTTTTATTTTTTATTTTTTGGGATTTTTTCTTTAGGGTTGACGAGGGTCACCGGCAACCCTCACCCGAATTGGGTGAGGCCATTGAGGCCTCACCAACTTTGGGTGGCCGCGAGCAACACCACCTCACCCAAGGCCGAAAAGGTCTCAACGCCTTTGCCCAGGGCCTTCGCAGCTAGATCTAGGCGGCCTGGGCGAGGGCCACCTTACCCTCGCTACAAAGACCCTACACCAAGGCGTCACGACCTCGCCGACCATGGCTGACGCTGTCTAGAGCTAGCAAGACCATGAGGGTGGTCCTCATGCAGGGCCTTCATAGCCAAGGGCGGGGTCACTGGTCACCCTCATTAGCCTTAAAGAAAAAAGCAAAATAAAAATAAAAACAAAAAATTCAAAATTCCACGTAGGATGATTTTGGAAATTAACACTGAACTGATAAATTTTACTTCGATTTGACACTTAAATAAGCAAAAAAAATAAAAAAGATTTGGTACTCAAGTAAATATGTAACAAAAATTTTGGCACTCCTAATATTCTTATCTTGACTATGGAGAAGCAAATTGGTGAGCCAATGGAGAGAGAAAACTATGAAGTCCAAGAAAACCAAGACTTTCACTTGCACAAAAGATGCAACAAAGACCAAGACTTTCAAGGATGCATACGGGAGGATACACAAATCAAAGTAAAATATTTTTTTTTCACAAGTGCTTTTTTTGTTGTACTTAGAGAGTATCTCCAGCGACTTTACTAGATATCATCATGTACCTTCCCTATCTAAAAAGTGAAGTAAAAGTCAAAAAAGCCAATGGGAAAGAAACTTTAATAGATTCGGGAAGGCCAAGACTTGTAAGACGCAACTGCAGAGTTGCAGGTGCTGACGATGGAATTCATTTCCCGTGATACTTCTTCATGAAAAAAGGTGAAAGAGTGGTGGCTGGAGTTGCTAGCACAGTCCACTAGACATGTAAAATCTGGCGGCGATGAGTTGCAATTATAATAGAAGAAGAAACCAGCATTAGTGGAACCGAGAATGAAAGGCATGCTTTCGAGGTTGATATTATGCAACGAAGCACCACAGGTGTCAAGGTACACTAGGGTATCAAACAAGAGGAGCGAATGGTTCCCATAGAAGATATCTTTGATGATGAACTCACTGTTCGAGAAATTCAGTAAGGGGAACATCCCTACGCAAGTGATCTCGAAATTTGAATAGCCACAATAGGACTCCTACTTGCCCGAAATCCAGAAAGGATAGTTGATGTCTGAGCCATATCCGCGGCCCCGAGGCAAACGGGCATTGTACTGCACATCCTTAGATGCAGCCTGATAGACTAGGCTGGTGAAGACGACGACAAGGGCCAACCGGTGACAACTAATTCCACAAATGAAGCTTTGGAAATTCATTTGGGGCTGGAAGGAGGCGAAGTAGCATAGGAGAGAAATCAAATGGAGTAAGTTTGAATCGGTCCTGGCTCCCTTAACTGTTGTGTGCTACTTCATCAACTTCGTAACAAATGCCAAGCGAGGCAGAAAGTGGTCCCATGTGTGCATTATTCGAGCACCCAATGTAAATGCGTCGATGTCCTACATGGAAAATGTGCCCTAGAAAATCTTGAGGAACAAACCATGAAACTTCCTCGTCAAAGAGACCTCTTAATTACAATTAGGTTGAGGGGCCCACCAACATGTTGAAGTGCTGAAATTGATGATGATCTACGAAATCATTAGGAAAAAACCTTGAACCGTCTTAGCCAAAGGGACCTCTAAATTACAAAATTCCCGTTACAAAAATCTCAAGAGAAAAAGTATCAAATTTAGTTCTATATCTATTATACGATTGTCAATTTGATCCTAAATTTTTCAAATTTATCTATATAATCATAAGTTTTTCCAAGAAATCCCTACATAATCTTTTCGATTGCCATTGGAAATCTTTGACGTGGCAATCCACACATAAAATGATTTATGATGATTAGGTACTAGACTAGCAATTTATCTACATAATCATAAGTTTTTGCAAGAAATTCTTACATAATCTTTTCGATTGCTATTGAAAATCTTTGACGTGGCGATCCCAAGTCGCCACACGATCGCCACACGACCGTCGCACGACCGCCACACGATCGCTGACTGTCGCCGCTGACTGCCCCTGCGGGATCACTACACGACCACCGTTGCACGATCGCTCCACGACCACCGCACACTCGTCACACAACCACCGCACAACCGCTGAATGTCGCTGCAACGACAGTCAATAGCCCACAGTGGCCGCAAGTGGCAGGAGGTGGCCAACGGTGGCCACAACAAGGAAAAAGAACAAAAGAAAAATAGAAAAGAAACAAAAAACTTATTTCTAGAAATAGTTCCCGGGAATAAGAAGCTACTTTTTCTTTTTGTTTATTGTTTATGTTCTAAATCTATTCCCCAGCCACTTGGAATAGAAAAATAAGTTGGCGTTACCAAACGGATTTCTATTCTTTTTTTTGTTCCGGGAAACAAAAGAATAGAAATTGAGACAAATAGAAACGTTACCATACAGGTCCTAACTGCAGAGTTGCAAGTGCTGACGACCGAATTCATTTTTTGCAATACTTCCTCATGAAAAAAGGCGAAAGAGTGGTGGGTGGAGTTGCTAGCACAGTCCACTGGATATGTAAAATCTGGCGGTGGTGAGGTGCAATTATAGTAGAAGAAGAAATCGGCATTAGTGGAACCGAGAATGAAAGGTGTGCTTTCAAGGTTGATATTACACAGCAGAGCACCACAAGTGTCAAGGTACACGAGGGTATCAAACAGGAGGAGCGAATCATTCCCATAGAAGATATCCTTGATAATGAACTCACTATCTGAGAAATTCAGGAAGGGGAATATCCCTACACAGCTGATCTCGAAATTCGGATAGCCATAATAGGACTCCTGTTTGCCCGAAATCCAGAAAGGATAGCTGATGTTCGGGCCATATCCACAACTCCGAGGCAAACAAGCATTCTACAGCACATCTTTAGATGTAGCCTGATAGACTAGGCTGGTGAAGATGACGACAAGGGCCAACCGGCGACAACTAGCTCCACAAATGAAGCTTTGGAAATTCATTTGGGGCTAGAAGGAGGCGAAGCAGGATAGGAGAGAAATCAAATGGAGTAAGTTTGAATCGGTCCTGGCTCCCTTAATTGCTGTGTGCTAGTTCATCAACTTCGTAGCAAATGCCAAGCGAGGCAAAAAGTGGTCCCACGCGTGCATTATTCAAGCACCCAATGTAAATGCGTCGGTGTCCTACATAGAAAATGTGCCCTAGAAAATCTTGAGGAACAAACCACGAAACTTCCTCGTCAAAGAGACCTCTTAATTAAGGGTGTGCAACCGGTCCGGGTCAACCCGGTTCCCGGATCGGCCCACCCGAAAAACAGGGTCGGGAACCGGTTCCGGTTGAAACCGGTCCGGGAACCGGTTCCCAAATATCAGACCCTATTTGAACCAGTCCGGGAACCGGTTCCGAGGGATTACCCACCCGGGAACTGGATCGCCCGGACCGGTTTTGGAACCGGTTGGAGAACCGGTTTGGGAACCGGTTTGAAGCCCCCAAAACGCACGATATGTCTGTGTCTTTCTCCTTTCCTTTCTATCTCTGCCGAAATCCCTAGATCGCGAAGCACCCGTCTTTCTCCTTTCCTTTCTATCTCTGCCGAAATCCCTAAATCGCGAAGCACCCAAGCACCGACGCCGCCTATGCCGCTCTCATCAGTCGTCACCCCCCTCGCGCTCGCACCACCGCTGCCATTCCGCCGATCATCTGAAGCTCTGCTGAGCCGCTGACCTCCGCCAAGCTCCACTGGTTTTGCCCGCGAAGCCGCTGACCCCCGCCAAGCTCGCACCTGAGCACCAACGCTGCCTCCGTTCGATCGCCTCATTCCACCCGTTCTTTGTTGCCTCGCCGACACCCCCGACCCGCAAATCTCGCTTCCACAAATCTCCCCGCGCCGATCTACTGCGCCCGAACGACACCCCGCTCGCTCGGCGACACCAAATTGAAGCCGTGTCGATCCTTGCCGCCCTCACCAGCCGCGATACCAGCAGCCTGTCGAAGCCACTGCTGAGCTGATCTGCGTCGACCCGACGTCGCCGCGTCCCACCGAGCCCCCTGCTGCAGCGCCTCGCCTACGTCACTTGCATCTACTCCGGTGGGTACTTTGCTTTCGCTCCGTCGCGTTCCCCCCGATCGATCGTTCTTTCTCGACCCACCTCCGTGCTTTTGGACTCTCGTCTTCCCCTCTGTTTCGCCTCCTTTTCGTTTTCTAACCGGGAGTTGGGTTCGTTCCGTCTTTTTTTTTTTTTTTTTTTTTTTTTTTTTGAGATTTCCGTCTTCGCAACTTCGTGCGGTGCTCTGATCTGTTACTCGACACAGTCGCTGATTAACCCAGGAACAAGAAAGGAACCGGGTCCGTGATATGGATGATCTTTCTAGGAAGAGCTTGGTTTTCGCTCGATGGCTGGAATTGGTTCTTTATGAGGAATCGATTGGCTATCCTTAGATTGAAAGATGCCATTTTTGGGTGAACACGATGCTAATTTCGGCGTCTACTTTTCTCACCAAATATGTTTTATGTACTTATGTCTGATGTCTGGCTAGTGCTAGTGCTTGGTATCTCCAAAATTCGAAAAGAGATTGTGAAATTTTCGTTCTTGGGTTAGGAACTGGAATAGAGAAGCCCGATTACCTCGCCACGGTGGACGTGGATCCGGACTCGCCCACTACTCGAAGGTCATCCACAGCTCCTAGTGCCCCACCCGAGAATGTTTTTATTTTGACTAAGTTAAATATATTTTGATGGATGAGTTAATTATATTGCGAGCACCTCTTTTGAAGTCCAAACCGATAAGTGGAGTGCTTCGTTACGTTTTCTCGGGATCCAAGCCATTCGATTGTGCTGTCCATCAAGTAACATTAGTCATTTTTTATTCTTTTTTCACACTGTTCCCGGACCGGAGGATGTGCTAGTTAATTGGTTAAATTGCTAGCTTGTATATTACTGGAATATGAGAAACTTGATGTATCTTGTGGGATATGGGGATGCGAGATGGTCAAATTATATACTTGGTTGTTTTCTTCAAGGGGAGTCCAAATTTTATACATGTTCCTAATGAGTTTGGTCGAAGGATGTGATTGGTCCGACCTTTTTGTTTTAGCAGATAACTTATCTAGACTTGCTTTTCTAAGATTAATTTTTTTGCAAAACAGGTTCCAATATAAACAGGGTCAACCCTGTTCCCGGACTGGAAAAACAGGGTGAGCCGGGAACAGGGTCCAATGAAAACAGGGTAGAGAACAGGGTCCAGAAAAGGAGAACCGGTTATAACAAGGTAGGGAATAGGGTCCAGGTCTAGACCCTACCCACCCTGGACCCGCTCACCCCTACTCTTAATTACCATTAGGTTGAGGGGCCCGCCAACCTGTTGTAGTGCTGAATTGATGATGATCTACAAAATCCTTAGGAAAAAACCGTGAATTGTCTGAGCCAAAGGAACCTCTAAATTACAAAATTCTGTTACGATCTTTTCGATTATAAGAATGTCAATTTGGTCCAAAATTTTTTAAATATATCTATATAATCATAAGTTTTTGCAAGAAATTCCTACATAATCTTTTCGATTGCCATTGAAAATCTTTGACATGGCGATCCACACATAGAATGATCGACGATAATTAGGTACCGACTAGCAATTTATTTATATAATCATAAGTTTTTGAGAAAAATTCATACATAATCTTTTTCGATTGCCATGGAAAATCTTTGACATGGCGATCCTAAGCCCGCACGACTGCAGCATGATCGCCACACAACCGTCGCACGACCACTGATTGTCGCTACCAACTGCCGCCGCAGGATCACTGCATAACCACCGTCACATGATCGCCGCATGACCGCCGCAAGAGGTGGCCAACGATTGGCAAGCAACCGACAGTGGCCGCAACAAGGAAGAAGAACAAAAGAAAAATATAAAAGAAAAAAAAGAACTTATTTTTAGAAAAGTTCTCGGGAATAAGAAGTTACTTTTTTTTTTTTTTCTTGTTTATGTTCTAAATCTATTCCCCAGCCACTTTTTTATTTCAGGAAATAGAAAAATAAGTTAGCATTACCGAACAGATTTTTTTTTTTTTTGTTCCAAGGAACAAAAGAACATAAATCATGAGAAATAGAAACGTTATCATGCAGGCCCAAACTGTAGAGTTGCAGGTGCTGACGACAGAATTCATTTCTTGCGATACTTCCTCGTGAAAAAAGGCGAAAGAGTGGAGGGTGGAGTTGCTAGCACATTCCACCGGATGTGGAAAATCTGGTGACGGTGAGGTGCAATTATAGTAGAAGAAGAAATCGACATTAGTGGAACTGAGAATGAAAGGTGTGCTTTCGAGGTTGATATTACGCAGCGGAGCACCACAAGTGTCAAGGTACACGAGGGTATCAAACAGGAGGAGCGAATGATTCCCATAGAAGATATCCTTGATGATGAACTCACTATCCGAGAAATTCAAGAAGGTGAACATCCCTACGCAGGTGATCTCGAAATTCATATAGCCATAATAGGACTCTCGCTTGCTCAAAATCCAGAAAGGATAGCTGATGTCCGGGCCATATCCGTAGCTCCAAGGCAAAAGGCATTGTACTACACATTTTTAGATGCACAGGCACTTCATAGACTAGGTGTTTTGTTTTTCCGGTTCTTGCCCTTGTGTCGCCACTGTTCATCTTCTCCGGGGTTCGGTTCCGGCTGACTGTGAGCGGCCGGCGACTGCTAGAGGGACGCCGGCGATCGTCGGGGGTGGCGCGACCGACGCCGGAGGTGGCGCAACCGGCGCCGGAACCGAGGGCTGGGTCAAAACCCAGATCTGGGGCGGCAGAAAGCTTCTTCTTCCGCGAGCGGTCGCCGGCGACTGTCGCCCAGACGAGCGACGCCAGGCGGTGGCGCGACCGCCGCGACCCACGGCAAGGTCTGGGTCACCGCGACCCAGATCTGGGGCGGCACGGTCGCGGGAGGACCTCGCCGCCCCCGATCTGGGTCGCGTGACCTCGCGGCCCTTGGATCTGGGTCGCGGCGGCGTCGCGCGACCTCCTGCGACCTCGCCGCCCCAGTTCTGAGGGCGGCGAGGTCGCGCGACCCCACCGCGACCCAGATCCGGGGCGGCGAGGTCCTCCCGCGACCTCGCTGCCCCAGATCCGGCGTCGCCAGAGGTCGCCGGAGGTCGCGAATCGCTGCCCCAGATCCGGCGTCGCCGGAGGTCGCCGGAGGTCGCCGGAGGTCGCCGGCGGCCAATGTCAAATTTTTTCTTTTTAATAATTTTTTTTTTACCACAAAGTTCTAAATTTTTCAGATTTCTCTATAATCATAAGTTTTTGCAAGAAATTCCTACATAATCTTTTCAATTGTCATTGAAAATCTTTGACGTGGTGATCCACACATAGAATGATCGATAACTAGCTCCACAAATGATTCATTTAGATTAGGGAGAGAAATCAAATGGAGTAAGTTTGAATCGGTCCTAGCTCCGCGAATGTCAATTTGCAATTTATTTATATAATCATAAGTTTTTGCAAGAAATTCCTACATAATCTTTTCAATTGTCATTGAAAATCTTTGACGTGGTGATCCACACATAGAATGATCGACGATGATTAGGTACCAGAGGTAGCAATTTATTTATATAATCATAAGTTTTTGCAAGAAATTCCTACATAATCTTTTCAATTGCCATTGAAATTCTTTGACTTGGCAATCCCAAGCCGCCGCACGACCACCGCATGATCACCACACGACCGCTGACTGTGGCCGCCAACCACCATTGCAGGATCACTACACGAGCACCGTCGCACAATCACCGCACGACCACCTCATGACCATCACACCACCGCCACATGACCGCTAACTATCGCCGCAGCGGCGATCGGCAGTCGATGGTGGCCACAAGCAGCAAGAGTTAGCCGACGGTTGGCAGGCAACGGTGGCCGCAACAAGGAAGAAGAACAAAAAAAAAAAAAAAACTTATTTTTAGAAATTGTTCTCAAGAATAGGAAGCTACTTTTTTTTATCTTTTGTTTCTATTTCAAATTTATCCTCCAAACCACTTTTCTATTTTAAGAAATAGAAAAATGAGTCGGCGTTACAAAACATATTTTTGTTCTTTTTTTATTTAAGAAATAAAAGAATAAAAAATGGGAGAAATAAACATTACCACGTGTATGCCCAAAGTGGCTGTCTTGATTCACTTTTCAATTAGCATAAAAGTGTGAAAATTGATATTTTAAAACAACTCATAAATTTGACTATTTTTTAATAAAAAAAACTCTTAAACATTTCACAAAATTCGAATTTCTATATGACTTCTTTAATAATAATAGAAAGTAACCGGTACTAGAAATCTGGGCAAAAAAACAAAAGAAAAGAACTATTTGTTTTTTGTTAGATTGAAACGAGAAAGCCCTGAGCAAAAACCAGTACATTTCATTTGTAATGACCATAAAGATCATGCTCTTTTTTATTAACGTAGCAAAACATCGCCAAAACTCAGACCAAAAATAAGAAAACAAAACATTATCCGAAACACAAAACATTTTATATCCATTCATTTCGCGAAAATATATGGCGTTTTTTAAAAGTATTTCAAGAAATTATTTTATATGAAAATAACAATATTGTTCGATATTCAATTAATGATTTATTTTTCTTTAGTGCACCCCTTTTCATCCTTTTTTTTTATTTTTTATTTTCTTTATTAAAACATTCGAATTTTTAATTATTTTAAATTTTCCTTTTTTTTCTTGTTGTTTCTTTTTTTTTTTTTTTTTCAATAGCTTGTCACAGCAATAACTGCAAGTTAAGGGATGAACTTGCTGACTTCTTGCGAAGCTTGAGCATCTTCGATCTAGCAAGATGCTCGAGCTTCATTAATATGACGACCTTGAGCTCGTTTGTGGCTTCATGGTCGTTGATCGATCGAAGAAGAAGAAAAGAGAAAAATTAAATATTCAAATTAAAAAATTAAAATGAATGGTGAAAGAAAGATGATGCAGATAACATTTTCTCACTTTTGGTAATATCTTATCTATTGACTAAAATATTTTACTTTTTATTTTTCGTTAAACAAGCTCGAAAAATCTGAAAAACGTTTTTTCGAAAATTATATTTTCACAAAACGGACGGAGCGTTTGCTCCGACGGATTTTCCCTCTCCTCATCTTCGTTCGCCACCGCCGCGTTAGGGTTTTTCCACCCTGCAAATCCTCCGCCTGCAACAACCTTGGAAGCTCCCGATTCGCGATCGCGACTATGAGAGTCGGAGCTATCGCTTCCTCCGTCGCCGCCGCCCTCCGTTTCCCGATTCGCCGCCGCCCCCCCTTCCTCCTCCCCTCCTCCGACCACCCTCGCCTCGCCGGCTCGCTGTCCCTCCGCCGCGCGCGTTGCCGAAGCGGTCGGAGGACGACGATGTCCGAGCAGTTTTCCTCGTCGCCGCCGCCGCCGCCGTCGCCTTCTTCTTCTTCAGCGCCGTTTGCTTCGCTGGCCAGGCCCACCGACGGCGACGTCGCGGCCGAGAAGCCGCCGCAGAAGCAGCACCCGTGGCTCATCGTTGGGCTCGGGAACCCCGGCAAGAATTACAGCGGGACTCGCCACAACGTGCGTCCTCTCTCTCTCTCTCTCTCTCTCTCTCTCTCTCTCTCTCTCTCTCTCTCCCCTCTTGGGTGCGTATGCGAGAGGAAATTTCTGCCGATGTAATCGACGTGATGTGTGAAAAACGAGCTTCGTTTCAGGTGGGTTTTGAGTTTGTAGACGCGATAGCCGAAGCCGAAGGGATATCCATGAGCAGCGTTTCTTTCAAAGCCCTCTTCGGAAAAGGTCTCGCTTTGCTTGCCATACTCTCTTCCTTTTTGGGGATCCTCCCGGTCCACGAGCACGACTTGAAAGATTGTGCTTTCTCACGCCCATTTGAGAGCTTATTGCATCCCATCGCAACGCCATTTTCCGAGTTTCGAGCGTTATCATGGAAATGAGGGATGCACCACCAAGTTGTAGTTTTGCCAATCTATGTAGATGACTGTCTATATTTGTTTAAGCAGTGGTAGGTTTAGACCCGTTTGCGGATAAACCCGACTTAGCTCGGGGTTCGTAATTCAGTAAGTTAGGGCACTCTGTTGATTGAGAGTAGTGACAATGATTCAACATCACAATAGTGAACCCTGAGTCAGATAAGTGGAGATTGCATTCGTTTAGTTGGATAGCTGAAAGGTATTTAAGGTTGGCTGGATTCTAATCCTGGAGCCCCAGTGGTTCAAGCATTTTGTAAGGCTGCTTCTAATCGTGGGTCTCTGTTCTTGTCTCTGTTAAACAACAGGACGATTTGTAATTGTGTAGTTTTGGTGCAGACATGGAAAGGCGTCTTTCCCTGTAGATTTGTTTCATCAATCATAATCCTTACAGGATTGATTTGGTTTTGTAGGTTTCATAGGAAATGTCCCAGTCATGCTGGCCAAACCACAAACATTTATGAATGCCAGTGGCGAGTCTGTAAGCTATCCTTTACGGATTTGTATCTTGTTGATAGAGGCAGTATCTTTGTTTATCTGTATAATTTTGCCTGATAGGTGGACCACATTTTGTAGGTAGGGCCTATTGTTTCATATTATAAGATCCCATTGAAGCAAGTACTGGTGGTAAAATCTTGTCACTGAATCAAACTTTATGGTACTTGATATTTCTGATGCCACGATGTTTATCTTCAATGTTTACTTCTGCAGGTTTTTGATGACTTAGACTTGCCCTTTGCAAAACTGCGCTTGTTGCCAAAGGGTGGACATGGTGGACATAACGGGTACCTAAACCTAGTTCTGCAATCCTTTTTTGCTTTCACTTCTCCTATAATTCGTTAGACAAACATATCAATACTTCGAGGAAGGCATCATTGAGGCACCCCTGCCATTGTAGATTTCAGGAATATGCACCAGTACTGTACCACTTCATATGCTATATCTGGCAGACCTGATCTTTGATAGAAATTTTTGTGCCAAGAATTTTTCTCACAGAGGTTTACATAAGTTGCTATGTTCTTCTGTAGAAAGCAGACAACTTAATAATTTTATTATTACCTTTTGTATGTATCGCTTAATTACAATTTGGTTTTATAGGATGAAAAGCGTGATTAATCATCTAAAAGGGAGTCGTGATTTTCCTCGATTAAGAATAGGTGAGTTTCCAAAGAACTATAAGACAAGTAAATACCTGTTTTGTCTTTTAACGACCATGTGTCAATAGGCATTGGGCGGCCCCCTGGTAAAATGAACCCGGCAAGCTTTGTTATGCGGCCATTCAATAAACAGGAGCGTGAGGAGGTATGTAGATATACTTTCTTGTGAAGTTATGGTGGAGGTCACTGTGACATGTGTTCTGATTGTTCGCTTCCAAATCTTCGCAGTTGGATTTTACATTGCAACAAGGTGTAGCGGCTATACGGATCCTTCTGCTGGAAGGATTTAATAAGAGTGCAACATTTGTCAACAGCAACAAATCAATGGAACAACTCAGTTGAAAAAAGACATTGAATTCTTTTTCCAGACAGAAGAGACTCTGCTGTAGCCGCCGTCAGAGAGACTTCGCTCTGTAACGCTATTTTCTCGGGCGGCCAGCAGAGGTTTCTTAGGCAAAAGCTGGTTCAGATGATTCGATGCAACAAAGAACATCTTCATTTTTTTAGTTGCTTTACTGATTATTTGGGTCTTGGTTCATAATTAAATCAAAACGTACTTTGATTCTTCTTTTACAAATCAGAACTGAGATGGAAAGAGTTCTTATAGGTTCTTATAGGCTTTTGCAGTTTTGGGTCAACCCCAAAGGCCCTAATTACGGGGAGGGGCATATATGACCATGGCAAATTTAGACTTCTTTTGATTCTTCCTTGTTTAATGAATTTTCCCCACTTTTTATGATTGAGAGAAAGGTGGGAAAGGGTGACCAACGTTGGTGATCCCTCTCGGGCGTTACTAGCAGTTGGAATGCTCGGTTTGATTCACTTTAACAAAATTATTTAGGCATACGGACAACTTAGTCATTTTTTCATTATATTATTTTTGCAGTGCAACCAATATAGAAGGCAATGTTCAAGAGGACTCGATCACTTGTTATTATTGCAATACATTCCCACTTTGAAGATAATTTACCTTCTTTTTCTTCTTTTTTTCGGTATTGAAGATAATTTACCTTTACACTAGTGATTCTATACATTTAGATCTGACAAAAAATATGTATTTGTTAATGTTTGAGTGGATTGCCCTATAATGCAATTACAATGGCCACAGTTTTTTGGTCAACAGCTAATTATTGCACGTAATCAAGGCAAAGATGATATTCCATGTAATAATATTTAGAGAGCATTTTCTTTCGAATTTGCATAATCATAATAGATGTTTAGAATTTTTAATGTAATTGACTTCTTCATATTTTAGTTTTTATTTGAAAATATCTTTTGAAAAATCATGCAGTGATGGCATGAAAAATAATTTAAACAAATTAGAAATTGGATTAACTAAATAAAATGAAAGTTGAGTAGGTGAAATACATGGACTATAATGTAATGACAAAAATTAAAATTATATATGAACCAAATGCATTCATTAAATTAATAGATGACTCTTTTCACTCTTATTTTTAAGGAAAATTGTCCAAAAAATTATAAATCTATTGGTAATTTGGTTTTAAACATTTCGATTTGATCAATTTAATCTTAAACATTTTGACGGTTTGTCAATCTAGTCATTTTGATTAATTTTGGCTGAAAATCATTGACATGAACGCCAACCAACTTATATTGCACGATTAGTAGTAGGTGGATAATTTTTATAATTTTTCAATTTTTTTTCTCATTTTCCTATGTCGGTCCACAACCAAGCCCCCTGGATGGTGTGGCCGTGCCTCAATCTAGTGAGGGCATCATGGCTCTTGGCCAATGGCTAGTGATTGAAGGCCATGATGCCTTCCCTTAGTGCCAACGACTCTTGTTGATCACAGACAACACAGCAAAAATTAAAAATGAAAAAAAAAAAGAATAGAAATTCATACAAGTTATTAAAAATTTATAAAAATTATTCACGTTAACATCACTCATGATACATAAGACAATGATATTGACATTACTAATTCCATGCCAAAGTTTATTGAACGAACTATAATAGGAAACCGTCAAAATGTTTAAGATTAAATTGGTTAAATTGAAATATTTGTGATTGAATTAACATCCATTTAATAGATTTATGATTATTTCAGAAGGGTTAATACTTTAAAAAATCTCAAATCGGTACACTTGTGATAAATTTATTCCAAACTAAGTTTTTGACCACAAAAAATCCTAAATCAGTATACTCTTAACAAATTTATCCAAAACTGATACACCTGTGACAATTTTATCCTCAGTTAGATTTGTTAAATTTATTGTTAAATTTCGTAAAATTTTATTATCAAATTGCTGAATTTGATAACACATAACATCTTATTGGTGTATTAATTTGAGATTTTACTCTCCCTTTGTCAAGATCGTATCAATTTTGTGATTTTTTATGATATTAATCCAATTTTAAATGCACCGATTTGAGAATTTTTACGGCCAAAAAAATTAATTTGAATTAAATTTATCATAAGTGTACAAATTTGAGATTTTCTGTAGTCATATAAGGTAAATCTATCATAAATGTATTAGTTTAGGGGTTTTCAAGATATTAATCATTTTGGTAAGTTTCTCCTTTTATTACTAGAAATATGCTATTTTATTCAATAAGGCACTACCAATTCTTTTATGAAATTTATTCAATTGTTAGATTTATTGGTTAATAAATTTTTGGCCGGAGATTTATTAATTAACTGTTAAGTTTTTTTTTTTTTGGTCAAAATTTAATCGTTGAAGTTATAAATAAGGGTCTCCCTCTTCCATTTTAAACTTCTTTATGTCAATTTCCAGGCATTTCTAGTTGCTACTGAAGCACAACGGTCGAGGGGTCGAACCTCTCTCTCTCTCACTGCGACTGGGAGCTGTAAAACCCTAACGAGCTTTTCCTCCCGCGAAGCTCGAGATCGTTTCCCGCCCCTCGCCGGTTTCCCCTCCCGAACCCCGGCGATCATGTACGGCGGCGGTGAGTCCCTTCCCTCCCTCCTCCGCGTCCGCCGCCGCCGCCGCTCCGGCGACGCGTCCTCCGCCGATTCTCAGCTCGACGCCCGCCCCGCGGTTTTCTCGTGGTGTTGCTGCTGGTCTCGCGCGGGGCGCACGCGGTCGGGATTGACGTTTGTCTCACTCGCCGGAATATTCTGTTTCCTCTTGCAGATGAAGTGTCGGCGATAGTCATCGACCTGGGCTCGCACACCTGCAAGGCCGGGTACGCAGGCGAAGATGCTCCCAAGGCCGTCTTCCCTTCGGTGAGTTGTTGCTCTTTTCCTTAGGCGAATTGGAGTGTAACGAGTTCGGGGGATGGCAATGCGGCTGCTGCTGTGCCGGCGGTTCTTGGTTTGCGGAAAATTGTCCGTATTTTAGCTCATTTATGCACCAATTGAGCTGTCAGCTGAACTGGGTTAGAGATTAGATCGAACCTCTCTATACAGTTCTGCCCCAATTTTATTATTCTGTAATCTGTATTTTGTCCCTCTTGGGTGTAAGTACTGGGGGATGTTGTGGACCTCCAGTTGTTCCAAGGCAATAAAGATTTAGGGGTTGTTAACATGGATTGATGTACCATGGTTGTGGTCGAGAGGATTTACATAAATATAATGCCTTTTATTAGGTTGTGGGATCGATTGATCAAATGGAAGTCGACGATGCTGCAAATACCGACACAAACTCTGGAGCAGCCATGGATGCTAAGAGCAATGCCAAAACACCTGATTCTGATAAAAGCAAGGGAAAGCGGAAATTGTACGTGGGATCTCAAGCTCTAGGATACCGTAGGGATAACATGGAGGTAAGCTACTGATCGTCTACCGTTATTCTGAATGTGGACATGGGTGCCATCTAATTTCTTACCAAAGCACCTGCAGTGTTGGTAATATGTGGTGTCTTAATGCAATTTCATTGTCCATTCCATTTTTGGTCAGGTCATATCACCTTTCAAGGATGGAATTGTCGCGGATTGGGATATTGTTGACAATATATGGGACCATGCTTTCAGGTAGTTTATAGTCAGCAGGGACACACTTTAGTAGGTTTTATATGTGGCTTGCATCCTTGATCTAAATTTTGCATTGAATAAATGGGCTAATCTTCTCCGGGAGTCAAAACCTGTTCCACTATCACAGTCATGACTATGTTTCCATAACTTTCATTTTTATCTATTGGTCCTATTCCTGCAAAAGCTGGAATTTCCCATCTAAGCCCTGAATACCTTTTAGTAAAAGGTTAGTTTACTGGGGCATAGCTTGTACTGTCTAAGAATGATGGCTATGAGAAATGTAGTATGTCATGGGCATAACATGATCAAGAACCAATATATGTCACTAGCATAACATGATCAGGGAGCTCAAAATCATGCCATGTATAGTCTATTGAGGTATTATTGAACTTGAGCTGTTTTCCTGTGGGATTATATCCACTGTACGGGCTCTATATGAATAGAACTCAGCTATCTGATCATGATCAGAAAATTCAAAATTCATTGGCCAATTCTTTTGGTGGGTATGATAGGGTTATGTTACTGGCATTCAGTAGTTTACGTATGATGCCTTATCCTACCATAAGTTTGCATCATCTTCAAACTCAGATTGAGGTTTGTTTCGTACTCTGGGTCCTGTAAGTGTTAGTTTTTGCTCCAAAGTTCTTTAACTCCTTCCGCGATAGAGTCCAAATGTTACGCAAGACCATGATGATACTATGCCAGAACCCAGTGGGTTCACTTTAGAGATTTTTGCAGAATTGTTGTCTAAGAGGTTGGAACCACATTGCTAGATTTAAGCATGAGCTGAAGGTTGTCTTTTGCTGATGATTTAGCGGTCGGATGATTGACCTCTACATCAAAATGAAGCACTATATTGCAATTTATTAGCCAAGGATATAGCCTAATCATTAGCTGGAGAAGAGGGACTAATGAAAAGTTGCTTAATTATTCCTAGAATAGCCAGAAATTAACCGTGTTGTTGGATTATACAACTTATGTAGATAGACCAGTGTTCATCGGATCCTTCATGTGCCTCGATGCTTCTTTTGATATTGCATGATTGTTTCTTTCAATCCAAGTTAATTTGCCAGCATAAAACAAACACCCCCCCCCCCCCCAAAAAAAAAAAAAAAAAAAAAAAAAAAAAAAAAAACCCCACCCCTCCCCACCCCACCCAACATGCACACACGTGCATACACAACCTACCACTGACCGCTCAGAGAGAGAGGATTTTAAGTGTATAAATTCTCTTCTTTCCTCTTCGAAGTTTTAAAATAGGCTGGAAAACTAGTGATAAAAATGAGGTGGCCCAAAGGATTTCTAGATGGTCTCTTGTTTTTCAATGTATCTGGTAACTTTGTATTGCAATATTTCCTTGTTCCTGCTCTCCAGTCTCTGCTAAGAGAGCAGCCTTGGTATGTGGATTAGTCCTACATCTGAAATCTGTTGAACCTCTGTCTCGTTTTCTTTTCAAGAAAGCTATTGCATTTTTCAGTTTAATGCAGTTGTATTCTCTAGTATTTTAGATTTTTGATGTTTATTATGCCCGGTCCTTTTCTTTTGCAGGGAATGTCTTCTAATTGATCCGACAGAGCATCCAATGCTTCTTGCTGAGCCATCTTCCAACCCTCAGCAGCAACGAGAAAAGTAAGTAAATTGGTAGAGAATATGAGGCTGATGCATGCCAGACTGCCTTACCCAATATCTTCGTGCTCTTCATGACTTACCAAATATATATTGATGATTGAGCTCGATTTACATAATTGACAGGGCAGCTGAGCTTATGTTTGAAAAGTATAAAGTTCCTGCCTTGTTTTTGGCCAAGAACGCTGTATGCCCTTGATCCTTCCTTTGCTGAACTTATTATAAACTTATTCTGTCCCTCGATTGTATGTCGCGTCACATATGTGAGGTCCTCATTCAGTAAATGTTCATGCAGGTCCTCACTTCTTTTGCATCTGGGCGGGCCACTTCCTTAGTAGTTGACTGGTACAATTTTTGACCTTCAACTCTTGATCTTATCCAGTTCTCTGTTGTTGCCTTATTTCTAATTGTTGGGCTCTCTGTCTCTCTCTTTTTTTTTCCTCCTCTAATTTGTGCAATTTCGAACCTGTAGCCTAATGATTGTACAAATTTTTAAGTTTTTTGCATTACTCAATTTTACATGCAGAATTAATAACATTTCTGTCTTGTAATTTTAGCCTGGATGGTTTGACTTACATCTTTTAGTGGCGTAGTTGGTTTTAGAGAACATTTTCAGGGCTCTTTCTTTACAGAAAAATTTTCAAATTTTATATTTCCCTTGTAACATTTCTATATTGTAATTTTAGCTGGGATGGTTTGACATACATCTTTTAGTGGCTTAGTTGGTTTTAGAGAACATTTTAGGGGTTGTTTGTTTACAGAAAAATTTTCAAATTTATTTTCATTTACATGTTACGAGGAAAATGATCATGAAAGTGTGTTTCGATGCAATGGGTTTTCAGTTTTCAACTGAACAAGGAAGTGGGTGTTTTCCTTTTTTTAACTAGAAGAGTGAAAACGGGTTTTAGTTGTTTTTAATTTTTCATCTCAAATGACAACGCAACTTCTCTTCCATCTTTCTCTCTCATCTTGAGTTTTTCTTCTTTTTCATCGACTATTCCACAGTTGTTCGTTTCAAGATAAAGCTTTATTTGAAACTTCTACAGGAGCTTGAAGCTTCCATAAACCTGTAAAGCTTCAATCTATAAACCTGTAAGGCTTTCAACATATTTCAAGCTTCAAAAGAAACGAGACAGAAAAAAAAAAAAACAAAGCTGGTTTGCTTAATTGAATCTGGAGTTGAAGCTGAAGCTTTAAAGCTCCAAATGACGACGCCCAAGATCTTCTCTCTTCCCTTTGTTAGTGGTCTGATTCTGAAGCTTTGGTTCAAAGAAGTTGTAGCACTGTTGGAGCTTCAAGAATCTTCACATAAGATTTTGCTAAAACAGCGAAAGAAAATTATCAAAAAAATAGGAAATAGAAACCTGATTAGCAATTTTTTTACAAATACTTTCAGGAAATAAGAGAACATTGAGAGTGTGTTCATCTTCTGTTTAATCGATCAAGAATATTTGCACATAGCACAACTCTTTTTATCATGAAGATAACGCCACCAAACATGTTTTGGTTCAAAGAAGTTGTAGCACTGTTGGAGCTTCAAGAATCTTCACATAAGATTTTGCTAAAACAGCGAAAGAAATTATCAAAAAAATAGGAAATAGAAACCTGATTAGCAATTTTTTTACAAATACTTTCAGGAAATAAGAGAACATTGAGAGTGTGTTCATCTTCTGTTTAATCGATTGAGAATATTTGCACATAGCACAACTCTTTTTATCGTGAAGATAACGCCACCAAACATGTTTTCAAGAAAACAGAAAAATGAAAATGAATACTGTTTTCCTTTTCATTTTTACTGAAATGAAAACTAAAAATGTTTTGGCATACCAAATGGGCCCTTCAGTTTTCATTTTCATTGGAAGTTTTTCTATCTGCACAATTTTGTACTTATTTTTTGTCTTTCATCTCAAAGTATGCTTTAAAATCAGTTGAACGTTTTTCATAGATTTTGGATTCTAGTTTCAGCTTGAAAACAGTCATGAAAACTATCTTGTTATTTTCTATTTTTTTACTAAACCTGTTTTTCACCTTACAGAAGTACCGAAAGTGGGACAGGCTACTAAAACAATTTTTGACTTTTGCCTATAGGAACTGGAGCACTTTTAATAACCAAATGCACTCTACAAATGCCATTTTGCTTTTTGTTCAAGTTCAATCCATAGAATTGCTGAACTTGTTGACTTGACTGAATATTAAACGTATAGAGTTGCTTGGTCTTGAAAATTGTGCATGTCCTTTTTTTTCCCACGTTATCATATGCTTCCACGAAGTATAAGCATTCCTGGAGATTTATTCAGTTTTCAACTCATCCAATGATGATAGGAAGCACTCACATAGGGATAGTGTAAGTGTGACATATATCCCCAAATGACAGCTCACATCTCCTTAAAACGGAAAAGCATGAGAAGGAAGCGTATGTCATTGTACATACATACTTGCAATATTAAAATTGTGACATAAACAACTCATTATTGGAGAAATAGGGCTAATTTGACCTTTTGCTGGACTTTTAGATGATGTTAGTCCATCTTGTGTAGTCAAGAGTTTGAGGTAAAAAATGTCATGGACAAATGCATGATTCTCCGTGGAACTGGCCTATAAAACAAGTCATATAATATGCTCATATGTTGAGCCAAGCTCGCAAAGTGATGGGTCAGTCTTTTGGGCAGTCAAGCTACAAGGAATCTAGTTGTAGGCCATGGCTTTGTGTGATGGAGAGATGCCTTTGGAATAATCTCTAATTTTTTTAATGTCTGCTATATATTGCATTTATTTATCTCTTTCTTACTAGATTGAATATTCTTCTACTGCTTGCACTGATTCATGTCAATGAAAAACTGAAATTTTCAGTGGTGGAGGATCAACTACAATAGCTCCAGTACATGATGGTTATGTTCTTCAAAAGGTGCCGTCCTTTTTCAGCCTTTTCAAATTGTCAATTGTCAAATGGTTCCTTAGTGGATTTTTGCTCGACTCTTTCATACCAGATTGCTAAAATTCCCTTTCTTCAGTATTGGCTACTTAATCACCTTCTTTTCAAGCATAGAGTATATGATTCTTGAGACTAGGCAGGAGCGTTTGCTCTTTCCCTTATATTATCAACACATATAAGTATAATATAAAGGGTCGTTTCCCTGTGCAATAGTGTTTCTGTTGTGATAAGATGACAGATGCTACCTTCAATGGAGGTTCATCAATGTGCTGGGCTACTTGAAGTTGTTTAGTTTATTTTGGGAAGCTTCTGCTGGGTTGTTTTTGGTACTTTTTGCTCTGACAATATTCATGCAATGATAGGCTGTGGGGACTTCACCTATTGGAGGAGAATTTCTAACAGATTGCTTGTTGAAGAGCTTGGAAAGCAAAGGTATCAAGGTAAATACTCTTTTCCAGGAGTTCATGTTGTGCTTGCCCTGCACATTTGAATTCTTAGTTCCTATTAGGTCATAAGCATTTCCTATTTTGTTCTGCAGATAAAACCAAGATATTCATTTAAGAGAAAGGAAGTACGTCCGGGAGATTTTCAGGTTGTTTCTTGCTCATTGGTATTTTTCATCTACTTTTGAGAATTAGTATTTTTGGTGGTGTGACTATTTTAGCCCTGTCCTGAAAAATGTTTTCGTAACCCCTTGGTGTTGGTTTAGTGGTTAAAAAGCGGACATATGTGTGTAAATTAGGCACACGGCATAGATTGATTCCTCGAATCACCCAAGTGTAAATGATTTCATGTTTGGGCTACATACCTGAGCTTTGGCTTGAGTTTAACCTGGTCCATGAGGTTAATGAGTTTTTCATTACCCTGGAATTCCAAATCTCCGAAGATATTAACAAAACTTTTTTTCATGCAATTACCTTTTTTTGCCCCCATATGTACGTGTTTTGAGCCTTGAGATCAATCCTCAAGGCTTTGTATATATTAAACTAAAGGCCCAAGTCGAGTTGCTTATGTTATCATTTTCTTGTTTTGTTCATTCTGTAGCCATTTGATGTTGATTTTCCAAACACTACAGAAAGCTACAGACTATATTCCCAGGTCTGTCATTTTCTATATATAATTTCTAGTTCAGATGCCACATGCTTCATATTGCTGCTAAATATTCTCCTATGACAGAGGGTAATTGCTAGCGATATCAAGGATTCTGTATGCCGTGCTCCAGATAGTCCCTATGATGGTACTCAATCTTTGGCTTTGATTTTAGTAGTGTTACAGAGTTGGCACACCTTTGTCTCTTTGTAATTTACCCTAAAAGCGAAGATTGTCCTCTTTGTGTTCTTTTTACTCATCCAACTGATCACTCTCGGCAGTTCATATGTACATCTACTGGTTTTATCCGATGCATGTATACAGCAGTTATCCCTCTGCATATTTTTTAGTAAGCCCACTGTGATGACTGGCCATGTGCTGCTTTTTGTCCAAGCTGCATTCTCTCAGCCTATTGAAAATTTTCTTGAGATAATCTGCTGCTTTAGGAATTCTCAAAAGTTACTCAGATACATCTGCTAGTTATTTAATATGATTGATATAATAGTTTTCGTTGGCAGAAAGTGTGTATGGGAATATTGTTTTCATATGAAATCTCAAATCTTGACTGAGATACATCGGCTGGCAATTCGATATGTTTGATATAATTCGTTTTCTTTTGGCAGAAAGTGCATATGCAAATATTCCAATGACCCCATATGAGTTACCTGATGGCCAGTGAGTCTCTTAATTCTCTGCTCAACAATTTATTGCTATAAGATCCTAATTTAGGCCATCTCTTAAAATTTGTTCTGTCTAGCATATAAAATCCCCTTACCTTTTCAAAATCGTTGTATGCTAAACAGAGCACTATAGCTGAGAATTTCCATGTAGCTGCAGCTTAATAGAAAAGGCTTCATTATTATGCTTCATTTGTGGCCTTTTTCGGTGATGTTGTGGTGCTATAACTGTTCAGAATCACGCATTTCACTTCAGTCTTGCATTGTTCTTCTGCATAATGCAGGACGATTGAAATTGGGTCTGACAGATTTAAGATTCCTGATGTTCTGTTCAATCCAACCCTATCTCAGGTAGGTAGCCAGTTGACTTTGATGCAAATTTTATATGTTTCTTATTTTTCCCCATCAAAATGCTTGCTTGAGTCTTGTTTTGATAATCTATCATGAACATAATTTTTTATACAAATCCTTAACGACAGACTTGGCTGCTATGGTTCTACCTTATAAGAAATGTGCATTACGCTATGCTTGGCATAAAAAAAAAAAGTGTGGACAGGAAAAGAGGGAAAGAAAACATGTAGATTCAAGTGTTTGGGAGGTATAGAGAGAATTGAGTTAGAGATTTTCAGGGGCAAAAGAGTTCTCCCAGGCCCACATTTCGAGGTCATTTCATTGGTGGAGAAAAGATGCGGAATTGGCCATTTAGTTTACCAACCCAAAGAATCATATTTCTCCTCATCTTCTGCACCTTCACTTTTTATCCTTTCCAAATGAAATTATTCTCTCCACCTCCATTTTTCAATATCTCCGTTTGCTTCACCTCTCAAAAATCTTAGGTTCTACAATATTCCTGCTTTTGCCAATTGAAGAGTTCTGTGTGGTTAGGTCTCTGTACTAATAATTTTTGTAAATACATCCATGTCCTTAGTCATCTGCCCAGCTTTTTACCTTAATGAGTTCTGTATGAGGCAATTTCTTTGTTATGAGATTTTTTTGAACTGTATATGAGGGTACCTCATCTCTTGCCTTCTTTCATATATTTGTTACCTGACTACCTCTTTAAACTATGGGTTTTCAGAATGTCATTACTTCCTGAAAGTAGACAGATTTTTGGCTTTTAATTTCCTAAAGAGTATGTTCATTCAGCTTAGTTCTCTGTAAAAGATCTTAGTACAATTTTGAAGCCTCAGCTATATGGTTTTGCTTTTGTATCGTACCATAGACCCCATGGTTGATTGAGTCTTTAAGTCTCTTTTTAGGTAGAATTAGGCTTTGCATGCTCGTGAATGTTCATGCCATGTTGCCTGATTTTGTAATTGCGTAGATCTTTAAAATGTATTATGCATCTGTATCTCTGTGTCACTGATTGTTGAAGAAATGGGTTGGTATTCTTCCGCACCAGTTTCTTCAGATATGCTGCTTCTTTGGAATGCATCTACTTATTTAGGATTTTAACTTTGTATGTGGAGAACAGACAATTCCTGGTATGGAGAGTTTCTCAGAGTTTGCTCCTTCTGTTCGTGGATTATCCCAGATGGTGATTTCCTTTTCCTTTGCCCTTTGTATAGATTGCACTTTTCAAATCTCAGGAAATTCTCTTGCTAAAACATCCTATTTTTGCAGGTTATTGAGAGTATTAACAAGTGTGACGTTGACATCCGAAGAGAACTATTTAGTAGTATTCTGGTAAAATGTTAATCAATTCTGGTTTACCTAAGCTTGAATCCTCTAATTTTAGTTTGGATATGCTAAGCATTCTTTATTGAATCCTTCAACATGATTAGGAGAGATGCCTTTCTATATTGTGGAAGTATACTTTTCAGTTCTATTTTGTAAAATGGGAGTAGTTTTGGCAGCTCTTTATTTCAAAAATGTGTTGAAATAGGGAATCTGCCATGTGCATGCAAGGCATGCAACAGTTATACTATGCAGAGCAATGTGATGGCCATGATATGTAGACCAATGCTCAACTGTTTATAAATTCTTGAAATGATGTTGATTTTTTCATTCATCTCTTTAAAGCTTGCGGGTGGCACTGCCTCGATGCAGCAGTTGAAGGAACGTCTCGAGAAAGACTTGCTAGAGGTATATATTGCTTAAGTGAATGTATACTAAAGTTGTGAGTGTTGAGGGAACGGGTCCCTATCATGTATTACTTATCTCTAGTACGAAATACAATTTTGGAGTTCTATGGATTCCGTGTATCTATTATTTATTTAGTTTCTTATTCATTGTTTGCAACGGTTGATAGACTTGTGAGCTCTCAATTCCCTGAATAATGCTGAATTTGTCCTGTTGAATAAGATCATTGAACCTTGTAATTCGAGAGAGTTCTCCATGTGCAGGAATCCCCTCAAGCTGCCAGAGTAAAAGTATTGGCCAGCGGGAATACAACTGAAAGAAGATTCAGGTAGTTGGAACTTTCCCTAAAATTCTTCTGAGACCTACTTCATGCACTACCCTTGCACAGTGCTAAGATAGAAAGGATATAGCATCCGAGCGAGAAAATAATATCTGAATGGGATGGAACAATATAATCTTAGGATTCGAAAGTGCTCAAGAAAGAGCGGCTTTAGTTGTCAAGGATCACGGAAGCTATGATGTCAGCAATCATCTTATATGTCATACGCTGCAATTGACTACCATCGTCTCCTAGCAGTTGCCCAGTTCCCTGGACAATTGTTTTTATGGTGTTTTTTAATGAGTTGTGCCTATTGCTCTCTTGATGCTGAGTATTTGGTGTGCAGTGTTTGGATAGGAGGAAGTATATTGGCATCTCTCGGATCATTTCAGCAGATGTGGTTCTCAAAGACGGAGTAAGTTTTGGATTTGAGGTTCCAGTTTTCACCTATAGCAGTGAAGTTGCTCTTTTCCCATTTATGAAGTTTGGATAAGGAGAGAGTTTTCGGAAGTTTGCATATTCAGTTTGTTCTCTGCAGAGCACTAAATTTGTGTAT
The DNA here is from genome assembly GCA_017140615.1 of Eucalyptus cladocalyx. Taxonomy (NCBI): domain Eukaryota; kingdom Viridiplantae; phylum Streptophyta; class Magnoliopsida; order Myrtales; family Myrtaceae; genus Eucalyptus; species Eucalyptus cladocalyx. The sequence continues at coordinate 7,907,274 of CM029517.1, read as the reverse complement.
TCAATTCAGGTACGAGGAGCACGGCGCTTCATATGTTCAGAGAAAATGCCCGTGATTTGATACTTTCGGTGCTTCTACAATGTCTAGTGTTCATTATTCGTAGGGTCCCTCGAATTCCTCTCGTCAGAGTGGAAGAAAGATGCTTGTGAGATTGAATCCAATTAGGGTCATGTTGAGGTTCTCGGATCGGAAGACACATTGTGGCCAATTTGATAGGGTTTGGGAATTAATCAGTCATAGCTTCTCATCTATGAAGCTCGGAATAGCTCAGCTGTGGGGATTGATCTCATCGTTTGCTCGTGGCTTGACTGAGGGTACACTCACTGTTTGGAATCCTAAGTTGTAGTTGCTGTATCTTCTGTAGGAAAATTTAACAGGGACTTTAACCAATACACGCTTTCGAGCTGTAAATGTCGTTCTTTTCTTCGGTGTCTCACCATCTTAGCCTTATTAGAGATCCAAAACAACAATGGAACGATCCGAGCCGAGCCGAGCCATTGTCTGCTGCTGTCACAAGAGCTGACTGCTCGATCAACGATGGGCTCGGCGGGTGCAAGAATTTCGCAATCCCAGGATTGCTGTTTGGAAGGATTAGGATGCTGTCTTGTTGGGAAGACGAAGCTTCAAAACAAGTGTAAGAATCTAGACCGTTTTGACTCTTGCCACGGCCATGATGATCCGTCCGGACCCCGCGAAAGATTTGCACCGTCTTTTCCTCATCGGCAATGACGTGAAGTGCCCTCCGCGCTCTACGCAAAATCGCATGTTCGGAACGTGAGCGAGCGACATCTTGATGTGAGGTGCGCGTACTAAAACGGGCACGACTAGCACGTGCGCTGCTTCCCTACACGTTATCCACTCCCCTTTAGTCTCCACCGTCCGCGTGGCCCCCTTTAATCCTCGCCGTCCGCGCAAACTCGCCACCATTGGTCCCCCGCGATTCGCCACCTTCTTGAAAATGACCTTATGTCGACGGATGTCACCGCGTGCAATTTATAAATTTCGTTTAATTTGTGCTGTGTATTGTGTCCTCTCCCTGTTGAATTCTGATTGATCGATTATACAAATAATATTGAAGTAAATGCTTTTCATAGAAATTATTTGCAAGGAAAATGTTTAAGGTATTTATTTTCCTATTTCTTTAATCCTAACTGAATAATTTTCAGCAAATCGTATACACAAAAATCTGAAAAAATAATTAGTAGAGAATTCTCTCGCTCAAATAAAGACATCATAAGTGTAACTCTCATTTGATCTTCATGAAGAAAAATCCCAAATTAGTATGTTTACGATAAATTTACATTTCATTAATTTTCATTATATTTTATCATTAAATTGTTAAGTTAGAATATCTCTGTTTGTCATATGTCTATCCATTTGTAACTCTTCTTCGTACTATTAATAAAGTAAATTTTTATAAATGTACCGGATGAATGTCACAAAGCGTATTAATTTAGAATTTTTGATGATATTAATATTTTTTATTTTATTCGAAAAAAACCCTATTTATATATAAATTTGTGGAAATTTAGGGCAACTCGGTCATTTGCTTGACCCGAAGCGGGCCAGGAACTTCGACACGACTCGGATGTCGGTCCAATCAGAGGCGCCCACGCGGGGGGGCCTCTACCCCTCCTTGTAAATGAAAACCCACCGACTCGCTCGTCCCGCGGCACGAAGAAATCGAAGCCGCGAGCGCTAGCGCTACCAAACATCCAGGAGAAGAGAATCTCATCCGATTTCCGCTCCCCCGGCAAGCTTCCCGGATTCGCGCCGGAAACTTGTGCTCGGAATCTCTCCCGGCTGACGTCTCGATTCCCGATCCTTCTTTGAAGAGCGCGTGTTTGTCAGCTTTCGTAAGCTTCCGAGATGCAGCGGTTCGTCGACGACGTCCTCGCCGTATCCAAAGAGTGAGTTTCCTATTTTTTTTTTTTTTTTGGGTGATCGGAATGGAATGGAGTCTCGGTGCGTGAACGAATTCTCGCCGGAGAAGATGCCGCGCTGTTGATCGGCGAATTGGTTATGGATTCGTATTCGCATTCTGGGTTTTTAAACGATCCGTTTTCCCGTCGAATTCTTGGTTCTGGTTGAGTATCTTATTTTAGCTGCACATGCCATTGTGCGGATGAACTGTTTGATGGATATTTTCTTTAATAGGGGAGTGGTTGTGGTGATTCCGGTTGTCTGCTGAAGCTACCCGTGTGTAATTTCTTTAGTTAATTTTTGAGCAATTGCTGCGGTGGGACGGGCATATTCCTTCTTCTTTTTGATTCGTCTGGGTTTTTACAGCCCTCCTTTCGTGGCGATTTGACGTGGGATTTGCTTGGAACCTCATCTTTAGCTCCCTGGATTTGATCTTGTAGTTTTTTTTTTTTTTGTGACCGAGGATCCGCCGGAGCATGCCCTTGTCGGCTTACGCCGATCTTGTAGTAATTTTATCTGGGAAAAGTTAAAAAAAAAACGAACTGATGATTGGTTTGGTTGAAAAATCTTCAATCATGCCGTGTTCTTTTTAAAGCTAGTTACAGAAAGGTTTGATACCCTATTGTGATTAAAATTTAAAAGGGAAAAAAAGAAAGTGAAAAGTGAATGAATTATAATATTGCTTCGGTAGAGTTGAGTATCCTTTGTTCGACTCGGGAGCTTTATTGTTTATGACCTTCAGATGCTGTCATTTTGGGTTTTTTGTGTCCATTAGCATCTTTGAAATTGGCCTACTCCTCTTAATTTTATGGACTCTAACGTTAAGTAGATGACAAAACACTTTGGTACATGGAGCGCTTGCTGAATCGATGGATGAGCATGTTTGTTGGATGCACTGCAGGTCGGTTAAGACTATCACCTATGAATCTTTGAACAACATTGTGAGGTTCGTGAATGGAGTGTCAGCACTTCTGTTGACCATTTTACCTGGAAAAGCTACCATCCTAGAAGGTATGAATGGATGGGAGCTCAGGCCAACTTTCAGTGGACCTCGCTTGCCCCGGTGGATGGAACAGTGAGTTTTCTCCTTTTTGTACCATGGACTGATTCATTAATTCTGAATAAGAACTTTTTCCATAATAGATAGAAAAAGTATGTAGAATTTACTTGTATGCATGGCCCTGTGGAGCGTTTTCCTCTATTTTGTCTTGAAAAGCAGTGGGAAGTTTGAATTATAATTCTGACAGTAGCACAGGGAAAGACATAGCCAAATGAGTTGTAAATAGAACTGAAGTGCGTTTGTCATTTTGCCCTTTTGGGAGTCTGAATCTTTGGCTGTTGGGCAATGTTCATTCATCCAGTTAACAAGGGCCACAAACCTTTTATGGTCATGAAGGTCAAAACAATATCATTTACTTTTCCTTATTCTCTATGAAAAAAACATCATCTGTGATAATTGATTTAGTTCTTGAAATAATTGCATGGAGGAACAAACAACTCTTGATACACTTTCATCTTTGATGATTCGTATATAAGATCCTTCTATTCTTTATTTGCAATTTTTAAGAAAGTATATGGGTTTCTTTAAGGGTGTCCTCAAGGCACTTGTTAGACAAACAAATAGAGAGACTTTCAATATTTGAAGCACTAACTCTGCTGATGATGCACGTAATCAATGCCTTAGAAATTGAAATGGTCCTTGTATGTCATGCTTGAAAAATGCCCTAAGGGCACTCGTCACCAAAACTGTGGACATATGTATCTTGTAACTTGTTTGCTTTACTCCATCGCTGTCCCGTCTCTAGCTGTCATTCCACACAATTGTCATGATGCTTCAAATGTCGCTGAAAATTTTACATATTTCATGAAGAGATTGCAGGACAATGTTTTAATGGATTCTAGTTATGAATAAAGATGTTAAAATGAACAAAACCATTCTTAATTGAACATCTATGACTGTATGCCATCTTTTCATGTTTGTACTTCATAGTTAGTTACTTGTATATTGGTTTGAGAAAGTGAGTTGACAAACTGGTTAGAATTAGATTTATTTATCCTAGAAAAACTCTTTTGTCATTGCAAACGTGTTATTTATGTTTTTTGTCTGAAAGGAAAATGATTGAATTTGTGCAATTGGGTTTGCTCCAGTGGAAAATGTTTCTCTCACTCCAATGAAGTACACTTGCGTATATTATGACAAACTGTTTACAATACATGCACATATACCTGTATATTCATATATACATAGTAAAGAAAAGGTCCTGCTGCTTCCACACGCAGCGTGATCATTGCTGGTCAAGTGTCGTTGGTTTTCATTCACTCTTTCAACAAGTTTTGACCTTCATTTTCAAGACGTGCCAACATAGACATGTAATTCTATGTATACTGCATTCCTGTGATTAATATTTGTTGTCTGCTATGACCCTCATATATTTCATACATGTCTAAAACTAAGATCTGTTATGACCATAAATTATTGGATTTAAAAAGTAAAATATTGTAATTAGTATAATTGTCACTGGATAAAGTAAAAAGACTTAAATTAATTATGATTTGTCCATGGTTGGATAAATGAATAATAATTGGTTTCTTGTCATATTGATAGACTGGTTAGATTGAGCTTAGTTTGTTCCAGAGAAATTACCTTACCATTGCAAGTGTAATATCTAACATTCTGATATGAAACTGCATTAAAAAAAAAAAAAAAATCCTTTAGGTTATGCCTCTGTGTGTTCATATTTGTTTAATTGTAGGGATAATACCATAGGGATTTGACTTCTTCACCTTGTATTGCAGTGGTGTGTCCTCTTTCAATCAGTTTGTCCACAATCTCGCAGTTGATTCAGATGCTTCTTCAATCTCAGACTACTCTTCTGGGGAAGAAGATATTAATGAAAATTCGTGTCCCTCACCATTATCTCAAAGCTCCCGATTCTCCAGGGCAAGCTCCTTGTCCAGACATGAAAGACATGGAATGGGTTGGCTGAACAGCATATTTTCTCTGATTTTATTCCCTGTCAAATTATTTCTGGCAACACTAGCTCGTCTACTCTTCTTCCCCTTCTATAGGAAAGTGAGGACATCCTCATCTGAAAGACAAAAGCCCTCAAGTTCAACTTCCTTAAATAGGGTTCAAACTCTTAAGGATTATGTTTTTCAGCGTACTACTGATCGGAGGCGTGGAGTAATTGAGGTAGAGGAATGACTAATAATCACCATATGTTGGAGATGATCTTGGCTTTGGGACTCATCCTTTTTTCCCTTGCTTATTGGATTTATTGTTTTATAGGATCTTCATCTAGCAATGGAGATCTTCATAGAGGCTATATTTGATATAGTTCACAAGGCTGCACACTGCTTGCTTTCACCAGCTGAAGTTAGTAGAATGCTATATGGATGGATTTTCTCACACAAGATGGTCAATCATAATAACCATGTAGTTTCAGAATCCTCGGTGACCACTGCAACACCGGGAGAGAATGATCCAGCTCTGTCACAAAGTAAAACTTCTTTTCATCATTCTCTTAATACAGACGCTCGGACATGTCAGGATGTGATAACCGAGCTTGGGTAAGGGCCATGTACTCCATTGATACCACATTGATATTAGTTCCTAGGAGACTCTTTAACTTTTCTTTCCTTTACCTTAAAACCTATTTCAGGTATCCATATGAAGCAATTAATGTCATCACAGCCGATGGCTATATTCTCCTTTTGGAGAGAATACCTCGGTATGTTTCGGTCTTGTTCTAATTTTTCATCTGTAGAACATATCCCCTTTTCCATGTTGGCTTAGTGTCTAATTTTGTTGCAGACGTGATGCAAGAAAGGCTGTATACTTACAGCATGGCATTCTGGATTCATCAATGGGGTGAGTTAATATTCTTATGCATTCTGTGCTGTCTCACAAGCTTCTTCCTTTTTCAAATAGTAAATGCAGTTGGTTGATGAGTTTGTTTGTCAAAATTCAGTGCTTCTCTTTTGTGTTTTTACCATTTCCCAATTTTTTTAGCATTTCGGTATTTAGTGTATGGTGATATGCAAATTTATTACACTATGGGAGAAAATAGAAGGATTAAGCTCTTTAGAGATATGTATGGCAATATCAGTTGAAAATAAGTTAAGCCAAAAAGAAAATATTCAAATAATTATGAGTTGACATATCTTGGAAATGGTAGTATTCAACTTAACTATTCTAGAGTTATTCATTACAGTATTACCGGGAACAAGATAAACATAAATTTTATGAAGATGATTTCACTAAATAAATGGACTTATATCAAGTTTTCTGCCTTAGAAGTTTGCTGAAGCTATATCTTAGTTGAGATGCATATGCATTGATTTATTCTTCGTTTTTTGTCCAGTTGGGTTTCAAATGGAGTAGTGGGTTCTCCAGCTTTTGCAGCATATGATCAAGGTTTGTAAATTAACTGGAGAATGAGCAAGTGGCCATCGGGGCTCTTCCTGAAGCTGAATTCTTTTTTATCTTATTATTTTCTGACAGGTTTTGATGTTTTCCTTGGGAATTTTCGAGGACTTGTATCTAGGGAACACGTGAACAAGAGCATCTCCTCTCGACAGTGAGTTACATATTGGAGTTGATTGTACATTTCATTCCTCTTTTTGCATTTTGTGTACTTAATTTAGGATGTCTAGCATGGAATTTATAATTCTACTATCTTCAATTAATGCAGGTATTGGCAGTACTCCATTAATGAGCATGGGACTCAGGATATTCCTGCAATGATAAACAAGATTCATGAGGTTAAAACATCTGAGTTGAAGCTCAGCCAACCTGATGTTGAAGAAGAATCAAATGAAGATCAGCCATATAAACTTTGTGCTATCTGTCATAGCTTGGGAGGAGCTGCTATGCTGATGTACGTCATTACCAATCGAGTTGAAGAGAAGCCCCACAGGCTCTCAAGATTGATTTTACTGTCGCCTGCTGGCTTTCACGGTGACTCTAACTTAGCATTTGCTCTGGTGGAGCAAATATTGCTCATATTAGCTCCTATATTGGCCCGTTTTGTGCCTGCATTCTACATACCGACCAGATTCTTCCGATTGCTGTTGAATAAGTTGGCACGGGATTTCATTAACTACCCTGCTGTCGGAGGGCTTGTTCAAACACTAATGAGTTACGTTGTTGGTGGGGATAGCTCGAACTGGGTAGGGGTGTTAGGGTCACCACATTACAACATGAATGATATGCCTGGCGTGTCGTTTCGCGTAGCTCTCCACCTGGCACAAATGAAGCGGAGAGGAAATTTCAAAATGTTTGACTATGGAAGTGCATCTGCCAACAAGGAGGCCTACGGATCTTCAGAGCCATTGGATTTGGGCGAACATTATGGGCTTATCGACATCCCTGTTGATCTGGTCGCGGGAAGGAAGGACAAGGTTATTCGGTCATCCATGGTGAGGAAGCACTACAGAATAATGAAGGAATCTGGCGTTGAAGTCTCCTACAGCGAATTTGAGTATGCTCACTTGGACTTCATTTTCTCACACCGTGAAGAGCTGTTGGCCTACGTCCTGTCTCGCTTGCTGCTTGTTGGGCCCAACCAAAAGCATCAACCGAGCCAAAAGGCCATGAAGTTGAAGAGGAAAGCACAGGTCAGTTCCTAGTGGTGGAAAAAAACCCCCGAGCCCCAAGAATTGCCATTGTGGGATCGGGGGCTTCACATGTGTTGTATCTTTGATGTGCCAGTTTTTTGTCGCACTCAATTGTAGTCTAGTGATATGTCCCGGTTTGTACAGCTAGTGTAAGCTATAGAGGATATAGACAGTACATGTCTCGGCAAGCTTCCCTGTCAAGTTTTTGTTGTCAAGGGAGGTGAGGATAAAGCTGTTATAGGTTGTATGCACCGCCGGAGTTGTTATTTTATTGACGGTCTATCAGACTATGGTCTGCCGTTCCTAAAATTTCTTCACAGTATGTTGTTGAGAGCTTCATCTGAAGGCTGTATACTGTCTAAATAGTCGTTTCCTTAAGAAAATCGAACGAGGCGTCCGCAAGCACTCCTTGTCCGTGTGCAGCTTCTGTGTTCTAAATCATTCTTCACCTTTTTCTAGGAACCCACTGCTTGTTTTAATGGTCCTTACTACTTTCTCTTTCAGCAGACCATAAAAGATGAAATTGATTCAATTGGGTCATTGTCGGTATTGTTCCCTTTTCTGTTCTTGTCCCTTCCACGCATCTAAGTAAAATTGAAGTAGATTTTCTGAAATCGATCACCAGGTGCAGCGGGCCAGTTGATCGGCGGTTAGTAAATTCGAAAAACAAAATAAAGGGCACTTCTCATTTCCTTAAAAACGAGAGTAAACTAATGAGAAGGCCCGTGGGTTATGTATTTCTTTCAAAAAAATAACCCTAAAAATTTGAATAAAAATGATTAAATCTATGTCATTTAGATTGAAGGTGGTGAGATAAATAAAAAATGATAATCTTAGTTAGGGACCAAAATGAAAAATTCTGCATCAGACTGATGATATTTTTACTGATACTCTGTACCGAGCACTAAGTAATTGGATGGTCGAAACTCCATAATTCAAATCAAAAGTCTAAATTTTCCAGGACCTGTTTTGAGATGAAGAAGGGTGAGTGCGCGCATAAAAGGTTCTAATTCGAAAACCCCATTTCCATTTTCATTTTGAAGAATTCATGCCCCTAGTTCGTTTTCTGTGCGAACGTGATTTTTAATAATACAATTAGTAGAAAGTTCTTATCACTGAAATAAATTAGAAAAGCCTGATTGAATATAAGTTACAATTTTCTGACCAAAAAACAAAAACGAGTATAAGCTACAATTTTCGAAGAGCAATCTGTGAGATTTTTAGTGAATTATTAAGTATCTGTTATATAAAGGTTGCCCAACTTCCTCCAATAATTCGACTACAAAAAAAAAGAAGGGTTAATATCATGAAAAATTCCAAACTGATACACTTGTGATAATTTTATCTTAAATTAATTTTTTGACCACTAAAAATCTAAAACGGTTACACATGTAATGAATTTATCCCAAATGATCACAAAAAATCCTAAATCAAGTATACTTATAATGAATTTACCCTAAACTAATTTTTTCTACCTCTAAAGACCTCAAATTGATATATTTACTACAAATATATCATATGTTAAATTAGATTAATACCACAAAAAATCACAAAATCAATATAATTGTGACAAATGGAGAGTAAAATCTCAAATTGGTATACGAATCAACTGTTACATACCATCCAACTCAGCAATTTAATAGTAAAATTTAGAGAATAAATTTATCACAACTGTATCGGTTTGGGATAAATTATCAAAGGTGTACAAGTTTGGGATTTTTTATGATCAAAAAAATTAATTTGGAATAAATTTATCACGAATATATCAATTTGGGGTTTTTCAAGATATTAATAAAAAAAATCCTCTGATAACACTGATTACCATTTTGTCCTTTGCTACTCATAAAAGGGCAATAGATAATAGATCAATCGAGGGTGTAATAAAAGTAACACTATAATTTCAAAATTAGCTCTAAAAAAGGATATATGATGCCTTGATCCATGAATCGATCATGCAGCTTAAATTTTAGTCTTATGAACTAGATCACAGAGCGTGATTTTGACGCAATAGTCCAGTGCTAGACTATTTTTCACAAGATAACAAGGGCAAGTCATATTTTCTAGTGAACTTCCAAATTATTTTTGCTGTTGAGCGCTATCAGCCTATGTGGAGTCAATTAAGATTATGTGTGGTGGGACTACGGAGACAGTCCGGCCAACCTTGGAACTCATGGGTCTCAAGTGATGTTGAATAGTCATTAGGGGTGACTGGTTCTGACATTGGTAATTCCAACCCTGGGATCGAGAATTGCCCATCGGACGAGGCAATCTAGTTCTCGAGTGGGGGTCAATCTGTGAAAGTGATCGAAATGTTCCAATTTCGGAAGAGGCGTGAGATTTGATAGTGAGCGATGAGGTGAGAATGCTGAGAGTGAGTGATAGAGGGAAAGTAAGAGAGGGATCAATGAGGTCGGAGGCCATCAAGAGACAAAGTGAGAGAAGGAGGTGAGGTTGCGAGATTAGTGAGGTGAGAGACAAAAAGGAAACTAAGGTTTTGATTTGAAAAGTTAAAATTCAAAAATAATTATATATTATATATATATATCGATTTGATTCAAATGAATAGTTTCATACCTAAAAGCAAGAATCAGACTAATGCTCATTGATTATAATAAATTGAAATTAGGAATCAGATCGATTCCCATAGGAACTACTGGTGCCGGACCAATCCGGTTTCGGATGGTTTCCGATTCTCTTACTCGTCCCTAATAATTATGAATTAAACTAAGTACTCCATAGTAAATGCGAGACTCGCATGCTTAGGGAGGCCATCAACGGTCGTTTCCTCTCCCTATCTTTTTATTTATGTTAAAAAAATATCTTTAATAATTCAAATGAATCAAATATGGCCATGGCAATGAGGGATTTAAATAATTTTTTTCATTTTTGTGGATTTCAGCCTAAGGTCAAAGCCAATCATTGTTCTTTTGTGACCAATGGTGAAACGGTCACCCGCCAATGAATAAAGAATTTCCTCTCTAGATTGGTCCCCTCTCATTACGTACTATTTTTTCGATCCTCACTCACTTATCATGGCTAGTACTCTTGCTCTCTAAAATCGGTCGTCGTTTTCATTTCTTTCCTTTCTCCTTACAAACGATTTAATCGAGCCCAGAAAAATTATCCGAAAAGTTCTAAACTTATTGATTATTGTCAATTCAGTTCTAAACATTTCAATTTTACCAATTCAGTTATACATATTTTTACTTTTTACCAATTGAGTTCATCTGCCTAATTTTAGTTGGAAATTACTGATGTGACCGGTCAATGCTGATGTGGTGTTTTTTAATAATTTGTTAATAGTTGTATTGCATTTTTAATTTTTTTTACTTTTCTCTCCTTTGGGGGGAGAGGGGGGGTTTGTGGTTAGGGTCGGCGAGGGCTACCGGTTGACCCTCGCCAGCCATAGTCGAGGGCCGGCTGACCCTTGACAGCCCTGGGCAGGGGCGTCGCCATCCTCGCCAGCCTTGGGCAACAGTTGCAACACCCTTGCCCAAAATCAACGAGGGCAGCAACGCCCTCACCGGCCAAGCAAGGGCCTCGAGCAAGGTCATCGCCTTCCCTTGGCCAAATCCGATGAGGGCGTCGCAACCCTTGACGTTTCTAGGCAAGGGCTCATGAGCCCTTAGTTTCACCAACCCTCAACTATGGCCGATAAGGGTCAGTTGATAACCCTCGCCAACCCTAACCCCAAAACCCCCCCTTCCAAAAAAAATCAAAAATCAAAAAAATCAAAATTCAAAAGAATCATTAAAATGCGCCACATCAGTGCTAGTTAGTCATGTTAGTAATTTCCGGTCAAAATTGATTGGATGAACTCAATGGACAAGAAGTGAAAATGTTAAAAATCAAATTGATAAAATTGAAAGGTTTAAGATTTAATGGGTGAAAGTGTAATAGATTTAGAATTTTTTGAACAATTTTCTCAATCGAGCTCAACATCTTGCAAAGGAGAATAATAACCACAATGGTTTCCGATCATCTCATCCCAATACGAATTCACCGTACAATAATTGGCGGGACTTGTTTAGTGAGTTTCATGACAACAGCGTCTACATATTGGCTCCACCTTGGCAATAAAGCCGAATTCGATGACGACAAGAGACAACAACTTGACAATCGAAAGGAATTGCAAGGGCAAAGGGAGCAAGGTCGTTCCCACCAAGCCGTCAAAAGCCCTATCCTCGCAGAAAACCCCGAAGCAATTGTGAGGACAGTTTGGCGAAGGACAACGTTTGATGTCTAGAGGATGTTACGGCTCGAGATCAGTGACAACCTGTCAACAATGTTTTTTGCTTGGTATGTAGCCACCAATTAATACATGATGCAGGGATGTCCAAGTAAAATAAGGTAAGGAATCAGCGGGAGCTTGCATTTTATTGTCTTATTATCGAGGAATCCTTTCGCTTTATAGAACATCCCCACTTCATGTGCTACATGCATGTGTCAAGGAGTGGAATAAAAGAACTGTATCGGTTTTCTAACATGTATTCGAAAGTACAATATGGCTAATAGTTTATGAAACACATTAGCTACTACATATGCAATAAATAACTATCCTAAGCTACGGTTCCTATACGAGGAAAGATAAAATGAGTTAGCTAACTTTTAAAACTCTTACTGCATTTGCCAAGAACACAACGATTATTTAACTAGTCTTGATCTTACCGAAAGCAATTTCCGAAATCCCTTGGCTATAGACAGATTTTTTTCCCAATATTACAAAATGTCCTTTTATGCTAAAGTATTATTATATTGGGATAATACCACAAAAAACTCAAAAACAGTATATGATAAATTTACTTCAAATTAATTTTTTGACTATCAAAATAAGTACATTTATAACAAACTTGTCTTCCCTTAAAAACAGTATATGATAAATTTACTTCAAATTAATTTTTTGACTATCAAAATAAGTACATTTATAACAAACTTGTCTTCCCTTAAATGGGATTACCATAATCAAAAATTACAAACTAGTACATCCGTGATCAACGGATGATTAATACATTCGCTAACCATCACGTGTTACTCAACTCAGTAATTTGACAATAAAATTCAACGGAAACTAACAGATGAGAAATTTATCACATTTTCCCATCTTAAAGTTTAATTTAGAGCAAATTTATCACATATGTATCAACTTGAGATTTTTTATGGTATTAATCTTATTATATTTCTATCATTTCTCTCAATTTTTGTCGAACATCGCAATGACTCAACTTTGTTGTTATTAATTTTTTTTTTTTTTTTGTACTTTTTGGTTCTAGGTTCCACTCCATCCTCAAAACAAGCGAAAAATTGTCGTAATTAATGTTAAACAACGCCCGTCCTCAGCATTGAAAAAAATTTGAGGCACTAAAACCCGTGGCCACAACAGCATCGTCCCACGTCTCTGTCGCAGCCCGAGTTGCTACAGCCTCCTCGTCTGGCGGAGGTGGTGCTGGTGGTGCGGAGTTCAAAAGCGTCGCGGTTCCCTCAACACGACCGAACCTCCCACAACATAAACCCAAAATCTCTCTCTAGTTTCTCTCTCCCTCGCCAGTTTCCGTTTTCTTTACCAGCAATCTTGGCATGTAAGGCTTTGAACCTCGATCGTCCATCGAGACGCCATCCTGTTAGGGTTTTTTTGTTGTCGTCACTCATTTCCTGGTTATTTGCACCTCCTCTTTTCTTTTTCTTTTTAATTTTTTGTTGATATTTTCGATCGAGATTGCTATTTTGCTCTTTCCAACGAGCGCCTCATCAAATTGTGGATCAATCATTGCACTTGGAACGATTTTGCTCTAATATCACTTGTCGCTGGATCGATCCACTGAGATCGTGGATCAACCATTGCGCTTGGAACGATTTTTCTCTGATACCACTTGTCACGGATCAATCTAGTGGATCGATTTAGCATTTCCTTGCTTGTATGGCTTAAGAATTTCTCTCAAGCCAGTCTTTCTCATACTCAACTCACAAGGACAAACTTTAGAGAAAAGCTCAATGACATGATTACAATGAAGGGAGGAGACTCCTATCTATATAAAGATAAGACAAATCGTATCCCTAGATCTTTCTTCGATCTAACGGTGGAGATTGCATCTCTTCAATTACCAACTACCCACATTTATTACATACGAATACAATTACCGTATCGTCCGCCCTCATGATTATTCTAGAAGACTCGAAAAAACCTACTTCTCATTATACAAACCGAGGGTCGTTTGATCCATAGACGTGTCACGGCCGTCCCTTACCGTCGTTCTTTTGGGCCGTGACACGTGTCAAGGAGAGGACAAAAAGAACTGTATCAATTTTCTAACATGTATTCAAAAATACAATATAGCTAATAATTTATGAAACACATTAGCTACTACATATGCAATAAATTAACTGTCCTAAGCTACGGTACCTATACAAGGAAGGATAAAATGAGTTAGCCAACTTTTAAAACTCTTACTACATTTGCCAAGAACACAAGGATTGTTTAACTGGTCTTGATCTTATCGAAGGCAATTTTCAAAATTGCTTGGCTGTAGACAGATTTTTTTCCCAATATTACAAAATGTCATTTTATGCTAAAATATTATTATATTGGGATAATACCACCAAAAATCCAAAATCAATACATGTATGATAAATTTATTCCAAACTAATTTTTTGACTATCAAAACCCCTAAACAAATACATTTATAACAAATTTTCCTTCCCTTAAATGAGATTACTATAATCAAAAATCACAAACTAGTAAATCCGATTAATGAATGATCGATATATTCACTAACCGTCACGTGTTATTCAACTGAGTAATTTAACAATAAAATTCAAGAGAAACTAATAGATGAAAAATTTGTCACAGTTATCTTAACTTAAAATTTAATTTAGAGCAAATTTATCATATATGTATCAGCTTGATATTTTTTATGGTGTTAATCTTATTATAATTCCATCATTTCTCTCAATTTTTGTCGGACGTGGCAATGACTCGACTTTATTATTATTAATATTTTTTTGGCTTTTTAGTCCTAGGTTCCCCTTCATCCTCAAAATAAGCGAAAAGTTGTCCTAATTAACGTTAAACAACAGCATAGTCCCGCGTCTCCGTTGCGGCCCGACAGCCTTCTCATCTGGGGGTGGTGGTGGTGGTGCGGAGTTCAAAAGCGTCACGGTTTCCTCACGGCCGAGCTTCTCCACAACTTAAACCCAGAATCTCTCTCTAGTTTCTCTCTCCCTCTCTCTCACTAGCCCGCTAGTTTCTCTCTCCCTCTCTCCCTCACTCGCCCGCTCGCTCGCGATCGACGGCGCTCGCCCGCCGGCTTCCATCTTCTTCTCCGGCGATCCCAGCATGTAAGGCTGTGAACTTCGATCGTCCATCGAGACGCCGTCGATTTCCCTCCGCTTTCTGTGCTGTTAGGTTTTTGTCATCGTCGTCGTCGTTCATTTCCTGCTCATTTGCACTCCTCTATTTTTTTTTCCTGAATTTTTTATGGATTTTTTTCGTTCAAGATTGCTGTTTTCTCTGTCCGGACGTCGTTTTCCAGCAGCAGCGAGTTTCGACTGGACTTTTTTCTCTTTTGTTTGTTTTTTTTGCTTTTGACTTTATCCGTCGTTTCCCGCGCGCGAGATTAGGGTCTGCCCCCTCTCGGATGCCATTTGCTCTGAATTTGCTTTCGCCGACGAGGTGCTTGCGATTCGGAATCTGTTTCATCGTTCTGTTTTCGGGTCGTGCCGATCATTTTCTGTGCAGGCATGTACCGGCCGCATTTCGTGAATTATCGACGGAATAGCTTGGCTTGGCTGTAGTATGGCTGATTCGGCTTTTCGATATGGCTTGCTAGGGCTTTTGCTTGCGATCGCATACTTGGCTTTTTGTTTTGTTTCTTTTGGTTTTTAAGTTCATTTTATGATGAAATGGTGGGGGGTTCCCGCCTCTCAATTTTACGGCTAATGTTATCTGCATCTTAATGTACGTGAATTTATTGACATTGGAAATTACCCAATACGTTTGTGAGAAGCCGATCCGTTGGCGTCCTGTTGAGAGCTTCGTTGTGCATTTGTATTCATCACAATCCTCGCCGTTATTTTTTGGCTACTCGGTTGACCAATAATTAGTCATTTGTTCTCTTCCCCTCTTTAAAGTCTCAATTTCGGCCTTTTTTTGCCTCAACTCATAACAGTTTTTCCATTAAGCATAATTGAATGCCGATATTCTTAACGCAGTTAACCTGAACGGTCGTACTTGTTGAATAATGTCTGCTTGTACAAGAGTGTTGCATGTTAGTTTGTTCTGTGCTGCCAGTTGGATTCATTTTTGGCACAACTATAACAGTTTCTCTATTAAGCATGATTGGATCCCGATATTCTCAACGTATTTAACCTTAATGGTCGTACTTATTGAATAATGTGTGCTTGTACAAGAGTGTTGCATGTTAATTTGTTCAGTGCTGCTGGTCGGATTCATTTTTATGGAAGCTGCTGGAATTTATTTCAGGATGTATTAAAGGAATGACAGTGGCTGAAGGTTTCCATGTAAACAACAGGTCTAAAATGGTTTCTCAGGCTACTCCAGAAAGTCGTCTCACAGGTGGAGAAGATGATAATGGTCTGCACAATCAAGTTGATGAGCTCCTCTGTCAGGAATTACCGGAAAGACAAGTGATATTGGAGTTTGAAGGCACCAGGCCTAAGCCTTATTTCAGTGATCATAACGGGGGAGAAAATAGTGCATTAGGTGTGAGAGCCGCCGAAGATGATTTGAATTCTGATGTGGTAAGTGAGTTCCCTATGTTGCCTTCCTTCGAAACATGAGTGCTTTTGACATTGGTTTTATATCTGGTGGGGTCTTACATATGTACTTTACTACAGGAGGCTGAAGAAAAGCAGAAAGAAATGACTTTAGAAGATATGTACAAAAATGATGGCACTTTATATGATGATGATGAGGATGACAGTGATTGGGAACCCGTGAAAAGGCAAGTGGAACTGATGAGGTGGTTTTGCACCAACTGTACAATGGTGAACGTTGAAGATGTCTTTCTCTGCGATGTACGTATATTCTTCATGCTTAAATCGTGACTTGTTGCTCATGAGAGAGAGACCCACAAATTCTCATAATTTTCTTGATCCATCCAGATATGTGGGGAACATAGAGATTCAGGTATCTTGAGACATGGCTTTTATGCATCTCCATTCACGCAAGATATGGGTGCTCCTAGCGTTGAAGCAGAAGTACAGGAATCACGTGAAGGTGGTTACGTATTCCGGTTGAAAACAGTGTTTACCTTATGGCCGAAAATTTATTTATTCTCTTTGTGACACCAGATTTCATTTTCTTTGTGTAAAGGTCCAATGCTGGTTGTTTCTACCTTTCGGTAAATGAATATGTATTGCTGAGAATTGTTAAAAAGGTGATGATGTTGTAGCTGTCGGTTCATGAAAATTTCATTTCTTCATGGATTATATTGGTGGATAGGGGTTAAGGCTGGGTGCATATGGGAGAATGAAGTAATTTGTGGGGAGTCTCTTTGGATGGTGGAACTAAAATTCTAGGGATTAACTCAATGGATATTATCATATTAACTCCTTGAGATGTAGGGTGCAAAGTGCGATTTCTCTTATCACTAGATGCACATTGTTTGTAGATTAAATGGGAGATGTTTTTAGAACTTCTTCTGGAATTTTTCATGGTGTCAACATCACCTCGTCTTGTTTTGCTGGTACGTTATGTATTGAAAGACTTTCCCTTACTAGAGTCATGTTTTCACGTAATTATTCTCTGTATACGTAGATCATGCTAGAAGTTCTGTGCCAAGCAGTTCAACTGTTGTGGGTTTTGATGAGAAGATGCTGCTACACTCAGAGGTATGGTGCTATTCCATTTATTGAACTACTTCTTTTACAGATATCGATACAGCTGCAGGAGATTGCCTACTGATGTCTCCTCTTGAGGAGTGGTTAATGCTTTTGTTAGTGTCTGAGTGTGTATATGCAGTGAAGTTTTTGGGATGGTGGGTCCTTAAAGCCAACTGCTGTGCGTGTGATCTTTTATGTTCTTTCTTGGAAGAGATGGAGGAAGCAATATCTTTTTGGGTGCACTGGGGGATAGGAGCATTAAGCAAGTCTACTAATCATATTTTAATGTGCAACAAGATCTTGAAACACTAAGGGTAGTTCTTGAAATTACAATTATCTGAAACAACGTTTGGCTTGTGTTTCTCAGTGTTATATCAGCTGCACCGATTTCATTCTGATAAAGGCATAATCAAGATTTCTGATGCTATAAGTTTTCTAAGATTTGATCTGTCTTTCTTCTATCTCTTGATGATCATCGGTTCTGTTTTTATTCCATTGCTATGCTAGAGTAGGTGGAGATGAAGTCACATCCTCACCCTGAAAGGGCAGACCGTCTTCAAGCTATTGCTTCTAGCCTTGCTACTGCTGGTACTTTTTTTCTGTCTTGGGTGAATTACTAAATAAGTTGGTTCCTTTAACTGCTATGAGGTTGTTTATTTATGTAATCCTTGATGATTGTCTTCTCTACTTGTGCCTTTGTCTCTGTTCTCTTGTTGTGGTTTCATTGGCACATGCACACCTTGCATGCAGGTTTGTCATTTTCTGCAGCTAGCTGAGCATTTTCCAATTTTGAATTCTCAGGCATATTTCCTGGAAGATGCTGTTCGCTTCCCGCAAGAGAAATTACAAAAGAAGAGCTGCAGATGGTATGCTAGACTATTCTGGAGTTGTATAGTGACATACTTCTTCTCACATTCATGTTTTGTGCATGCACATAGGCAGCAGAGATAGTATAAAATGAATAACATGCATTATGATATGAAATCATTTATCTTTCTCAAGGTTGTTTTTTACTCATGATAGAGTAACAAAGATCTTGTGGGTTTTTGTAATTTTAACATTCTTTTCATTGCTGCTACAATCTTGTTTTTGATATTCCAAACATTCAGGTCCATTCTTCAGAGCATATTGATGCTGTTGAAATGACAAGCCATATGTTTTCTAGGTAAGTCTCTCTCTCTCTCTCTCTCACAGTTAGTGCCTTAAAACATTTTTGTTAGCAGAAGGCATTTCACTAGGGAGACTCATTTTATTATTCATTTCTCACTTCAAAGGTGCTATATAAGAAGAGATATCTAATTTTATTAGAACTATGTTCATTTGTTTGGCGGGAGAAATATTCATATGGCAGGAGAAAGAATCAAAAATTCTGTAGGATAGCTTTTTCTTGTCCTCGCCACTAATTGTTTAAGAATTTTTTATCCCCTCCACTGTTTGAAATTTTGGAAGTAGACATGTTTCTGTAGTTTTAATTTTGAAGAGAGGAATTCTTATCATTCTGATGGAGTTTCAATTAGCCAGAGAACACGTGGGAAAGATTCATCACCCCCTGCCTCTATTATTCTTGATGTTGAACATCTTTTGACTTAGTCTGTTGGAGCTTGTAATGCTTGGTTGTTTATGAATGGCAGCTACTTTACTCCTGACACATACGCGAATGAACATTCGGCGTGTGCTGCTAGGATTGCAGCCGGTTTGTGTGCTGATCTTGCCTCAACAATTGTTTCTGGACGTTCGAAGAATGGTTTTGCTCTGGTATGTTTGTATATCTATTTGTCAGCCCCTGTAATCTATTTCTATTAGAATTTTACTCATTGTCTCTTTTCAAAATGCTTGTCATTTATGAGCCATTTAGGTTCGTCCTCCTGGTCATCATGCTGGTATCAAACATGCCATGGGGTTCTGCCTCCACAATAATGCAGCAGTTGCTGCACTAGCAGCACAAGGTGCCGGGGCGAAGAAAGTGCTTATAGTTGACTGGGTAATGCATCATATGTCTTAGTTCTTGATTTGCTGCTGTCTCATGTGAGGACGTGCAAAGGTTTGGTGCTTGAGGGGCATACATGAGAAGCTTTTTTCAAATGTTTCAGGATGTTCACCATGGAAATGGCACACAAGAGATTTTTGACGGAAATAAATCGGTGAGCTTTACATAAGTTCATCCTTTTTTCTCATGTCAATTATCACCTTTTTGATGTGTTTTCCAGTTATTTTGCTGGAGGAAGTGATATGGGGTTGGCTGTCACTTCTGTAATCTGCATGGAGTTTTAAGTCACTTTCAGTTCTGAACATATTATGTTTTCTAACTTCAACATGAGTTGATGGAAGTCAGTCAAATTTTTCATTAAAAATTTGTTCCCAAATTTTGTGTGGACTGTCATTTATTGCTGGATATCTTCTAGGATGATCAGAGTGATGATAAGTGAATCAACATATTT
Source organism: Eucalyptus cladocalyx (assembly GCA_017140615.1). Taxonomy (NCBI): domain Eukaryota; kingdom Viridiplantae; phylum Streptophyta; class Magnoliopsida; order Myrtales; family Myrtaceae; genus Eucalyptus; species Eucalyptus cladocalyx. Next base: position 7,887,457 of record CM029517.1, on the reverse strand, counting down.
CTACTGTTATGGTGTTGAAATTGATTAGGTGCTGATGATTTTGGCCCATTGATAGGTCTTATACATATCACTACATCGACATGAAGGAGGAAACTTTTATCCTGGTACAGGTGCTGCCCACGAGGTACCTGATTGCTTTACGTCTTATCAATTTTTTCTGTCACTTGCTTAACACTTTTTTTTTTTTTAAATCGATTATGTTGCTTCTCGCTGGCATTGTAAATAGTTTTATGCTTTCTCTTTTTCTAACAAATGGTCATGATAGTGAATTTTGTTTTATTAGGTTGGTACCATGGGTGCTGAAGGATACTGTGTGAATATTCCATGGAGCCGTCGAGGAGTCGGTGACAACGATTATGTCTTTGCATTTCATCATATAGTGCTTCCTATAGGTAAATTTCAGTTACGGCAAAGTTTTTGCCTTTTGACGAATGAATAGCACAGTTATGTACCTTTTCTACTAGTATTGGATAAAACAGTCAGCATTGAGCTTTTTTACAGTGATGACTGTTTTGCTGAAGTAGGGCTCCTGAATTTATTTATTACCTTTGCTTATAGTGCATATTGAAAGCATGTAAGAACATAAAATACTTTTGAATTAAATTATTAGTTTTTTTTGCTTAATCAATCGAGAGAATTAACTATTTTGCAGATTTGGTGATCAAATGATTAGAAAAACAACTTAACCAGCAATCCTCTCATATGATAAAGTGAGAGGCATGTCAAAAATAGATTAAATGCAATTCTTGTTCTTTCAAAGGAAAGAGGATTATCAAAATCCATTTTCCTGTAATGGACGAGAGGCGTGCAACTTTTTTTTCCTGATGAGGAGAGGTGTGTGAGACAATTGAGCATGTAAAAAGCCACTCCGGCGAAGCAAATTTCAAACAGAATGTAGAGATAACAACTTTCTGCTGTATAGTCAGTAAATGATAGGGAAGACATCCAAGTAACTCTTTGGCTGATTTTTACTAAAGGAACTTTTGAAATATTTAGCAAAATACCATTATTTGGTCGACTTACCCTAGTGCGAGAAATAGCCAGACACAGCCAAACCAAAATATTAGTTGACAACCATCTTTCTTGCGGATCTCCCTCCGAATGGAGTGGAAAATGTGTATTATTTACCAGTTATGTATAACACAAACTACAATTGTTTTATTTAAATGGTTGATATAATTTATTGTAGCTTAATTGCTTATGTTGGGTACATATTGGTATATTTTCTATCTAGGTGTGGTGGTAAGTATTCATGACTAAGATGATGACATTAATTTTATTTCAACGTCATAAGCTAGGTATCCTTGTAGTAGTTGGGTATATAATAGAATGGGATGAATCTGGATAATGAATCATGAAATTATGAAGATGCATGAATTTGCAAGAGCATTATCTATGAAGCATCGCGAAGGTAATTTTGCTCTACTTTCGTTTATTGTTTGATGAAGGAAATAGGACATCTTTTCCAAGCAAGATAGTGTTACTTTTAGAGAGAGAGGGAAAGAGAGCAGCTCTGTTCGTGAAGCCTATGAAAATGAGGGAACAGCTTATGAGACATTACCTTCGTCTCAAATTCTCTCATCATTTCCACCCTCTTCCATTAGGTCTCTACGGAGGTTTTTTAGTTTTCATGAAGGAAAAGGATCTGCATCCAGGAACTTTTTTCTACTATTTTGTATATTGTCTTGGGACAGAAGATGAGAGGCAGCCAGTTTAGATCTTTGAGAAAGGCTTGTACTTAGTGGGGAGAGTGGTTGAAGGTTTTGACCCGAAAGAATCTTGATGCAATAAATGCACTGTGATGGACATAAAATTTTGTGTCCAATAATATTGCTAACTCAGTCTTCAGTAAAATTTATGTTTGTTGGTGTACATGCGTTTGTTAAGATTTATTTGACCCTTAATTACCGGTAGAGTGACTGAACGTTTTAAATCTACTGTTTATGGAGTTAGATGAGATGCAATTGCATTTTAACATACATTTGTACTTCATATCCTAAGGAAGATTATGGGGCATCAATTATACACACTTCAAAAGCATTTATCCTGAGAACACTCTACACATATAATATGCTGTTAGAGTTGGGGGGTAAGTATGCCGTGGTAGTGACCGTTCACTTGTAAATGCTGAAAATGACCGGTTTGAGCAAACTTTTTATCATGAAGAATATTCTTAATTTAATGCAATGGCTTCTAAATCTAGAATTCTTATTGAATAAGCCTCTTGAAGGGAAGGAATAGATCACACGAATCCTTTTGCAGGCTGAGTCCTGTCTTGTTCACTGATTGTTTGATTGGTGGTTCTTGTGAAGCCTAATTCTATGGTTTTAACTTCTCAGTACGGCAATAAGTTTGATTTCTTGTTAGTTTAACAGTCAAATACTTGGCTTAAATTGTAAACATGTTCTTCATTATTGCAGCTTCCGCATTTGCTCCTGATTTCACCATCATATCAGCTGGATTTGATGCTGCGAGGGGTGATCCCCTAGGGTGCTGTGATGTAAGTATTCATTCTGGTTAGATTTTAGTTAACACTCTAAAATAGGTAAAGAAGCCACATGGTTGCTCATACTAGCAGTATGGAAATATTTTTATTAGTTAATGCACCTTTAAAATGTTGTCACTTATATGAGAATGTTTTTGCATTCATTCTGTACTCAATTATTTTGATAATCCGGAACTCTTCAATTCTACGGATGATCACATTTTAGAAGTTAAAGTCGTCTTTTGGAGGCCTTTGATCCTTTGGCTTTTTCTCCCACTTTTATTGGGTAAAAGGATCAAATTTCTTGCTGTTTAGTGATTCATGTCACATAAATCAATGTTGTAGGTTACGCCAGCTGGCTACGCACAGATGACACACATGTTGAGTGCTCTTTCTGGTGGGAAGCTGCTTGTCATTCTAGAGGGAGGGTACGTGTTCTATTTTGTTCCTTAAATATCATCTCTCCTTTTTGTATGGTTGATGTTCTGGTCTGGTGATCTCAGTTATACTTTATAATGATTTGCAGTTACAATCTTCGCTCAATCTCCTCTTCTGCTGTGGCGGTTATTAAGGTGAATGTGTTTTCCATCAGCCTACTGTGTACTTGCAGCCAGTTTGTGATGTCACTTGCACCTATGAAGTTGTGCTTGGGTTTTACATTTGCATAATGTTAGTTGCTGTTGTATGCATAATCAGTTCATGGTTGTATTACTCTAATGTGTGATCTCCCCTCTAGCTTCAGGGATCGTATGATTACCGTAACATATGCTGTTTTGTCCTTTTGGTGTAAATCTATATTAATCTGAGTTGTCTCTGTTGGAAAAAAAAGGTGTTACTGGGTGACTCACCTATATCTGAAATTGCGGATGTGGTGCCCTCGAAAGCTGGCCTGCGTACTGTGTTGGAAGTCCTGAAGATACAAACGAGCTACTGGCCTAGTCTTGAATCCATTTTTTGGGAATTGCAGTCACAATGGGGAATGTTTCTTGTTGATAACAGAAGTAATGAGCATCTCTCTCTCTCTCTCTCTCTCTCTCTCTCTCTCTCTCTCTCGCGCGCGCGCACAGGCGCTTCTCATGCTTGCTTTGAGTTATATTTCACAATTCGATAGCTTCTTGGTGAGATGGTTATGATTCCTAGAAAAACATTTAGTTAATAGAGTGGGGTATTTCATTTTTCAATTGATAGGTCACGGCTCAAATTAATTTTGTATTTCTACATTCCCCTGAAATAAGTGAGATTATGCTTTGGACTTTGTGGCAGTCTGCCAATCTGTACATGCAGGGAGAACCCAATAGGAATTATCAAACCTTCATGTTGTAGATAATTTAAACATTTTGGAAGGAAGGGCTTTTGGACAACACTCTGCTGTTGTCAAATTAAATGATTCCTTTCTCTGTGGAGATCATGTTCTGAACACTTTGATTGCATAAACTGCAGGAAAACAGATCAGAAAGAGACGACGGGTGTTGGCGCCAATGTGGTGGAAATGGGGTCGGAAAAGTGTGTTGTATCATCTCCTAAACGGTCATCTTCATGTGAAAACAAAGCGGTGAATGTCTAGGTTCTGGTCTGTGTACTCTTCCTTTGTGCAACTTTGTATACCATCAGCTGGCAGTCCTCTTTTATCCGTGGAAGAGACTCTCATGGTGATTTTGACAACCATTTTCACATTGTAAATCTAGTTTAACCATTGTTAGAGTAGAGCTCCTTCTGATCTACTGTTAAGAGAGGAATGGTCAGCGGCCTTCATTTTATGCTTAAATGTTCAAATGTTGATAGTTGCAACTTTTTTGGGGAGCTTGCTTTTGCATTAAGCTCGGATTGGATTGAGAAGCATGCCAATTTTGTTGGGGCAGTCAGATGTATGTGATCATGTGTACTCAGTATATCAGGTCAGAAACAGTACTCTTGAGCTTAATGGGCACTGTTCTTCCCTGCTTCAGAGGTTAAGTCCTCAAGGTCAGGGAAAATGTTTCTGGTTTCGCTTCTTTGAGTTCATTGCTGTCTTTTCGGCCCTATGGGTTAGAAACTTTCCTGGTTGAGAAGATGATCAGGCTGCCAACTTCAATTCGTCTTTTTATTCGCTACTTTGTGGATGTGATTCTGTTTTAGGTTTATACTGCTCTTCCAATCGGATTTGCTAATGTAGTCGATGGGTAAACAACGTGCATGCACAAGAAGCATGTGGCTAATGAAGAGTTTTAAAGAATGTGGTTGAAGTCTACTCTCTAGTTTTTCCTCGTGCTCTGGGGATAAGGTTTTGGCACTTTTTTGGTGTTCTGATCGCCAGAAATTACAAGCTACGGAGAATCGGGGGGTGACGCGTGATCACCACATACCATGAGGTGCGAACCTCTTACTTAAAGGACTGAAATGAAAACCTGACGTTTCATCACGAGTCAAGGCCTGCGCCAGTTGGGCCGTCCCAGGCTCAGTCGGACCCACCACCCATTTATATCAAATATCGCCCATAATGCCATGTAAGCTCATGGCCCACTTAGGCCACCCAAACCCCACATCAGGCAACGTGACCCATCAGGCCCAGTTAGGCCCAACATGGCTTATGGGGCTCATTGAGGCCAACATGGCCACCCCATTTAGGCCCAATAGGCCCTAGTGTCATTGATCAGACCAGTTTAGGCTTTACCAGGCCCAACATGGGCTATCATGCCCATATTGACCAGGAAAAGTCTAAAATGCATTAATACTAAATAATCATATACTTTTTTAATTTGATCAATTCAATCCTAAACTTTTTTATATTGATATCAATTCATAATTTTGGTTGGTCAATGCTAATGTGGAAGTCGGGCGATGCCACTTGTCTAGCCAACATTAATATGGTAATTTTTTAATTAATTTTTTCTTTTTATTTTTCTTATTTTCCTTTTTCTTTCCTTTTTTTTTTTTTTTTCTTCCTCCTTGGACTTTCCCCGTAGTGGCTGGTAAGGCTTCGGCGAGGGCCACGAGGCCCTCATCAACCATCATTGAGGGTCAAAGGCAAGGCCAACTTCGCCCTAGCCTCGCCGCAAGCAAAGGCTAATATGGCTTTGCCACCCATGGGTGAGGCCGCCCTTGCTAATGGCAAGGCTAGGGCAAGGTTGGTCTTGCCTAAATCTAGGTGAAGCTGCCTCACCAGCGGTCCTAGGTGAAGCCACCTCACCTAGTCTTGCCAACCACTATTGGGAAAGTCCAAGGAGGAAGAAACGAAAAAAAATTAATAAAAAATTATTTAAAAAATTGCCATGACAATAGTGATCGATGTCCATGTTAGTGTCAACTGGCCAAATTTAACCGGATCGATTGAATTGATACAAATATAAAAATGTTTAGGACAGAATTGATACCAACATAATAGGTTTATAACTTTTTTAGTATTTTTCTCATATTATTCACCATGGCCCATCAGTCCAATTTAAGCCAAAGAGGCCCAACACAACCTATTTATGCCCATTCGCCCAACCCAAAAGATCAGTCCAACTAGGCCCAACATACGATTTAATTATGCCTAGTCCAGACCCAAAAACCCATCTAAGTTTGTCCAAATATAATCCTTTCCCAAACACGGCTGCTCATAATTTTGGCTCGATATCAAGAAGCCATCTATATATAAAAATAAAAAAAAAGATATGTGCACTGAAAATTCTAAAATTTATCATAAAAGTACAATTAAATTCTAAAACTTACCAAATATACAATTAAATCCTAAAATTTGTCAAATTAATACAATTGAGTCATTCTGCTAACTCAGTCCATTTAGATTAAACTAATGTGGTTTTTTTAAAAAATATTTTCTCTCTTATGCGGTAATAACATAGCTAAAACATGGAACATTAAGCTAAAATGACGTCATTTTGGATTTATTAACCATAAGCTTAATTAGATTTAAAAAAAAAAAAAAAACACAAAATAGTAGCAAAGGCAAGGGCCCGCCCTCACCATCATTGCCCTTATCACCGAAAAGGGTTGGCAAGGGCTCAACAAGGGTTGGTGGTGGTCAACGGGGCCTTGGCCAAGGCCAACAACCCTCGCCGACTACAAGCGAGAGCTCAACAACCTTCCACAAGATCTAGGCAAGGGTTGGTGATTTTCACCTAGCTATAGTGGCCCTTGGCAAGGGTCGCCAAACTGCATTAAGGACCGCCAATCCTCATAGAAAGCTGTCAACCCCCATTGAGGGCCACCACAACTGGGTAAAGGCTGACGACCCTTGCCCTAATCTAGGTGAGGGTCGCCAAGCCCTCACTTGTGATCAATGAGGGTTGTCGGCGCTTGCTAAGGCCTCAACAATCCTCACCGGCCCTTTTTAGCAATGGGGCGGCGGCGACAAGGGCCTATCGCTCTTGTCTTTAGCTTAATTTTCTTTTCCTTTTTTTATGTTTTTGAAATACTTTTTTATTTTATTTAATTAATATTTTGGTTAAATAAATTAAAATTTAAGCCAAGTCATTGTCATATTGAGAGAAAAGATATTAAAAAAAGCAATGTCCACATTCACCATTAATCTAAATGAAGAAGTTAACAGAACTCGCTTGTATCAATTTAACAAGTTTTAGATTTTGAATACACTTTTATAAGTTTTAAAACTTAATTGAACTTTTATGACAAATTCTAAAATTTGATTACAATTTTTTTTTTTTGGGTAAAGAAACAATTGACCAACTTCGAAAGATGACCAGAATGACAAGCTCATAATCAAAACATGCCCATTAACTTCTCTCTTTTGAGTGTCCACATGTCTATGGCTCCACAGCATGTTAGAGTTCTACACCGGCTCTACATGCACAAGCAAGGGCTTCCATCTGCCATGTGGAGACCTTTCGCTGATACACCATCTTCGATGATTTCTCAGAGAACCAATCTTAGAGCAGAAGGAACGCAATGCGGAGACAGTAGTTTGGCCCAAGAAGAGAGGCAAATGATACATTAGAACCAAAAAGAGAAATTCCAAATTGATCCAATATGTGGACTCCATTCCAGAGTCCAATTGACATGACCAACCATCTTGAAGGATTTTCCATCCGAGAAGTTCCTAATTTTCTCGTCCTTTCGGTTCTGTCCAAAGGGCGTTCAAAGATGCCAAGAAGCTTTCGTGAAGGGTTGATAGAGCAAAGCTGTTCTGCAACTCCGCTGTACTACAGCGGCAGAAGAGTCAAAGCAATCCGAGTCAGTTTCACAAGCAATACCGAAAAGAGAAAGTAACATAATCGCATTTACTCTCACCTCAATACAGACTTATTAAGCCATCCCAAATTCATTGACAGAACAGGTACGAGATAACAGTGGAATCGTCTGTCCTTGGCATTGTCAGAAGCTTCCTATGACACCGAATAACTTTGACCCGTACAAACAGGTGAGCAGGCAGATCTATCACTTTAATCAACCTAAGATACGAGAAGACGTGCGGTTTGTGGATTCATAAGTAGAAGTTCCTGCATATCCTTGGGGAGCACATTGAAGAGTGCCTGCAAATCTCCCTTCAGTTTCTCACAAGTTGCTTCGGTGTCTGCACTTCCCTCCTGGAAATTTGGCCAAGTAAAACCATTGTTACACTCAATTCATGCACTATCCTCAATTTAAAGAAATCGAGTAATTATAAGCACCTGAGAATATAGTGTGAGAGAACAGATTCCTCATCTTTACACTCAGAAGAGCCATCAGCATAAAAGTTCCACAGTTGGCTTGTTTTTACTTGTGGGAAAATAACCAAAAAGATTGCTATTCATATGACTAAATTAAAAGCATAATATAGGGTGGCTTTTAGGTTTTGGCTGTTTACTCGACAGTTTAATTGGGGATATGACGTTTTGGACTACTATGGAAATGGCTAAGTTGCACTTTTTTTCTGGCTTCCCACAAAAAGGAAGACAAAACAAATTCTACAAGACTCTAAATGTGAATGTCCCAACATAGATTTGCCTATACGTTTAATCCCAAGAGCACATAAGTGAATTCCCTACCATTTGGTTTTAAACATCAGACCAATGGTGGACCCAGGGGGCTGGTATAGGCTGCTGCCCTCCCCAGCCTCTAGATTTCCTGCCAATCATCATTGTGAAAATTTTGTGTGTACTTTTCCCTAAATTATTTTAAGATTACTTTCATCTGGCCCCCTCAAATTACCTGCATGCCAACCCGCGCCAATCTGTCAGTTGCCAATTTAAAAATATCTCGTGGGGATTACACATGAAAAAAAATAACTGTTCCCACCTATTTGGGTCAACTGTCCACTTTCTACTCCATCTGTAAACTTAAATCCACCTGCTACACAGGGCTTCCCTATCAGTTTTATTTTTCCACCCACTTGGCCTATTGATCAGAGAGATTAAGTTATGTTTTTCGAATTCTCAAATCAACTGTGGAAATTCTACAAATTTCATTTTATCAAAAATCAGGACTGAGAAGGGATCAGCATCAACTCTGTGTAGGAAGTCCTAAGTTCATCACGATTCTGGTTGATGTTTTAAAGACTTAAGTCAAAATCATATAATTGTAAAGTTCAACATCTTCTCAATTATTAATCCCCATATATGTACTAATAAATTTATTTGGTTTAAAAGCTCAAGTATGTTAATCCTAGGCAAGTTACTTGGTTTAATTTATCTTCACTATAATTTATGCTTCACTCTAAAATTACTTCAAATCATAGAGACAATATATGGCTGGTTTATCATAAAGTTGCAGCTAGGATGATGGGTTTCTAACTAATGCTATTCCTCCTGTTCTAGATCCATAAACCTGTCTACTTTTCATTCGCTACATATTTACTTTCTAGAGTTGTTATGAATGGGAAATAAAATTAAAACTAGATTCAAAATATATCGTGAACATGTAATATCTAAGAGGTAGCTACAGAAATGTTGTTCACCCAAAATATGGTCCATCAAGAGGAAAGTCACCTTTGACTTTGTAAAAAACAGAGAAGAGGACCAAACATTTCCAGCTAAAGTTTCATGATATAGATTCATAATAAGTTATATACAAAAATCGTTCATTTGTAGATCTCTAATCTGACACGCCTATGTTTCTATATAAGTAGATGCTATTTTAAGTAATTATCTAACGAGTTTAAGTAAACTAAGAATTTAATAAAAACTTTCGGTAGTTTTTTAACAACTTCGAGAAAAGCAACCAAGGGCTAGTATAATAAAAAAGGAGATCATGCTGAAAGCTCACTTGTATAGACAAAGCAGGTTCTCAATATCCTAGCAAACATCGCTTTTCACATCCATAAAATTAGTTTCCGAGAGCCATTGGATGTCAAGAAAAATCTTTGCAGATAATCGACAGTATGCTGACATTATCCCATCTCTCGAACCCAAAGAAGATTTCACCTAGAAATTCAGAGACAATTGCCTGACCCTAAATGCTCATCGTATTGGACCACAAAATAAACCTCAATTCATCATCCTTAAGTTGAATTTCACGTTAAAATTCAGTTGGAGTGATCCACAATGGATGGAAGCTTTAATAGTGCCGACATGTCATATATATCTCTATGATGGCTGAAAAAGCAGTGTGTGAGTTACATTATAAGTTACTTGGGCATCCAGCTTGTAGCCAACAAGGTGCATATGGAGGTATACCTGAAGTAACTAATTCCTCTCATAATATTTCAAAGAATTACTGCAATTAACTTCCACAAAATGCCTTTTTCAGGACTTCTACCCAATTCTTTCGAGTCAGCAACAAAAGGTATATATATACAGGCACACCGCAGATCAAGCTATTGTCATTAAATACAACAGCAGCCCTGTCCCTAGCTGTCATATAAGCACATAATGGAAAGAGAACTCTACCTGAATTTCACTGCAAAGATGCTTTTCGATAGCATTAAAAGAATCAACTATTTCAATTTCAGTCATTTTAGAGATGAAATGTTGTATGTCAGTCTTCATTCTTGCCTGCCTCCACAGTCTCTGCTGTTCTTGCTCAGCCACAGCACGCCTTCGCTGAAACCATGGCAAAAAGTTGGGTCCTCTCAAAAAGCGCCTGTATCAAAAGAAATTTGAGCAAGTTTCTCTTTTTCTCTTTCACATTTTCAGCTAAGTGAAACTTAAGCATCCATACATTCCACAACCATTTAACCATGCTCACAAAAAGAAAAGGTCGGATTGACTTACCTGTACAGATCGAGCCAATTAGATTTCATCCTCTTCATTAAGAACTTCCCTGGTCCCCGGGCTGATAAATTTCCTAGAAACTCATCAGTGCTGAATGGGGGAAGAGGAGGAGGATCAACAAAGGGGGAGGTTCCTTCCGATGGTGTGGTAGCTTTAAAGTATGGGCCAAAAGGAGCTAAAAAATTGGTAGTAAGCTCCAAGAAATGCCTGCGCAATATCTCATTGTTAACGACTGACATTGACTCCTCAACCCGGGGAGACAACCCCGCATCAATTAATCTATTCAAAATAGAAGTGTCAGGCTTGGTTATTGCAGAGTAAGTACTCCAGACAGCTTCCTTGTGCTCAGTCATCAGACAAAGAGGACCCTCTCTTCTCAATTTTACAGCATTTAACAAACTGGAAGGAGAAAACTTCTTCAGAGAAAGTTGCTGTAGACCAAATCCATCTGATCTCCCAGGAACTCTGCCAGTAGACCTACTCGCAAAGGGAAGACGATTTGAATTAGGAGCTGGACTTCCCACCGACACAATATGCGGAATGTTCCGCAGAGCTTTCAGGAAAAAAAGATTTGTCACGCCCAATACCATCGGAGGAAAAGTGTCACCTTCCTGCACACTGTTCAAATGGGCAAACTCCGGGTCGTGAATGGTAAAATAAGGCCTGAAATCAACACTACAGAGGAGCGGCGCAACAAGACTAACAAGACCAGCAACAGCCTCACAACATTGAGGAGGAGTTGGTGCTATTATAAGAATGGGTTCCCCAATCAGTAGCAACTCCCACAGTACCCAAAGCTGCAGAAGGATCCCCCTAAATACTCCAAAAACATCTGAATCATGAAAAAGACCCTGCGGCACAGACTGGTTCGTCGGCAGGAGAGGAGCCATCGAAGATGCAGACTCTTCAAATGCCACCCCTTCCAAAGGTAAACAATGAGCAGGTGGTAAGTTAACTTTTAGAGCAGCATTTCCTATAGGGAGCTCCATGAGCCTTCCTGGTGCTGGAGAAGGCCAGAGAGAAACAAATGCAGCAATATGCTCAAGAGCCATCTTTCCGACATCGAAATACAGAGGACCCATGATTTGCAACAGAGGTCTAAATACACTAGAAAAGGGATTCTGTGACAAAATCACAACAGATTTCTGCTCTCCACCTCTCTTCAGCCTCTCATCATGTCTCTGCCTATTAAACACATAACCATACATGTAGCTAAAATTCGCGCCATCGCCGTTCGGCACCTCAGCGGACGACTCCCTGCCGTCCGCTTCCGTTATCTCCGACGAAGACACATTGCTCGATTTACGCTTCCTCTGCCTCCTGAACCGGAAGAAGAACATGCAATCGTGGATGCTGGAGCGGTTCTGGTGCTGCGAAACGGAATCCGGGAACGACTTGTAGGCGATCTCGAGCTCCTCGTCCGGCACGAGGCAGCCGGGCGGGTAACACTCCTCGATGAGCTGGCCTCGCTCGAGATCGAACCGGATGACGCAGAAGGCGACCACCCATCGCCGCAGCGACTCCGGATCGAGCTTCGGACTGGCTTCCGACTTCACGGAAAACGAAGGCGACCGGCTCATCTCCAGGCTTTATTATCTCGATGCTTATTAGCTACTCGCGCGCGATGGCGGCAGGCGAATCGCCATCGTCCTCGCCCGCCATTTGCACCGACCTAGAGGAACCCAACGACGCGGAAAGGGCTCTCGGAAATCAACCGCCGCGCTCGACGGAAAACGAGTACCCTGCTTTGCAAACCGACATTGGATCCAAAACCTAGAAACGAACGAGCCCGAACGAACCGCGCGGCAACGCGATCTCAATCCGACGGAACGACGCGGAATTCCCAAGATTCGGGACCCGAATCGAGCGCGCCCGGCGACCGGCGCGGCGCGGATCGCGGGAGCGGCGGCGGCGGCGGCGGCGGCCGGAACGGAGACGGGGAACGGGAATGGGCCTTCGCCGCCGGGGAACGGAGCCCCGGGCTTGCCGGAAACGGGTCGGGTCGCCGGGAACGGAGAGCGGGTTGAGGTGGCCGGAATCGGGAATTGAGTACGGGGGGAGATTCGACGGCGAGCGAGGGAATCGATGTCCGATGGGATGTTTTTTTCGGTGTCCGCGTCGGGTTTTTGTGAGGAAAAGGGCAGATTTGAAACTTCGCTTCGGACTCTCTTTCGTTCCGTGTCTGCGTGCTAAGTAATAAGTTAATCCGGTCGGATCCGGTCCGTGATCATTTTCCCCCTTTCTAATTTATTTAGAGCTAGGCCTATTTCGCGAAAAACAAATAATATGAACAATATTTACATCGATTGTAAAAATAAATTATTGAAAACTATTTTCGTAATATTTTAAAATAAGTGTATATGAAATCTTAAACCTAAAAGCGGTCAAATCTTGTCATTTTCCCATTTATCTAGTTTAACGGTGTTAATGAAAGAATTTTTGCTCTTTTTTCTGTTCTCTCTTATATTGCGAAAATTTGTATTATGTAATGAGGTGCGTACATAAACAAAGAAAGGAACCCAATGGATGGAGGGGACGACGGCCAATGGCCGCTGCTTGGTCGACAGCCAATTCGAGCCCCACTAAAATATACCTATGAAACATTAACTGCCGTAAGACATCCTCAACGTTATAAATTATTATGACAGTCAACAGTTCCATTTAAATTAACACGGTGGGCCAGCAATGATATCACATGGTCATGGTAAGGTTTCAGAAAAAACAGTAATTATTGAGTCCCATTTGACCCAGTAATCCCGCATGCAATCGACGTCGAGGAACGACCAAAAGAGAGCCCAAAAGACCACCTTGGCCTCTAGTAACTGTTGCACAAAACAATTTGCACTAGGAAAACCCAGATTAGAAAGGAGAATGCTGCTTCGAGAGAAGGAGAAAAACTGTAGACCCGAGGTTGCTGACGATCTGTCCTTCGGGTCCACATGAGTCAACCATTGAGATTCATCAGAAGCAACACATCAGTAGATAGTAGAAATAAAGGGGCTCGCGGATAGTTTCACATTCAATCCCTCCATCGATTACTTACATGAGAGAGAGAGAGAGAGAGATACATACAGCAAAGAGGAAGCACCATCTGCATATAAACACGCTGGAGAGGACCGCGGAAGTACCACAGCCACCAAAACTGGTAAGGCATTACCTAGGCTCGAGATTTGCATTGCATCTTCAGGCAGAAGCGAGAGACCTGGCACCTATATTCTCACCCTGAGTCGGCTTATCGCATGTCGCTCAAGAAAAGGAGCTTCGCCAAAACACTCCAGCAGAATGCTGCCTATAAGAATTGCTGAAGCCAGCGACAGTCTTTTGCATCTTTCTCCAACTCATCCCTCAATTTGCCTACTTGCAGCAGAGCCTGCTTCAGGTCCATCGTCTCTACTGGAAGATCAGAGAATTCCTTCAAGAACTGATGAGCTCGAGCAGCACCTTTAGACATGTCGTCAAGATCAGGGTCTCTCTTTCGTTTCAGTCCCTCCTGTCAATCATAGTAAGCTTGAGGATTAAGAATTTTAAACCAGTTATTCAAGTCCCATAAACACTCGCAGAATAATCCTTTTAAGACAGTGTTAACTGCCAAGGAGCTACAGATACTTGCGACCCACCAACTGATGAAAACAACAAAAGAGATAAAATACATCGTTTTCTATAAGCAGATCTCAAGAGCAATGCATGACGTATCGTAGTCTACTGATTGACATGTCCCAGTTCTCTCTTCACAGCTACCTTTATAATATATATTTTGCACCCCCAAGGTTTTAAAGAACCTCCAGTTCACACCTTTTGGAGTTTTAGAAACTATAGAACATAAAGGTTTGTAAGAAATAGATCTCTTTTTTGAAACCCCAGGGAGCTAAGTGAATTTTAAAAATAAAAGGTGCAAAATATGAGTTTTAAAATTAGATGATACAATGTGTGACAGGAGTGGAAAGTCTGGGGATCGTCTTTGTAATTTTCCTTGAAATATTAATAGGAGACAGTATTAGCCTTTACGTGAAAATGGATGAATCTAGACTTTCTTTCCAGACAAAGACTACTACGTCTGCAATACAGGACATAATTCTTGTCTTACAACTCCTGCAAGACTAGCAAAGGAATACCTTTTCTCCAGGGTCATTTAAAATAACTGCAGCGGGTGAGAAATCCTCTAATTCTGCAGCCTTCTCTCTTGCAAGTGCAACAACACTTTCAGGAAAATTTGCAAACTCAGCAACATGTATACCAAAACTTTGATCACAGGCCCCTGGCTCAACCTGGAATAAGTTATCGAATGAGACATACTTGTGGAGATAATTCAGTATAAAAAGTTAACTGAAGACTTTAAATCAATCCTCCAGAGTGAAAATTGCCACAACCTCAAAAAAATGATAAAATGGAGATGACAACATATTAAGAGACATATAATTTGTTATTGGATGACTAGTACAGAATGCTGCCCTATAGGAATAACAACTAATTCATTCATACAGCAAACAGCAAATTCACTCAAAAGCGTCAACAGCAGGAGACAGACAACATGACGAACACAACAGAACGTTTGAAAAGCCATAACAACAGCAGCAATGCATAGTTGGTCCACCATCTCAAGTAACTCAAATATGTGAAAAAAAGAAATCTATCGACAATGCCCTACCTTGTAAAGCATGGTCAGCTTGCGATTTGATGAGTCAATGTGTGCACTGACGTGATAATTTGCTACCCCAACAACTTGCTTCACGTTAGTTTCATCAACATTTTTTTCATTGGCTAAGGCAGTCAGTTCATGGAAGTGGGTTGCAAACAAAGTCGGCGCTTTGATAACCTCAACAAGGTACTCACATATGGCCCATGCTAAACCTGAACAGAATGGAAGGAGATTTGATAAGGTTAATGTATCATTCAGAGAGCGACATTGTAGCAAATACAGAAGTCACAGGCATGTCTTCATCACTATGCCCAAATGGAAGTGTCCCTCTAGACTCCCATCCTCCGGACCTCCCGGGGGGAAAAACTCACAATAGGAAGCTGCCTGACATCTAGAGCATGTGTCCACCCACAATATGTGATAAATAAGAGATTATAATCTGTGATAGACATGCAGATTGTCAGTAGCTAACATCCTATGTTATTCAGCTCATATACCAGATGTAGGCATATAAAATCATTTATATTCATTTCAATGCAATAATTTGCCTGTTCCATCATGAATTACTGCTACCAGAGTGCAGACGAGTGCTATGGATGTACCCAACAAATGCTCTTTCTGTTGTGGACTTCTTTTACGCATCTCATTTCCATGATCTACTAATGAATTTGTTCTACCCTAATTTCATTAGATACTTCACGCAATTGTGATATCTCACTCCAATCTTCTACAACTGAATTTAAATCAAACAATTAAATGTTCAACAATTAACCTACATTCTAATAAGCATATCTTGGCAAGTCACATGCCAACATTACAGCCTGCAGAAAAGCAATTTGCTGGTTGAATTTAACTTCTATGTGAAATTCCAGAAAGTTAAAAAAATTACAAACTTTAACAACCAAATATGATATTTAGTCATTGTTTACTACAAAGAAATAGAAGGAATTGATTCCACAGCATTGAGCTGTGACAAGTTTGACAGGACATCTTGTATAATGAATGGAAATCAAACATAAGTATCACCTCCCATTTCCTCTTTCTGGGGGCAGTATATTGTGAACCCAATGAAGAATCAGAATTTTTTTATGCCACAGCCACTCTTGAGGGCAGGCACAAATTTTTTGTTCTAACCATGCTCCATGCAGGCTTGATTTATTTGTCCCAGAGAGATTTCACTCTCTGACCAAAAAAAAAAAAGACTTGCAATCTTGTATACTTGCTGTATAGATTCTCTCTTGTTTTATCACTATGTTTCTGTGGCATAACGTTTGCCGTGCAGGCAGAGCAGAAGGCTGATATACGGTCAAGGATTCATATCTCATCAACCAAAATGAAAAGAGAAGAATCTCATACTTAATTTGCGATATCTTAAAGGTCCTATGCCCTAACTGTAGCAATCTAGATCTTTACAGTTCACAATTACTGAATAAACAAGTATGAACTTAATTTGCATAAACAAAGAAGCAGCAGAGAGAGAGAGAGAGAGAGAGAGAGAGAGAGAGAGAGAGAGAGGGAGGGAGGGAGGGATTTATAGACAAGAACCAACCAAATCCATCGTAAGTTGATGTCCCACGACCCAACTCGTCAATGATTATCAACGATCTATCGGTAGCTCCTTTCAGGATTGAAGCTGTTTCAAGCATCTCTTGCATAAAAGTGGACACTCCACGCATCTAGAGAGATAGAGAAGATAAAAATTTAAGAGTTGCAAGACAAAGTCAACCAAGGCAATTTATTTGAGACAGATCAAAAGTTTCAATCAAGTTTAATAACAGAAATATCATTGAAGCTGCAGAAACTACATAGTCAAGGAGCAAAGACAGACTACAGTCAGAAAGGACCAGATAGACTGATTGTTTTTGCAAGTTTAGGTGACTAGTTACACCTTGAGGCCAAATTAACTAACAGTTGACAAAAAGAGATAGAACCGCTATCTCTAGCAAAAGCAACTTCAACATTGTGACTCACAATTTCATTCCCGATCACTCATCTAACTCTAAATTCTAACTCTTTCATTGATTCTTACATAAGTGTACATGAAAAAAGAACACTAAGTAGACATATACGTAATTTATATCATGTATGAGCGAGAAAACAAGAGCCCTCTTTCTGTGAAGGATTTCATTCTAGTTCAGGCAGGAAGATGAATTGATCTGACAATGCAATTAATAATACAAAAAATATGCGCACTGAAGATAATATGTCATGCTGTTGATGAATGAGACATTTTCACCAATCTCAACTCTGAGTTGGAAGACATGACTGTTGTCTGTTTGGCAAAACATTTTACTAAAAGATCTATGTATCCAGTAGAGTAAATATTCCTAAACTCACTTGGCAGTCACCAGCTCCCACACGAGCAAAAATGCAGTCTCGAACAGATATGCTAGCCTTGTCACAGGGAACAAAACAACCAACCTGAGCCATCAGAATGTTCACACCAACCTGCAATTATACAAAATATATGACTGAAAAACCAATGGAGAACAAATAGCAAAATCAATTCGTACAGTCATGTGACTAAGAAACCTAAAGGTGATTGTTAGGCTTCTCAAGCATTATAGAGTAAAATGTCTAAAGGGGCTAACTAAAACAGCATTTTTCATCGATCGTTAATGTTCAAAATTTATTATTATTATTATTTTTTAAAAGGAAATAAAAGTAAGAGCAAGATTAAACCTCATAAAGACCAATACTCCAAATAACAAACAAAGTAAACAGCTAAAAACAGGATCATATACACCACCTGTCTAATAAATGTGGATTTTCCTCCCATGTTAGGTCCAGTGATAATCTGGAACCAACTCTTATCCCTGACCTGAGTACAGAATAGCAACAAAACTCAATAAGCCACTTCAGTTTCAAGATGACTATTGAAAGCCACTTTTTTCATGTAATAGAAATACTCACTAGCTTACAATCATTGGGTATAAAGTTAACCCAGTCCTGAGCCTCCACACAGGGATGTCTACTTCCTATTAGGACGATATCTCCAACATCCTATAGGAGCAAATCATATATAAAACTTCAGTTGAGGATGATACCAGGAATCAAAACATAATATGAGTTTGGAAGCAAGAAACAAAAAGCAGCAAATGATAAGTAATATTACAGATGGAGTGATATCTGGTCTTGTATATGGAGTTGGGCAACTAGAAGCCAGATCAGCAAAGCTAAGGAGAACGTCCATTTCAGAAAGTAATGCAGCCAAAGATTCAAATACCTGCAAAATGACCTTTAGTCCATACATGAACCAGAAATATCCATCTCATAATAGTGGTATTTCACATACCTCTGAGAAGGACACAGATGTGTTAACTACTTTGTCAACGATAAATTTCTGACAACTTTTGTACTCTTCAAGAATCTTCTGGAAGCGGTCTCCCAACTTTTTAAGCTTCGTGTTAGTAAACTTCACTCCATCCTTTCGCGTTTCTAGGACAATAAACTGGGTGGAAAGCTTTTTCCTTATCTTTGGCTCCTCCTTCTTGGTAATTCTAAATACATGCCCAAACTGTGTACCTTTATCTAACTTCAACGCTTTGTCCATAGGAAGATCAAGATCATTGGCAGTTTGTTTATGCAAATTTTGAATCTGCTGTTCAAGTGACGCTAGCTCATCCTTTAGTTCAGCTAATCCAGCATCATAACTAGGAGAGATCATGTATTCTCCATTTTCAAGTTGGTCGAGATCAACAGCAGTTTCAACAAGACTGATGAACCTATTCAAGTGGTCATCATTAGTCAAAATTTGAAGTGCTTCCACATACTTTTCCTTGATCAGTGAAGAAAATTGACCGTCATAGTTCTGCAGGGCACTTTTGATATAGGGAACTCTTGCACTGGACTGCAATGTAAAATGTTATCTGAATTAAATAAAGATCCCTATCAATTTATTGTCAAAAATCAGGCACAAGAGCTTGGAGATGGAAAGTATATGCACATTCTATAATGAGAATGACGATAAACCTAACAACACTATTAGGACAAATATTCGGACTACATGACAAGCCACAGATGTCATTTTACCCAGCACAGTATGGCTAAAGTCATCAGATTGTAACACGTCATACAGCATAGTCACTAGAAGACCATAGCAGAGTCAGTTACCAGACAGGCATCTACGGATAGTTTAAGGGGTTGTGAATGAGGAGGAATTACATTCCAAACACGATTCACAAGAATAATATGATGCCCACTGAAAGAGTTAATTTCCGAAATGTATGATATTCCTACCTGATAAAGCTTCACAATATGCTGCAGCCCTGCTCTTCTCTTATTAAGATTGTGAACCAATCGCTCAATATCCGAGATCCTCTTTAGATGCTGCCTCAGATCTTGTCGAAGTGCTGTATCATCCACAAATGCTTGCACCAAATCTAATCTGGTGTTTATCTCACCCACATCCAATAAAGGCTGTTTTAGCCACCTGTGCAACAATCGCCTACCCATTCCAGCAGTACATGTCCTATTCATGAGACCAAACAAACTAAAATTTTTATTTGCATCGGTTTTGCTTTCCAATACATTCAGAGCCCTCATAGCAGCAGAGTCCAGCCTCATATAGCAGTCGAGGCTATACTTTCTGATACTGTAATTTCCATAGTTACTCTCATCTGCAAGTAATTCTGAATAGGACAATAATGCCCCTAAAGAACCAGGAGCATATTCAAAGTTGGCAATAAGATCTCGAACGGGTTGGACAGGACCTTTGACAAGCCTACCAAGATCTTCCACCAAATCCCTTGTCTTAAACTCTGTTTTCTTTCTTTCAGTTACCATCACCCCACATCTAGTCAAAGCATCACGCAAAGCCTTATTTTCATTGCTTTTGCTACCCTCCACAGGCAGTAAGCATTCTTTGCAACCAAGGGCAACTAAAGCTGACTCCAAATTAGTGAAGTGGCTATCATCAATAAATTCAGCCAATCCAAGAATCCTGTTGGTCAAATCAACATAACCTAGTCCAACAGTATACCCGGCATCACGAAAGATAGGAACTATAGCCACGACAACTGGGGACTCTTGCATATCACAGTTGGCAAACAAAACATCTTCAAAACTGCCAATATTTCCAGGACTTCCGGTCTTCACCAATCTCCAATTTGAGCCACTACCTTCATAGACCTCCAAAGTATGGTCTGTTCTCTCCAGAAGTAGATCACGAGCAATCGTTTCGAACATATTTCTATTGACGCTTACACTGGAAAGGCCATTGGGTCCATTACCCAATTGCCGCAAGGCTGTAGTAGTATGGTAATATGTCTTTGCAATGAAGACAGCATTTTCACCATGAGCAGTATAGTAATCCTGCATAATTATTTCACCATGAAATGATAACCAAGAGTTAAATCAGTACGAACAATTTGTATGCTACACGATGAAATCGGGTCTTTTTACTCAAACAAAACACTCCAAAACAGCATATTGAAAGAGCCTAGGTATTTAGAGAACAAGTTGGAAACATACACAGATTCTTGTACTAATTCAGCAGCAAAGGATCAAGATAAGTCCATCTTTGTAAACAATCCTAGCTATGACTGCTCATCTAGTTGCATCAACAACAATGAACCATTATCAAGAAACGAGTTTAATAGTTACTACCTTCGTCTCTCTTTCTTTCTCAAGAATAAGTCATGACTTATTGCTAATGAAATGGATCCGCAACAACTTATCTAGGACATGTGATTGGATGCAGATATAAAGTTAAAGTCTTTCAAAGGATACAAGCTTCTCCTTAAGTGAGGTTATATGCAACTAGTGTAAACCATTCACTGCATGGCTTAATAAGGCAATTTTCTCAGGTAAAGTGGTCATATGGCGTGATATGCCGCCTCATTAATATCCACAAAGAGGAAACTGGTTTCACACAACACAAAGCAAAGCTGCAGTCAACATCACCCTCTCGGTAAATAACTAAGATAATGGACCAACCCGGCGATCGAACAACCGAACAGCCCGCTCGTCCTGCAACAAAGTAAAAAAAAAAAAAAACCGATTACGCAACGAAAGACGAAAACTTTCCACACTTCAAACCGCTTAAAAACCAGAAAAAGAAACCAGAGATTCGCTAGCAACTTCCCAGATGCCCTAAAAATGCAAGGCCAGAACAGACGAACCATACCAATGTGGCCGCATCTTTCACTGTAATCCTCTCCCTCTCTCTCTCTCTCTCTCTCTGTGGATAAATGCAAGGCTTTCCCTTCATTGAAATATGGAAGAAGAACACTTACGCTGGGTAGACCTCTGAAGAAGGCGAGAAACCCCTGAGCTTGCTTGCCATCTGTCGATCAAACAGACCAATCCAAAACGTCACATTCCGGCAGAACTCCGCGAAATCGAATCGCGAGAACTGCAGGCGAAAGCTAGGGTTCCGCTTCTGCTTACCTAGTTTGAACTCGGGAAGCTTGTTGTGCTCCTCGAAGGCCTCCTCCATTTCCACTTCGCGCGCCTCGGAGAGAGAGAGATTCTGCTCGTCAATCAGTCGCTTGCAGAAAAGAGAGAGAGAGAGTATATATAGCGGCGTCGATGGCGGGAAAAGGAGTGGCGGGCATTTTGGCGGTGGCGCGTGGCCCCACTCGCCGCGCGCTCCTCGTCGGCTTTCCTCGCTCCCGTCCGCCTGGCCCTGTGGCCGGGCGATGGGGCCGGACGGCCCAACGGGCCCGTTTTCGATGGGCCTGCGATCTCTCGGGCAGTTGCGTCTCATCGGGCTTTTTTTCTGTGTAGCTTGGCCCGTATGTGTAGTGCTAAATGTAAATTAAAAATTTGGCTTACAAAAGACGATAATAGCGATAATAATAGTGATGATAATCAGGAAGGATTAAACTGGTTGCTTTCTATCCTCACTTTCGAGCACCAACTCCATGTGGGGACAATTAGATGGAGAGATTCGATTCACCGATAGTGGTCGAATTATGCCTTCCGAAGCACTCAATACTCGAATTCGATTTAGTCTCTCGAGAATGTGACAGGTTATCACGAGAGACCAAATAAGTGTTCGAAGTGGACTTAAAGTTACTTTTGCGATGAGAAAAAGCATTTTGAAATAGAAAAATCATTCATTAAATTCTCTCAAAGTCTTATGAATCACTCAACACTCAAGTTCGATTTAGACTCTCGAGACGGTAACAGGCTGTCCGAAACTAAATAAGTGTCTGAAGTGGACCTAAAGTTACTTTTACAATCAGAAAAAGCACTTTGAAATAGAGAAATTATTCTTCGGTCTCCCTCGAAAGCTATAACATCTCGAAAAACTTACATCTAGAAAATTACACAAACAAAAAGTAGATAACTTTATACGTTAGTGTTTGCTCTTTCTGAAATGTTTGAAGTATTCGACTGTTAATAAAAAGTCAAACTCCACGAAGAAAACTGATAATGCAAGATAAGAGACGCACTGAGGGATTTTCAATGCTTTGATTACAGATTAATCAAAAGGTTATTAAGCTCGAAGTTAACAAGAAGAGGACGAATTAGTATTTTGGCACTCACGGGCCGATACACGAATGCTATCACATAAGAACAACGGACAACCGGTTAAGGCGTCTGGGTTTGTGATCAGTATGAACTGTCGTGTTCTTTAGCCAGCGAAAGCGATGTATGAAGAAGACGACCAGACGTAGGAGTTAAAGAGCTGAGATGGCTTATACCTTGGAAAAGGAGGGCTCCTATTTGCAGTTAGACTCACCTCTGAAAGGTGGTCACCTCTTGTTGGTGAAGCGACGGGTCACCTTGTAAACCCGAACATGTCGGCTATCATCGGGTTCGGGTCGGGGTCGGGGTCGGGGTCGGGGTCCGGTCAGGCAATTAGACTATTAACATGGTCAAGCCATTGACTCGTCCAATTAATTTGCTTTGCTTACCAAAGGTTTCTTTAGAAGTTTCCAATGGGTTTGCATAGATCTGTCTCGTTTGAAATCTTTTTTTGCTCCCGAATCGGATCTTACCATCGGGGGTGGCTCTTACCCGTTAGGGCATACAAGGGACACGCATCGGTTTGCCATTGGTCGGGTCAAACCCAATTTCTTGTCATGACCACATAATTTAATACTATAATACAATCTGAATATCAAATAAGGAATATTTACATTAGCATGCATCGGTTTTGCTAGTGGAACTACCGTAAGTCAGAGTCGAGGTAAGATGAATTCCATAAACATGAAATTCGATAGGTAAATAATAGAACAACACAAGCATGGTTTCTTGCATTTCTACCTCTCTTTTCATTTCAATGGTTGAATTAGATTCGTAGAATTTTTGGGGTAAACTCCATCGGCAATGATGGTTCAACGAAATGGATTTTCATATTCGCAATCGATGCGCTTTGACCGAAACCCAATTACATCTTCAAAATGACATGCCGGGCACGAGCCAATTTTCTGTGCTCCTCGTCCACATCATTGCAGCGCGGCTATGACATCAGCGTTTTCCTTTGTAAAACTGATCAGTTCATAGTCGAAGTGCATCGATCTGAAAAACTAAATACGGGAAATTCTGTTCGGTGTTTTCCGGCTGATGAGGGCCGACTACATCTTTGTTTTGAGGAAGTAAACATCGCTTATTTATGGCCAAAAGATGAAGTAAACATCCCCTGGGTTGATGTAAAAAGTTCTTACAATCATCATCTCCCCTTACAACTGATTAGCAGATGCACGCATTTACACAGTACGTTTTGTCAACAGGCGCTGGACTGATTGGCAAAATGTTCTTGTAAGTAGCCACGACATTGGCACGACTTTGTCCGAAGCAAAAGCAAGTTGGGAATCATCGTGATATACTCGCCTGTAGAAGGGAAGGAAAGGAGAGATTTCCTGTTAACACGAGATGAATCTAGGTGAAAAATCTTTCTGCCTTTCTTCTTTTCATGTTCGGCTTTAGATCCAGGCGAATATCAGAAGACATGCTAGAGATGCTAATCAAGGGGCCGGTAAACTGAAATAGCTGCACCTGTTTGTAGATCATCAGGATCGATAACTCAGCCAACATGAACATTGTATGTATCGGGGTACATCCTTTGTTCACTCAACCTAGATCATTGGGGCAATGAACGTAGCACGGCAGCACGAACAATTTCCCAAGTCTCTAAACTTTCAAATCATTTGCACGGTATGCTGTAACTAAAAATTGCACGGAATGCTGTAACTAAAGGCAGTACCTTGCTGGACCCAAAGCTCTTTTGCAATCGATGAATGCAAGTCGTTTGAGATGCAGTGTAACAGGACTATCGAACGTGGATCTGAATTACAGCAGTGCACAGTGCAGGTACTTCTCCTTTTAGGCATTACTCCAGCCCCCGAGCTGGAAGATATAGTTGCTACACTTCAAGTCTCGTTGACTTGGGACCATTAGAAGCAATTCGGTTCATGCTAAAAACGTCACAGTAAAAAGATGTGGCCATGTAGTGGTCCACATACTATTACTTGATGTCGATAAGAGGCCATGAATCTTGCCGCAATTTCTTGTCAAGAGAGAAAAGAAAAAAGAAGAAGCGAATACGTCAATCTTGACTTAGCAGGTTTCTCCTTACATTTACTTTTAGCTGTACCCATCTTAGAACTTGTCCTCTTCTTGGCACCAGGCTACACCCACAAGAGAACAAAGGAAAGGACAAGGTAAGGTCATGAATTGTTGCATTCTTGAGGAAATCATAAATGATTAAATGGTTCTTGGCAGGCAACAGTACTGTTTGATGTTCTGTTCTTCAGCAAAGTTTAGTGCGAGACCACTATGTGCCCTATCCGTTTGGGCTCTCCTGCCTAACCTCTTGCAGGAAAGAGACTTGCAATTATGCTGGCAGTCGCAAGTAACTGTTCCAATGACCTTGACTCAAGGTGCTGCACCAGGACACGTGCGCTCAGATCATCGGCGTTCGCCCCTAGGATCTAATGAGCACACTTGTGAGGTCCACAGAATTGAAGGGTTTGCATGAACCGGGTGCACAGAACCGCGTCGTTTGCAATGAAGGAATGTGAAGAAACATCCATTGCAACTGTCTTGGGCTTGAGAAGGGTCTAATCACACCAAGCATGTAGACCGACACAGTCTTCCAAGTCGACTTTCTTTTCTATGATGTATAAGTCGAGTGAGGATTATCTCCTAGATCGTCTGTCTCCAAAGCGAAAAAGCAATGGCCGTCTTCGCCCCACAGAAACTTTCTTTAGAGGCCTAACACACAAGCAAGGAAGGAGCAATATGGAGGGGTATGATTGATAAACATTGCATTTTCTGATACTTTGCTCCTTTCGACAATATAGTTCTGCCTTCTTGAAGTTTCATCCATAGATATTGAGACTCCATATGCTATTATAGTAGCATAAAGTGAGATGAGATAGTGTACCAGGGCAAAATATTCCGTGTTGAAATGGTTGAACTCTCTCATAAGCTAACTTCTGCACTATTGGTGTGAGCCGACGCATACTACTATGTCTGGCATGAGTAAGGTATCGAAATACAGATATTTGACTATGCTTTAATCTATCAAATTTGAAATTTGAGATGATCTGATCACTTATTTTCCTCGGCCCAATTGGCTCTAGATGGTGAGTGAGACTATACATTCTTTGCTCAAAACACGATAAAAATCAGTACATGGACATGGAGGCAAGGAAGCAACTTCCACCAACCCTCGGTCCATCAGTGTCTTCCACCGTCGAGAGGGATCCATCAGTGTCTTCCACCGTCTTGAACCCTCTCAACAAATCCCAAACTCAGTCCCAGGTTCTGGATAAGATAATGTTGGATTGATTTTTAAGGTCATTAGAACCCAACAAAGGCAAATTTGTTTCACTAATTGATTGGTTTGTGAGTTATCCTCGTGGAAGCATCCACTTTTTGCATAAATCATGTGGGTTTGAATCATCAAATCAAGGGGTCCCTTCTTAAATCATAGTCAACAGAGGGGAAATGGTGATATAATGGAAAAACTTTTTGAGCAATCTAATCAAATTGAAAACATGGGCTTATAATGCGATGAAACCACCCCACCTATGTTTTCCTCTTTTCCTTTTTTTCTTTTCTCCCATTGGGATAAGGAGGCACGCCATCTCTCTCTTCCTCTCTCTCAACACAGCCACGTTGGGCCCTTTCAGATTCCATCAGAAACTACTACTTCAATAATAGCAAACTACCCATAGAAAGAATCACCCCTGCAAATGAGCTGAACAAAGGTTACTTGGCGGCATCCAGAGGGCGAAACCTAAGCAAACTCAGGTCATGTCATGCAGTGTGGAAAATGTGCACCATGTCGTGTGTTGAAAATGAAAAACGGGGAAATAAAGATGAAAAGTTTCAGTTGCTGCTCAGCTTTAGGGCCATAGCACACAAACTTAGCTCAGACCACTCATCTCCAATGGATGATGACAGCCCACATGAATGCTTGGCTGAGATCACCATCCACGAGATATTTTTCATTCACAACGTAAGGAGATAAGTGAACAATTTGAACTTATTTTTTCCACCCCAACTGTCAAAATTCTATCTGTACCACGACCAGGAAGTACTAGCTAGTTTGTTTTAATTTTTATTTTTTTTTCCTTCTGCTGCTGCCGCTTCTTTAATTTTCTTGTTTAGGCTTTAAAGAAAAATCTACAGAGACCAAAATCCTGTGACAGATAGGTATGTGTCACCGAGAAAGAGTATGTTGCCGATATGAAGGAGAGAATGTGACACGACTCAATCCGGGATGAGAGTCTTTTATAAGGTGGTGATGACCGGAGACATCAGTTGAAGGGCATGATGAGAGAAGCGTTCTGATGAGCTCAACCACCATTTTTTCTTTCTTTTGGGGGGGTGGTACAGGGCAGCACCACATGGAAATGAAAGCACTTAAAGGCAAGACATCTTTTAGGGTTCATATGCATTCACCATCATCACTCAAATGGGGTACATTCAACCTATCTTTTTCATAGTTATCGTCTTCTCTTGATAGCAACCTGAGAACCACCCCAGTTTTCCCCCCATTTCATGTGGTCCTGGGTTATCATGCCAGCCTAAAAAGGTCTGTCTCAGCTAGAGAGAGAGAGAGAGAGAGAGAGAGAGAGTGAGAGAGGAGAGAGAGTGAGAGAGGAGCTTCTTTTTGCTTAGTGGCAAGGACGGCATGTATAAATGGCAAGAAAGGAACACCTAAGAAAGGGATGGTAGTAGTCTGCAAAAGAGGGACTTTGCTTCAATTGTGGGTAGGACTATTGCCATTTTCGAAGACAGGTGAGATGAGATGAGATGGGCAAATAGTAGTTAAGGCAAGCAGCGATTGGCTAGGGTTTTGTAATGCCTCCCCGTAAGTACAAAGACCAGGCCAAGAATCCCTGCGTTGGAAACTTACACAAGAATACTGATTTTTTGTAAGGGTACTCCTAGAGTACAAACACGATGGGAAAAGGAGCAAGAACATCAAAGAACCATGATTAAGAAACTCGTACCCACATGATGCCAGTTAATTAAGTGCTCAAAAGTCCCAAATTACCCTCTCAGATCAAGTACAAACTAGAGAGAGAGAAGAGAGAGAGAGAGGGTAAAAGATAAGCACGCATGGAGCTAACCCAACAGCATGCTCCATAAGAATTGATAGATGTGAGGGAGGGGAGAGAGAGGGAAGAAAGTTTCTCTTTTTAGTGAAAGCGACTTGCGTAGACTGTAGTCAAAGAAGAAATGCCTCCCTCGGCAGGTTCAGCCCTTCAAATAATTGTCCTCGTCTTCGGCTAGATTTCGCCACGTGGAGGCTGGAATTGTGGACAGAATTCCGAGCACACAATTTTATTCCAACACCAATGTGAAAAGCCCTCCGCAATTGCCTGATAAGCCATGATTAAGGATTTCCATTAACGACTATCTCCTCTTTAAAAATCTCACTAGACAAAGTTTGTCGTTTCTAAACATCATCTTTCTCGTTAGACCTGTTAAATGAGTGAATATGATCGAAAATAATTCGACCTACACATTTAATCTATTTTGATCAATTTCTATATAATCTTTAATTTAATGACTCATACACAACTCGACTCATATTACTAAAACTTTTTTATGTTCAATGCAATTTAGAAATATTTATATCCAAACTAAAGAGAAAACACAATGTAATAGAACACGAAATCAAAAGTCATAAAGGTGGATTAAATGTAAATAAATTGTGAACCATTTTAACATTCATATTAAAGCAATTTATGACCCGTAAAATTATGTCTAACCCATTTATGATCCAAAATATAACTAACCTCTCTCTCTCTCTCTATAGGTTAAGAAATAAATTGATGACCCAGTTTGGCCAGCTTATTTCTCATACCTATAGTGAGTGTATCATGAGAATTTCCTTATCGAGTAACAGTTGTCCGAGGACACTTGATAACAACATCCATCACAATATTCAACAAAATCATGTCGCATGAGGCACGTAGTTTAGGATACTCAATAAAAAGGATTCTATTAAAACATACTCTAGGGCACGTGTTAAGCAATTAGCTTAAGGCATTCTCTATCTTTCGGAGAATTGGCTTGTCCCGTATCATGTGTAGTCAATGTCTTCACTGTTGAGTACATTTTTCGTAAAAGTATGCTTAATAATTATTTTAAGACCACTCTTGATAGTCCACTATAGCAAATTGTGCAATATCGATTGTATCGTGAGGAAAGTTAGTGATTGGAATTTACAGGCTCTCCTTATTTGATTATTTAGCAAGTGTTTTACAGACACTCCTTACTAAAATAGTTGTAGATAACATATGTAGTTTGTCTGAAAATATATATGTACGTCAGGGGGAAAAGACAATATACCCTTCTCACAAAAATTTGATGAATAGAATACTAAACATAAAGCGCAGAGAATCAAGAAGACCAGCTTAGACGTCTGACTGATAGAGCTGCAGAAGCATTCAAAGCCGTGGGAACTCCCAAAGAGGACTTGACCTTGTTACAACTCTATTCGTACGAAAGAATGTTACTTAAATCGATTTTGTGAGAAAAATTTGTCGCACGTCATTTACAAGAAGAAGTTCGTTAAACCTCTTCATCACTTGTTAAATGATGATCAGCTACGAAGCTAGATCTCGGGTAACGGCATCTAAATCCAAGCTGTACTGCAATAAAATTAACCTTTCTGTAAGGTCCTAATCAAAATGAGTACTTTGTTACGAGGGAAAAGGCAACCCTAATACACAAGGAGGATGTCAAGTACAAATTCGGAGCACAAAGGGCCACCATCATCTCTCTCTCTCTCTCCCCCCCCCTGTCCATTGTGGGATTCCATGCAACTCTCTTGTTGATTGAAATGGGGGTTTGAAAGTAGGGGAAGCCGAGGGAGTTCAATGTCAATCTATCCCACCAGCCAACGCGTGAAGTGGCACAATACCAAGTCTTTCCTATCCACTCACTCCCCCCACAACATGACCGCCTGTGTTTTCCCAGCTTTCCTTTTCATGCTCCAAGCTCAAGTGCCAACTTTTGCTCCAGCGAAAAGATTTCGAAAAAGATGACTCCTTGTCCCCAAGTATATTCTTGGAGTCTCTAAGCTCTTCATCTACTCACGCTCTCCCCATTTAAAGTGTGCCCTCTCTCTCTCTCTCTCTCTCTCTCTCTCTCTCTCTCCCCCCCCTCGTGGACAGAATGGATATTTGCCTCTCTTCTCCATCATCCGCTGTCTTTCTCAAGCTTTCAGTCCTTTTGCCTTCAAAGCTAAAAATAGGCAAGCAATCTCAATCCACGGAAATGTAGCTTGGAGCTCTATATCTACTAAGAAAATTCTTCCTAGAGCTCTAGCTAAAAGCAAGCAACGGCGGAAAAAAGAGAAAAAAGAGAGAAGAAGCGGTAGTTTTTGGGTGTCTCTCTCAGTTCATTGTTGTTTCGTGCAGATATTTGAATTGGTGAAAAGGATGGAGCTGTTCCTATAGATAGTACTTTCTTTTTTATGTCACTTTCCAACTGTGACCGAGAGGCCAGCTGCCAAGTCTAGGGTTGTGTTTCGTGCAATCTCAGCTTAAGGGCCAAAATGTTTCCCTCAAACAGCAATGGCATTGACCCCATCTCTATTTGGGATGGCCTAACAATTCTACACAAGCCCCTTTCAAGTGATGCCATCCCAAACTCCAAACAAGAAGACCACCTAGTTTCTCTCTTCAACATTCCCTCTCCTTTCCTTCACTACTATGAAGATGACAGCAGCTCCTTTCTCGAGCATGGCCTCGACCTCTTACTTCCGCAGCCACAACAACCAGCAAGTAGCGATGATGCTGCAGTGGTAGCTCATACACTCGCGAACATGGTGGATCTGAACAACAAAGTCAATGCAAATGAAGCATCGGCAAGAGGAGGAGGAGGAGGAGGAGGCAATTTGAAGAAAAACCATTCCACTCCCGACCCGGTTCCTAGAAAGAGAACCTCAAAGAAAGATCGACACAGCAAGATTTATACTGCTCGCGGTCCGAGAGATCGAAGAATGAGATTGTCCCTTGAGGTCGCCCGCGAGTTTTTCGATCTTCAGGACATGCTGGGATTCGATAAAGCGAGTAAAACTGTTGAGTGGCTGCTGTTACACTCCAAGTCTGCCATCAAGGAGCTTTCAAGAAGCGCTGCAAAGACAAACAGTTGCACTGCCGGTAGCACATCTACATCAGAGTGCGATGTGGCGTCTGGAATTGATGAGGCAGCTGGTAATGGGGATCACTCAGCCAGTGTCACTCAAGAAAAGCCACCGATCAAGGAAAAAAAAACCAGGCAATCCCGCAGGAATTCGTTTTACCTGCTTGCAAGAGAATCGAGGAAGAAGGCGAGGGCAAGGGCGAGGGAGAGGACAGTAGAGAAGCTGTGGATGCGAAGACTAGATGCACCAAAACCATGTAGTGAAGCAATGAAGACCGACTTGAACAAGAGTAGTCTATATGAAACCTGTGAAGAATCTGGAATCCAAGGTAGCAACAACGTGAAAGCTGCCTCCAACTTTCTAGCTCAATCTGAAGAGCCACAGGAGGAGAAGAATTTAGGAACAACAGGACAGACTGTTGATGATTCTTTGGCAATTACGGACAGGTGGAGCCCAACTTTCAGTTTCAACAATTTTACCAGTACTGCAATCTCCCAAGAGGTAAGTTTTGAAAAACATTTATTTCATTGACAAAATACATAATGAATACCGGATTATGTATAGTTCTAGCTTTTATTTTGTGGTAGTAAGTGCACTTACATGTGATTCTAAATTATTTGATCGAAGTCACAGCCAATTGATCTTATTTGCAGCATGAGTTCAGAGAGCTCCATCTCTTTGTCAAGCCGTGGGAGGCCTACAACAATTCGTATTAGTGCTAACCGAATTTGGGTATATTCTCGAACCTTTGATGGCAGCTGAATAAATACATGCTGGTAGAAATTGATGAGGCTTCTTCCTTTGTGCTTGGAATGTATTATAGGCATCTGTGTCGCAATTGTACACCTTATGTGTGGACTAGTGTGTTCCATCAGTGAATTGTCTGCAATAATATGTGCTTCTATATGTACTTCTCCTATGTCTGACCGGAAATGAAGAACTTAGATGCGTACAATTTGCCCCAGAAAGGATAGATATGGAAGGCTAATTCTCAGGTCAAGAAATATTTTCCAAGATTTATCTAATGCTTCGATTGTTGAAAACCCTTATTTTATGATTGTCTACTCCATAGAATTTTGAAATAAAGTAATCTGGTGTATCCATTTCATGGAAGAACATAGCTTTTAAGAAGTGATTGACTAGACAAAGGGCACTTAAGTTGTCCACTATCCAATGAACTTGTGTTTCACCAGAGTCCACATACGGAGAGAAATATCATGATTGTTTGAATACCATCACAGTTGCAGATGCAGATTACCTAAACTTTTCAATAAAAATCAAAGCACATACAATTGCAAGCCATATGAAAGAGATGCGATATAAGAACATAAAATGGAGATGAAATTACGTACCTCGATAAGTGCCCTAAATGCTTCTCCATGAAATTCATCCAATGGTCAGTATTATCTGAGACGAATTAAAGATGATTACACAACTCGAATAGAAATCTATTCATCTTTTTATTCTCAGAATGATGTCGCTGTGACAATCAAAAGAAAATTGAAGTAAAGAAAAGCATATCGTAGTGAAAGGAATTCACATCATTTAATCTGTCCACGTGATCTTACAATGACACCAAGGAGAACAAAACAAAAACTTAGAAAATGGGAGTGATAAGGTGGCTAAGCCTCAGTTCCTTCGTTATCAGTTATTGCAAATTTCTGATATGAAACATGATATCATTACATCCAGAAAAGTATGAACTGTGTTACTTCATGTGATGGTTTGTTAATACAAGATACGCATGATTAATGCACTCTACTGCTGATGATCAAATGCTTAAGTATGACAGAAAATGTAAAACTAAAATGATCCTGTGATCACTTAAAGCATTGTCATGGTCGACCAGAAAAGAATAGCTCCATTACTTGTTATTGATTCTGTTTTGAAAGAGATGAGCTTCTGCTGATCCTCAGCATCTTTATGCATTTGAACACTTAGGTGGTCAGGGGTTGGATCCTAGTAGGTAGTTTAATCAGCTACAATATGTTAAAAAAATCATGTGATTTATACGCTTGTTTTACCCTAAGAACATCTTTGAACTAAAAAAGTGCACGATCAATGTGCTTTAGCCTCGATATTGATTGTTTGGTAATTAATCAAGTAATTACCATCGATCGTGCCAAAATTAGATGAGATAAATCTGACATTACTTTTGGCTTTCTTTTCCAAATACTAAACTAGACTCACTATCCAGAATTTTAGCAAAGTCCGTATCTCTTATTTGCTACTTGCCCATAAATGTAGATGTGTGAACCATCGGGATACTAGCACATGATACTCCTGCATAATATAAACCAGATGTTTCCAAAAGATGTTCATCACATCTTAGAGATGAAAGACTCCAAATTAACAGGACTTCCGCAAGCATTTCAGAAACTACTTGTTCAAAGGAGCACACAAGTGCATCGATTTAACTTGCAATTCGTAGCTACTGGCCTTGAGGACAGTAATATCAAAACAAAGTAAAATAAGCGGAAGTTCAAAAAGATAATTAGCATTGGTCATCTATTGGCAAACATCAGACAGTGAGCTTTTCACTGAAACATTTCCGTGGCTAAATTTTTGGACGCGTTAGCATATACTTGAGATGCATTCATCATATCTCTGATTACCTGATTGAGGGAAGCTTGAGTAGAATCGGGGCTTTGTGACATAATAGGCAACCAGTCAACACAGAAAACCAGTTGAGAATATTCATCAACTTCATTCATAAGCGTGGTCAGCAACCATATATACCTTTTTTTCTTTTTTCTTTTCCATAGGCCACTCTGGAGACTCTTTTCCTGTCATTGCGTCTAGACCCTGACAAAATTGAGAAGCAATGGGTTTAAATGCGAGGCATGGCACAATAACAGAGACTAATGTCATAAAACAACCTACAAGATATATTAACATATAGGACTACCATGTGTTCTCTAATAAATTAAGCATCTTAGCCACAATGTTGTGAATCGCATAGGACTAAGAAACAATCAACCACATAGGATTTGGATCACCTTTCGTCTGTAATATGTTACTAATTTAAGAATCTTGATTTTGTACAACTGATTAGATTTCTTAAATAACGACAATCAATGTAAATAAGGTTCATTTTTTAATGGCATCATCCAAGAACATGGGTGGAACGATCTCATGATGGTCAAATATACGGCATCTCCAATAAGATGTAAATATTGTCTATACCACTAAGAAACAAAGCCACTTTGTCCATTCTTCATCCTTTTTAAGGATTCAAAGCAATTTCAATGTCGTCCTCAGGAATGGAAACAGTATGATCTTTTAAGAATCTAGAGTTGCTGATCTTGGGATAGGTGGAGCATGCGTGGAAAAGGAATTGCTTCATATTGGTGCTTACTCACTGAAGCATCAGCGGACGACACTTTGCTCAAGGCATAAAAATACAATTTTGTCGTCCAACAATTATGATGAAAAACGAATTTAGTAAGCTGAGGTCCACCATTTTTATGTTGCGCTCTGCATTGTGACATTGATGCCCTCATGATAACGTTGTTTGATGTTTTCCAGCCATGCCCTTCATTTTTGCCTTTGAGCCTCATTTCTTATCGTATTTGCTTTTGCTTATAGATGATATTTAATTAAAAAAACATAAGCTGCATCTTTGTCCTCGGCTTATAGGGCTCAGCATCACTTGCTTAAGTCCTTTGATACCATTTAAGGGTTTGCAAATATCATAGTTGGTCTTTGCTACAGTAGGTAGAGGTGTTATAACAAATTAGAGGCTTATGGGTAGTACAGTAAGGCTGACTTCTGCTGTCTCAAGAAACTCCGTTGCATGATCCTTCTCGGATTGTTCTCCCTAAAAGCTAGATCCATTGAATATCATATTTTATTAACGTTTCTAAGAAGATGCTAAGTGAGAATCATAAATTTGACTTCAACTTCTTGTCTTTATCTGTTTTCTAATATGACACTCACACCAAGTCACTCCAGATAACTCATTTTTACATAGGAGCACTCTTTTTCCAACATTTTAACTTTTGGGTCACTGGCACATGAGAAATGGGCGATACTTTTGTGCCTCAACAAGAAAGTATACATGAACAATGTGACACATTAACAGAAAATATGTGAATACAGCCAGATGATACATATTTTAGATGGTATCCACGATTCAAATAGTTACCCTCACTTCCAGACCATATTTGATTGTGAATATATGTCATATAAAGCATGAAAGGACAAAAGAAGCTGTAGGACTTGGGCAATGTTAACATGGAGTTGATCAGGCAATTTTAAGACAACCAACACAAAAGTGAAGCAAGGAAGAGCATTACACTATATATGATTAGGACAAAAAAGTCTTGGCAGCTAATTAATTGGCAATGGGGTTTGATAATTCTCTGCGATATTTGATGGGTATAGCTTTATGCATCGGAAGGCGAACGGTAAGAGAATGTATGGTAGGCAAGAATTTCTTATTAGTAGCAATTTTGTGGTTTTAAAGCCCATCAGCTCATCAGTAGTTTCAAATTTATGAGCGTCCCTCCATTCACTCAACGACAATAAGTAGTCTCACGAGGAAATTGATTGCTTCGGCCTTTTGTTATCTAAATCTAGATCCTAGGCACAACGTTCCGCCCATTATTAAATGAGACTTGCAAAATTTCCCTTGGTGAATCCCAATCTGTTTTCAAGAAAAAGATCATTTTTACTTGTATCAGAACAGATTAGATTTTAGTACTAAATTCTACTCTCGGCAACGATTTAGATATTGTTTGGTACACCTTTTTTGCAGTAGCTTTAGTTGTGAAAAGAGACGCTATAGCTTTTATGAGATACTTGGCAAGTATCTCTCCACTGCAACTGCTTCGAAGCTTCGGCAGCTTTTAAGAAGCAACCTCATTGAAGTCACAATGCTCCACAACACAGCTACAACAAACTACACTTTAGTCACAGCTATCCCAGACAGGCTCTCAACGAAGGAATGATAAGAGAATTTGGGATGTTGTTCACAGCATAATTCCAACATGACACAACAGGCGTTTAGGTTCTGGGACTTAACAGCGGAATTGAGAGAGAAATTGGATGTGGGCCCTCATAGAATAGTGCATCGCATGATTAAAATCGGAAGAAATTCTAAAAAATAAAATAAAATAAAAAGATGACGTGAGAAATGCAGACCGGTAGTCAACAGAATTCGGGAGAGAAAAATTCAAATTGATATTATTACTTAAAACAACATTGAAGACCATATGGTTAAAAAGTGGAGTTTGGCCTATAGAACAAAGAAATGCAGAATTTGGCCAGCAAATATCTAGGATGAACATCTAAATCTAATTTGCTCTTCCATGCTGATCTTAGAAATTAAAGATCCCTTCGACAACAGGAAGAAAAGAAAGCAGAACATCATGCGCATATCTAAATATCAGGTTCTAGATGGTCATATTGTGATGCGAACCGTGTTCGAGATCCACGGCTATTAGGTCTAGATTTTCTTTTTCATCAAACCAGATAGGTTGACCATGGCTCACTATTATTGGCATGAAGATCTAGAAAGTGCTTACTAAAATAAAATAAAGTAACAGAAACGGCAACTGAGGGAAGAAGGAGATGACAGGACAAAAATTCTTCATCAGAGTTTCTTCTTTTTGGTGTAAATCCTCAACCGATCTCAAACATGTTCAGCCACCGAATTTCCCATCAGATCTCCTCGAGTTTATTCAGAAGAAAGAACCAAAAATCAGGCGCACCAGAACCCCAACAAGAGATAGAGAGAGAGAGCTTTGCAGCTTGTGAACAGAAATTTAATGGAGAAAAACACCAAAGCGCAGGTCTCATCAAAACCACTATAGGGGTACCCTAAAATGGTAGAAAGATCTTCTCCAGCTCCTCAAAGGGAACTTTCTTCTAAGAAAACCTTTTCAGACAAAATTAGCTACGAACCCTAAAAAAGGAGGATGCTGCTACCAACCAACTGGCCAAAAAAAAAGAAAAAAATAAGAAGAAGAAGGAAGAAGATGCCATTGCAGTCCTTCGCTTGAGATGTGAGAATATTTCACCGTTGATTGATGCCGACAAGAAAAGAGACAAGACCCACAAAAAAAAAATTGTATAATACCCGCCGCTAAAGGCAAAGGAAGCTGAAGCTGCCAACAAACCCTCCAAAGATTGAGAATCATGCTCGCTTTCGAAAACCCTAAGGGAAGCCCTCGAAGCAGAAAGTAGAAGTAAAATAACAATTCAATTCCAGGGGAAAAATAACAGGATAAGAAAAGACGTTTCTTTCACTACAGGCTCTGGAGAAGATGCCGCATCTGAGAACTGAACTCGGCCGTCCAGAAGCATATATGGAAGAGAGAGAGAGAGAGAGAGAGAGAGAGAGAGAGAGCAGTGATCTTCCAAACAGTTCAAATTGTTGGTGAGAAACCCTAAGAGAAAGAAACAGCACGAGGAGAGAGAGAAACAAGGGTGGGGATCCATGTGAGACTCCAGAAAGGCTCCAAGAATGTGAGGGTGTTGGACCAATTGGAAGGTGAACTGTGTACGGCCTGAGAGCCAAAGGGAAGTGACCCATGAGAATAATCTAAGGCCATCCCCATGGTTGGAGAGGGCGAGTCTATGATCTCTCATAAATATCGTCCCTCCGCTGATTTTCGCCGTTAGATTGAAAAGCAATAAAACAATCATCACTTCCACATATATTGAACGGCCGAAATAAGAACCGACATGGAATCGATAGGACTATTACTTTTGCAAAGCTTGGTGTCGCGCATTATAGGGAGGAACTTTTGTCCTGTTCACACCTGCACCAGAGAACCCTCTTCTGCCCTAAGTACCGAAGGAATCTGGTGGACGGAGCAGAAGGAGATAAGAATCCCTTCAGATAAATTGGGGGCACTCCCTTTTTCGATTTTCCCTTTTCACGAGTAAAATGGACAATTTAGTCATTCTTCATTAATCATCAACAGCTACAATGACTAGATTTCAAAGTTCGGCACGACACAAAAGAACCCTCGTGACGGGGTGATGGGTTTCTCCGTGGACCTTAGGGTTTGCCTCTCAACTGTCGGTTTATGGGTTTCTCTGAATCATCTAAAAAAATGAAAAAAAGAACCCTCATGACCTTAATTGAGTCTAAGATTGTTTTGAGCAACCTTAGGAACCGGGTTGCATGAAGATTGTTATTAAGATTAATATAGAATTAATATGACAAATTGTTTAATAAGTGCACATATTCAAGTACTCAATCCAAGCTAGCCTCATCTGGCAAGTGAACCCTCTCTCTCTCTCTCTAATTTAATTATCTACCCCATGGTCTTTAAATCAAGAAGTGTAGGTCGTATGGGGTTTTCCACAGGAAGAATTTTTCTTCTTATCGAATGCCCTTAATGGACTAATAGCAGAAAAAGACACATTGTTAAAGAAAGAATCTTGCATGATTAGGGTTATTTTATGAAATTCCTAAATTTGAATTGTAGAATGTATGAAAGACCTACGGGACATTATAAGAAGCTGTGTAGACCATTTTAAGTTACCGTTTTACCCATTGTTGACTTGAAATATTATTACCATCATTAATCTTTTAAGGGCATGCGCTTTATTGAAATTTTGTGCAAAATTCGTTCCTTATTTGGTTGTTCAACGATTACCTTGGGGGCAGTTGTTAACAATATCCCTTCTGATATATAGAGATCTCATTTATGATATGGTAGTCCTTTCCTTCAACCATAATTTCGATTATAGTTGCTTAGTGTTGCGGTCACATTACCTTCTTGGGCTAACTCGCACTTCTTCGAGCAGAGTACTGTACCATAGGGGCATTAACGAACAAAAATGAATGAGCAACAGATGACAAGTTGAGAGCAGAGTGACTGATTGTTGATCAAGTAAGGAGGATGTGCAAAAATGAGACATCAGATGAGTTTCGAAAGAAAAAAAAGACTGACCGTTAAACATTTGATTACCGAGTATCGACATAACATTCTTCAAAAGATTGTACGTGTTTCTTGACAAAGCCATCAACTCGTGTAATTCAATCACCGTCATTAGTTCATTTAATTTGGCGTACAGAGAATAGATTTACCGACTCTATTAATCGCACATGGCGACCAACCCTATGCCTAAAAACCAAACGTACAAATCGTGGATAAGAGGTGCAGGTTCAAAGAAACATGTGATTCGGTTCCCTGGATCTTATGAAAGAAATTTTCATCCAGTGGGATCCATATTGCACGAGCTTCCCTCGGGTCCTGAGTTTTAATGGGCTCTCAAGGAACTTCACAGTAGAAATTTTGGGACTATCCGGGGTAACATTGGCTTGGAGCGGTTCATTGGATTATATTTGGCACGCTCGAAGTGATGCACTTAGGCATCTTCCCGTGTTGGCAAGATTATGTTTTTTTCTTCTTTTTTTGTCGGTATATTGGCAAGATTTGTTTAGTTGGTGATGTTTGCTCTCAAGATAATTTTATTCTTCCACGTGCAATCGGTAAATTTTCAATAAGTATTGATAAGTGTCAAACCGGGACTTTAATTTTTGGGTCTAATTGATTATTCACCAACAGTTTATATGAAATCGCCAACTCTTTTTAATATCTTACAGATTAGTGGATTTTTGTACCAATTGTTATTTGCGAAATTTACTAACATTTCGAATTTCACAAACTTTTATATCAAAAGTACCAGTTTAAATTAGAGTGATTTACCAGCATTTGTCATGTTATAAACCGACTAGTTTTAGTTTACTAAATATCACTGGAGTTGCTTACAAACGTTTAATTATACCTTTTTTATTTATTATTTATTAACTTCCAATTGAGTTGTCAATTTTTATTTGCCTTGTCTTGCAGCCCTACATCATTTACTATTCTTTTTTTAGAGTTTATTAATGTAAATTAGAATGACTCGCCAACTTTTCGCCCCTGAAATTACCAACAATTATTGGGTTACCAACTCTCATTCGATATACTTACCAACATTTTTCGATTTTTTTCTAATTTTGCCAGTTTTTCTTATCATTTACAAGCTTTTTATTTGCATTTTTTTTAGTCATGCCCTAAATTTACCAACTTTTTTAAAGTGTTTTATCAACTTTTTCTCTCTTTTCAAGTAACCCACTCGTTTTAGATTATCAACTCTCATTCGTACTATTTACCAAGCTTAGTTTTCTTTTAATCACCAGCCTTTCTTATCTTTTATCAACTTTTATTTACCATTCTCATTTACTCCTAAATTTTAATCACTCTTATATGAAAGTACCAACTTTAATTTAATTGGTTTCTTAATTATTTTACAATAGTTATCAATTAGGTACTGGGTCAACAAATTTTATTTTAGCTACTTACGAATGTTTGTTTTGTTCTTTTTTCATTTATCAACTTTTCTATTCGTTTTCTTACCTTTACCAAAAAAAAAAAAAAAATTTTCTATTTGTTGGTTAATTGGAAATAAAAGATTATAAAAGACCTAATAAATGCTTGTAATCTTATAAAATAGTTGATAATTTAAGGTGTTGATGATAAATTGAATAAAAGTTTGGAATAATAAAAGAAGGTTTTCTATTATAAAACATAAAAGGAGTTGGTAATTAAAAACATCAAATAAATATGGGTAGGTAACTCTGGCACGAGTTACTAATGTAGAATTAGCTGGTAATTCAATCATAAAGATAGCTGGTAAATAGGGCAAATACAAAAGTTTGATGAATTTATATAAAATAAATAATATTGATAAGCAACTCAAATGAAAATTGGTGACCTAAAAACTAGTCAGTAACATGATTATAGAAAAGTTGGTACATCACCAAAAAAAATTCAGCAATTTCATACAGCGGTCAATAAACTGAAGGCGATGCTAAGAAAAGTAAATGAAAAAATTGTTAGAAGATAACAGAAAATTTATTTGCTAGAAATGAGAGAAGTTGGCATTTAAAAATAAGAAATCAAACAAATGCTGGTAACCAACTTGAAGAATAGTATTTGAAAAAACAATTTAACATCAAGAAATAATTATAATACTTAATAGAAATAGAATAAAATTTGGCAATAGCTCTTATGAGGTTTGAAATTTCAAAAAAGGAGTTGGTAAATTCAAATTTGGCAAGCAAGGCAAATAGACATAGTGACTAAAAAGAAACATCAATAAATTAATGAACGCAAATAAGAGTTGTTATAAATAACTTAAATGAGAGTTGGTAATTCAAAACTAGTTAATAACTTAATTGAAGAAAAAAATTGACAAATCACTGAAATAAAAGTTCAATGGTCTCATATAATAGTTGGCAATTTTAAGGTTCTCATAGGAAAAGAGAAATTTATTTTATCAGATGTAAGGAAAATCAGTAATTTTCAATAAATCCAAATAAATGTTGGTAACTAACTCAAACAATAAGTGGTGACGCAAAAGTTGTTCATAACTTTGTTTTTTGTCAGAAGTTCATAATTTAATCAAATGAAAATCGATAATTACTCTAGTTAATGTTGGTAATTTCTAAAAAGAGTTGATAAATTTAAAAGGTTGATAAGTAAGGCAAACAAAAAGTCGATAACGTCATTAAAAAGTTGGTAAATTTAGAGAAAAAAATCAAATAAACATGGGTAGGCAATTCCATGGCTTGGTCAATCAGAAGTAGAAGGCAACTTGATGGAAGTATAATTGGTAAGTCGCAAAAAGAAAGATTGGTGAGTTCATATAGCGATTTCCCCGAAAATGTTATCAAATGAGGGAAGAAGCAAAGGGACAGATAAGACCCAAGTCTCATTGGGCCTATTTAGAATAGGCCCCAGAAGCCACCATCAGCCTTAAAAGCAGTGGAAGGTAGGGGCCTTCTCAAATGAAAATGCGAGCGGGCCCCACCACTGGCAAAGCTGGTGTCCGCCGTTTTCAGCCATCCTCGGAACTAGTCTAGGCTGTGTAGATCTAGTTGGTCATAGAGGTATGGGCCTAAGGCCGTGCGAGTGCCGACCGGAACACCTACTCAAGGCAAATGGGGTTCCATCATGATAGTACATGTCAGGCTTGATATTGGGTAGGGGCCCAATTGCAATAATAAACGTTAGACCCAAATCTTTTTGAACAATGATAAAAAAGAAAAGAAAAGAAAAGAAAAGAAAAAACCTCATCCAGCTCCTTCCATGGTAAAAAATCTAAATATCAAAAATCAAATTCTACCGTCAACATCATTGTTCTCCCCGAATGTACACCAAATCTCGCATTATTCACAATTGGAGAGAGCCATAGGCAGAGTGCGAATTTAGACTAATCATAATAAAGACTTTGTCAACCACTTGCTTTAGAGACTCATCGAACGTATTACTAAAGAAAATTTCAAACTTTCAAAAAAGTTGATGAAATCGACAACTTCTTAGATGCCAGATGGGTTATGAAGTACTCAATTGACAAAAGATAAATATGTAAAAAATATCACTACGTTGCTTGTTGAGTCTCATTAAATATATTTTTTGTTTGTTGAGTCTCATTAAATATACTTTTGGTGATGTTACACGTTTCCTCTAGAGACACTTTTTTTTTATAATGTGTACTTCTCTAATTTCAATATGTTTAGGAAAAAAAAAATTATTTCTCCGTTTATTCGACGTAATCAATACCAGAGTCACTTTTCAAGATCCTTTTCAAAGATTTTATTTTTTAATGAAATTCACGAGTGCATTTTTAAACTTTAAGCCAAATTTTCACCTTCAATCTCTTCTCTAAAACTACGGGTGCCAGCTCCTCTTAAGTTTTTCTGATTTTATCATCATCATCATCGTTTTTTAAATATACCCCATGGACAAACAACAATGGACAACAATCTCTCCTATATAAACTTAATACGAGAAAGCCTAAACATCAAGCCCTAGGCTATCAAAACTAAATAAACTTATTTGACCACATCAAGCCCCTAATATTAAGAAATCAAGTTTCGTAAATTCACCAGTGTACTTTATATGATTGATATCGTGCAATGGTATGTTATGGTAACAGCAACATTTACAAACCCCGAGAAGATGCAAATATACAATACGTAAAGCATGAATAACTAGCCCAACACATTAGAAGAATAAAGTATAATCAATCAAAAGGAAAATCAGAATCAAATTAAAAGTTGCTTTTACTTACCAGTGTCCTCTAGTTTCAATCTTCGAACGCATAAAATTAGGTGATAATGTAGAGGTTCGATAGAGAAGAGCAAAGAAGTCTAACGAAAAGGAAAATAGAGCGTACATACCTAATGTAAAAGAAATTGCGTATAAGTGAACTTATTTATTCTTGTTTGATGGTTATAACTATTCATTCTCAAATTAATTCTTCATAAAGCTATATGTATAAAATCTTTCCTACACCGCAAGTATGCTATAGTTACTCCAACAACATATTCAATATTTGGGAAAGACAGATATGATGACTCAAACAGAAAAGGCTTTATAACGGCATTTCTTGTGCTTACCCCAGAATTGCGCAGCTCCATATGGTGCCAGAGCTTTGCACGAAGACGGACTGAAAATAAGATGATGAAGGAGAACCTATAAGTATATTGGCAAAAAAAAAAAAAAACTGAGATTAGACGCCATTGCCAAAAAATCAGATGAAACTCAGTTTTTCCACTATTAATTCATCAATAAAAACTTAATATATCCTGCAACACTCGTAAAACAAAGTTTCATGATAAATCTGATTGATGACTTGTTATTGCGAAAGTCAAATGGAAATTGTGATGAGAGTGGTTTGGAAGGACTTCAGTTTCTCTGCCAACCCCTTCCATCTTTTAGATATCTTCTGTTAAGGTGCGCAGGTGCATGTCATCTCTTAATTTTTGGTGGGATTTTTATCGAGAATTATATTAGAATCGACATAGTAGAATCTCAACCTTTAAATATGTGTACCCTCTCGATTTTGGTGGCTAAGACGACAAAAAAATAGTCTACAATAGCTAGATAACACTAATTGCAGTAAACCTCACGCGAGACTAACTTCATGACTTCAGATATAATTGTACATGTATCCGTTGCGAGGCATTTGAAGAATTTGATTCCTCACCTCCATATTTTATCTCGATATATATCGCGTCCATTTGATCAAAGCGCTTTTCCTCATAATATACTGTAATAAAGTCAAAACTTTTAGCAAGCGACGGTGGTAGAGATGAAAAGATCTTCATACTAGTTGGTGTATGCAGTGATAAGTGCCCTTCAACAACAACCAAAAACCCATCTTCACTCTTTGCCCTTTAATAATTCGTGTGGCGTGCGTGAGAGAGAGAGAGAGAGAGAGAGAGAGTACCTGTGACTTTCCAAACCTTCCTCTTTGTCGAATGCAGGGAATGACTTCCATGGTGAAACTGTGTCCAGAATCCCTCTCGAGAAAGTGGAGAGGCACCCACGCGCCATCAGGCCAAGATAAGAGCTCGGCTAATTATTGAAGCAGACGGCGACCCGTCTGACCAAAAAGCGAGGAAACACAAAACAATTAGTCAAGGCGCGGTCTTTTCCTTGCGTGCGCCACCCGCCGCTACAGTCGTGGTGAGAAGAAGAAGATCGTGTCCAAATGAACACCTAGCTAGGCGTCCGTAAAACAGTAACACCGAGAGCACAGGATCCCTAGGGGAGCCTTTTTCCTTTCGATGGTTGTTACCTCGGAAAGCGCAATACCCAGGCTCTCATGACCTATTTGCAGAGTTAGGTTTTCCTTTAAACGGGGCCGTACACCATACCCACTGCAGT
Source organism: Eucalyptus cladocalyx (assembly GCA_017140615.1). NCBI lineage: Eukaryota > Viridiplantae > Streptophyta > Magnoliopsida > Myrtales > Myrtaceae > Eucalyptus > Eucalyptus cladocalyx. The sequence goes on along the minus strand of CM029517.1, from coordinate 7,842,960 downwards.
ACTTCCACGGGAGAGTGCTCAGGTATTACCCTTTTCTATTCCATCTAATCAGCAAATTCTGGAGATGAAAAAAAATAATTCAAAAAACGGAAAACGGGAGAACGGCAGTTGCTGGAATTGACGTGGCACTGGAATGAACTTGAGATCCGATCTTTGACAAATCAGGGCAAGGGGAACCATCGCTCTCTTCCACCGATTTTGGCTTTAATTCCGTGTTGCCTCTTTGTCTTCAGCGCAGAGATAGAGTAGGAGAAAGGTAGTGCGTCTTCGCCCGACGACCGTCGTGTCACTCTGGCCGTTACTAACCATGCCATCGACGTAAGTGGGTCGTGCCATCCTTGCCGCACATGTGAGTCCCCGACCCTCGGCCTCCTATATAGGATCAGGCTAATTAGATTTGGGACGCTAGCTCTTTCATCACACACCTCAATAAGAGAGTAAATCTACTCATGCAATCATACAATCATCATCGACTCTAATTTCTAATTTTTTCAAAAATATTTTCAGACTTCAAAAACTTTATAACTAATATCAAGTACAGGTGTGCAAAAAAATCGGGATCCACTCAAATCGCCCAAAACCATCTGGAACCTATGATTTTTGAGGAAATTGATCCGATTTCCGATTCCATGAGTGAATCCGCCTACTCAGACTAAGTGGAGCTATAGAATTTCACGCACCTCGCAAATCCATCTTGGAAGTCTACCTACGTACGAGAACAGGCCTGCCTCGGACTGTCGAGGAAAGTAAGAGGGGAGCAGCTCTTTTTGACTAATTGCATCCTCCTCCCAGAACACTTATCAGAGGCAAATCTCCAAGCCTCCTAGCAAAAATCTCCAGCAATTACTGCGGGAGACATATCGCTACGTTTCCGAGATCTCGTTGAGGGTTCGCCGTAAATCAGTCGTTCGCGTCCTGGCATGGTACAAAAATCCAGGAAGATGATTAATGAACAGTACATAGCCGTCCAACAGGAACCTAAAGAAGACAAAAGTGCGAGGAATGATGCCGGTCAGGCGGCATGCGCATCACAGGATAGTAGGTAATCATATAACATGCACAGTCTTTTACTATAAATAAGAACCCCTACGAAAGGATATTTATCTCAACAAAAATATCACGCACAAGTAAAATTGATGTTTGATCGGAAAGCATGAAGTTCCATATTCCAGAGAACAATGGTAAAGCCTCCTTTATTGCACTTGCTATAGCAGCATATTAAAATAGTTCATTTGCTGGACCAGAAGGCATCATCTAAGCTTGAAAAGAGACTGACTAACAGCGGCATAGTGAGTTACCCAATAATTTCGACAAAAACTGGGGTATGATAGATTTCAAACTAAGTCAGCAATTAAGAATAACCAAAAGGGTCACAGGGTTCAATAAGGTAACATGGTTATAAAACTCAGAATGGAATGGGGAATGGATTAGAAGTGGGGTGTCGCGCTTGCACCCACGTGTTCTTTCGTAAGGACCATAGCTTCATAAGGACCTCCTCAACTGCCTAAGGATTGAATATCTTAGCTCACAAACATGGGAATTAGGACTGCTGCTCTTGTAGTCGCACAAAAGTTCAGATAGTCCAACTATAAAGAATGTTCGCCAAGCATATTAACTAAAACGGCAACTACACAAATAGGGCTGGCAAAGAAACTATGATTCACTGGGAACCCGAACACATGGTAAATTGCGAGGCAATTCCTACGGAATGTTTTTTACTTTTTTTCCCTTCACTTAAACGATTCTTACGGGATGTATATTATCAAGAGAGAAAGCTCTTGCTCAATAACGGAGAAAATAGCATTCTAGAAGAACCCAGGATGCCTCTTACTTTAGTTATACATAGGTACATCTAACTTGGAAAGAGAAGAATTGTTTGCTCAGAAAGTACATATGATGCATCGCATCAGTGATGGAACGTGACAAAAGAAAAAAAGTGAAAAAAAATTCAGTAAGCAATTAAAAGCATATATCAAAGAAATCAAGAAGACTCTGTTCCTATTTCTTAGGCATCATGTCAGTACATCCAACAATTCAATCGTGATTCAACAGGCAACTTCAGACTTCAAGACAATGATGCAAGCCACTTCAACTATGAGAAGATAAATATCAATGCTTGATTAAAATAAAATTTGTCACTCACACATAGAAGAATCAGTCCCTTGCTCTACATTACATGACGGTACCTTTACTTCACCTCACCTGCTCCAGGCTGAAAGCGGCCAGCCCCTGGCAACAAGATACAGTTCGTTGATCCAACCTTATGTAGTCTGCTTCAAGAGCAGAGAGCAACGAAACCCAGTACACAAATGGAGCAGGTACTCGGGAACTAAATATATCGTGCCAATCTGAAAGGATGGAGAGAAGATCGTCGTGGCACACCAGCTGCAAGCAAATTCTGCCCATCTGATTGAACTCATTGAATCGTCTGATTTCATCAGGTTGTCCTCACAGTTAATGGCATCTCTATTTATGAAAGGCTAATGTTAAAATTTCTGCAATGAATGGAAACATTGACAAAATTATCCACATATTGCTGTCATAATCTTGACATCATAACTTTCTGGCAAGTTACTCATAAGTGTACCTTATCTTGTCCTCGAACATGCATAACTCGAATAGCATGTTACAAGCAGGAGCTACTGAAATATCGGTTCACAACAGCTAAGTGAGTCAAGATGGCTGGCTGCACATCTTATTTTTGATCCCATTGTGCAAGGCATCTGATGGAGCCTCCGTCAAAGTTAGATGGCAAGAGCCAAAGAAGTATAATGTTGCAAAAATAGATAAGTTGCTCTGTAAAATCCTGAATTCAAAGTCAATTGTGGAAATTGGCCTAAATGAGAGCCAACAATTATAGGCAGCTAACTATATATAAGAACACAACTATAAGATTCAAGGTTACTAAAATGTCGTACAGCCATGCTCAATGTTAATGCATAAACGAGACTATGCTGCCCAATCAATTGCCCTCGGGCCTGTCCAATTAATTTTCAAGACTGAAACCCTGGAAGTTCGATCAAGAGGCTCTTGAATATACATCCTTCAAAAAGCTTCCAGCATCCGCAGCAAAGAAGGTCCCTCTTTGAGTACATATTGGTTGGAAATTCCAATTGGTTTTGTTCAGAGCAATTCCAAACAGACGGAAATAAGAACGAGAATTTGCGGCCAGTGGCAGTTGGGCTGGAGTGGAAGTGCAAGCAGGGGTTTGCACACTCTGTTCCGATTGTTTCTCTGAACCAGACTACTAATTCCATATTAGGACGAAAAATGGACAACTTCCGATCTACGAAGTCCAAGCAGTAGTTACATATGATCAGATTTAGAAGGATTCTGAAACCTGCTAGTCAAACGGTAATAACTTGAGAAGAAAGATACACGGACAGAGAGCGAACTTAAGTGTGCTGCTAATTCACTAGTTGTCCTTCCACATAATAGAAGAAAACTCGAGGCATGTGAATCGGTATAGACATAGTGGAAATAATTCACTGCTCTGCAGAATACTGGATATCACAGAGAGATTGACAGAGTTGTATTAATAATCTTACACCTAATTCCCAAGTCATAAAATCGGTGATAAAACAAGCCACAGAGGGAAATTGAATAATAAACGCGAGTGCTAATGGGTGAGAGAGAGATATTTGAAATCTACGCAAAATTTTGAAGCAATCAAAGCAGTTGCAGACCAAAATAAAATATCAACGAAAGTGGAAACCATTAAAAATCAATAAAAAACTCTCACAAGGATATTGCAATGGAAGAAGCAGAAGAGGAAGAGGACTGAACAGCTAGAATTTCGTTCTGATTTGGAAAATCGCAAACAACCGGACGCAGATCTTCCTGAACAAATGCAGGTAAAGTAGAACTCTCCGTAAGCTTCCAGCAACCAGTCAACATCGTTTCATTGTTCCTAGAAGACAATCCCCCTGAACTGATCAGTCGCTATGAAGATTCTAAACGAGATCAGGCGAAAGCAGCATACATTCACAGATTAGCAGATTGCGGCAGAACAGCAGACGATTCGAAAGACGCGGAGGCGAAAACAAAGCAGCGGCCGAGAGAACAGAACCGCAACGCGACGCGCCTCGAATCTTCGATCCAAGCTTCGAAGTGATCCGTCCTAGAAGCTGCATTAAGCAGAAAAACGCTGCGGATCAAACGGAAACCGTACGGAATACGGATAGCGCAAATTCCGACGCGCCAACTCCGAAAGCAGACGATCGCTGAACGAACGAGACTACGAGAAGCTGCCGTTTATAGACGCGCAGAGGAAAACGAAGCGACGAACCGCGAAGAAACAGCGATCGGAGCGTGGAACGCACCTCGCGCCGCCAATCTGAGCTCCGACGGGGACGCCGCTAGAAAGCACTGCTCGGAGGTTGACGACGCGTCCGGAGAGGATGACGAGAGCGCCGCCGCCGCCAGGTGGTTCCCTCAGCGGAACAGTAGACGATTCAAAAGACACGGAGGCGAAAACAAAGCAGCGACCGAGATGAACAGAACCGCGACGCGACGCGCCTCGAATCTTCGATCCAAGCTTCGAAGTGATCGGTCCTAGAAGCTGCATTAAGCAGGAAGACGCGGCGGATCAAACGGAGAGCGCACGGAATTCCGCCATCGGGATTGCAACGGACAGCGAAAATCCCGACGCGGCGACTCCGAAAACTGACGATCGCGTCCGTCCATTCACGGACGTGACGAACGAACGAGACAACGAGAAAAGCTGGCATCCAACACGGAGTCGTTAGACGCGCAGACGAAAACGAACTGACGAACCGCGAAGAAACAGGGATCGGAAGCGTGGAACGCACCTCGCGCCGCGTCCGAAGGTTGGCGGCGCATCCTGAGAGGACGACGAGCGCCGCCGCCGCCGCCGCTGGAGAGCCGGTTGCCTCGGCGGAAGCGAGGTCGAGGATCGGGGAAGACGGAGGACTTGCAGCGAAGAGGGAGGGAGGGAGGCGAGGCGCGGCGTTTCGAATGGGAGCAGGACGTGATGGAAAGCGAGATAAAGGAACGACACGCGCGGGAGGGGAAGGGAGGGGGATGGTCCAGGGGCAATGCACGGCGCGAGCACGCTCGCGACGGATTGACCGTCATTACCAATCGTACGGAACGACTGCAGATAGGACAAAGATGATTGCGTTGATTTCCATAATATATTACTCAAAAATTCAAAAATCCATTTTTTATTTTTTTTTCTTTTAATTTTTTTTTTACAATTCGGGAACCGCCGTACAGTCAAAAACCGACGACGTTAGCGAAAGAACCTGCTTCCCATGGCGCCACACTTAAGTGGTGCAATTGCACACGCGGTGACTCAAACCTCTTTCCAATCGGAATGGGAGAAACGCCTGATGAATCAACGTGCCTAGCGAGATGGGTCAAAAATCCATTTATTTTTTAAGCTTCGTTTATTTAAAAAAAAAAATTATTTTTAAAAAAAAAAATTAATCACTTATATTACTTACAAAAATAAATAAATTAAAATTATATTATTATCGATAATGAAAATCATATTATTGATGAAGTATTTTAAGATATATAAGGCAATTACCGTTAGAAAAACGTGTTTAAAATCATTTATTTTTTCATGAAATAAACGGACCTTAGCTGGCGTGTTTATTCTATTATGTCTTTAAAGTATTTTCAATCAACAATTTAAATTACACTAACACGTGAAGGCGTTTGGTCTCAAATTATTAAAGTTTTAAATGATTCTGTTATAAAAGTTTCCCCAAAAGATTACTGGGACCACATTCTTCTTTTCACTTCTCTCTCGTTTCCTTTCCATGTTGATTTGACGGATAAAAATAGTTTAGAAAAAAATTTCATTGGTTTAGATAAATATTTCGACATTATGTATTTCCTGCCACCAATTAAAAAATATATAGATAGTCGTTAATGAAATTAAAATTAGCTAGCCGAGGACTCTAGTTGTTAGGTCTCAACAAACTTCTCCTGAGAAACTACAATCTAGTTTTAACACGTCATAAAATGTGGAATTTTACTACTAATATATTATCCCGTCAAATTAGTGTAAACTTTGCTTGCATAGAATCCTTTTAAAAGTGTAAAAGTTTTAATCACCTCATAATTTCATCTCATCTAGGGAAAATGACGTAAATGATTTCCAGACTATAGCCTAACATGCAATATCGTTTTAAACTTTTAGTTCATTCAATACAGTCCATGAATTTTGACCTAATATGAAATATCGTTTATGAATTTTTAATTTGTTCAATGCGGTCCTTAAAATTTTGACAAGGAAAATTGTCAAAAATATTCTAAACTTATTATATAATGGCCAATTTGGTTCTAAGCCTTTAGCTTTCCCAATTCAATCCTAAATGTTTTGATAACTTTCCAATTTAGTTTTAAATTTTAGATTTGTTAAATTAATCATAAACCCTCGAATGAATTGCATTTTGGCCCGATATCATTAATACGGCAGCCCAATCAACACTTATTGTCCTATATTCACGACAAAAATTCCAAAATTTTTAAATATTTTTTTATTGATTTTATTTCTTTCCTTTTTTTTTTAACAGATGGTCGTGAAGCCGCTAGTAGAGAGCTAGCAACCTCCACTAAACCATGGGTGAGGGGTGATGACTCCCCTACCGATCTTTGCGTGAGGGCCACAAAGCTCTTGCTATCCAAAGATAAGGCCCTTGCTAGATTTGGTGAGGGAATTAAGGGCCCTCACAGGGCACAACAAGGGCGTCGGCGCATTGCTACCCTTGATCACCCTTGTGGCAACAAGGGCCTGGGTGAAGGTCACGATTCCTTGCTTCGCCAAATCTAGTGGAGGCTCGCAAACCCTTGCCTAAGGGTCAATGACCTCGCTGGCCATTGAACTTGTCGGCCCTCGCTCGCCATTTCTTTATAAAAAGAAAAGAATCAATAAAAACAACTAATAAAAATAGGAATTTTTAAAAAAATTAATAAAATCTTCAACGTTAGTGATATTCTACCAAAATTAGTTGGAATGACTAAATAAGCAATTCATTAAAAAGTTTAGGATTATTTTGGTCAATTGTTTAAAATTTTTGCACAAAATTGACATAGTTAAAAAATTTACGATTGAATTGACAAGTTATCAAAAAGTTTAGGATTATATTAGCTTTCATATAATATATTTAAGATTTTTTGGATAATTTTCACTCTTCAATTTAGTCCTCCAATTAGATAATCCATAGACTAAAATGAATGCAGGGATATAATAACCTCGAGACTAGATTAAACGCTTACGAAAAATTTAGGAACTGTAATGAACAAATTAAAAGTTCAAGAATGATATTGTATATTGAATTAAAATTTAGATGTTATATTGAATAAATTAAATATTCAATGATGACATTTTAAGGATCACTCGAGTAATTATCCTCTAATCTAAGAACTGCAGGAGCAAAATTTACAAAAGACTGGTCAATCACGAGGCTAATGAAGCCAAATTTCTCCTTCCGCCGACCTGACCATCCCGCAAAATCCAATAATTCCAGTGGCTCCTCTGCAAGCCCGAAGATCTCCAATCGAGGAGCATGCTCGCTCCTTAATCGCCAGCAAAAGGGATGAGCATCGAGCCATTCAACAAGTAAAGAAGAAGGGCAATCCTTCGATCGAAAGTAAAGGTCTCGGTTATAAAAATGAAAGCTAAAATTAATAGTTCTAAAGTATACACTCGTCGTTAAATCTCATGGACAAAAAAAAATAAAAGAACACATTTGTTAGATACTATAACTTACCTTTCTAAATAAGTTCTCAATTTTTTGGAACTAAAAGTTACCTTCAATACCTTAGAATTTGGAATCAAAAAAGTTCCAATCAGTTCGATTATCACTATCCTAGGATTGGCTTGTGGGCCGCTGAGTTTGTCGGCCCTTGCTCACTAGCTTTGTGTGTAAAGAAAAGAAAAGAAGAAAAATAAAATAAAATAATCAATAAAAACTTATAAAATTAGAAATTTTTCAAAAAATATAAAATTTATTCACATCAACAATATTAAACCAAAATTAGCTGGAATAATTAAATTGACAATTCATTAAAATGTTTAGGACTAATTTGACAAATCATTTAGAGATTTTCAACTAAATTGGTACAATCAAAAAGTTTATAATTAGATCGACGGATAGTCAGAAGATTTAGAACTATATTAATCGTCGTATAATATATTTATGATCTTTCGGAATGGACATAATAATATCAGGACTAGATATGGATGATATTGCATATTGAATTAAAATCTAGAGATCATATGAATAAATTAAATATTCGGGACGACATTTTAGGAGTATGATCTAACGGTAGCAGGAGCAAAACTAACGGAGCACCGGTCAATCGCGGGCAAAAAGAAGCGAAATTTCTCGTTCCGCCGCCGACCTGACCATCCCCGCAATATCCAAGAACTCCGGGGGCTCCTCTGCAATCTGCCCCCCTCCATTTATAATGTCCGCAGCCGGCCCAACCGGAAGGAGGAGGAATCATTCTTTCAGTCGCGGCAGATCTCCTCTTTTTCCCCCAAGAGGAGGAGGAGGAGAAGAAACGTCACGGAACGGACCGCGAGCGAACTGAACAGAGAAAACCACCACGTGACGAGAGAAGCGGCCCCGTTTACCAAAACCCGAAAAAACCCTTCCGTCATCATTCCCAACCGAGGATTCGACGAGCGAGCGAGCGAGCTCCTTAACCGCCGCCCGGAGGGATGAGCATCGAGCCATTCAACAGGTGGATCCTTCGATTCCTCGAGGGATTCGAGTGATGTTGTGTTGTTGCTGGGGAATTTTCAGTTCGTTGGATTGGGGTTTCCTTCGATTTTCGATCAGTTACGGTTTCTGGGATTGTTGTGTTTGTTGCTCATGGTGCTGTGGATTGGGCAGGCTGGTGAAGCTCGTGGCGAGGGCGTTCTACGACGATTTCACCACCAAGGGGGAGAACCAGCCGAAGTCGGGGCGCAGCGACAACCGCGGCATCGTGGTCGTGGTGCTCGATGCTCTCACGAGGTGGGGCTTTGGTTGGTTGGTTGGTTGTTCGTGTTTTGCTTCTTTCGGGTTCTTTAGCGAAATGGTGGAGATGGGGCGTTGCTTTCGGTCCGGGGAAGTAGATGAATTGGGGAGGGTGGAGTGTTTTTGATCGATTATGCGAGAATTCGAGGTCAACTGAAGTCGAGTTAAGTTTGCGAGAGAGAGAGAGAGAGAGAGAGAGAGAGAGAGAGAGAGAGAGAGAGAGTAGGGATTGAGTTGATTGTGGACAGAATAACGGGCGAGCGCAGATTGAGTGCGATACTGTTCTGGCAAAAATCTCAGATATTGTCATTAGTCTTCTTTTGCAAGGATTGAAAGTGTAGAGTGAAGTTGTGGTGAGGCTTTTAATGATTTGGGGAGGGTGGAGTGTTTTTGATCGATTATGGGAGAATCCGAGGTCAACTGAAGTCAAGTTAAGTTTGAGAGAGAGAGAGCAGGGATTGAGTTGATTGTGGACGGAATAATGGGTGAGCGCAGATTGAGTGCGATACTGTTTTAGCAATCTCAGATATTGTCAATAGGTGAGGCTTTTAATGATTTGGGGAGGGTGGAACGTTTTTGATTGATTATGGGAGAATTCGAGGTCAACTGAAGTCAAGTTAAGTTTGAGAGAGAGAGCAGGGATTGAGTTGATTGTGGACGGAATAATGGGCGAGCGCAGATTGAGTGCGATACTGTTTTGGCAATCTCAGATATTGTCATTAGTCTTCTTTTGCAAGGATTGAAAGTGTAGAGTGAAGTTATGGTGAGGCTTTTATGATCTGCTGTAGTAAGGTATTTGTCTGTAAAATCAGTAAGTTGGATTCCGTAAATTGTGTCCGACTCTGGTAAAGCAAGGATATCTTGTTGCGGGCAAAAGGGCGTACTGAAACTAAGTTGATTTTGTGATTCTGATTTGGTTGGATCTAGTCTCTGTCTTTGCCTAGCGGTGTAAAGTGTGGTATGTTTGTTGGTTTTTCCCTTTCATGAGCGTTGGCAATTATTATTCTGTTCCTTGTTATAGACGACAATGGGTTAGAGAGGAGGATTTGGCGAAGTCTTTAAGTTTGCATTCCAAGCAACTAAGACGGACGCTTCGATTCTTGGAAGAAGAAAAGCTAGTTACGCGAGATCATAGAAGAGAGGTATGAATTTTATTCAATTTTTCCTTTTCTGGAGCCTCTAATCTTGGTATATGGCGATGGTCTTGTGAATCATCGTTGGTCCATTATGTCCTACATATGATTTTTTTGTCATTGAAGTTTGTAATCCATTGTGAAGGAAGCATTGATGATGAGTGGTGATTACATGGATGATCTGTTCACTTGGCTTTGGGTGCATGATTGTTATCCTGTAGTCTATGACTTGCATACCTTATTTTGATAGTTGTTTTTGCAACAGTTAGTTTTCTCTCCCCTGTCCTTCAGTTCAACAGGATGTGGTTGTTGTTACTGAACTGATAGAGAGAGGCCAGATAGTTTAGTTCATCTGAAGTCATTTGCCTCTTATTACTGTCTTTCCTAGTTAGATAGTTAATGCTTATTACAATTCTTGTCAAGTGAAATTGAGAAGAAAAAGAAAAATGAAAAAGAAAAAAGGAGACATCTAAAAGGAATATTTTCTTACATTTTTGGTTCTCTTTGATCTTTACTATATATATTTGTCCGGAAATAATTTGTTTTTGTAGTATCTAATTAAGTCTTCAAGATAACAGCTGACTGAATTACCACACTAGTATGTCTCCAAATGCTAATTTAATCATAGATTCTCCTCCACATGAAATATTTTACTCTCTCTCTTGATGAACAATGTAATTCTGTTGTTTTCCTGTAAATAGCATCTTTCTTTTCACCAACTACGCAGTCAATTGCCACTTAGCGGGATAAGATTGGTGGTAGTTATTTTTGTATGCAGTCGCTTGCCAATTGCAGTCATCTGTGGCATCTTGTATGAAAAACTACCAAATGCTAATCTGTGACAGTTTCTGAATCTAAAATCACTCTGAACTTCCAGATAGTAGTATATTGTTCATCTCACTTCAATTTTCAATTGGCGATATTTAACACATCTCTTGTATGTTTATTAGATGGATGAAGGTGTCTATTTATGTTCTGAAAAATCTATTGGCAATTTTTTTTTTTTTTTTGGGAGGGGAAGTTGGTTGTGAATTGAATAACCCGTGTTTGACTTATCCTGTGATTTGCACGGTCATAATTTTCCGAAATTTTGCCTTGAGGAACTCTTTCTTGTTTTATACTATACAGTGCTACTGACAGCTATTTAAAAACACTAGTCAGGCCAGTCTAGCTACCTCTGTGTTAGTTACTGAAGCTTTGACCATTTTTTGGATTTTCCTTAAAGTAAAGGCTTCCTCTGATACATTGGGCTACTCATCTCAGTACAGTATTCATGCTGACACTTAACATTTGAAGTTTGATTCTTGAGTATTCTGGTTTAGCTGCATAAAATATCATTTGTTTTGTTTAATATAGTTGCATGCGTGATCTTTAAGTGATCTTATAGAACAAAAATCATTATCTTTAGGATTTATGATTGATTCTCATTGTTTCACAGACAGCTAAGGGTGCAAAGATATTTAGTGCTGCAATAGCTGCCACAGGTGATGGTTCGGCTAAGGACGGAGAGGAGAAGATTAAGCTTCACACACACTCATACTGCTGTCTAGATTATGCACAGGTTTTGCTCATCAAACTTGATTTCAGTAACCCGAGTGCCAGAACAGGATGGGGAAAAAAGAAGACATCTTCATTTTCCCTGCTTGCTGGCTTTATTTATTTCCCTTAAGAGAGCTCTGTTTTCAATCGTCCTTTATGATTGCCTAAAAAGAATGTTTTGCAGATTCATGATGTCGTTAGATACAGACTGCATCGATTGAAGAAGAAGTTAAAGGATGAGCTAGAGAACAAGAACACAGTTCAAGAGTATATATGCCCTAATTGTAGCAGAAGGTTCTTACTGCTGCTTTTTAAAATTTTCAAGTTATGGGGGAGTTATTGTGAACATTCTGGATGGTAGCATTTTTAGAAATCTCAACTTGCCACATTATCTGTCCAGGTACACAGCATTGGATGCACTGCGTTTGGTATCCATGGAGGATGAATACTTCCATTGTGAAAGTTGCAATGGGGAGCTTGTGGCAGAGAGTGACAAGCTAGCTGCCCAAGAAGCTGGGGATGGGGATGATAATGCTAGAAGGCGTAGGCGTGAAAAATTAAAGGACACACTTCAGAAAATGGAGGTTGTTATCTTGATATATTTGTTTAGAATACTAGTAATAGTACTCTATTACTTTGAATGAATTGATTACCTGCAAGTTCTGAGGCGAATAATTTTCAATGGCAAATTGGTGGCTGACTTTTACATGTCTTAGCTGTAAAGGTTTGCAGTGCCTCCTATGAAGAATTGTGGTTGGACTACATTGCTAGTTATTTTTTTTAAAAATAATTTGTAAACTTTAGAGAAACACAGATCCTACTAAATTGAATTATCTTTGTCACTAGCTTGATGTTCCTTAGGTTGTTGAACTTGGTGTATTAACTGTAGGCTAACTCTGAATCTGTATGCTCTTACAATTGATTCGCATTTCGATGTACTTTTTTTTTCCCCAAACATTTCGTATGCTTCTGGGAACACTGCTTTTGTATATTTTTAAAACAGCTACGAGCAATTGCCTGACTTCACTGGGAGGGACATAGACTAACATAAGTTAAATCAACGTCATAAGAGATTACGAGTTGAAGATTTTTGCGTTGTTATGAGTTTGGGATCTGTTATTCAATGTGAGTCCAGTTAGTTTTATGCTTATCTAATGGGATCCTGTTTAGTCAGGACACCTTGTTAGTGGAGTCGTAGTTAACAAAATGTCTTTTGGATGTGAAATATATGCCTGAGGGACCTATACACAGTTTTCCATGAAATTATAATAGATGATAAGTGATTGGAGCGAAGCTCTTCCTTATTGTGGCAAATGTTTGCAAACTTATCTGTAGCGCTGCATGCTTCACATATGCAAGCATTTAGACTCTTGCTTACTGCAATAAATCATCTTGAAACTTCTTACAGTGTATTGTCTACATGATCTTGGTAAATTTTGATGAATCAAGTTGATTATCTCTATGTTTGAAGAGTGATAGTTAATGCTGATTGTTTCTTGTTTTTTGTAATTTAAGTATAAATCCTCTAGAACCCTTCCTCATATTGAAGTCACTGAGGTGACTCCAGGTACAGTTGAAGCCACTGATGGATCAACTTAGCAGAGTCAAAGATCTGCCAACTCCAGAATTTGGAAGTCTTCTAGCATGGGAAGCTCGTGCACATGCTGCTGGTCGTGGAGGAAGTGGTGATGCTGGTGCTAATGATGGCTCTAAATCCTCCCAAGGATATGGTGGAACACCAATGCCGTTTCTTGGTGACACAAAGGTTGTTTACTTCTTGTTGCTTTTTTCTTTTATGATATTGAAAATGGGCTCTTAGAGCATGTAGTTGTCTGCTTTTTTTAGCTGCAGCTCTGAGCTATCTTTGTTATGTGTCTTTGGCCTGAAATTGTTACACCAGTCTGTCTATAACAGCTAATTGATATTTGGTGCTTGGCCTCTTATTAATTCCTGTTAAATGCTATAAACTAACTAGATGAGAGATTTTTAAGTAGAACCTCTTCTATCAACCTACTGGTGGAATTCAGAACTTGGCCTGCTTAAAAGCATGACTGAGGATAGATCTATGCCAAGCATGGATGAGTTAACTCATCACTTGAGCACTCTTTTTGCCATTTCTTGAGCTATATCTCATTTGGAATCTAATTTTTGGTCACTGTTTTGGGTATAAGCTTCTGATTATGCCTTGAGTGGCTCATCAAGTTGTTTTTCACTTGGTAAGCAATCTAGTTCTAACCTTATTTGCAGAATTCTTCTTATGTTTTATCCAGGCCTATCAGTATTGTGTACTTTTTATCTGACTGGATCTGCATGCAGCTGTATTCTGGTGATAATATAGAAGATTAACCATATTCTCTTTTTTCTTTTTTTTTGGGTACTTTACCACCTCAATGCAATTATTCATATTGTGACTCATGGACTGAACTTGGCAGGTTGAAGTTTCCTTTGCTGGTCTTGAGGGGAAGGAAGAGGATGTCAAATCTGAAGCAGCAACTAGTACACCTCAGAAAGTTTTACCACCATGGATGATTAAGCAAGGAATGAACCTTACAAAAGAACAGCGTGGAGAGGTTGGGGAGGAATCAAAGATGGAGGGTACTTCAACATCCTCTCAGTTGTCGGATGACAAGAAATCGACTGTCCAGAGTGATGATAAGAAGAGCATACAGGTTTGGGCGTTTTTGAATTGCCCATCGTATTTTACAGTATTACAGTCATTGTCATTGTACTTAAGACAGTGTTGAACCTAACTTTCTCTATCCAGGATGAGTATATAAAGGCATACTACGCTGCTCTTCTCAAGAAACAGCAGGAACTGGAAGAATCTGCAAAGAAGCAAGAGCAACTATCTGATTCCAATATCGCCAATGGTCATTCTGATACATCTTCCTCCCGTCAAGTGGGCATGAAGTCTAAACGCGATCCCGAGGAGGATGTTTGGGAAGAGGCTCAATATGCAGGTGAGCGGTTGGGCCATCGTTCTTTCAATTTCTCTGCCTTCATAGGCTACTGCTGGGGTCAAGCATCTATAGTAAGGGAACAAGATAGCTACTCATTTTGAGCCCACATAAAAAAGACTAATTTAGGTTAAACTGATGTCGAGTTGAGTTGAGACCTTCTGAAAGCCAAGAAATTGTTCCAGTGCAAATCGTGCGTGTTGTGGTTCCAGCTCATAAATATGTTTTGTAGATCTGCATAGTTTATAGCATCAGCATGTATATCGATCTATGTGATGATGTTTCCCTTATGATCACTTCTCATTGAAACTGGTGCAGTTAAGTCCTTTCTATGGTTTTTGGTGGTAAACTTTGATTAAGGTCCCACCTATATAGCTGACTCAGGTTTCATTTGTTTCGACTATGAACGTGCTTCTGTTTTGCATCAACACAGGAAATACAAGTGAGAGCTACAGGGTTGGTGACTTGAATGTTCAAGCGGATGAGTCGGGTGAGGACGATGATGATGTGGACTGGGAGGAAGGTTGAGAAGGGCGTCCCTCCTTTTCTCGGCTAGCGAACTTCCCTTCCTGTCAGTGGCGTGATTCCATGGAGTGTTGTACTCTTGTAGCCCACATTATTTTTCTGAAGATCCGACAAGATTCGTTTGGTGGAAGATGTTATAAGAGTCATTGCATTCATTGTTCTGCTCAGGAGCCTCGAATCGTGCTCTCGACTCGAGGCATGAAGAACATACATTACATCGTGTCATTTTTTACCGACAACAGGAGAAATGTATGACCTTGACATGGATTCCCTGTTCACACACCCGGATTTTGGAAGTGTAAGACTATTTAAGACTAAACAGATAGATAGAATGAAGCCATTTATGATTGACCTGTGCATGAAGTTCCTGGCTCTTCCCAGTTCAGATTAGTCATTTGCTCGATCCGGCTTTTCATGTTCCGGTGCCGACGCAAAGTGGGTGTGGTTGACTTACTTTCCGAAGTTGGTCACGCAATGATTCAACACAATTTCTCGATGTGGCCAACTACTCCATTTGACATTTCATGTTCGGAAAGCCTTTTCCATCGGGTGGTGGAGGTGGTGGTGGGTGTTCGTCCCGATGCAAACCGCTCGCACTGCCGAGTCAACTCGGTCTCCCACGTGCAGCTCAGCTCATTGCCGACTCTGCCATTAAACAAATTGTTTTCTCATGTGAAATCTACCCATCAAAAGAGCTTCTCGATGCTTGCTAATCTGCCCCTTTCGTATCCGCAATATACGGCCATCCAGAGAGGGGAGACGAGTCCCATTTTCAACCGAGTTAGCTTAAACCGGGGAAAAAGCGGTGCGGAAGAGGGAAGAGTCTAAAGGAAGCAAGTGATTCCTCCCATGCAAAAATAACGTGTCCCAACACACCCGTAGGCTAACACCGAACCCCCCCTTCCCGTCCTACAACTAATATAAAATCACGGTCAAGACCGCGTCACGTACCCCTTTTTTAATAATCGATCTCGTCCCGGTGCTCTCCTACTCGGGACTCGCTCATCGACTCGGATTTGGGATAGGAAATTGTACTGTGGTTTAAGCCTTCGAATCATGTCGAGCAAGATGGGTATCGCTGGATCAAGGCTGTCATCTTCTATGGAGCTCGAACGTAGAGTTGCTTCCGAAAGCAAACTAAAGCTTTCGTGAAATCAGGGAGTTTCTTGTTGACGCACGTAGGTACCTAAGATCAAAGACTTGGCTCGATCCCCTGTTTTTCCAATTCGAGACAGCAAAAGTGTCGTATTAGGATCCTGTCTCCTTTCTTCAAAGTCACTCTTTCCCCCCGCTTACCTATCTGTACGAATTATTTCGCATATGACGACATCGCATGCCCAGTCTTTCAAATTCCATGAGAGATTTTCTAAGTCGCCTTTTGATTACATCCGTCCATGTCCCTCCTTAATCTTCCTTTCTTTCCTTCTTTTCAATATAAATGGGTTGGAAGAAGACTGACCAAAATGCTGAATTTTGGGTACCTTTGTTTCCATGCACAGCATTTTAATATGATGGGGGTCTCTAAGCTAGTTTGTGTACAGCAATGTCACCTACTTAACACTCAAACTATATCTATATTTTTGCCCCTTTTAATAAATCACAAGTATATAAATATAAATAAATGAATCCTTATGTCCTCGGTCGTCCCAACATATATATAAATCAAGGTTTGACATTCTACTACCGATTAAATGCACTCCCCCTGCCAATTCCTTGAACGTAAAGCAAGATCCGTTGGAAGGATTGTCGACAATTCCTTGCTCCCTCTCCGCATCATTTGGACCTCATTGCTCTCTCTCTCTCTCTCTCTGTTTGAACAATTTTTTTAACCGGAAGGGTGGAGTTAAACCTCAGAGTCTCATGGAAGCAAGCACCACTTCCATGTCAACCCATCTCCTCCACCATTTCTTATGCTATAGTCTAGCTCATTCAAGCTGTCATCTCTAGCTTCCACATATAGAGCTTCCTCTCCCTCTCTCCATACACACAACCTCCTCCTCCTCCTTCTTCTTCTTCTTCATCTTCATCTTTATCTTCATTTATCTAAATCTCTCTAAACTCCAACCTTTTCATCATCTCTCTCTGGCAATCACCATTCCATAGTCTCTCCCCAACTCCATGCATGCTCTCTCTTGCCTCCTCTCTTTCTGCCATGAAGCTTCCGAGACCCCCGCCGGTCCATAAAGCCATTCTTTGCCTCGCTTTCCTCTCCCTCTTCCTCCTCTTCCACGGTTGGTGCAATTCTTCCTCCCAACCCAGGAACCAATTGAGCTGGAGCAACAGGAGAGCGCTGGCCAGCAAGTACGATTTCACGCCGTACCTCCGCCACCGTCAACGGCATCATCATCATCGCCGTCATCAAACAGGGCACGCGCCCGTGGTGCCAGGGCCGCCTGACCCGTTCTACGGGGCAGAAAAGCGCCTCGTCCCGACCGGTCCAAACCCATTGCACCACTGAGAGAGAGGTTCTTTTATTTATGTACTATTCATACGTCTTTGTAATCAATTCTAGTCATCTTTGTTCATTCTTGACCAAAGAGATACTATGAAAGAAAAAGCACATGTGCAGCAAACCTTAACTTTTTAGGCATCTCTTTATGTTCCTTTACATCCCCTTCATGATGACTAGAAGGTGAGTATGGAGATAACCCTCGATTTTGATCCCTGGTGTTATCAAATTATATAGAAATATCTGCTGTAATATCATAATAGCAATCATCATTTTTCTAGATGGCCATCATTGAGCACGTCTTGATTTTCTTTTAGACCTACTAGTCAGCTTCGGTTCCTGCAACTTCTTTTCATGCCTCGCTGATTCACATGCGCACTACCCACATGCATCTTCAAGATCATGCCGGGAATACTTTATTCAATAAAATAGCAGATATTCAGCAATAAAAAAACGATGTGCGTAGCTGAGCGGGCACGGCATTTCAAGAGACGGGTAAATTTGGAAAACGAAGCTTGGATGGCGATGGCATCAGAAGCTCCGGGGAGGAGGGACTTCTCACATGCTGCCAAGCGTACAAGAGAAGGGTTGACTTTCGCTTTCGTTATGGCCAACCGGAGTGCTGTACTGCTAAGAAACTTCTGAAGGAAATCTCCCCATTTGATTATAGTTTTTTCATGCTTTTTGCTTCATCTTTCAGCTAGATAGCATCGGATCCTATGATACTCCCGAGGCGTTTTTCAAAACCAAACCCGATGGCGATTCGTCGTATTGACAATCCAAAACTTCACATCATTTCAACATCAAAGTTGGTGTGGTGTTAGTGCTCTGAAAACGTCAAAACTGCTGGCTTTCCCCAGCAGATTTCACGTCGACTGTGGATCGAAGTTGATGCGTTCTTGTGGGTCTTTTTGGGCAAATCCGCATGATCAGTCTTTCCAAAAGAGAAAGTTCATGTCCATGGTTGAAATTTCAGAAATCTGCACTGTTGCGGTTCTGACTTTGGCCTGCCTCGCTAGGCATTATTGGTGAAACTGTTGGCTTAGGATTACCGGTTTGACTCCCGAAAATGTCAGTGGCGACACCACTTGGGGTTGTTCTCTCCTCTTAAATAGAATGATCGGGTGAAGATTCCATTAAGGAAAATTTAGGGAAGATAATGGATTTTCTAAAGTTTAAATTCGCTTGATCTAACTTTTCCTTGTTCTCCTATGTCGTTTAAGAACACTGCAAAATGCTACAATCTTGTGTTTTTGGTCATATCTTTCATAAATCTCCATTTTTTTAACTTGGGTGGGACAGTTTGTCCAAAAAAATAAAAATAAAAATTGCTGTTAAAAATGCTAAACGCAGTAAATCTGATCATTGAGTGGGGCAGCTCAATGCCTTTCCCCGCTTTAAGCCGAATTGACCCAAAGGGCAAGATGAGTGGGTCAGGGCAAGCCTGCCAAGCCATCCCTTTTTTGGACCGGTCTGAATCTGAGACGAGAGTCGGTGCACGTTGTACCTCAAACTTTCAACAAAAAGTTCATTTTACTTTCTCAAACTAGCTTTTTTATACTCAATAATAAGGACATTAATGCAAAATCAAAGAAAAAAGTTGCACTTTATCCCCAGAAAAGCATATACATGGTACATGCCAACGGAAAAAGTTGCTGGTAATAACGAGTATACCAAAGTTGAAGTTCGTACGTGCCCCAATCTGAATTCTTGTTTCCTTCTTCAGTCATGGGCTACACTTGCGTGAGGATCTTTCGGATCTAGCCAAGCCCGATCCGTTCATCGGCCGATCTACTATGAAGTGCTGCAATTTATCGACTGCTTCAAACAAGCGGTAGTCACCCATTTTACAGCTATACCTAGTACCCAAAAAGCACACTCATTGTTATAACCCCAAGCATTTGAAATACTAATGATGAACCATCAAATAGAGCTCAACTGCATGTACAGAAGTCAGAAATTTGAGATGTTTCAGCCAATGAAGAACCCAACTGACGGTGGAGTCTGATCACTATTCACCGTATTGTATAATCTCTAACCATGATTAGCTTTACTTCACCGTTCTTGGGCTGGTGGTTGGACCTATTTGGGCAGGCTTCTTTTGGAGACAAGGACAGCAGGAAACATTTGGGCTTGTGGCCCAATACTGAAACTTTTCCGGGTCTAATAACCTTTTAGTTGGTGCCGAGAAGTGGCACCGCCGCGTCTGCCTCTGCGGTCGTGGCGGCGGCCCAACCACACCAGTCGTCGTGTGCCGTCATCAAAAGGTAAATCGAATAGAAGGCACTATGTTAGACAAGTGGCGGTTCACTAAGGTCAATCGGACCTAGTTGTTCCGACAAGCATTGAAAAAATTTGAATCGAATTATGACTCGAAATATAATCCTTTGGGTGCAGTTGTTCTTCGAGCTCCTCCTGACCATTCCGACTCAACGTATGTATATATACTACCGAGACCAAGTACATCAACGTTTATGACTGATCGGGTAATTCTGAAAGATAAAAGAATGGAAGGAGAGAAGGGACATAAGAACTTGGTATCAAGAGAGGATGGTGATTTATGACATCTTACCCCCATAAAGAATATTCCCAGATGGAGAGGATAATCAAACGCTCAATGATATCATCACACAGAAGTCATTATCCAGGAGAGCAAGCAATGCGAATCTGGCCTTTTGAGCGTCACGCTAAGGGCAATTTCATGCATTATAAGACTCAGTCTGATATAGTTGTTTATACCATCGTCTATGATCATCTCATTCTCAAGCTTTAATAATGATGATGAAGATCAGCAGATGCTCTTCGGATCAGCAGATGCTCTCCGTATCAGCAGCTGACTTCTCATGCATTCCAAAGAAAATTTCAATTGCTCTTTGGCAAAGGGAAAGAATCACAACTTATATAAATTGACGTCCCTCGAAAACGAAAGGTTCTATAGATGCTTTAAAGTAAAAGTGTTAATGGTTTGGTTTGGTTCAAATTTTTTGAAAACCCCAACTAGACCAAATTGTTTGGATGTGTATCTGCTTTGAAATGAATCAAAGACTCAATTTGATTTGGTTGGGCTCAGTTTGATTTTTCAGTTTTCTCTTTTTATAATGTTAAAAAGAAATTTAGTGACAAATGAAGAGAAATTGTTTAAATTGTAATATTAAGAAGAGGGGCAATTTTTAGTTTGGTTCAGTCGAAACTATCCAAATCGGAAAAAGTTATTTTTTCATTTTTTGAATCAAAACCCAAACTGAATTAAAATGCATGAAATTTCAGTTTCGGTTTCTATTCTATTTTCCGGTTCGATTCTGACACCCCTATTTATAAATACGGTATTTCCATTAGCCAAAACAAATCATCTAATGTTAAGCGACATCGGCTTAAAGTAAGAAGAAGAAAAGACGGATAAAGTTCGTTACTTAGACACGTGATATTTAATTTGGATGAACAGAGACATCGTATCCAGACTTTGCAACGTGACCAACCAATATCGGAAAAGCTTTTCGTTCCAAATCAACTCTCAGTGCTCAACTCAATCTGGAAACCTTATCTTACTAACCACGCGTAAGAACAAACCAGGTTCATTATAATAATGTGGTCATAAAGTGCGATCTCTATAGGTAAATCACCAACCACAAAAGCCAATTGCGAAATCATTTTATTTTATTTTATTCTAACATTGAGGCCAAACTTAGAGCCAAGTGGAAAGGCAAGAAAGAGTTCAAGTAACATCATTGCGCCACTGGCTTTGGAGTTTGTCTTACGTCATTCTGGCAAAGCCACCTCCATTAAACTAAAGCCTACCCCTCATTCATCCTTTTGGGATTTGCCCCCACTTAAGGGCAGAAGCTAAATCAATATGCGAGTCCACTGATGCATGATTATAGCACTTTTGAAAAAATTGTCCAAAAATTTCAAAATTTATTATTTTTTTTGATTAAGTCATAAATCATTTTATATTTTGTCAATATCAAGTCAATTTTAACTAAAATTTTCAATTTTGCTAATTAAGTCATAAATTATTTTATATTTTATCAATTAAATCTATCAAAAACTTGTCAAATTGTTTTAATTTTAACTAGAAATCATTTTTAAATAATTTTATTTTATTTTCCACGTTGATTTTTTAATTATTTTTTATTCAATTTTTAAAAAATAGATTTACAAACAAAAAAGAAAAGTTAAAATTTATTTTTAAAAATTGTTTAAAAAAAAGAAAATAACATCGATGGTTCTTTTCCCATTGCTTTATAGGCCGGCGAGGCTGATCTTAGCGAGGCTCGCCTAGATCCGGCGAGCCTTGTCGGCCCCAAGCGAGGGCCAATGAGGTGTTGCTTAGGGCAAGTGACAATCATCGTGCCCAGATTTTCGCCGAGCTCGGGGAGGGTTGCTAGTCTAGTTATCTTAGTCCTTCTTATTTGATTATTTTTTAAATAAAATTTGACTTTTATTTTCTAATTTTTAATTCTAATTTAAATAAAATAATAATTAAAAAATCCATGTGGAAATTGTTTAATTTTAAACACCAATTTTTAATAGAAAAAGACTAACGAGGCTACAAGTTTTCAAAATTACACTTTTTGCAAGTTTTAGGAAAAAAAAAGTTTTATATTTTCTCATGTTTTCTATTCTCTCGTTATCTTAGTACTTCATGCGTTTTTAAGCATAATTATCTAATAAATGCATATCTATTATATTTGGGGAAGGTTTGCATAGAATGTTAATGTTGAATATGTTCATTTGATGATGATTATGTGAAATGATGCAATACATATAATGTTGATGTTGAATATGTTCAATTGGTGATGGTTAAATGAAATGATGTGGTGCATAAGTATGGGACTTAAATTATCAACTATCTTTCTATGACTTCCAATTAAATGATAATGGCTTAGCATGGCAAGAGAAGGAAAGTGCATGTGTTGAAGTGCATGTAATAATTTGTTTATCATTAATTGCATAAGAAATGAAATAAATATTGTAATGCATATGATAATTGTCATGTAATGATGTGTATGTCCTTGATGCTACTTGATTAAGATCTTTGCTACGCCCTATTTGCAACTAAGCAAATTCCCTCATATAGATAAGACTATGAAATTAGTTGGATGTTCTACTATATATGACAGTTCTCTATAAGGTTGATATGATATGAAATCCTATTATGACATGACTCGTGTAGTCATGGTATGACATAGCCCTTGTGGTCATAGTATGGTATGGCTTGTATGGTCACAATATGATATGGCCGATATGATATGCCTCTTGTGGTCATGGTATGGCATGGCTTGTGATCGTCATCATGCGAATGTACAGTGGTGTATTTATCCTCATTAATGTATAGGACATCCGTGATGAATTGGCTAAAGTGTGACAAATGGTATGTATGATTCTGTCCCCTATGAGTTAATGGTGACTATACTTCATTAGTCGAAATGTCTCGTGAATCGAAAAGGTCCTGGCCAATAACATGTATGAATTCACTTGTGTGTATGGTAATGAACTCCAGTGATAAGTATAAACTTGCCTATATATATTTCTGTGTATTATTATAAAATAATACATCATTTGCTTGTTTTTGAGTGAATAGACTTGCAATTTTGTTAATAGTTTTCACTAACATATTATGATAGTAAAGATAGAGTATTTGTTTATAAATTTATTATACATGGAGAGTATTTGTTTATAAATTTATTATACATGGTTTGTATTACTTTAATCTCATGTTATATGTTGGTACCAGGTTGAGTAGTAAGCTGATTTTCTACCTTAGAGATTTCATTTATTGAACTTTGGCTCACTCTTTATTTTTCAAATTTGTAGGATAGTCCACGAAAATTTTATTCTACTTTCATATGTGTAATCATAATTATGAGTATAAATGAAAATAATATGTGCTGCGCGTGTTCCAGAGCATTATAAATTTCGTGGACCTGATGTATATGACTTGAGGCCATACCATCCCATTGAAAATATAAACGTGCATCATGCGTCTTTGCATAATATGATACATTAAAGTATCTCATCTATAAGAGAACTGATAATTAGGTGATTAATTTAACTAGAGATTAATCAAGAGTGTAAGCAAACGAGCCTTGGTGGTTAGGATATTTGCTTACACAGCAACTAGAGATTTGGGGAAAATATGTGCGGCGTGTTCCATTTTGAGGCGTTATAAATTTCGTGGACTTGATATATATGACCTGAGGCCGTACCATCCCATTGAAAATACAAACGTACATCATGCGCCTTTGCGTAGTATATCATACTATAATATCTCGTCCGTAAGAGAATCGATAATTAGGTAATTAATTTAATTATAGATTAATCAAGAGTGTAAGCAAACGAGGCCCGATGATTAGGATATGCAGCACCTGGAGATTTGGAAGGTAACCTACCACTTGCCATCATTGGTTCAGCGAGAAATACAACGTTTTAAAGTGGGGTGATCTGGATCATGTTGGTACGCCACCACCAATCTCTCGACGACCGGTTTGCTCGAAAGGCCCCCCTCCAAAGTCTCTCCACAAGTCAAATCCAACTTCGATGAATCAGGCACGAAATACATAATTATGGGTTGTACAGTGATCTGGATTTGGCACTGAATATGAAGTTGATCTGGATAAGCAGTGTTTACTGGTTAAGCCCTAATGAGACGTAATGCAATCCCACTTTGATGACCAAAAAGAAGAAAGATTGTACAAGCACGTATGAGAAAAATACAATGGAGGGCGAGACCCTTCCCCATTGGAAAACCTCAGCAGGCTGGTTTTTTTCACTTTGTCAAACCCTAATTGATTGGAAATGTGACTTCCAAGTTTAGTCCTCCTTGATTATCTTCATTAGAATAATTTTGTACTTGGAAGATTTTTGGGGAAAGCTAGCTGGCTGCCACAGCTTACGCAGGGAGAAAAGGTCTTTTTTCCCCCCCTAATTTGAGGCTACTAGCATAGAGAGCCGGCAACTTGAAGAGTCATGAAAGAATATGCCAGTCCCTAAATCGATTGTCTAGACCTTTGACTTGTGTTTGTGGCTCCCATCCGATGCAATTTGCATGCAGTTTATGCGATTTGAATAGGCGATCTTTAATTTCTAAGTCGAAATCTTGGAGTTCTAAAGGAAGTTTTTGTTTTTTCACCCTGATCGATAATCGAACAATTATTCTGCGACAATTGAATATATTAATACTGCATATGCAAAGTTTATCATGCAAAGTGATCCGACGAATTTCAAAAGTGCATAGACCAACCGTATGCAATATCCAATAAAAAGACCCACCTACACTAGTTTTTGAAAATCAATCTTGTAATATAGTTTTGGATGCATCCATTGATAGTCAAATTGATAATGCGGAGGCGAAAAAAGGGCAGGCGACGCTACTGACCAATGCCGAAGGAAAAATCCATCCTATTATCAGCCTTAGACCGTGTCACATTGACAATCAAGTGATGCTTAAATTAATGCCAATATTAAAAAAAAAAAATGGGCCATTCCACCCCTTAATATAAAATGTAAGTACTCCCATCATGTTAAACCTAATCATGAGTAGAACTTGGCATAAGACCAGGTCATTAGTCAAATTAATTACATTATTTATTACCTAATCCTAAATTATTTCTAACCTTATGAGAGATGAAAAGTTAGCTTTCTATGGTTACCAAAAAAAAAAAAAAAAGTTAGTTTCCTACTTGTAGAAAAGGAGTAGTTAGCTTCTATTCTTTTAACTTCTCTACACGAGATATGTTTCTTCTATATTCTATTTTTCAAAAGCAAAACATGTAGAGACAATTCACTCAAAACAAGAATAACACTATCGAGTTCATGATGAAAGGGACATACCACCGAGGGACCATTGGTTAGGGCGAGACTGCCGTGACGGGCCTATGGAGTCGCTCTCTTTCGGGCATTGATTAAGTTGTGTTACGGGAACATCCCAATGAATCCGAGAGTACTGTGATACTTGATAGGACGTGAACCATTAACACATAACCGTGGCCCTCTTTTCTTCTAAATTTACGTACTTTCATTCCCTCAATATGCAAGAAATCATTTGTAGCTTTTGGTAATTCTAAAAGGGCAAAAGATTTGGTCGTAGATTAGTGGACCCATTTGAAACGAGGAGCACACAAATTGGGCAACTTGGGAAGCTGCCGAATTTTGGTCCTTAAACATTAAAGATGCGAAGGAAGAGAAAGATCGCGACGCACCCACGCGAGCCCACCATCTGGACAATAAAGAAAGAAGGCATGCTTCGAGGTTGACTTGAGATGTCGACCTCATCCCATCCCCTCCGTTGACTCGGTCACCACTTTGCCCCTCCGAGTTCGTGCCCCAAATATCGCCGTGCTCAGCGAATGCCCCCAGCATTGTAGGGTATTTTAATAATTTGCCTTCCTGATGTTTCGATATTTGCAATTTGCCCCCCCTGAGTTCCAGAAATCCATCGCAACGCGTCTTCTGACGTTGATTCCGATCAAATTTGCTCGGAGCTCTGAGCACGTGAAAGCATGTAATTGATTAAAAAGGCCAACTTTGTCATATAGGTGAATACATGTACAAAAGTAGAGGAGTAGTTCATGAAAATAATGCTAGTGATAAAATGTGACTAAAGTTCTAGTGAGAATTGACTGGAGTCAACGCCGAATGCACATACAGCGTAGTTTCAAAAAATATGTATTAATAATCAATATTGTTACTTATTTTGAGATTTGGTGATTCTTTTAAAAATTTAAGTTATTAGATGAAGATGTAGTTTTAATCTTTAAGTATTTTATTATTCCTCATCACACTTAATCCGATCTTTATGCCTAAATTTAAGCGTGGAAATATTTCATTAAGTGAGTTTAGTGGTAATATTATTAACTGTTCTAAAAGTTTATGCTATTAGATAAAGATAATGTTTTAGTATTTATATTTTAATCACTCTCATACAAATTAGGACTAGTTGATTCGATCTGATCTAGTTCCTAGATTTCCGAGATCGAGAATAGAACTCGACTAGTCCTGGAACTAGGAACTAGACCGATTGATCTAGTCCGGTATGGTTTGGTGGAACTAGTAACATTGCTGTTTTGGGCAAAAAATAAAATGAAAATGAGAGAAATTTGGAAGAATTATGGTTTGTTTCTTAATAAATTTAAAAATATATATTATATATATAAAATTAATTAGTTTGATTGGTCCGTTTTTCGGTCCGGTTCCCACTTTGGAACTGAAAACCGGATCAATCCGCCATTGGTTTCAAAAGTGGGAATCCGGAACCGAATTGACTACTCTCTTTGGGAATCGCCCAAAATTGATCCGATTCTCGGTCTAATCTAGGCTATTCCTAATACGGATAGTTGTTGCCATTACCCATGATTATATATGTTAAAAGATTATGTGCAGCTGTTGGTTGTAATGTCAAAAAGATTATCTTGGAGTGAATACTAATCCCGGGGGGGTGGTGTGTGTGACATTGCCACCAACTTTGAAAAGCCGGGGGTAAAGTTGCAAGAATATAAAATTCAATGGGCAATTTGCCACGATCTTAAAAATTTTGGGCACAAAATGGAAGTCTCCCCGTCAGTGCTAATGGTGCGTGGAATACCACTTATATCTCTGGTGCTTCGCTTCCGTGTGCTCTTGAAATTCACCTATCCCAATCAGGCCCGGACACGTGGAGCCTACCTGGCAACATTTGTGGCCTACGCCGACTTCCACCCACATTTTAACGTCTAATCCTTATTGCGGTCGAAGTGGCACTGAATTTCTCCATTAGGTTCCCGACCAATAATCCATTGTCAAAGCACCGATAAAGTAAATAAAGACCGACAAAACAATTATTGAGACACCTTGAAGGGAAAATACTGGAACAAAAAAATAATAATAATAAAATCGATAGGCCCCCACTTCCCAAATTTTACTTTATTTGAACCTTCATAAATGCTTAAAAGAGAATTTTTTTGCATTTATCATTTACGATCGGAACGTTTTTAGTCGCAATGATTAATCAAAGAGTCAAAATTAAGGCTAGGAACATCTTAATTGTCAATCTACTTACTAACAAAGTAAAAGAACTAATTTTTTCCTCGGTTAAATTTCACGTGTCATTCCTAATCCGATTTACATATAAGATGAGGGTATTAAAGCATTTGGTGTCACTTGTCTATTAAATTCTCATATTGGACTTTTTGAGATTGTTGGATTGGCTCGGCTCTTCTTAGGAAAGAATTTTAATGTAAGCATCACCAGTTAAGTTGGCAGTTGGGCACAAGATTTAGAGAGCCCCAAAAATCAGAGTCAACACGCACCAAGAAAAACGCAGCTCCTGTTCGTGTCGTTTTTATAGCGTTGTTTGGTATGTGATTGTGCATTAACTTATTGCCCCCATAAATGCTTAAAAACATACGGATAGAAAATCAAAATTCTTTTTTTTTTCTAAGAAATGATTTTGTTTTATCGAAAGAAATTAAATAATAAATAATTATAAATTATTATAGATACCACTTTTTTTAAAATTTGTAGGTCACCACAAGCCTTATTCTCATAGTAGCCTTATGATTATTCACATTCCTCTAATTATATCCACGAAATCGCACTAAATTAGTAAATAAATCCTTCAAGAAGGTGGAGTCGAACCGGAAGCACCGGTTATCGCCGGTCACCTACACCCTTCTTATTTCTCTCTCTCTCATTTCTCCTATATATATATATATATATATATAACACTCCTCCGTTCAAATCCAAACCTAAACTCTTCAACCTAATACTAGTCTCCCCTCCGCACTCTCCATTTTCCTTAGCGTCGATTCGCTCTGCTTCTCCGGCGCCGGAAAATGGTCCAGGCTCAGGGGGAGCAGTCGGAGACGGACTCCGTCGCCTCCCATCACCGGCGCCTCGGCCTCGGCCTCGTCGTCTCCGTCTCGGCCCTCGTGTCCCTCTGCGCGAAGAAGGCCGGCCAAGTCTCCAAGAAGCTCGCGCACCGCGGGCACGACCGGTGCAAGTTCTCGCCGCGATCGCCCTCGTTGGAGGCGGCGGCGGCGTCGCCGCTGAGGCGCCCGAAGAAGCTCCTCTCGAACATAAGCAACAAGGCGATCGCGTTCGTGCACAGGGGCAAGAAGGGCCCCGGCCGCGGCGGCGGCGGCGGGGAGGAGTCGGAGGCGGAGTCCGAGGAGTTCGGCTTCGGGGACGGCGGGGTGTGGCAGAGGAACATCCTGATGGGGGACAAGTGCCAGCCGCTGGACTTCTCCGGCGTGATCTACTACGACGAGAGCGGGAAGAAGCTCAACCAGGTGCCCGTCCGGTCGCCGCGCGCCAGCCCCATGCCCGGGTACCTCGCCCGCGCACGCCCGGCGGAGCGGCCGGTCAGCAAGTTCGACTTCGGCGGGCTAGGGAAGTAGCCGCCCAAAAAAGCTCCATAGCAATACCGAAACCAGCACGATCCCCTGTCAGCGTTTGATCGAGAAAGGGTGACGAAGGGCTGTTCTTTAGTGTAACTTTCTTCCTTTTTCCGTCTTGGGTGTTGGAGCTTTGGTCGTCTGTTTCGCTCTGTGATTAGATGAGGTTTTGAGGATTTGTCTGTACAAAATGATTCAGACAGGAACTGTGGTAGCTCCCATGGTGTTTTTTTGGCTGTCCCTTCACCTTAATCTCTGTTTTCTTTCGAACCAAATACGAACTAGAATCCAGCTTTCGTTTGCAATCGATTAAACCGACTGATCCGAATCGTCAAAAGCTCGAGGTTGCTTCCAATAGCAGAGAAAGAGACAGAGGAAGTTCCTCAGCCTAGCCTTTTTTTTTTTGACCGGACGCGAGAAAGACCGAGTCAAAACGACCGGGTTTCGTTTCAGACTCGCGCGAGAGCAAAGCCCCAGAAGGCGACACTGTTCCAGCGCCGCCGCTATTGAAAAATTCGCGTCGTACACCCATTTGATACTTGCTGACGTGTGGGATGATTTATATCAAGGCCGGAAGTCTAGGGAATTAGGGATGACTGTTCTGCTCACGAATTGCAGAGAAGATTCGTGCCATGTTAATGTCAAAATTAACACGTTTTCATCGTAAATTTAGGTAAAATTGAATTAGAGTCGCAGTTATGCGAATTGCAAACGCGATTAAGTTACAAAGATCACAAATTGCCAACCCTTTTGTTATGTGTCCCGCCAAGGCTAAATCACGTACATGGCGAAGGCATCTTCGATTCGCCTCCAAAATTTTATCCCGCCAGCAAAATGGCGGTAATTTTCCAAACGCGGCTGTAATTTCTATTTAGATGGTAATTTTTAAATGCCTTGGTAGATTATATCAGGTGACAAAGGATGATTTCCAAATGCATTTGTAAGTTTTAACAATCGACGATAGCGTTTTTGATGTTGGTTACTCCAAACAAGTGATTATAATTTGGAAAAAAAAATTTGGTGATGTCGCCGTCGCTAACGAACACACGGTTCAGATTGCACTAAGAGAAGATCAACGATGATGATTTGTGCGAACGGTCGGAGTGGTTTTCGGCCTGTCATAATTTCAACGGCTCACATCTTCCCTTCCGTGATCCAACGGCGGAAGCGTGTACCGTGGCAATTCCGGCCGAAGAACAGCGGGAAGGCCCGTGAATCTTCAGACAGAGCGCTTTCACTGTGATTCAACAGCTGCTGATTCTACATTCGATCGGCGAAAATGGCGGTCTTAAGCAAGAACGACCCGGTTTCGCATCCTTCTATCCTTTGCCTCGTGGAAAACCAGGAGGACGGCCAAGAAACGTTTTCCAGCAATCTTTCCGTCGAGCCACGCAGTGCGTTTCACGCCATCGCCATGGAAAATCCTTTCGTTCAAGCTCGACAAGCAAGTAAACAGCGGTTGCGATACGCTTCAACGCCTCCACGACCCTAGCGGGAAGACCAGCTTTTTCAGCTTCTACAGCGGTAAAACTACGAGGGCTTCGGGGGACTCGCCGACACTCTGACCGCACAAACAAACCCAGAATTCGAGTCAAAGTACAAGAAAAAAGGGCCTGCTCGTGAATGTTTATCCTCGGTCCTACACGGCCGCAGCTCGTCGGTTGACTTCGACTTTTTGGAGTTGACTCGATGGGGCCATTAGAGCAGGTTCAACAAATCGAGGTCGGAGTCAACTCAGGACAGAACCGATTAGGAATCAGACAAGAACAAAATGCTTTCTTTTTTCGCATTCTCAATTGTCAAGACCTTCCTGTTTTTTCTTACAAGAACAAGGACATGGTCGATGCGACGACGTCCTTTGTCTGCATTTCCTTGCTGCGTTTCTCCATTTCCACAAGGACAAACCCCTACCATCACGGGCAGGAAACTCTTGCAAAAGCAGCGAAAGAGCGAAAGAGAAATAACCCGGAAAGGAACCATGCATGATGCATGTGCGACGAGATTAAGACGACGAAAAGGAAAGCAAAATGACTATAGCAGCACCCCGGAAAGGACAGGCCGAAAACCATGAATAGCCTCTCGCCTTTGACCTTTTACTGCTTTGCAAATCCCTCTCTGGCGTAGTCCTTAGCGTGACCGGTCCGGGCAGCATTGCTCCCCCGGCCAAGGCCCGACAGGTCGGACCCTCTGAAGTACTTGTACAGCCACGACAGGCCGGCCAGCGCTATGACCCGAACCCGCACGCGGACAGCGCGGCGGCGACGGCCGCGAAGAGGACGACGGCGACGGGGACCCATATCGGGCTCGAGACGATGAGCAGCGGCGCCAGGATGATCAGGCCCATGACGGCGGCGGTGATGGTGAGGCCGATCAGGAGGAGCAGGACGGCGTCGGAGACGACGAGGGCGAGGAACCCGAAGAGGTGGGGCGAGCCGGGGGCCCGCTCGTGCGGCTTGCCGAAGACGGAGGCGCCGTGGGGGGCGGCGGCGGCGGCGGCGGAGGGGCGGGGAGGTCTGTGGAGGTCGGCCATTGTCGAGGATCGAGAGCTTAGCAGCTTCGAGAAGAGGAGAGGAGCGGAGTAGGACGAGGAAGAGGCGAGGGGGGGCGGAAAGAGGTTTTTCCGGACACGTGTGGAGGAGGCGCTCCGGTGGAGGCATGCGAGTCGACACGTGTGGGAACTGTGGAGCACACGGGGGGAATGGGGATGATGCCCGGCCTGTGACGAGGGGAATATTTTTCCATTTTGGCCAGGATTTAATTTTTTTTTTTTTTTTTTTTGAACAAGGCCAGGATTTAATTAGAAGGATTAACTTGAGGACCAAAGTGCAATTCTCCCTTCGATTTTCAAATCATGCTCGACGGGAGGTTTCGCTGTGCTCAAGAAACTATCTGGGTCAACGAGGAGGAAGAAGGATCTCATCTTCGGACATTTTTTCTCCTTTTTCTTTTCCATCTTTTAATGAATAAATTCCGTAGTAGATAATTTTTTCTCATTTGTATACTGTCCAAGAAACTCTCAGTTCAATATTTTCTCTTCATTTCTTGCGGAGAAAGCCTCCTATCAGAAAGCTTTAATAATGGGGTTGACAGAAAGCGTAATGGAGATTTGGGAAAATGCTTTCTCTCTATTGATTATATACATTTACGTTGGTAAATTTATAATGTAAGAGACAAAAGAATAAAATAAGAAAAAATAATAAATGAATCACTATTTTTCTATTTTCCTATTTACCAAACTAATTCACCATTGACTAAATCACAATTGACAGAATCGAAATCTTCAAGATATATTTCCAACACTCTCTCTCAAACTGGCGGCCTATAGATGTCAAGGATACCTAACTTGCTCAATAAGTACCTATGTTGTTTCCGACATAATACTTTAGTAAAGATGTCCGCAGGTTGCTCTGTTGTTCCAATTCCCTTTGTCACAATAACTCCATCTTTGATTTTATTCCAAGTGAAGTGACGATCAACTTCTATGTGTTTTGTTCTTTCATGAAAAACTGGATTTGCTGCTAATTTAAGTGCATCATCATTATCACAAAACAATTCACTCGGTCCACTAACCTATACTCCAAGATCCAAGAGAAGTCCTTGTATCCAGACTATTTCGCAAGTAGCCTTTGCCATGGCTCGATACTCTGATTCCGCAGATGATAGTGATACAATTGACTGCTTCTTCATCTTCCAAGAGATTAATGGCTTTCCCAGCTTTATGCATAAACTAGTAATGGATCTTTTGGTCATTAGACAAGTAGCATAATCTGTGTCACAAAAAGCTCTCATCTTCATATTGTAGTCACGAGATAGAAGTATATCAAGGCCTGGACATCCCTTCAAATACTTCACAACCTTCAACGCCGCATTCATATGTGATTGCTTTGACATATGCATGAACTGACTAAGTATTTGTACTGCATAAGATATGTTAGGTCTTGTCATTGTAAGATGTATCAATTTCCCAACTAGTTGCTAATATTCAGAAGGATCTTTGAACATTGAGTTCTTGATGGTTGAAGGGGAATTAAGGTCATACTCATGCATTGTCAATTTGACATTTTGCTCAATTGGAATGACTGTTGGTTTACATCATGATAACCCTGCTTCAGAAATAATCTCCAAGATGAACTTCCTTTGACTAAGGCAAATTCCTTCATTGGATCGGGCAATCTCGATACCAAGAAAATATTTTGGTGGTCCCAAGTTTTTGATATGAAAAGTGGAGTGCAAATACCTTTTGAACTTGGCAACATCAGAATCATTATTTCTCATGACGAGTACGGCATCGACATATATCAACAAGTAAATTCATGAGTTTTTTGTAGTTTGTGTAAACAAGGC
This sequence comes from Eucalyptus cladocalyx, assembly GCA_017140615.1. Lineage (NCBI taxonomy): Eukaryota > Viridiplantae > Streptophyta > Magnoliopsida > Myrtales > Myrtaceae > Eucalyptus > Eucalyptus cladocalyx. Next base: position 7,809,642 of record CM029517.1, on the reverse strand, counting down.
ATGATCATACTTAGAATGCTGAAAACCTGCATTGGTTAGTGCAGCAGTGAATTTGGCATACCATTGTCTAGATGCCTGTTTTAATCCATATAATGATTTACGAAGACGACATACTCGAGACTCCCCCTGTCTGCATAATCCTTGAGGAATATCCATGTAGATTTCTTCATCCAGATCACCGTGGAGAAAAGCATTATGCACATTCATTTGATGGAGAGACCAATTTCGAATGGCTGCAACGGACAAGAAGGAACGTATAGTGACTTGTTTAGCTATTGGAAAAAAAGTCTCATGGTAGTTAAAGCCTTCTTTTTGAGTGAATCCATTGGTGACTAATTGAGCTTTATAATGCTCAATAGAACCATCTACCTTGAACTTGATCTTAAAAACCCATTTGCAGCCAATCGGTTTCCGTCTTGAGGGCAATGGGATAATATCCCAAGTGTGATTCTCCATTAAAGCAGTAAGTTTGGATTCCATCACATGTCACCATCTAGGATCTCGTGCTGCCTCAGCGAATGAGGATGGTTCTTGTTCTTCTGATATATGACTAATACAACACGTGTCCTGGCGATAACTAATTAAATGACACATATGAGGTAATGGGATATTGTGTACCTGAAGAACTCGTCGTAAAACATATGTAATCTTGGCTTCATGTAGGTGGATGAGTGTGTCGTTCGAAATGTCGAGGCCGCTCGATCATATGTGTTGGAGGATCCGATGATTCAGAAAGAATTGGTGAAGTAGCTATTGTTGAAGGAGACTGAGAAATGTCTTCAGATAAACTTGGCGATGTTGTTTCTGGAGATGTAGATTCCATTGGTACAGACAGAGATGGTTTCGATGATATAGATGGTCCTAGTGCCATAAGGAACCCTGGTGCTGGAAATAAAGATTCATCAGACAAAAAATATCTGCCATGCCCTGATGGTAAAGAGGGCTGTGATGAAGAAACCATTTCTTCAAACGAAAATACATATTCGTGAAATACAACATTCCTGCTAATGAAGAAAGTCTTTGTAGAAATCTCCATAACTCGATATCCTTTTTGAAGAGGAGGATATCCTATGAAAACGCATTGAGTGGCACGAGGGCCCATTTTATCTCAAGGATCTACATTTGTTGCATAACATAAACAACCAAATACTTTAAGGTGATTATTATCAGGTTGTCTGTTATAAAGCATCTCAAAAGGAGTCCTACTATTAAGAATCCGAGTTGGCATGCGATTAATCAAGTAGGCTGCTATGACCACACAATCTCCCTAAAAATCTTCTAGAATAGAAGTGTGGTATTTTAGAGCATGGACAACCTCTAATAGGTGCCTATGTTTGCGCTCAACGACTCCATTTTGTTGTGGAGTGTAAGTGCATGAGCTTTCATGAAGTATGTCATTAGAAGATAATAATGTGTTGCAATCAGAAGTGAAAAATTCATGCCAAAACTGGCCCTGAAAGAGACAATTGTCTGAATTGAATATGGCATGACAAGAGTTATCCTCACATACTCTTGAGACCGATAGAAGATTGAATTCAAACTTTGGAATATATAGGACATTTGTGAGGATTAAATTTTGAACAAGATGTATTGTGTCGATTGTGGTAACATTTGTGATGTTCCCATTTGGAAGACACACTGTGACAGGGGAATATGGTATTTTATATATGTGAGAAAACAAATTTTTTTGTATACTATGTGGTCACTAACACTTGAATCGATAATCCATACATCAACTGAAAACGAATTCTTGTTGTAGAGGAAGGTACCTAAGAATCCTGCACCTTTATCGCTGGTCTTGAATTGATCCAACATCTACACAATATCCTGATATTGTTCTTGGATTGATCATTTGATGAGGTGATCCATCAGCCTTTTGTGTAGAAACTTGAGAAACTTTGAATTTTTTTTTTGTCATTGTCATTAGATTTTCCATGCAGCTTCCAACACATTTAAATAGTATGATGCAAATGTTTATAGTAGTCGCAATATTTATTTTTAAATCGGGAATTTTGCCCATTGACTTTTCTTGCTGATGTGGCATTTTGCAGCCCATAGGCTTTGTTGTAAGGAGGCATTGACGTGGCACGATCCCATCCGTCCAATTCTATTGAAGCCGCGGACAAATGATAACCGTCCGATCCAGCACGTCGATCTCGTCTGTCCATTCCAGCGTTGAGATCCTAGTCGTCGGACCCAGTGTGTTTATCTAGACTGTCCATTTTAGATTGACAATCCTAGCCATCCACTCCAGGTCTATGATTTGAGCCGTTCGTTTGTAATGGCTTAGGGTTTCCTCCGTTTCTTCTTGCTGCAGCCACGATTCTTTGTCTTTCCAGATCTGTGGAAGTTTCGCCATAGGTCATCTTGCCGGAGGGAAGGACAACAAGGCTCATGCCCTCACCTAATCAAGTGTGTTCGGTAGCGGCCATCTGATGGTGCTCCTCATGAACAACCAACTAGTAGATGCGACCGAGTGGTGGTGGAGGATCCATCGTAAGGATCTATGACTAGAAAGCCGAGAATGACTCATTGAGAATCAGTAAGAATCTTGTTGTTTTTTTTTTTCGTTCTTTGATTTCGCGATACTGTTTTAGGGTGTTCTCGGGCCCTTTGAGTCACTCTTCGGCGGCCTCAAGCTCATTCCATAGAGTTGAGAGGTGGTTGAAGTAAGAGGTAACCAAGAGGTTCCTTTACTTCAACTCCATAAAGCTTGGGTGATGGTGAACATCTTTGCTCGATCAAGGCGTCCATACATCTTGCGTATGCTATTCCAAAGAGTTTGGGAGTCTTCGGTAGGTGGTAGCTCGGCCACAATTTCTGGGGCGAGGCAGTTGCCAAGCCATGTGCAAACCAGTTGTTTGCACTTGCGCCACTACCGTTGAAGCCGTTTGTCGGCTGGAAATGGGACAGCTCCGTTGAGGAAACCATCCTTGTCTTTGGTGACAAGGGCGTCGGAGGTCTCGAGCCCAGGCTGTGTAATTCTCCGATCTGGTAAGCTGCATCTTGATGAGTTTCAATTTGGGTCCGTCGACCAGCGACATGTAGAGGGGATCCTCAGGTTTGAGGCAGCTATTGTCGGTGACGGGAAAAAGGTAGGGTATGTACCCGAGTTGAGGAACCAGGTAGGGATTCGTCCCTTGACCCGGTATGATCCCGAATCCTTGATTTGGGTTTCCTTGGCCCGACCCACTTCTTGGGTCGATCTCTTGAAACTAGGTTGACTGAGAGAACGGCCCACCACCACTGGGCCGAGAAGCTACAGGAAGTTCCTCTCCAGATGAGCTGTATGAAAATTGTGGTTCAATCTATGTTTGTCCCAGCCTGGTGGCCCATTGGCTTGGGACAAAATACCATGGAATTATGGGCCACCGAATTGGGCTAGAGATCTGTGCTGGAGCAGGAGCAGAAGTAACGTGAGTATCTTCAGGAGCAGAAAGCATGGGTGTTTGGTTTTGGGATGAAGACTCCTCTACTAGGGTGCTCTCAATGTTCTTGTCTTTCTCCATGGTATCAAGAAAGTGAATTCCTAATCATTTGGCTTGGCTTATTGTCTTTGCAAGAAAATCTGCGTCAACAAGTTAGAGAAAAGAAAAACAATGGCCATTCTTAAGGATGCGGAAGCTTGCCCAAAAAGAACAGCTTTGATACCATGATAGAAAGCGTAATGGAGATTTGGAAAATTGTTTTCTCTCTATTTATTGTATACATTTACATTGGTAAATTTTTAGTGTAAGAGACAATAGAATAAAATATGAAAAAATAATAAATGAATCTACTTTCCTATTTTTCTATTTACCAAACTAATTCACAATTGACTAAATTGGAATCTTCAAGATATATTTCCAACTGGGTAGTTCTTGAAAAACAAGCCAGATGCCTCCGGCTTCAAGTATATTAAAGCACTGAACCCATGAGATCTCCACACCCAATCTCAAATTCAGAGAGAGAGAGAGAGAGATGGCGGGCAAAGTAGTTCTTCACGGAATGTGGGCTAGTCCGTACAGCAACAGGGTGGAGCTAGCTCTAAAAGTGAAAGGGATCGAGTATGAGTTCGTGGAAGAAGATTTGACGAACAAGAGTGAAGCACTTTTGAGGTACAATCCTGTTCACAAGAAAGTCCCTGTTCTTGTTCGCGATGGCAAGCCCATTGCCGAGTCACTGGTCATTATCGAGTACATCGATGAGACTTGGACGGATGGTCCTCGCCTCTTGCCCCAAGATCCCTACGAGAGAGCGAAAGTTCGCTTCTGGGCTGGCTTTTGCCAGCAGCAGGTCAGTGCAAATTTTTTAGCAAAATGTTTGAGGAAGTTCCTCAACGTGCACATAATCATTTCTTGCATTAATCCACCGTCACAGCACAAATAGATTATGTCTTTTTGTTCTCATCTCTACATGATTTACCATGTTGTTTATCAATCAGTTTGTGCACTTGTCCGTAGTGATAATCGATTAAATGACATGGAGTAGGAATTGAGGACAAGTTTCCTTTTTTCCCAGTAAAATCTGGCCATGACCGAGGGAGCTTTCTGTAACTATGATCATAAGATGACGCTGATACAATAGTTGTATCCACATGCTGCTGTCTTTAATTGCCATTACCTAGGTAGGCTGCTGCCTAATTGTCATTCATGAAGCATGAAAATATTTCAAAATTACGTCATGACAAAATAATTTCTCTTTGCAAAATCGAGCGATAAAACAAAAGTAAGATGAAACCATAGTTCAAGCAAGTTTTAAGTTTGGAAGTTGTTAACTGTAGTTGCTTGAGGCCATAGTCACTGTGGTCAAAACTGATGGAGAAGCGCAAGAGAGAGCTGTCAAGGAAGTGCACGAGAAACTGAAGGTGTTGGAAGAGGGAATCAACGGCAATTATCCCGAAGGATCCCTATTTGTCAACGGCGACAGCATGGGACTCCTAGACATTGTTGTCTGCTCAATATTGGGTGCTCATAAGGTTCATGAAGAAGTGCTTGGTGTAAAATTTCTGGACCCGGAGAAGTATCCAAGGGTGACATCCTGGGTGACAGCTCTAACTGAGTTGCCGTTGGTGAAAGAGTCAACACCTCCTCATGAGAAGATGGTTGGCTTTCTTCAGTTTTTTAGGGCTAGGGCTCTTAAATCTGCAACAGCTTAATGCATATAAGGGTCTCCTTGATAATAAGGGTGGGAACTTTGTCAGTCAATCTTACATATCCTGTTTGATTGCACTTCTATGTCTTCTGAATATATTTGAGAAAAAAGCTAATGCCCGATAAATTTTACTTCAAATGTTTCACTATGTCTCTATCTCTTTTTCAATTATTTTACTGCGATAATACTGAACTAGCTATTTGATCCATCCTACTGGGCTGCGTTATGTAGCTGTTAATTATTGATACTACTAGCTGCATAGAAATCTGGCTGCTTGCAACTTGCAACTTCGCCAAACACAACAAATGATATAGCTTTGATCAATATAGTTCATTGCTGGGAAAGATTTCTGCTTGAAGTAAGATGAATTGGGAAATTTAGATCATGCTATTGGATAGCTGATCTTTGGATCACTATGGATATTTTCAATGTGAATTACCCAAAAACATTATTTCCATTTTCCAAGCTAATTTGAAATTAATTTTTTTTTTCTTTTGCTAAGGCACGAGGTGGAGGGTGAGTGGTAATTTGCGGAGATTTGGAGAGATCGTTCTTACAAAAGTGTGGCATTGACGTAGCATCATCATATGTGAAAGATAGGTATTGCTTAATCTTAGATTAATTTATTTTGAGGACTTCGAAATCCTCTCATAGTTGGATAATTAGGTTATTTTATCATTTTGTGTAGCTTGTTATATTATGTTATGTGGAACTTGACATGTCAAAATATGTTATATAATAATCCCTTAACCCATAATTGATGGGTTGAATTATCATATGAGTTAATTGTATTCACTAAATGGATTATAAATAGATTTAGAATGATAAAACCTAAAAATAATGTGGTTGTTAAATGTATCTATAATTTATTCAAACTTAATTCACTTTTATGGCCCTCTCTTTTCCCTCACTCCGCACTATGATCTTAGTTTGGATATGTTTTTTCTTAAATTGAGTTAGATATGGAAAATGTTTTAATAACATGAGTCTAATTAAGTATGGATTTTGTATGAGTTACTAGATTTATATTATATGAAAATGGGTTAAAACATGTTAAATGAATTAATTTGGATTAAATTGTTTCCAACTTGGCCCAAACCAGATCCAATTCGCTCGTTTGACAGGTATACGGTAGAACTTTAAGTTTTAGAAGTTTGGAGAAATTACGTAGTTCTTTTTTTTTTTTTTTTTTTTATAGAAGAGAAATTACGTAGTTCCCAGGTTGATATATTCTCGCCACGTGGAACGACTGTCATGAGCGAGAATGTTTGGACTATTACAAAAGAGCGCATGGGCCCATGGCTTTACTTCCCAGCGGCCCAGTGAAACAAAAACTGAACTCCACGAACTTCCCTGGTCAGTATCATCCTGCGATGTTGCTGGAATTTAGAGTCATAATCAGATGATCAATGCGCCATCAACGTGAAATACAACCAAGAGCACAATCTTGGTACGAGCAGCAGCATGAAGATGAAGATGATGAACGCGGAAACAAGCCCCAGCGAGCGAGCTTTGATCTGGTTCATCAGCCCATGTGCCGCCTCCGGCGATCGGGCCACTCTTTCACTCATCTCCTTTTGTTCTGATTCATTCCCGCTCCGATGCTTACTCAAGCTGGTCGCCTCCGATGCGGTTACATCCCAATGCTTTCGCGCCTTTTCTTGTCCCTCGACTCTGTAGCAGTGAGCATCTGACTCCAGGTCCTGTCGTATTTTCCGTGGCTAAAGGGTTCCGTTTCAGCCGGCGTTAATGTGTCTTCAAACGCCGGTTCTAGATTCCTGACGCCGATGCAATCGTTGAAAGATACTCTCCTCAGGTAAGACGGAATCTCCGGGGTCAGGGACTCTAAAAGATCGTTCTTGCTCGTCTTCCTGGAAGAATCGATGCCGAAATTCCACCTCGCTTTCAAAAGTCCTTCGGGGACCACCGACATCGAAAATCTCCGGATTAATCCTGGCCTCGCTGGAAATCTTTTGCCAGGAGACCTCTCCGGTGATGGATCCACAATAATGTTTCTCTTGCTCTTTTTCCTCCACCTCTTTTATCTTAGTGATCAGGCTAGACCTCTTGCTCATGCTGCTTTGGCTACCCGAGGTGCTTCCAGGGGTCGAGCTTGTGTCGTCGATCTCGTGGCTCTCCAAGGAGGTCTGGGAGGAACCATTGCTGTCCGATGCGGCATGACCGGTGGATTTCGCTTCCTGCTGCAACCCGAGACTCCAATCCTTGCTAGGATCGTGTTTGCGAGTACGCGGCGGTGGGGTTCGGTAATCTCGAATTTCGAATCTCAAGCAGCTGTTGAGCCACTTCTGGTACACCAGCTCCTCTACCATGCCGAATCTCTGCTTCTGCAGCGTCTCTATCTGCTTCAGGAGGTCTTCGTTCCGAAGTTTCAGTGCGCTCGCCTCTTCTTCGGCCCTGGCGATTGCTTCGCCCTGCGAGACGATAGAGGAGAAACCTGAAATTTATGCCGAGAATAACATCTAATGCAGAAACATCAGGCTTGAATGCTTCCTCAAAACTAACAGATCAGAGAAAGTACACGCATGTTTCGCGTCTTTCCGGCAGAAGCAGCCGGTCTGGAGGCACGTGGAAATGATGAGTTTTCTCCATACCTCTGTCATGGCGGAAAGGGAAGCGGCTTTCGCCCGAGCAGAATTCAGCTTGGGCGCTAGCTCTCTCTTCTCGAGCTCGAGTTCCTTGTTCCACCGGTTCATCGCCATGACCTCCAGCTTCACATCGTCCGTCGTCTTCATCTTCCCCTCGAACGCAGGTTCTCTAGATGGCTTTCCTCTACTGTGATAGCCGTGGACTCGCTCTTCGATCGTCTCGAGTCGCGCCTTCATTTGGATCTCCCCGGCCTTCATCTTTTCCAGACACTGCTTTATCATCTCCTCCGCCGCCTCTAGCTGCTTCTCCGCCACGAAGCTCTCTCTTATTTCCTTCTTGAGATGTCTTTTCTCGGCCTCGAGCGAGCCGACGGCGGCCTTCAGCACGTCGGCCTCGGATGAACTGACCCTCAATTGCCTCTTCAACCGGGTGATGAAGGAATGCTCCCGTACAGCTCCAGTAGCTTACGCTCAACTGCTATCTCTCTTCTCCTCAGCTCGTCAAGCAGACGCTTCGTCTCTTCCACTTCGTCGACAGCATTCGAATTCTCATCTCGCCGGGCAATCACCCGTTACCAGTTCGCATCTGCAGCCTCAGCTTCCGCCTTTTCCTCAGCATGGCGACTTCCCCGGTTCGCATCTTCGTCGTCTGAAACCATGCAAACACCATCATTTCCCGAAAAGAAAGCATAGAGACAGATGAAACCATCTTCACCTGATGATTTGAGATGCGGTTTCCGCTTCCTTGAAGGCTTGACGACGCCATTACCAGAGACCGCAAGAGCTGCGACGGTGGCGAGAATCAGCAAGCTCGCTCTGAGTATCATGTAATGCGACCCCGGCAGCTTTTCGCCTCCGACGGCTCCTCGGAAAGCTCGTGAATTCAGCTCCAATCTGCAGAGTTTCGCCGTGAAAATGACACTGCCATTCGTTCATTCGATCTGCTGTGCAGCTGATGCGGACGAATCTCATCGCCAATCGGCGGTTGATTTTCGCTGCGGACCGCGAACATTAAATGCTCTTTTGGACGAATTCCGTTTGGAGAAGAAGGGCGTGCAAAAGTAGATATTGTGTCCGTGTCATCCATCCTTTCTTCAATCCTTGAAGATCTTTTTGCCGCCAAGCCATGAAATTTTTGTGCAGACGATGGAGGAAATCAACTGTCGAGAATGGTAGTTACAAGTCTTGCGCCGGGAATCGGGGTTCGCCAAGGCGGTTGGCCGCTAAAGCTTGCTCCTCAAGTCGCGAACAAGGTGGCTATGGCCCGAGCTGGTTTGAGTTACAACATAAGTTCCGATGTTGCGGTTCCTATGCTGAAATATAAGTTGAAGGGATAATTATATAAATGGTCATTGAACTTTAAATCAATATGCAAAATCGTTCTTAAATATTTAATTTATTTATTATAATTTATAAATTTTTGATAAATATTTAATCTAATCCCACACCTATATGAAAATGTCCAATATTAATTTGTCATTAATTCAAGTTCAAGTAAATAGTTTTAAAAAAATTGTTCACATATAAATTTAGAAATTATATGGAATATGTATTAAAAATTTACGAATCACATTGGACATATTAAAGTTTTTGGTCATTAGGTTAAAATTCAGGATTACGTCATACAAATTAAAAATTAAAAGTCAATTGAAACTAGTTGCGTCATTTTCCCGAAAGTTAAAAAGGATCGTTTGTCTGGATTTGGTGTAAGATCTGTCAACACTCTCAATTTATAAAGTAATTCGATAAATTTTTAATCTTTTTTTTCCCAAAGATAAAACTTTTAATCTCGGAATATCGCTTTTATGCGCGGAAAAGGTTCTTTACTTATAATAAATAAATAATATTCCTAAATCGAATAATCTTACACGGCAATACGATTATGCTAGCGTAAAGATCATAAATCGATTTCAATTCCTGGACTCTTCAAAACCCTAGCAATCTCCCTCCTAAAAATCCCAATTCTCTCTAGCTCGCGCACCGATCGGCCGTCGCCGGACGGAGGAGCAGATTCCGACGATGGATCCGCGGCGGATCCCCCACGCCGCCATCAAGCCGAAGGTCCGGCAGGTCGGCTTCGTGCCCCGCAACGCCCCGCCGGAGCCGGCGGCCCGGTCCCAGTCCTACCCGGCGGAGGCCAGCTCGCCCCCGCTCTCCGACTCCCCCGCCGGCAACTCCCTCTCCCCGGTCATGATCCCGCCGCCGCGGAACCTCTCCGACAACCTCGCCGCCTACCGCACGCCCGCCGTGCCCGTGCCCGAGACGGCGCGCCGGCGGGCGGGCCGCTCGCCGGTCATCGGGAGCTACGACCCGGCGGAGTCGCTCCTCGGGACGTCGTCGCCGGCCCCGTCGCCGCCGTCGAGCGGCAGGCTGATCGGCGATGGGGAGTTCTCGGAGGAGTCGTGGCTGCTGCGGCGGAGCAACTCGGCGAAGTTTGCGTCGAGCTTCCCGGGTGGGGGGTTCGATTTGACCGCCGTGAAGGCGGTCTCCGCGGCTGACCTCGCGTCCGATGCGAATGTGAAGAAGACGACCGGTGAGTTTTGACTTCTGTCTTTCAGTTGATGCGTTGTTTCTGTAATCTTTTTATCAGTGGCTTGTCAAGGATAGTTCTGTACCGAGAAGATTGCTTTTTGGCTGACAGCATTTGCAATTCGTGCATGTTGGCGTTCGAATTGAGCATCATAGGCAGTATGGACAAGTCCAGTTTGTTCGTCACGTGCTTTTGTCTTTGGCTTATTTAGGAATTCCCTGGTCCCTAATGGGTCATAGGTGTTACGGCAACATGATGCTATAGCGTATGCTAGTTTCTGCACATTCCAATTCCATTTGATCTGTTTGTGCGGAGTTAGTATGGTGTCGTGGGAAGTGATGTGAAAGGCAGGTTGCTCTGGAGGTTATGTTTCAGAACTATGCAGTAAGCTGGGGGCATTGGGAAAGGGATTAGATATATCATATAGACTTCTCGTGATGTAAAAAGACCTTCCAAGGTGTCTCGGCCATATATATATATTTTATATGTGTATGTATGTATATATGTATATATCCTGAATCTTCACCTCTGATGCGCCTCTGTTTATTCATGGCTTTTTGCAGAGAAGAGTGAGGGGAGTGCTCTGGAAGTGAAAAATGAAGCAATGCCTAGTTCAAAGCCGCTGAAGGAGAAAACTACAAAATCTGAAAGGCGGGCCTTGCAGGAGTCTCAGCGAGCTGCAAAAGTTGCTGGAAGAGGTTATTTCTATGACCTTTAATTTATGGACCATTAGAATTGCAGAGGCCAAACTCCTCCTTATTTTGGGCCACTTGGAATCAAGTTTTGACATTGGTTGGCTTTGCATGAATAATGCATAATGCGCCCATGACATGATGTATGGAAATACTGCTTAAATCTGATTTTGAGCTGGAGCATAATCCATTAGGACACACCTTTCAGGTTGAGGCTGCTTTTATCTTTTATAACAATTTTGAGTGGTAAGGAGAAATAGAAAGAGGGTGTAACAAGTTCAAAGCTCCAAGCATCTGTCTTGCTCCCTGGCTACAATTTATTGTTGGTGATTACTTATAGAGCAGCCAATTCATTTCAAAAGAAATTCTTTGTTGCAGTGGAGGGAAATAAGTCTACTGCCGCTGCATCTGGCAGAGTCACTTCTGCTAAAGCAGCAAAGCAACCCACACAAAAGAAAGATGTTGCTTCAGCTGCACCCTCTGTGGCAGCTTCCGAGAAGAAAGGAAGTGACCGTGCACCGGAGAAGGACAGGAAGAAAGATGCCCCTGCTCCACGCATGCAATTTGATGACAAGAGTCGGGTGGAAAAGGCTAAAAGGAGAGCTGTTGTCAATCAAACTGAAGCTAGAAATAGAGTTGAGTTGTTTAGACATTTGCCTCAATATGAACAGGGAACACAACTTCCTGATCTTGAGTCAAAGTTTTTTCTGCACGAGCCGATGCATCCTGCTATTTACAAGGTACTTCTAAGAACACAGTGCTTGTTGTATTTCCTGAACTTCTTGGAGGTGGATCTTGGAATATTGTTGAGATCTCAGCAAAACCCTTAATATAGTTAGACATGATGTGCAGCATGTAATAAAAATCAGTTTTGCTATGCAACTCCAGAGCACCACTATTAGGGACCTATGTGTCTTAAGAGATGTGATTATGTCCTCTTGTTTAAATTGGACGTCCCTGCTTGGTTCTATTCTTTTTTATATGAACTCTATGCAACAAAGTGTACTAGTGGTTATCTACAGAAATAGGTATATTCTCAATGTCCTGCTAAGCTTGTTCATGTAATTTACAGGTCGGGTTACTGTATTTAGCAGGAGATATTTCAGGCGGCAATGCTCGTTGTATTGCAATGCTGCAAGCCTTTCAAGAGGCCATCAAAGACTATGTAACGCCACCCGAGAAAAATCTCAACAGAGATTTGACAGCAAAAATTAGCAGTTATGTTTCGTTTTTTACTGAGTGCAGACCACTTTCAATCAGCATGGGAAATGCAATTAGATTTATAAAGAATCGAATTGCCAAGTTACCATTGTCTCTTTCTGAATCAGAAGCAAAGACTTTGCTTTGCTCTGATATAGATCGCTTTATAAATGAGAAGATTATAGTGGCTGACCAGGTAATAGTCAGACATGCGACAACTAAGATCAGAGATGGGGATGTTCTTCTTACATACGGTGCATCATGTATCGTTGAGATGATTTTGCTGTACGCCCATGAAATTGGGAAACAATTCCGTGTAGTGGTAATTGATTCGCGCCCCAAACTTGAAGGCCAATCATTACTACGTAGGCTGATTGCTAAAGGGCTGAGTTGTACATATACACATATAAATGCAGTTTCTTATATAATGCATGAAGTGACAGGAGTTTTCTTGGGGGCTTCGTCTGTATTGTCTAATGGTACTGTATATTCAAGGGTTGGAACTGCAAGTGTGGCAATGGTTGCTAATGCTTTCCGTGTTCCCGTTATAATATGCTGTGAAGCATATAAATTTCACGAAAGAGTGCAGCTGGATTCAATTTGCTTCAATGAATTGGGTACGTTTTGGCCTCTTTTATGATTCTTTTACATTCCTATAATTTCCTCATGAAGTCATCTAGTGAAACTGTTAAGTTGCTTGCAGGTGACCCGGATGCCATTTTAAAGGTTCCTGGAAGAATGGATGTGAATTATTTGAGTAACTTGCAGAATAAGGAAAATCTTCAATTGCTGAATCTCATGTAAGCTTTCAGTGTTTTCAGAGTGAGGACGTCATTCGTCATAGGTTGATTTGATTCTTGGCTTTTTGATGTGATGCTCAAATAGGTATGATGCTACTCCTTCAGAATATGTGTCCATGATTGTCACAGACTATGGCATGGTAAGTTCTATGTACTCCTTGAATTGTTGAAATTCGAATTGTAATAGAGAACCTTTCAAGGATTTTGTCCAAATCATGATCCCCAACTTGTAGTTACGGTGCTATGGAAAGTTTTGCCATTCACCTTATTTTTATGGTCGCAGATTCCTCCAACAAGTGTGCCTGTGATTGTCCGAGAATATCGGAGGGAGCAGTTATTGATATAGACTCACTGGAGCAGTAATTCCACAATTTTGGAGCTCGATAGGCTGGATAATGGGGAGATCTCTTGCTTTCATTTGGACTCTCAAGCTGTGACCAACAGAAATAGGCATAAATAAGCATGGCGGGATTTGCTAACTCTAGGTTTACGTTGTGGCTTTTAGTTTCTAAATGATGTTTCCTTTCTAAGTCATCTTTTCTTTGTTTGGCAAAAGCTGAGCTGCCCATGTTTTACTTGTGGGTTATATTGGAAGTAAAGTTAAGGTCTTGTAATTGAATAGTCCATTCTTTGTATATACTGATGATTTTGTTAGGCTTGTCAAAGATCCTTTGGTTGGTTGATTTTCGATCTCTGTATGTATGGTAAGGTGAATAAAACTTTCAGCGAATACGATGTTGATTTCTGTTTCAAAGAACTTGTGTTGTGAACTCAATCAGTAAATCTCGGTGTGGTTGTCAAGAGAGGGTTTCTTCTACTCCTTGTATCTCTCCCATTCGGAGATGGAGACTCTGTGACGGGGGTTTCACATCGTAAGAGCAGAGTATGTACCATCAGGAGCGTGAGAAATCTTCAGTATTCATTCCTTGGGGGGGTAAGCATTCGCATAACATTAACACTGTACATCAATCAGTAGTTATCCTCAGTATGAGTACATCATTCTCTTCTTGCATACAACAGAGACCTAAGGGTGGAAAAAAAGGTTAGCTCTTGGGGTTTTCCCGCTTGATGATGTGAAAGTATCATGTCAGGAAGGCGTTTCGAGCATTATCTTAATTATTCTTTCTCCTACACCGTTGCGTATCTCGTCATCATTTGGGTTTCTTGTCAATACAGGTGCTGCTTTCTGCGGCGGCGGCGGCTGCCATCTCCATCAACCTCTCATAATCTATTTCGGCCGACTTGTACTTCAACTTGATCCCACCCTGAGACCATGACCTTATACACAGTAGAGCCTGGGTGCTATCATGCGGCATTGTATACCTCTGTCTATCTATCTCGTCGCCCTTACCGCAGAATATATCTTCAGCCGAGACTGAGGTCGCCTGGGTGGCCAAGAAATCCCGCGCCATGAGACAGAGACGGGGATACCGTGTACTATTGACCTTCCACCATTCCAAAACGTCGGTTGATAATGGAGCGGGAGGTTCCGACAGATACTGGGTGAGCTCATCAGTTGTGGTATTCATGCTCGCCCTCCGTTTCTTTCGAGCGATTTCCTCCGCAAAGGAGACGCTTCCTCCGTCTTCAACTTCATGAGGACCGTATGTGCTAGCCAGAGGCGGGAAATGGCTAGTTGAGTAATTTCTCATGAAGTAGGTTCTTGCTTCTTCTAGATAATTCTCCAAGTTGAGACTCTCAGGAATTAGTTCGCTCTTGATTCGGGGATCCAGAATCGCCGTCATGTAAGTGAAGATGTTGCAGACTTGGCTGCTGTAACTCCTCGACTTCTTCGCCATATCCTCTGCCACGCTCTTCAGCCAGTCTGGGTTGTGTCGTGAGTCTCTGCAGGAAGCGATCATCTCAGATATGTGCTCCATGAAGAAGAGAACCAGCCCGATGGTGGGGACTTTGTTCGTGCATATGTTGTTTGTGGTCTTGTAGAAAGGCTCGAGATAAGCATGGACAACGCTCACAGCATTCTTCTCCCCGGAGCTCAACAGCAATTTAGTGCCTAGAGTTTCATCGTACTTTCTGATTACAGCATCCATAGCCTTACTAGCCTGTGTTTTGTAAGCACCACCAAAAAGAACACAATGTGAATACAGGACTCTGCTGGAGGAACAACAGGATGAAAAGAAATTGGGACCATAATGCAACCTCACTGCACAATTTTGCCGAATTCCTACACCAACATAAGCCAAAGAGAAATGCGATGAGCTCTATCTGATTGTTCCATTTCGTTAATCAGAGAGAAATATACCTTCTCTAATGATGCTAAGTGATGGTAATTGTCAAGAAAGACAAAAAGAAAATGTGATCTTATGTTAAAAAAATTAGTTTTTTTGGCTGCAATTCTACCTAATGCTTCCATCTTCAAATATGGATAGTGTTTAGATGCCTAGACAGACAAGGATAGACAATGCCATATACCTAAAAGCAATCATAGGCGAGACCGAGGCTTAATATTGTTGTAATCCGTACTCATTGGATTATACGTTAACAGCCCCTTTCACCCTTTTTTCATACTGCACAGGAAATCTCAGAATAGTACCTTGCGGACCATATCAAGCATCTGGTAACTGCCACTCCACCGTGGTGATGCATCGAGGGGCAATTTCCAACTTCCTTCTTGATAAGCAGTTGTCAGTTGAATGAAATCGTCTGAGATCTCTGGAGAAGCGTTCAGTTCAAGAACAAATTCCCGGACCTTGGATAGTATTGGCTTGGTTGTTTTCAATCCATCATCAATGATCGAGTTCAAAGTACGAGCAGCACAGGGAATATAACAGAAGGGCCCCATTTCCCTACCATCTAAATCTCCTTTCAGTGTTCGACAAGCATGCAAGGCATTTGTACTGTTATCGTGGGTGCAGGAGAGGGCTCTTCCTTCGATCTCATATGTTTTGAGAACCTTCACCAGAGAGTGGTAGATTTCAGTGTCCCCACAAGGATGCGGTACATGACAGATATCAAGAAGCATCCTCTGGAAGGACCAAGTCTCATCAATCCACTGGCTAGTGACACTCATATAGAGGATCTTTTGATAAGAAGTCCAGAAGTCAAGGGTGATTGAAATCTTAGAAGAAACCTGCTCTAAAGCCCCCTTAACATCTTCCTGCATGCTCCTAAAAACTTCGCGAAGTACAACTTTGTACTTGTCTTCAGGCCAGAGATGTATGGAGGGGTTTAAAAATTTGTAGGAATTCACAAGCCACTTCTCTTCCAAGGTCGAGGGAGGTAGAGAAGTTAGAATGAGCCACTTGATGATCAACCAGTTCAAGTGATCATAATCCACCTGAATGGTTGGTTTCCCCTGGGGCAGAGGTTTTTTAGCAATGGTGACAACTGGCTGAGGGGTTGAATTGATGAGACCATCCCCTGCCTTGTCATATCCAGGATGGCGATTGCTAAGGTGCCTCCCCAAATTTCCTTCACCAACGAAAGGATAGATGGTTGAGATAGTTTGACTAATGTGCCACTATATCATGGCCTCTACTATTGCTATATGCTTGTTATAAAAAACGAAGTGACTTGGACCATTGTCTACACCACACAGATAATTGGAGAAAAGCTTGATCTTGTTGCTTCAATAAAATGGACCACAAGTTAGCAAGAGACTGTCCTGACGATGCTAAAAAGGAATAAGGAAATGATGGTTTTGAACATCACACTTTAGAGCCCTGAACTATGTGATTTTGCATCATTGAGAAGAAATTGAAAAAGAAATACGGTAATTATACCAGTGGCTGTGGCAATGGAGTAGTTCTGCCCGCAGAATTTGCAACTTCTACTTTTCTGATCAGCAGCAGTCTCAAAGTACTTGAGATAAACCGACGTCATCGTCTTCTTTCTCGGTTTTGATGAAGGAACAGCATTTCCCTTTTCTGAAGAACCCAGCCCACTATCTATTGAATCAATTGTCGATGGAAGTGGTATGTCCATCACGGATTTCGGGTCCATATCTATTCCAGGAAACAAGATTAAGAGAATCACAAACCTAGTCAAAAACAAAAGTAATGCCCTTCTGAAAGTATTTGAGATAAAGAATCACATTTGGGATGATAGGACCAAAATGATTTAAATCGATTCAGCAAAATGAGAAGGATGGAAAGGGATTTAGGTAAAGAAGATGGATCTTTGATGCAGAAATACCATGAACTGCATAAAGCGACAGACAAAGAGCTTCTGCAGAAATTTTGCCGCGCCACCATGGACATGTCATTGAGCCAAAACACCCTTACCCGGTCCCTCACAATGCAAGCAAAATTCCAGTCCATTGCCATGACTTAGAACGCGGTTAACAAGTCCACCAATAGCAATTCAGTCCTTTGGGGACAAAAGTGGTGAAATTTCCATACGAATTTAAATGAACATCACAACACGGACACCGCAGCAAACCATCGAGCCCTGCTAAAACTTAAACTCAGGAAGTAATGCTCCCAGTAAAAGTGCAGGGGAACTACTGATCCACACTCATGCAATGCAGTCCTTAACATGTGTAAGATCAAAATGCAATTGTCTGCCCCGACACTCGGGTTTTACACGCAATCACGAAACACGTGAGATTTCAATGTCGGGGTTTCGACGAATTCAGTCAAAGACAGTACACATTAAAGCCGAACTAGATAACCATTATGACACACTCTGCAGATTACCATAAACTTACGTAAGAACAACTGCCGCCAGAACAAATGGGAGAGATCGTTACCTTTGTAAGTTTTGTACGCATTATTGACATTCCAGTCCATCTGATTCGCGCTTCTTCCCCACCAAGAGCTCCCGTCTAGCAGACCAGTCGCAGCACCAATTCAAGAAATCTATCCTCACAAGGAAGCGAAGCGAGGAAACGAAAGCCGAAGCCGCCGATGCCTCCCTCGAAATCACTTCTCGAACGAGCTGCAAAGCATGAACATTTCGAACCGCGCAGACGAGAGGACGAGGATTTCGGATCCCTCACCGAGAAATTCACGCGAAATCGAACTGGCGGGGCGGAGCGCCGGCGCGGGCGGCAGCGCAGCTCACGGTCCGACGCAGCGACTGCAAAAGGGCAAGCGACGGTAAGTTCACCGGAAGGAAAAAAATTAGGGCTTTCGATTCGCGATCTCGCCGGAGCGCGGCGCTCACCTCGCCGGCGGACGCAACCGAGAGCGCTCTCCGTCCATGGACTCCCTCCCTCCCTCTCTCTCTCTCTCTTACTCCAGGAGCCGAACGATGCTCACGGGCAAGTGCGCCGCCGATCGGCCGGAGCTCAGGAAGAGGGAGAGATTCGAGGGATCGTCGGGACTTCAGTTTTCCGGGAAAATTTGCAGGGAGGAGAGAAAGAGAAAGAGAGGGAAAACGAAGGAGAAAGGAGGGAGGGAGACTGGAGCCGAGAAGAAAAAACCGAAAACCGAAAACGACCGAGCCGAATCGAAGCCGAGAAGAGAGAGAGAGAGAGAAGAAAGAGATCAGCTCGAGGGAGCCGCGGGATCTGGGGGCGATCCTCGGCGGCGATGCGGCGGCGGCGTCGACGGCTTCGGCGAGTTGAGTTGAGTTGAGTTGCGATTCGACTCCGAGCGAAGCCGCGAACTGGGAAGGGGAGCGAGGGGAGGATGGAGCGACGGGGAAAACAATAATTGAGCGGCGGCGGCGGCGGCTGAGTTGACTCGAGCGGGGGGATTTGACTCAGCGGCTAAAGGGGTGGGTTGGACTCGAGTTGAGTCGAGTCGAGTCGAGTCAGCTCAGCCTATTTCGGATTCAGCTTTGCTCGGTCTGTTTGCTGAGCCCCAGGCCCAGCTTGCCACCACGCTGGCTCTGAGCTTCAGCTTCAACTCGCTCGTTTTTTGACTCCGTTTTTAACAATTCGAATTAAACGGTCGAGCCAATCTTTGGTTTTTTTTTTTTTCCCCTCTTTTCTTTTTTTCACCTTTTGTTCTTGCTTTGTTAGGAAAATCATTTTGTTCAATTTCTCTCTTCGCGCCTTTTTTTTTTCCTTTTTAATTTCTTCAATTTAAAAATATACTAAAGATACCGGGTTTCAACTATCGAATATAGAAAATTTATCAAGAGTTTTTCACAACTTATTAAGCAAAGAACATTGCCAAAACATGTTGAGAATTCAGTTCTCATTTCATTGATATCAATTGCTTATATCATATATTCGTTTCTAATTATGATAATTTTTTTGTTCTCGTATTCTTCCTCAGACTTGTGTATCGTCCGTTTTGCATGACATTTATGTAGTAATAAAATGTTGTGATGCATCAATTTAGGGCAACGATAGCGTAAGTATACAAACTTTCATCTATCTTATAACTGAGTATCTAAATTTGTTTGGTTTCTTTGCTTTTTTCTTTATTTTTTTAGAAAAATCATTTTGGCATTTTTGTATCTTTGCAATTTTTTTTTCTATCTCTTTAATTTAAGAGGTTGGAGATACTAGATTCCAATCACTAGATGTATGAAATTTGTCAAAATTCCTATGAAGTATCTTTTGCACGAATTAAACAAGCGAAAAATGCTACCGAAAGATGTTATCGGTTCAATTGCTTATTTAGTCGTAACACTTGTTTATTGTTTGTCTTTCATTAGATTTGTGTAGTAATAAAATGTTGTGATGCATCAATTTAGGGCAACGATAGCGTAAGTATATGAACTTTTATCTATCTTATAGTAGAGTATCTAAATTTTTTGGGTTTTTTCTTTTGATTTTTTCTCTAGAAAAGTCATTTTGCCATTTTTGTATTTCCTGATTTTTTTTTCCTGTTTATTTAATTTAAGAGGTTGGAGATATAGGATTTTGATTGCTAGATGTATGAAATTTGTCGAGAGTCTTAGGAAGTATCTTTTTGCATGGATTACCAAGCGAAAAACGCTACCAAAACATGTCATTGATTCAATTGCTTATTTTGTCATAAGACTTGTATATTGTCCGTCTTTCATGATATTTATGTAGTAATAAAATATTGTGATGCATCAATCTAGGGCAATGATTTAGCGTAGGTATATGAACTTTTTCCTGTCTTATAATTGAGTATATAAATTTTGTTTCCTTTTTTTTTCTCTAGAAAAATCATTTTGGCATTTTTGTATTTCACAATTTTTTTTTGTTTTATTAATTTAAGAAGTTGGAGATACCAGATTCCAATTGCTAGATGTATGAAATTTGTTGAGAGTCATCTGAATTTTTTTTGCACGAATTACTAAGCGAAAAACGCTAGCAAAATGTCATCGATTCAATTACTTATTTCATCATAAGATTTGTGTATTGTCCGTCTTTCATAACATTTATGTGGTAATAAATGTTGTGATGCATCAATTTAGAGCAACGTAATTATGAACTTTTATCTGTTTTATAATCAGGTATCCAAATTTTTTTGGTTCCTTTCCTTTTTTTCTTTCCTTTATTTTTCTTTCTAAAAGAAATCATTTTTGGCATTTTTTTATTTCCTTAATTTTTTATTTCTGTTTCTTTAATTTAAGAGGTTGGAAATACTAGATTCCGATCACTAGATGTAATAAAATTTGTCCAGAGTCTTACAAAATATCTTTTTGTACAAATTACCAAGTGAAAAACACTATCAAAACATGTCATCGATTCAATTGCTTATTTCGTTGTAAGATTTGTGTATTTTCTATCTTTCCCGACATTTATATAATAATAAAATCTTGTGATGTATCAATTTAGGTCAAGGATAACGTAAGTACACAAACTTTTATATGTCTTATAATTGAGTATCTAATTTTGTTTTTTTTTTCCTTTCTTTTTCCTTTGGTTTTTTTTTCTCTAGAAAAATCATTTTGGCATATTTTATATTTGCGATTTTTTTTTTTCTGTTTCTCTAATTTAAGAGGTTGGAGTTGGAGATAACAGATTCCGATCGCTAGATGTATGAAATTTGTCAAGAGTCTTACGAAGTATCTTTTTGCATGAATTACCAAGCGAAAAACGATACTGAAACATGTTATCGATTCAACTACTTGTTTCGTAGTAACACTTGTGTATCATCCATCTTTCATGACATTTATGTAGTTTTAAAAAGTTATGATGCATCAATTTAGGGCAATTGATAGCGTCAGTATACAAACTTTTATTTGTCATATAGTCTAGTATCTAATTTTTTTTTGTTTTTCTCTTTTGTTGTTTTCTCTAGAAAAATCATTTCGGTATTTTTGTATTTCCTGAATTGTTTTGTGTTTCTTTAATTTAAGAGGTTGGAGATACAGGATTCCATTACTAGATGTATGAAATTTGTCAAGAGTCTTACGAAGTATATTTTTGCATGTATTACCAAGCGAAAAACACTACCGGAATATGCCATCGATTCAATTGTTTACTTTTTCATAAGACTTGTGTATTATCCATCTTTCATGACATTTATTGCGATGCTTCAATTTTGGGCAACAATAGCGTAGGTATACAAACTTTTATCTCTCTTATAATCGAGTATCTATTTTTCTTTTGATTTTTTTGATTTTTTTCCTTTATTTTTTCTCTAGAAAAATCATTTTGTCATTTGTATCTTCGCGCTCCTTTTTTTTTCCCTCTAGTTTAAGAGGTTGGAGATATAGGATTATTATCACTAGATGTATGAAAATTTGTTGAGAGTCTTACGAAGTATTTTTTGCATGAATTACCAAACACAGAATGCTCCCGAAACATGTCATCGATTCAATTGCTTATGTCATCCTTGTTTCTTATGATGGCAATTTTTTTTTTCGTCCTAAGACTTGTGTATTGTTCATCTTGCATGACATTCATGTAGTAAGAAAATGTTGTGATGCATCAATTTAGGGTAGCAATAGCCTAAGTATGTGAACTTTTATTTGTCCTATAATCGAGTATCTACAGTTTTATCTTATTTAATAGAAGAACCTCAACTTTTCAAATTAGCTCGATGTGATGCATCTATTAAAAAACTTACCCAGCGAAATTTGCGCATAATTAATGATGTGGATCTCTTACCTAACAGCCATTTTTGTGGAGGTTTTGGGTAATTAGGTGAGGGAGAAAGTGTAGGCTTACATAAATTTAGCCATCTAATACGTCCTGCTGACGTCACATCATTTCAAGAGGTTATTATATTAAATGCCAACGTGGATGGTCAATGACTTTTTAACGGCATTACTGTACACGTCAACATTTTCCATCTGCGATTTTAAGGAACGTCTCATTTTGACCCAAATTTAAAAAGTTAAGTAACTTGATTGAACAAACAAAAATCTTAAATGCTCAATTGTATAAGAAACGAAAATTCAAGTTCTTGCGGCGTTATTACCACTCGATTCTCCAAGGAACTGCGTTTTGCTTAAATCCGCGAACTCGGTGAATAAACCTTAAACTCACGGATAAGAAACAGGAAAGCCGAAACTCAGGCAACAGGCAACAGGCAAGAGTTCAGAGGATTTGTCCTCCTTTCTTGGCCAAGAGCCAAGAAGACTCATTTGGTCATGATATCCTTCCTGTTATTCTTGCCTTTGATGGTAGAATCTAACAAAACTCGATTTTCTTCAGAGCATCGTTGAACAGCAACGCTTTCACCGACTGATGATACTCACCGTTTGGCACATTCCCAACACATCGTTCACTGCTTGCGGTGCGATTACCATCTTACTGGTGTGTGCTTTAGGAGTCAGTCCCGGAACAGAGAGGTCAGTTCCTTAGCAATGTCAAAGTACCGACCTCGAGGTATGAACTAGGAAGATGAACTATGTGAAAGATTAGAAGAGTCTAAATGGCAATGTAGAGAAGAGTAGGAAAGTGAGATGAGCTAATCAATCAAAACAGTAAGGGTGTGTTGTCAATCTTCATCTATTTTCAGTCTTCTGTAATCTGAAGGTGTTGTATCATCTGTGAGAGTGAGTTGATGAGAGAAGGATCATGCCATGGACCAGAACTAAATGCCAGTCCATCCAACTCTCCAATGAGTAAGGGGGCAAAAAGAGAGAGAGAGAGAGAGAGAGAACTGTGTGCAAATGGGTTCGACCAGCTTTGATAGGGTCATCTTGAAGAACCGCCTCGTCTTCTCCTCGGTTTCCTCGATCTCCAGATGATGGCCGAGGGATTTGGGCATAACCGGTAAGGGATTTTAGGCGGATGAATATCAGGTAGGCTGCAATATGTCCATTCAAGCAAATGCACTGTTTAGAACCTCATCTGAGAAAAAGTCTAAAAGTGCAGGATTCTTTTTCTTCTCATTGCATTGATATCATGGAAGTGTTCGATATGTTCAAGAACTTTAAGGGACGAAATCTTACTCCAGCGGGGTCATATCGACCTGGGAAAAGTCCAAGTTGATCGACGAAGCATCTGTCGTAATCACATGAGTCTTGGTGCTGCTAAACGGGGAAGAAGGCGGTTGCCTGATGGCTAGGACTCTGCAGTTGAAGTTGCTCGCAGTGTCGTCGTGGGTCATGGCCAACCTGCAACGCATGCCCAAACAAGAATGTCCGGTTTTAAGTTTCCGAGCAGTTGGTAGTACCTCAAAGAAAAATCAATGCATTCGCCCTTTCTGCAGGTACTAGGATTCTGCATGATGCTTCACCAACCCAATTCCTGTAATTAGCAGGCCACTTAAAAGCAATAAAGAGCTTCTAATCCCCGTCTCAGTGCATAACATGATGACATTTTAGGCTTTTAGCATTTTGAAGGTAAGTTGAAAGCTAAAAGTTGATTTCAAAGTTGAATCAAATGCGTCCCAAAGTTTTTTCCCATTAAAGTCCAGAAAATCTTTGAACAAACGCCTTGTTCGCAGTCGGTTCTCTTTGTCCCGCGAACGAGAATCGAATCAATCAGCTCTTTTCCAGCTCTCGGACGAGCTAACGATAGTAATATGATGGACAGACAGTGTAAAAGATGCTACAGTTGCTCACGATGGTTCACCAAATCCCCCACTAGACAGAGCCTTTTTGGATGTGGAACCCAGTACACAGTGTCTTAGCTTGCCTCCAGTGAACATAACACGTGAGCTCTGTATCAGTTTGATCAGGCCATCCACCATGATCCTCATCCCCTAGCCTCGGTCAAACCCATTATAGAGAAACATTCACTGCACATTTGATACGAAGGACCTTTATATTTTGCGAAAAATAAATAATTTTAAAATATTTTTTTTAAATGATGGTTTTTATCTTTTACGGAAGTGAATGAATGGAAGAAAAGAATTGTTATTATTGACTATGGAAATTTCATTGACTAATTATTTCAAGCAATTACTTTTAGAAAAATTGATGTGTGGTGATGGCGCAGTCAAACATCATTTTCCTTCCATAAGCCGAGCAATTGGCCTCTAATGATCGATGAGAATGTGTTGATTAGTTACAAATATATAAAACAGACGAGTCGCATCGTCTGGTACTCGAACCTTTTCGCCGTGCTTTGTCTTATTTCGTTTTGATGTCTGACATTGCCCGCTCATCTTGTGGAAGCCCTTTTTCGTACCCTTTTCGAAGTTAAAAAAAAAAAAAAACCATTTATTGCTTTTCCATCGAAATGAAAAAAAAGATTCAATTTTGAAATTGTGATAAAATCTAGCATGAGTGCAAATTAACTTCAATAATGGAACAAAAAGACAGAAGTGAAAAAAGGGGGGAAAAATAGGACGAAATGAATGAACGAGCACAAGCACATGGTCGGTCAACAAGGGCTTGCCCTGCTCCATCATTGGCTCCATCCTGTTCGAGTCAAGCAAAAACCCAAAAGAAAAAAAAAGAGAAGAGAAAGATGGAAAATTAGGTGGTCGAACTTGACGTTAGATTGCACGTCGTCCGCCGGGTAGGTTGACCTGTTCTCGAGTCCTCTCTCCCTCTCTCTTCCTCTCTCAATTCGCCGCACAAGAACGGAGTTTCGCGATTCGCAGGCGTTCAAATCGATCGCAGCTAAAAACCCATCAAGCGCAGGGCTCGAATTTTGCAGAGTCGACGAGCTCTGTTTCGGGAAACAGAGCAAGAGCGATGGAACTGGGAAGTTTCTGCAGGAAGGGAGAGGCTTACTTGTAGAGGAAGCTCCGGTCGTGGAGCCCGACGACGAGGGCCGACGCGCCCATCTCCCTCACCAGCGACGCGATCTTGGCGCCCTCCTGGTCGCCCTCCGCGACCACAATCTCAATGTTGGTCTGCAAAACAAATTCTCCGATCACTGGACCGAACCGAACCGAACCCAGTGGGGACTTTTTATCAGGAGGAAGAGCGGAGCCGAGCAAAATGGAGCTTACGTTGGGGAAGCCGCTGCAGATGTCCTTGAAGGAGAGGGCCAGCTGGTAGCCCCGGAGGCGGAGGAGCCGCAGCTTCTTCCTGCTCCTGGAGCCGCCGCCGCCGCCGCCGCCGGCGGAGTAGACGTGGAGGAGGGTGATCACGTCGCCGCGGCGGAGGAGGTTGCGGAGGGCCCACCCGAGCGCCGTCCTCGCCGCCTCCGCGTCCTCCACCACCACCACTATCTTCCTCACGTCCATCCCCCCTCTCCCCCTCCCCCTCCCTGGAATTTTACCCTTCTGGGGAGTTGGGTCCGTCACGAACTCCGCACACCCTGCGGCCTTTCTCTCTCTAGGACAATGCGGCCCCTCTCTCGCTTTCTCTCTCTCTCTCTATCTCTAGGACAGGGAAGAGGGGAGATGCCTAGGTGGGGACGAGGATGGGATTGGAGAGGTTGAGGAGGGGAAGGGTGTTTGGTTTATATGAGGATGGATCGAACTGGATCATTAAATTAATGTTTTCGGGGCTACGAGGGAAGGAGGGTGACCTTGGCATGAAGCATTATTGCGCGATCGAGTGGGCGATGTGACGTACCACAACCGGCCATTTTGGGTAGATTATTCATTTGTCTTCTTGATTTAATTTGGGATTATGGCGTTAATTAAGCCCTTATTTTATGGCATGTGATGTTCCTGCCTTTTCTTTTACGGTATGGATTTTATTGAGCTTTTTTTTTTTTTTTTTTTTTTTTTAACCTTAGGTTTATGTGCTTTGTTCTGGACCATTAGATTGAGCTCACGCTGGCAATGTTAGAAAGTTCAACAAATTGGATTAGATATGATTTGTGGATTTGGATGAACAAAGGGACCGCGTGCACAAAATAGTCTAGAGGATAAATGAAGAGAAACTACACGTTTATAATTTTTTTAATGTGTTTTTGAGAAGATTTTATGATAAAAAGAAAAATGCTTTCTTAGAAATTCAATTTTTGGAAAAAAATTTTTCCCTTTTCATATCAAAAAATTCCTTTTTTCTACTAAGCATAGATATTTCTTTTGAGGATAGTCCTATTTACACTAATTTTTGACACCCAAATTAACCACAAAGTCTCACTCTTGATTTAAGATTATTTCTTCATTTTTTTCTTTTTCCGTTTCAATTTTACTAAAAGACAAAACTACACACATTCATTTCAAACAATTTTTTTTTCACCCTAACCACTTCTTCCACACCAATTACATTCCAATATTTTCTTCATGTTTATCTTTTTCTAAACTCATTCACCATTGTTGTAATATGAACAAGCACTAATCATATATCTGAGTAAATAAATCTTAGTTCTATTTTTTAAATTGTTTACTTTATTTCTCTTGATTAGTCTCATGATTGTGGATTTTTGCACTTTGATACTATGGCTAATGTATGCATTATACACAATTTACTCATCTTTCGTTACTATGGAATACAACATTGTTTTTTTTTTTTGCTTAAATGCATCTTTTAATGACGAAATTACAAATGGAGAACATCAATTTATCACGTTCATTCGAAACTTTACCAAATAATTTTATAAAACGAGAGGATCTTTTGACTAGTATGCGGATATATTTTCTTACTCAAAGTTATGTTGTCTCTATAAACAAGGTTATAGAGAGACAAATATGTCCTTCTTAGTTGCGATAAGAGAGGTAACTATTGTGATCAACATAATATTTCTATTGCGCGTTATAAAAAGAAAGACCAGATATTGTTTGATTGACTACCTTTTTAAGTTTGTTGCTATAAACACGGATCACGTTCACTTAAAATATTTAATTGCACAATATGTAATTAAAAATTTGATTATTAATTCACCAAATAAATTGAAAGTTGAGCAATTGAGATACACAAACTACAATGTAATGAGACGTATTAAAGTTATAATTAAATGGAATGCAAATTAAAACTAGTTGGTTTTTTTCACTCTTCCTCGTGCTTATGTTATTTTTTGAATAATATTTTCCTAGTACAAAAAAAGAGGAGAAATGTACAGTTCATTAACACAATAATTAGTTTTTTTTGGTCAAATAATTAGTCAGTTATCTACCTAATATTTTTTTTTTGGGAAAAGAAATACACCAATTTTGTTTCAAATGAAGAAAGAAAAAGAAAAAGAACGAAAAAAAGAAGAAAAAAGGCAATCGATAATCTTAAATCAAGAGTAAACCCCACAATTAACCTTAGTTAATATTATTTGAGAGGAGTATGGATAATTCTGTCTCTAGTAAAATTGAAACAAAAGAAAAAAAAAAAAAAAAATGCAAGAAATAATCTTAAGCCAAGAGTGGCACCCGTAAGGGATAATGTAATTAATTTAATTTGAAGGGAATATCAAGAGCTAATAACAAGGGGGAAATAGCGTGAACCTTCTTCTGATTGTAAATGCTTTTTGAATGAATAATCATTTTCAATAGATCAAACACGTGAAAGTTTAGAAAATTAATTCTCGAAAATCTCTTTCACTAAAATAAATGCACCCATAAAGGAGATATAAATTTTGTAAACGAGCAATGTTGGGTATATATTACATCCAATACCATCCGAGCCATTATAAATGTTATTTGTGATCCCCATCATAATTATTAGAAGTACAAACTCAAAAAGAATAATCCATGGCACTTAATAATAAATTATATAAAAAAAAGAAAAAAGAAAAAATAAATGGCATTGGCTCTCGACAATCTATGTACTCCGGAAATTGCCCAGATGGAAACAAAAAGGACAACTCATTTTTCTTTTCCGTTACCCAGACACAGACAGTCAGTGGCAGTTCTTAGGATTACGTATTTCCACAGTAATTAATTAGGATATTTTTAAAAGAGCATCCTAAGAATCCGATCAAGCAATTAAGTTAAATACCAAAAGTTATATTTAATATTCTCTCGGTATACGTAATCAATTTTTTTTCTCATTTTATTTTAATATTCTATCACTCACAGATGATACCCTAATAAATATACTATTTTAATTTTAATTTTTTGGATTCAAGGGCAGATTCTCGATTAACTCGATTCACGCCAATACTCAAGTCAACCATCACCGTCCTTTTGCCGTTGCCAATTGTCGAGAACACTAAATTTTCCGATTTCATTAACGTAGAAATCATAAAATAATTAAGTACATAAATAGGTAAATAAGTAAATAAATCTCCAGCTCAAAAAAGAAATGTTAATGATGATTGTTCTGGGGAAGTTAATACATGCTACCGCACCCCAAATATATTACAAATCTCATTTTTAATGAGACAACGAAACAACAAAAGCAACGACATTTACTTACCTTTTCACCAAAAAAAAAAAAAAAAAAAAAAAAGCAACGGCACGCCCCCAAGGCTTCTTGGCTTACTCTTGTCGCATTCTCATGATGCTTTCTAAGAGTGCAAATTTTACCCAAGTGATGCTTATACGTTTCGCACTCTAATACTTCTTAAGCAGGCAATTAGTCAATAAGAAAGATCAATAGAGTGTTAGCGCCCGCTCCGTTGCTTCGGCCTTGAATTTCGTGTCAATACCATCGAAAAATTCTCAAATTGATGTTTTCACGACACATTTACTCAATCCACCAGCCATGTCAAATCTAAAATTGCAGATAGAGGTGTAAATTTGAGGTAAATGCATTACGGAATATTGGTTTGAAATGTTTTGTGAGATGAAAATTAGGTTTGACATAAATGTTTTATGGAATACCAATTGAATTCCGATTCATTTAGTATGCTTGAATTTTGAGTCAAACTCCCAAATTGATATTCTCATGAAAATTCTCAAGGTTATCTTGATTCCAAATTTGCCTACCACTTCAAATATAAAATTACAAATAGTTGATAGATTTGAGGTGAATGTATATAAAATACTTGTTTGAAATGTTTTGTGCAATGTGAATTATATTTGAGACAAATGCTTCATGGAGCATCGATTTAAGATTTTTAATGAGACAGAGATTAGTTTGGGATAATACATTAATGTATTAGTTAGTAATTTTTAACCTTTACATTTTCCCAAAAGCACCCTTTTTTTGTACTCCCAAAAGCAACACTTTACGTTTTTGTCAAAATTTGAAAAATTACCTTTCCATTCTAAAATATTTACGGAAGCATGACATGGTAATCAAAACATAAAAAAAAAAAAGTGATAGATTGGAGCGGTCTAGAATCAAAATTCAAATTCGGAAAATCCTTTAAGCAAGCTCTTAAGAAAATAAGGTTAGTGGGAGGATCACGTCATCAGCTGACAAACACATGGGTCCCACTTGCAATACGTGTGCATCAATTATTAAAAATGCTATCGTAAATTAAAAAAGGGATTGTCGTGTCGGCTTTGTTTTTTTATTTTATTTATTTTTCAGTTTTGAATTTTCCTCAGTTCGAAAATGATAGTGTTCCCCTGTTTTCTTGCATACGTCGCTTTACGATGTAGTGCGGTTCTTTCTGAGCTTTATGTGCAAACCCAATAAAAAAAAAGGCGGAAGTTTATCGTCATCAGACAAATGGAAAGCTCAACGAGGGTATCTCCGCAGTCCACGTCACCGTCGGGCCCCACCGGGTCGCTTGATCCGACGACCCAGCTGAAACAAAAGCCCCTTACAGGGATTCCGACACTTTCTTTTTCAAAAACTGCGCTCCGTTTTGGTTCCCCACCACCACTAATGAAGTGATTCGTTTATGATTCGTTTTTAATGGTAATAGAGACATTGCTGTGGGGGACAAAGCCCCCTTCTCTCGTACTCCGTTTTTTATTTATTATTTTAATATTATTTTAATAATTTCATAAGAAATGCTAAACTTATCTCCTGAGACATGGATATCCCAATCTTATATCCTTAACTTGCATGGTTGACCTGGAAATACCGTGAATTATAACTGTTAAAATTGACGTGACAACTTATATCAACAACGCCATATAAGATTTTAAAGGGATTTGAAGGTTTTTTTTTTTTTTTTTGCTTTAGGATATTAGTGTGGTCGAGACAAATAATAGTTGTGTATTATATTACATGTTTACCAATTTAGTCCTAAATTATTATGTCAATCGAGTTATAAATGCTTTTACGTTTTGCTAATTGAGTCTATCTGGTCATTTTTATCTGGAAGTGGCTAATATATATGCTAGGCGTCCTACGTAACACAATCAGCGCTGACGTATATAATTTTTAATAATATTTTAATGCTTTTTGATTTTTATAATTTTTTTTATAACCATCATTGGTGAGGGCTTCTACAAAATAAAAAAAATTCAAAAAAAGCTTAAAAATTATTGATTGTGCCACATAAGATGGCTGGCATCCATATTAATGGATGGACTCCATTGACAAAATATAAAAAAGCTTTGTAACTCAATTGTCCAAATAATTTAGAATTGAATTGACATAAATGCAATGAATTTATGACTCTTTGGACAATTGCAAGGGGCGAAATTTCAACTTTTTGGTGGAATTAACCCTTTTTTTCCCTTTCTTGCTCCCTCCATTTGTCCTCCTAGCTAGCCCCTAAATAAAATGAGTTTGAGCATAGAAAGGTCAACACACTCACCAACTCCTACAAATGTAACGTGCCTATATATGTGTATCTGTGTGTTTGACTAATTACCACAAAGAGAGAAGTAGAGGGATTCGTGTGCCTAATGATCAAAACAATGTTGTTGAACCGGAAAAAAAAACTTTCTGGTGAGGAGCCCGACATGATAAAAGTAGTTCATAGCGCGTACCAGCTAAGACTCTACATTGGCCGGTGAAAATGAGTAAAAAATATAAGACGCCGACGCATTGACTCTTGACTTCCGATGTGCAGCTCGTGAAGCTGTCGTGCTTTCACGAAACAACAGCACCTATCGGACCCAAGATGTTATCAGAGCGTCCTGGCGGTCTCACTGTACTCTGCCTTCGCTCGAGCGTTGTCACGGAAAGCTGTCATTGGTGTCTTTCGACTTGGAGCCTTGCAAACGACGTTTCGAAACGTAAAACAACTAGCGAAACACACCGAAGTTCCTATCATGCACGGCTCGACTCACTGACAAGTCTCCTTTCACTTGAGACCTGAGTACCTCCCTAGTTGAATTTTCTCAGTCGCCCATCTCAGTATGAGTTTGGGTTTCCCAGCCTGACCATTTTCTCTTCCATCGGAAAAGACCTTTGGATTGCCACCAAGCGTTGATGTTCGGCTACTTGACTCCTTTGATGCACTTGGAATACCCAAATGTCTGAGGACCAAGTCAAGAAAATGTTAGAAAATAAGGAGAGAACAAACATTGGATAATCATTGGAAGAATCATGAAGTGATCCCTCCATATCCCACTTTCTTTGTTTAGATATTTTCTGCTTCGATGGCCCAGGTGGACCGGTCGAAAGCAAGCCGAAAAAGTCGTCCTTCACATAACCAGGCTACCACCCAAAAGGGAAAAGACATCTCCATCTCAAAAAAAAAGAATGAAAGAGAACCTATAACTCTTTAAGCTTGCTAATGACTCACCTTCTTATCCGATTTCATTGCAGCATCTACATGGTTAGCATCCTCAGCAGGAAGATCACAAGCATCCACTTTTGTCTTTAGGTGAGCTTCATTCTGCAATTGTGAAATCTGGAAAGTCAAGCGAAAGAAAAGAGAACAGTTAAAAAAGAAGTGTAATGAGATCCTACGGAATGTCAAAAAAGAAAAAATAAATAAAATTCGATGGATATTCATCTTTAAAGATTTTCATCCATTTGCTTTTAACATCTTTGAAACCAAATCTCTTTTCTGGGCTCTTTTAGTATGAGGAAGTGCTGTCTACATTTTAGAGTTAATGCGTCTTACACCTTTTTAGCTTTCTACATCGTTTGTTGATTTCTACATGCGTCTTGCTAATTGCTGCTAAAGTATCAACTATCTGGAACTACCCAGGAAATATGGAAAGGCGCAGAATCAAAGATAACATACGAACAGCTTTGAGGTGAAGAGGAAAGTACATGAGAAATCTCAAACAAAAAGATATCGAGTATTAGCAGTATTATCTTCTTTCCTCCATTCCCTGAATTGCTTTCGTGTTTTGGTTAGTTCTTGACTCAGCCTTAGTCATCTGAGATACGTGGTAACATGGAATGAAAAGAATCAACTGCACTTTTCCTTAAATATCTTCAAATTAAGTGATAGTGGCAGAAATGACAAAAATATTGAGAAGTACTTGTATACCCTGTTTCCGTTTCCCCTGATTTGCTCTTAGTGTGTATATCCTAACTGTCGAACCGTCGATAAAAACGAAATGTTTCAGTAAGATGTTTAGATCTAATGAGTATGTTATTCATGTAGACAATGTTTTTTGGGATCACTTGAGCAGCCATGAAGAGGTAACGGAGTAAAACCGTGATCCTCAGATGCGGGGGTGTCCACCCTACTTGCCCTATCCTCAGGATCCTAATGCTTTTGCGAGTGCATCACTTAATGAAACTATAAAGGTACTCATTTTGTAGGTCTTGCTCTTAGCAAAATACACATTTCGAATTTCAAATATGCTAATTATACTCTCAATATGATTCCCATTTGTTGCGGATTTGGAATGTTCACTCCTCTGCACCTAAGTTTACTTTTGGATGCGCATGCGAAGGGGCTGAACTTTGTTGATTACTTGTCTATGCATGATATGCTCTATTTGCTGAGTGGTTCGAATGATTGCACTACTAAGGTTTGCAAACCTTATCGTTCTTAATTTAATACATCAGTGCATTATTAAAAAGAGATCAATCGATATATGATTCATTAAATAACAGATACAGGTTTGGGACGATAAAGGCAGAAGCTGTGTACAAACACTCCAGGGACACGAGCAAAACGTTACTGCTGGTTCAGAGGATGAGACTCTTCGCATATGGGATGCAAATGGCTTCGGTTATGCATTGTGGGAGTTTGTACAGTAATCAATTACAGCAGTCAAATGAAAATACGGCCTCTATCTTTTCCAGATTTTTCAAAAGTTGCCGTAGGCTAAGACTGTTTATGTCCCTGAATTATTTGTTGTTTTGCGAATGACTCCCACATTGTGTTATTTACAGGCTTAAGCACGTTCTGAAATTCGGTCATGGGAGGCTTTGGGATGTCGCATATCAGAAAGGATCCTGCCGGTAACATTCATGCCTGCTCTAAAAGCTTCATTTCCTCGTTATGTTCATGCTTAGACAATAATAAGCTATTATGATGGTCTGGGGTTTTCCATTGCTGCTATAAAGACATTCATGTAGGCTCTTCAGTTTCTGTACAAAGATAAAATCTTCCATATCCATTGTCTCGCATTTTCAGGGCTTTTGCTCCGCAGGGTCACAGTTGCTTGCGACGAGGGAATAGCCGTGGTCGAGTTAGTGTGCTGATGCTTTGGATCCTTAAGCCAAATTCTATGTTGAATAAAAAAGATCCCGACCTCTATTAACTGTTACTTTCAATTTGAAGTTCAAATAAAATTGCATATCGTTCTTCTGTCAAAGGAAGAAAGTGTCACTTTGTACTAGTTTATGTGTGTACTCCTTGCAGCCGGCCAGCAATAGGATTTTCCAGTATAACCCAAAGACCTCATACTTTCCTTTTGTGGTGTGTCCTGGTGAAAGTTTCGTTTACGATCTGTGGTGTATCATGCTCTCAGTGGAGTAAATGTCTCTTGAAGATTACTAAAATCGCCTGGAAAAAATGGAAATAATGGTGGCTTCTGAACATGAAACCAACGATCTAGGAGTCTAAATTAGTCATAATATGGCAAGGCACGTTTCCAGACCTCTGTACAAATAAAACAAGGAAGATACATATCAAACGAGTTGATACTTGTAAATATAGCTTAAAACAAATCTTAATCTCTGATGACTTTAAATGCTCCTGCATAACTCATGTCAACAACCAGGCGCTACTCCTAAGACTTAAACTTTGAGGGAGTTGACTCGATCTTTGTCCTATTTCCCTAACACCAGTTTTAATAAATCTGCAGCAAATGGGATATGAAAGGGGTTCACATCATGTCTATATTATTAAGAAAGCAGATTCATTTTGCTCACAAGCGAAAGCATGGATGGGATTTCGGATAGCATCGGCAGCAACTCAAAAGAGTTACTCGACATATATTTGGGGCCATTTAACTAAATTAATACTGAGATGGAAGCATTTTGAATGAACTTCATCGCCAGTCAAAAGACTAAAGTGGAATGCAATGCTATTGCCACTTTTTGAGATTGAGGTGTTCGTACAAACCTTCTTCTTAGCATGCCTCCGGTTTCTCTTCCTCTGCCCAAAAATCTTCTTCGTGACCCATCAAACACAATTTTCCAGTCTGGTTCTTAGATCCAGATCCTCGAGTACAATCTTCAGTTTTGGCCGAACACAATTTTGGTGTGCACTTTTGATTTGAATTTAAATGGAAACTAAAAACTATAACAAAGATGTCTCGTTATGCCGATTCCTCCAAAACATGGAGGCCACGACTCATTACCTTGTTTGATTGGGATTAGAGAAATGAGGCGAAGGAAACTTCTGCATAATGGTTTATCAGAAGTAAGTAAAACTAAAACCTTCTTTGGTCGACACAAGAAATTGTATTCATAGCTATCAAAAGAGTACATCAAGTCAATTTCACAGGAACGATCACGCATTTATTGTTTGCCTAATGAAACTTGAGACACTTTACTCGAAATCTTATGTCTAGATGGGAGATACTTGGATGCTATCACGAAGTCACTGGACATATCGAAAAGGTATGCCATGATGCGCAACTAGCAATGAGCAATCCAGTCATTGAACTTTCACAGCAGACTCTAATTCACACAAACCTTATTTGGTGCATCCTTCTTTGTTGCCATCCTCTATAGAACCTTAGGAACCAACGTTCAATTTTGGAAGTCGTGTTTAGCCCCATAACCACGCCGATGACCAGCCCACTTCCAAAACCCATCAGGACAATCTTCCAATCAATCTCTTCAGCGAAGGCACCAAATGGTGGTGTCGGGGGCGCTTCAACAAGATTTCCGCATTTCTTTGTCAGAGGAACTCCACACAGTCCTAAGTTCCCTCCATAGGAGTCATTCTCGAATGTATGAAATTGGTTCACTTGAGGTATGGGCCCAGAAAGATGGTTGTCTGAGACATTGAAGAAAGCAAGGAAATCGAGTTGGGCTAGTGCTAGAGGGATCATTCCCGAGAGCTTGTTGCTTGAAAGGTCAAGAGATTCCAGTCCGGTCAGATTCGCCAGGGACAAAGGGATGGAGCCGGTAAGAGCATTGTTGGATAGATTGAGCATATGAAGTTCAGTTAAACTTCCAATAGAATTTGAGATTTCCCCAATAAAGTTGTTGCTTGAAAGATCAATCACGTTGAGGTATCCCAATATCCTTTCATAATCCATTAAAATGCCTTTGTTGATTATTGTCATTGAGTAGTCATACTCTGTCCCCCCGCCAAATGCAGTGTAAAAGGACATATAATCTACATCATCTGCATTGTGGTCTTTCATGGCACTCCACATATCAAAATATTCAGATGGAAGGCTACCCGAGAAGTTGTTCATAGATAGATCAACAATTTGTAGGTTAGGAAACTGCTCATGAGCTTCAGGTTCCCCTATGGCTCCATGAAATCTATTGGAATGCAAAATGAGCACCTTCAAATAAGAAAGCGAGCCCATCCATGAAGGAAAGGTGTCGACAATCTGATTATTTTCAATATTGAGAAACTCAAGATTGCTACAATTAGCTAATCCCCGTGGCAGCGACCCTTGTAGCTGGTTATCACTCACATCTATCATACGCAACCCACATACGTCATTCTGCAATTGAGGAAATCTTCCATATAAATCATTGCCATGCAAACTCAAGACGAAGAGGCCATCGCTCAAATTGCTCAGACATGGTGGAATAACACCATACAACTTGTTCTTGGATAAATCAAGCATTCTAATAAAGCTTAGCTGGCACATCTCTAGTGAAATTTCTCCAGATAGCTTGTTATTTGAGACAAGGTAGGATCTAATGGACTTGGGGGAATGGGAATTAATCCTTGTATATCGTTGGACCGAAGGTCCAATGTCACAAGATTTAGCCATTTAAAAGCTGTGAAACCGGTGATTGAGTTTCTCGAAAGATTAAAAAAAAACAGTTGTGACATAGTCACATTTAAGAACCATGGAGGTGTCGGCCCATAAATTCTATTTTGGGATAGGTCAAGCCATACCAACATACTTTGGTATGATAGGAAGATGGGGAGCTCACTTAAGTTGCTAGAAGCCAAGCCAGAATGGCCAAGTTTGGAAGGCTAGCGTTCATGCCGGGTTCAATAATCGATGAGAATTCATTGGATGAGAGTACCAACGTACCTAGATGTTGAAGTTTGAGTATCACATCTAGCCGCAAAGTACCATTCAGATTGTTTGATTCCAAGTTTAGGAAATCAAGACTCTCGAGGTTAGAGATGTTTTCAGGAATTGGGCCAGTTAATTTGTTGAATGATAGGTCGAGATAAGTTAATCGGGTGAGGCCAGTGATCTCAGCTGGAATCTGACCAGTTAATTGATTGTCATTAAGATATAAGAAAGTGAGGTTAGTGAGGTTAGTCAACGAAGCAGGAATTTCCCCACAGAGTAGATTCATTTCAAGACCCAAATATGAGAGTTGGACGAGCTTCCCTAGAGAAGATGGGATTTCGCCCGAGAGTTTGTTATGTCCAAAATCCAACATGGTAAGTTGAGTGAGGTTACCTATTGAAGATGGAATGTTCCCTGAAATATTGGTCCTCCCAAGAGACAATGACTTAATGGGACTGCCCAAGCGAAACTCTGGCAAATGACTTGACAACTCTGGATTTTTACCCAAATCAAGAAATTGTAGCCTCGGCAGCTCGAAGATGGTTGTTGAGAATGTCCCTTGCAAGTAGCAGCCACAAAGTTTAAGTGATGTCAAGGAAGATAAATTTGTGACGGCATCAGGCACCGGAGCCGACACATTCAACCAGCTAAGATCGAGGTGTTCCAATTTGGTCAAAAATTGAACTAGTGTCTCCATGTTGGGATTCCTCAGCTCCAATCCATGGTTATGAGAGAGATCGAGGGAGGTCAAGTTCGTCAACTTTAGGACTTGAGACGGGATTTGACCTTCGAAGGTGGATGAAGAGAGGTTCAGGCTCAGCAACTCCACTAGATCACCTATGGCAGACGGTATTTGAGAGTAATTGAAGTCGTTCCAAGCGAGATTGAGGCTTTGCAAATGAGCGAGGCGGAAGAGGCTGGCCTTCGAGTTGATAGGACCGGAGAGACAACTTTCGCTGAGGTCGAGGCCAGTCACGTAGCCCGTCCCTTCATCACAATCCACGCCTTCCCAATCACAACAATCCCTATCTTCCAGCTTCCATGATTCTAGCTTGTGCTGATGGCCATAAGGCTGGCAAATTGAGGACTTTGCATCAAAGAAAGATTGTTTGAATTCTAACAAGGCAGACCGCTCTTGCTCATGGCACTTCATTGAGCTCGTTGAAGGCAATGTCTCAGAGGAAGCAAAGTGGAGTGGAATTATGGCGAGGAAAACCACCAAGAGATCAAATGGCGTTCGTTTCATGGTGGTTATTGTTCTAACACTCTACTTGGGTTTTGGTTTTGCTGGGTGGGCGAGGTGAAGATGGACAAGAACTGAAACCGCGTGTCAACTTTATATTACCTTTATTCTTTTGCTTTAAGTCAACCTTACGTAATAGTAAGTCTAGCCCTCCCTGTTGACACAGAACGTGAATTTGATGGCGGATCAGGCGAGGTTTCGAGGAAGCTTCGGCAGCGACACTGACGAAGACGACGAAGACTGCGACGACTTACAGAACCTGAATTTGATGGCGGGTCAAGCGAGGTTTCAAGGATGCTTCGACAGCGACAGCGACGCCGACGAAGACGACGAAGACTGCGACGACTTTGGCCGAGAGAGAGAGAGAGAGAGAGAGAGAAAGGGTTTAAAAAAGGAGGCGAGGAAAATGCTAGAGAGAAAGTTCTCGTGGAGCGCGAGGAGTGAGGGGTGTGCGCAAATTTCGGGTTATACGATGAGAGAGAAAAAACGAGCGTGACTCGCGCGCTCGTTTTCACACCGGCTGTCTCACTTTTAAAAAAAAATAAAAATTAAGTCGTTTTCTTTCAAAGAAATTTGAAAAGAAAAATTCAATGCAAGATTTTGATTTTGCAAGGGAATTATGGTTTGAAATTCGAATACTTCCTCAATTAGGTATTTGCTTGATGGGAACTTTGTCAGGTCACCACAACCTTGACGAGGAGTTCAAAAATGAAGTCTTTATTTATCTAATCACGTTGTCTTACGAAACTTTAGCACTGTTTTTAGGCAAATGACTTGGGAAGATCCACGCGAGAGACTTTTGTGGTGATTGTTCTTGTAACGTGATAATTGGGCAGTTTGACTAGTCAACGGATTGACTAGTGAAGGCACTCAAGTCTTATGTGACTTGACATTAATACCTGACATTTGTTTTGCTCCATGAGTTTTTCAATCTACAATTATTGGAGTGCTCCACCCAGACGAAGTTGACTCGTCTGGGTGGAATTCCACGTTCTATATGTTGGTGCATGTGAAACACTTTTCTTTTTGACCGAACAAACGCACTTTATGTCTATTGATTATATGAATTTGACTGATCCCACTGACTATACTAACTATACATTGAGGGGAATGGGACTTAAGTCAATTAAGAGAAATCAACAATGATAATAACCTTCTTTCCTATCCTCGAATTGCTTGTGTTTTCGTTTGTTCTTCACTCAGCCTTCGTCATCTGGAACACATGGTAACGTGGAATGAAAAGAATGAACTGCACTTTTCACTATCTTCATATTAAGTGATAGTGGGCAGAAATGACAAGAACATTGAGAGGTATCCGTATACCCTGTTTTCCCTTTCCCCTGGTTTGGTATTAGTGATTAAGAATCAGCTCTGTTGATCTAATAGAAAGTTGATGGTGCAATAACAAGAAACACACAAGTATAAGACCTGCAAAGACGGCAAACAAACCACTGGGCTTCTGTGGTTGGGGTGAAGACAACACACCTTCAGGACCTACAGCATGATGTTCTAAACAGTCGTGTGAAAAGAATTGGAAAGAGTCATGATACCCTTTTTAATGTTTCTGCCCCCTTGCTCACAGCATCTCTTGGATTCTGTACATTAGATGTTCTCATCTGAAAGATAAAACAATAGATATCAAGGCAAAATAAACCATGAATCTGATTTAAAAGAGAGAGAGAGAGAGAGAAGCTAAATTCAGAAAAGCTCATAGATAAAAAAGCTTTACCTGCTCTCCTTTTCCCTCCCCATAAGCTTTATAATTGTTAGGGTACTGAGGATCACCTGTATGCCGTAAGAGAGAGAGGCCTCGCGAAATTAATAGTTATAGACACTCACATGCATTAGAACGCACATATAAGCATGTGATAATTTGCTCTGTGAATGTGTAATACCCTCTTTCCTCTTTCTGCCGACTTGCTGGCAATGCTGTTGGGGTTCTGCAGATTCCCATTATACACCTGAAATAATGGATAAAACCAAAGGTTTTAAACTATGAAGACAACATGAAGGCAATTTCCAGGCAAAGAATATGGACTGGCAAGTTCAGAGGAAGAAAAATCTTCACTGTATTTCCCTTTGCCAGGCCATTAGCTTTATGACTGTTATTAGAGTCTAAAGTGGCACTATTATGCTGACAAAAGGAATCAGAGGGAAATAGCAGAGGCTCTATGAAAATCCAATTCTAACAAAGAGATTTAGATATAAGAAAGGCTGGATAAAGAAAAAGAATGATATGAATGAACAAACAGACATAAGTTGGCGTTGCCCTCTATATTATTCACACAATAAGGGTAATGTTTGAAAAGAATACCAGAAAGCGGCTAATTGATAAAGTAAAAAGAGACAACTATAATTCTGGAGATATTAAAAAAAAAAAAAAAGGCATCCTTTAAAAAGTTAGATACATCTACAACAGCTAAGTGAGAACTGAAGGCACATAATCTTCACCAGCTCATTTACATAAAATCTCTGGCTTCAATAAGCCTACAAGAAGGTGGGAAGAGTGTATAGGGACAGCTAACGGAATGCAATCATAACAGGAAAAAGACGAACAGGATCTATAAAATGCAGGTGCTTCTTTTGGTTTCTATTTCCATTTTCAACCAAATTATACATGTAACAGCCATGACAGATGATATA
The DNA here is from genome assembly GCA_017140615.1 of Eucalyptus cladocalyx. NCBI lineage: Eukaryota > Viridiplantae > Streptophyta > Magnoliopsida > Myrtales > Myrtaceae > Eucalyptus > Eucalyptus cladocalyx. The sequence goes on along the minus strand of CM029517.1, from coordinate 7,769,291 downwards.
TTTCAACTATATCACTTTTTTTTAGTGCAACCTATTTCAGAAACCACTAGCAAGCATGTTAAACAAATAACTTCTGAAGGAAAAGATGTGTTGAGAAAAGAGAAGGCAGACAAAACTCAAATTTTCAAAAGGTCCTTCCGCTGAGAGCACGAGTCATGCAATCAAAGATAAGAAAACTCGAATTGGAACCCTTCTTACTAGCCATGGACAAGTTTCCTCACTAAGATGCATCTTATTAGACAGAAATGACCAAATGAGAGCTATAATAAATAGATGTTATAAATCTGGAATATATTTCAAAAGCAGTTGACACGAATGAGTAACAATCATAATATAAGGAGATGCAGTGCCTTTTTCTCTAGGAATGTAGTCTCACTTGATGGAGCAGCTAGAAATTCAGATGCTTCTTTTTAATAAAGGAATGAGGAAGCGAAGCAAGAGACTGAAAGAGTTCTTTAGGATGGAGGAGTAAATGTGAACCTATAGTTTACTGGGTAAACGTCAAAGCAAAACAAAAGTTTTTTCCTTTTAGGAAAAAAAAAACAGCTAGTATACTGAAAAATAGCCCAAAAGTTAAAACTCACCCTAAATAAAAACTTGTCATGGATGAGACATTATAAAGAATGGGAAGGAAATATTAGTCAATTCAATTGAAATGCCATGACTTGTGATTGCTTATAAAGGAGTGTGGGCTGGAGTTTCTGGAATATAAGCATAAACTATTCAGGCATCTAAGAAGATAACAACCAAGTATTTAATCTTTAACAATAGAGAGAGTACAGCTTTTGTTCTAGTCTAGCGTTTCGAAACATATTGGAGGGAGAAAAACACAATAATTACCTCCCGGACGATGCACCATGTATTTGGAATATTGAAAAAGGATAAATGAAATTCCACATAACACAATTATACAATCATAATCCTCTGGCCTCAAGTAAGAAGCCACAAGAAAATAAAATCCAGAAATAGCCTGTATCAAATAATGCGCCGAGGTTCATACAGCATATAAAATGGATACATGGGTTTAGTTCCATTTTTCGTAGCTCTCATATCTACCTCTATGCGTAAGCTACTCGCTACCATCAAAGACCAGCACTTGAACCAAAAAACCATTTGCAACAGCTAGGTCTGTAAAATTTTGTGCATTCAAGGATTACTGCTTTGAAACATACCAAGTTTCTAGAAAAGTTAACTAGCTTGAGTAATGATATCTTGTGGATTTTATGGGAACGCACTATGGTTCAATTGAGCCTTTGCCTATTGGGGGTTTACAGGAAAGAGCAGCCCACAGAGTCCCACCTTTCTTTTGTTTGGTTCCTGTTTTTTCTTTTCTGTGTGTTGGGGATAAGGATTTGAAGGTGGATGATTAATAACTTAAACCTATAGTAGGGGTATCAATATACATCCTTAATCAAGAAAAAACAGAGGTACGAAACTCGCATTGTCAGATGCCATGACATGTATACTATCTACTTTAACACCATAGAATGTGCAAATTACTATTTTGAGAATCACGATGTCACAGATATGAACTGAGTCAACAGACATGAGAAAACCTTAGTGGCATATGGTTTTGTAAGAGGCAAAATGGGTGCCCCAGCACCTGTCTGCTCCCTCAGCAGCGATTCAGAAGTCAAAGATTTAATGACCTATTTCTCTTCATAAGTACTTCCGGAAAAATGAGATGAAGAAAGTGGCTGGCCCCAGTTTGTAAATTTTGACTGGGGTTTGTTAATGATGGCTTCAAAGTTTGCTCCATTCATAGCTAGAGGCAGACTTTCCGGAACCACTCCAGACCCTCAGACAAAGTTTGCTCCATGGATAACTTGAGGCATGGGGTCAATATCCAGACCAGCAGTACTAGAACACTTTGCCGCAGAAGACATCGACATCATTCTAGAACTCAACAAATCCTTTGCCACATTAGGCAATGTGTCTAAAATCAATAAAGCAGGACCCGATGGCAGATCTGAAGGAATCGGCATTGGTGTCTATGTCAAAGAATCCATGATAACAGGGGGCTTCAAAGAATCAGATAATCCATAAGTTGCTGCAACACTCCTTGTCAATGGATTTGTTACAGGATGTTGCATTGGTTGCTTAACATGATATGCAGCCAGACCGGGCGGCAGTCCAGCCAATAACTCTACTGAGGATAAGGGACTTCCCCGTACTCCTACCAAATTCTTGCCCATGTAATAGCATGGGCTGTCCAGCAGCAAGTGTATTTGTAGACAGCAATGAACTGAATGATGTTGAGTTCTGTGTGGGCTGATATGAAGAATGAGTCTGGTGGACAGCCAAATTTGGAACTCCTAAACTGGAATTGTTGGGTCTGCTTATTGTGGTGGCCTATGGAGTGATTGAAGATGCAGATGAAGAGTGGAGGAAAATAGCCTGTATGAGAAGCTAATGCAATATGAATAGATGGCGGCTTGTTTCCATCTCAAGCATCAGATCAGAACATAAAGTTGATAAAACCTTTATGATGGCTGGATCTTCTGGCAAGTCTGATGTAACCTTTTCAGGTTGAGACTCTGAAGATAGAACCTGCAATTCCTGAAACAGGTGCACAAGCATTTTTGTTCCTCTGCTTTAGTCAGTCATGTGAATTTTAATACAAGAATTGACATAAGTACATCAAAGAAATAGTTGGATCACCAAAACAAAGCTTCAGTATCTAGAAGTTACCAATGCTAGCATGAATCAGAATTACGAACTGCAATACACCTGAGTTTATGAACAACTATTCTACAGTATAGTCAATGATACAATATATGCTCTGCTTATATGCAGATCATGGATGTCAACTGTCCAAATACAATGCCAAACTTTATGTCACTCCCTCTGAAATTTACGTAGTTGAAAACTCTGTTGTCAGGAAGGACCTGAGAACCGTCCTTTCTTCGCCCTTCTGTTCCAAAAGATCTCACTGCAGTAAATGAAGGGAAGATTCAGATGGAAGAATGACATTGGAAGAGCTGTTTTATGTCTCTACCTGTCTACAGATAACAAATATGCAGTCAATAGTTTGAAAAGCAACTCAGACCTGAAGTTTCTAGCAACAATAAGAACTAGAAATTGCCGAAAGAAACAAAATGCACCAAGACCAATAAACAGATAAAATCATCAGATCTCATCAGTTAGGATGGGCTTCGCCTAGGTACCCTAAGTCCAACTTCTGTTTTCCAAGTCCTGGGAAGAAAATATAGTTGAAATTATATTTTTAAGGTAAGTGGTAACATATGGGGAAATCACTGAAGTGACTGAGCTCTGATTTTGAATTACATGAAGCATATATGAGCCATATTAGCAGGACAAACCTAAGATATACACCTTCTTAGTAGCAGTGTGCTAGACTCCAGAAAGTAGAAGCCATTAAGCCCTCAATACCGAAGAGTCGCCAAGTAAATCAATTTTTTTGCATACTAGAGATGTGAATACCAAATCACATCCCTGAAATGAATTTGCCATGAAATATCAGGCCAAGCTTCACAAAAGCATTTCCTGCTATAAGCACAGACACGAATATTTCGTCGTACTTTCTCCTGTTCTCTAAATTAACTGTCCCGTCAACTGCAACTCGCTACTCGATGTTATAATCACATGATCGCCAAAATTTTAGTCACCAGCAAATTCGATATCACTGAACAATTACACCCGTCCACCACAGGAAAATCTTTGATCTCTCATCAGCACAGTCATCCTCTTTGGTCATATGCACGGCCCATGATTTTTGCTTCTACCAAGACAGTAATGAAACCGCCGGCCAAGCCAAAACTATCTCCGTACACTGACCATTCGTCTACACGCAGTAGCCATCGGCACAAGTCTTGGCCGCTAATCTTTCATCAACGCCTCGAAGAAGGGACGGAAGACATCGCACCGTTTGGGAGGCGGATGACAGCATCGTGCGGGTCGATGCGGGAATCCCCCCTCTTTCTTTTTTTTTTTTTTTTTTTTTTTTTTTTGAGCAAACAATCCCCCTCTTCTTTAAACGAAAACGTTTCTTCATTTTGGCTCCACTTAATAATTATTATCAATAATAAAAATATTATTCATTAACTAATTATTTTTAACAATAAAAACGATCATTTTTTGAAAAATATTTATCAAATCATCCATTTTATATGAAATAAACGGAGTCTTTATTTATATTATTTCTTCTTTATTTTTTTTTGGGTTTGATAGGCCTTTTGGCTCCAATTGGTCTAGCCTAGGCAGATGGCATGGACAAATCAAATTATTAATAAATTCATGTCGACTCATTGTATCATAAATCATTATACCTATAAATGTTCTTTGTTTCGTGAAAATCACGTCATTTGATGCTTATGATACTCATGAATTAAACGATTTCAATGCATTTACTAGGAACTCCATTAAACTATTTTTTCTTCGAATCGCTAATAATTTCGAACAAAGTCAAAATTCACTTAGGATGGAAGTGGAATGGGTTTATAACGATTTATTTCCTTATAAATATGTCATGATACCTTCTTGTTACATAATTTTTCATACTCAACTTATGAAGTTTTCGAGCACCCGATCAAGTTCTAACAAATATGATATTTTATCTTCCTAGTAACCAAGTTACCCACGATGTATTATTTATAATGACGCAAAAGAATCATCGAGTGACCCTCACCAATCACAGCGTAAAAAATAATAGTAATGAAAATTCAAATAATGTTTACAAATTTTAAATAAAAATTCCTTGTTTTTCTCTTGAGGAGAGAGGTTTTTGCGTGCTTGTCGTTACGGTTTAGAAGCCCACTGCAAAGACCCGCGCGATTTTCTTCCCCCACCCTCCCGAGCTCGCAGCAATGGCGATGTCACTCTCCAAGCTCTCCTCCCACCTCCACCGCTGCCTCCTCTCGAACCGCAGGACTCCTGGCGCCGCCGCGTCCCTGTGCACGACGGCGGCCTCGTCGCCTCCGGTCGCCGCCGCTCCGGAGCCGGAGGATGGGGGCCTCGAGTCGGAGGCCGACGCGGCTCCGTCGCAGCAGTCGCCGCAGCCGGCGTCCGCGGCGCCGGAGCCGGACCAGCAGCGCACGGTCTACGACCGGCCTCTCAAGGACGGCCTAGACGCCGGGATTTACAAGGTGAGGTTCCGATGGGGCCGGCTCGGTGCTCTCTCGTTCTCCGTGACACGCGCTGTAAGCGCGCTTCGTTTTGTTTTCCTTGCGATGCCGGCGCTTGAATCGGGGAGGATGGTGACCATGTTCTCGGTTGGGACAGGTGGCATTCACAACAATAGGAGGCCGCTGCAAATCTAGGATCCCAGAGAGTATGCAGATCGCGCTTCGGTCCAGTGGAATCGATTTTCGGTCTATCCCGAGGCATTGGGGGAAATGGTCAGGAAGCATGTTAGTCCTGGGTGAGAGTCTTATCTTCCCTATCTGAATTGTATCTCTGTGCAAATTGCAACTCGTTTCCGCGAACTTTGGCATGTCGGTCGTTGTGTCCTAGGTCACACTTGTTTGAGAAAGCTGCTTGTATCCTGCTGCAGTTAGCAGTAGCACATGTGGGTTGAATAGAACGGTGTCATGTTAGGTTTGACTAGTGGTCTTTGGATTTGTTTGAAGGGTTTAGTGGTTTTTAAGTAGCAGACTTGTCTATTGAGGTCCCATTGCACTAATGATAAAAGTAATATCAGTAAGTCAACCCGATAAAATTGTGGGTTTGATGGTGAATTAATCTTATTTTTTTGCTCATTTCATATTGGCTAAATTTGAATGTAGTTACAAGCATAACGTTTGAGTTAAAATTGATGACGCTGATCATCTAGGAAGCACCTACACTCTCAGGAGCTTTTGTGTCAGTGTTGGACACCTCGACAGGTGTCGGATCCAACATGTGGTCAATGCTCCAAACATGCCAATGACATGCGAATCCGGCATCCTGACACACCATTACGAGATAAACAAGGTCAATTTTAAACATTTTCAATAAAGGGATAAATGCAATAGAAATCCTAAAAGTGCATATCATTGCTCTATCAAAAAAGAAAGTGTGTTGTTGTATTAGTTTATGTGTATACTCTTTGCGTCCCGCCATTGATATGATTTTCCAGTGTAACCCAAAGATCTCATACTTTCCTATTGTCTGCAGTGTATCATGCTCCTAGTTGAATAAATGTCTCTCGAAGATTACTAAAATTGCCCTAAAAAAGGTAAAAAAAGGAAATAATGGCAGCTTCGGAACATGAAATCGACAATCCAGGAGTCTACAATAGTCATATATGGGGCAAGGCATGTTCCAAGACCTCTGTGCAAATAAAACAAGGAAGATGCATATCAAACAGGTTCATACTCGTATATATGACTTGAAACAATTCTTAATCTCTATTGATTTTGAATGCTTCTGCCTAAATCATGTCAACCATTAGGCGATGCTCCTAATACTTCAGCTGGGAGGGATTTGACTCGATCTTTATCCTATTTCCCTAACACAAGTTTTAATAATTCTTTAGCAAATGGGATATGAAGGCGGTTCGTATCATGCTAATAATATGGAAAAAGCATATTCATTTTGCACACAAACGAAAGCATGGATAGGATTTCGGATGGGGTCGGGAGCAACTCAAAAGAACTACTCTACAAATAATTGGGGCCATTTAGCTAAATTAATACTGATCAAAGCCTTTTGAACGAACTTCATCACCAGTCAAAAGACTAGAGTGGAATGCAATGCTACTGTAACTTTTTGAGATTGACATGTTCGTACAAACCTTCTTGTTAGTATGCCTTTGGGTTCTCTTCCTTTGCCCAAAAATCGTTTTCACGATCCAATCTTGAACTCTCATGGTTGTGTTGTGTTCCATAACCATTGATGACCAATCCGATACTATGACCCATCAGACACAATTTTCCAATCTAGTTATTTGATCCAGATCCTTGAACACATTGTTCGGTTGTGGCCGAACACGATTTTGGCGAGCATTTTGATTTGAATTTAAATGGAAACCTAGAAAAATTTATAACAAAAAGGTTCTCGTTATGCCGATTCCTCCAAAACATGGAGGCCATGACTCATTACCTTGGTTGATCGAGATTAGAGAAATGAGGCTAAGGAAACTTCTGCATAATGGTTTATAAAAAATGAGTAAAGCTAAAACCTTTTCTCGCTGACACGAGATATTGTACTAATAGCTATCAAAAGAGTACATTGAGTCAATTTCATGGGAATGATCGTGCATTTATTGTTGGTCGATGAAACTAGAGACACTTTCTTTGAAAACTAATATCTAGATGGTTGATGCTTGGATGCTATCATGAAGCACAAAAAATATCGAAAAGGTATGCCACAATGCGCACCTGGCAATGAGCGATCTAGTAATTGAACTTTCACGACACACTATAATTCACACAAACCTTATTTGGTGCATCCGTCTTCGTTGCCATCCTCTATAGAACCTCAGGAATCGACGCTCAATTTTGGAAGTCATGTTTAGCCCCATAACTGCACCGATGACCAGCCCACTTCCAAAACCCATCAGGACAATCTTCCAGTCAAGCTTTTCTGCTAATGCACCAGATGGTGGTGGCAGGGGCGCTTCAACATGATTTCCACATTTCTTTGTCAGAGGAACTCCACATAGTCCTAAGTTCCCTCCATAGGAGTCAATCTTGAATGTGGTGAACTGGTTTACCTGAGGTATGGGCCCAGAAAGATGGTTGTTTGAGACATTGAAGAAAGCAAGGAAACTGAGTTGGGCTAGTGTTGGAGGGATCATTCCTGAGAGCTTATTGCTTGAAAGGTCAAGAGATTCCAGTTGAGTCAAATTTGCCAGGGACAAAGGGATGGAGCCAGTAAGAGCATTGTTGGAGAGATTTAGCATTCGAAGTTCAGTTAAACTTCCAATAGAATTCGGGATTTCCCCAATAAAGTTGTTGCTCGAAAGATCAATCACATTGAGATATGCCAATATCCTTTTGTACTCTAATAAAATGCCTTTGTTGATTATTGTCATCGAGTAGTCGTACTTTCCATCATACGTGGAAAATACATGGAAACTGGGCACCTGAATTCCATAGTAGTGTGCATCATCTGCAGTGTGGACTTTCATGGCACTCCACATATCAAAGTATCCAGATGGAAGGCAACCCGAGAAGTTGTTCATGGATAGATCAACGATTTGTAGGTTAGGAAACTGGTCACGAGCTCCGGGTTCCCCTATGGCTCCATGAAATCTATTGGAACGCAAAATGAGCACCTTCAAATGAGAAAGCGAGCCCATCCATGAAGGAAAGGTGTCGACAATCTGATTATTTTCAATATTGAGAAATTCCAAAGTGCTACAATTAGCTAATCCTCGTGGCAGCGACCCTTGTAGATGGTTATCACTCACATCTATCATATTCAACCGACATACGCCATTTTGCAATTGAGGAAATCTTCCACATAAATCATTGCCATTCAAACTCAAGATGGAGAGGCCATCGCTCAAATTGCTTAGACATGGTAGAATAACACCAGACAACTTGTTCTTAGACAAATCGAGCATGCTAATAGAGCTTAGCAGGCACATCTCCAATGAACTTTCTCCAGATAGCTTGTTATTTGAGACAAGGTAGAATCTAATGGACTTTGGGGGAATGGGAATTAATCCTTGTATATCATTGAATTGAAGGTCCAATGTCACAAGATTTAGCCATTTTAAAGCTGTGAAACTAGTGATTAAGTTTCTCGAAAGATTCAAAAATAGCAGTTGTGAAGTACTCACATTTAAGAACCACGGAGGCATCAGCCCATAAATTCTATTTTGGGATAGGTCTAGCCATTTCAACCTACTTTGATATGATAGGAAGATGGGGAGTTCACTTAAGTTGCTAGAAGCCAGGCCGACAGCAAACAAGTCTGGAAGGCTAGCATTCATGCTAGGTTCAATAATCGATGAGAATTCATTGGATGAGAGTTGCAACATATTTAGATGTTGAAGTTTGAGTATCACATCTAGCCGCAAAGTACCATTCAGATTGTTTGATTGCAAGTTCAGGAAATCAAGACTCTCAAGGTTAGAGATGTTTTCAGGAATTGGGCCAATTAGTCTGTTGAATGATAGGTCGAGATAAGTTAACCGGGTGCCAGTGATCTCAACTGGAATTTGACCAGTTAATTGATTGTCATGGAAATCTAAGGAAGTGAGGTTAGTGGGGGTTAGTCAACGAGGTGGGAATTTCCCCAGAGAGTAGATTCATTCCAAGATTCAAACATAAGAGTTGGACGAGCTTCCCTAAGGAAGATGGGATTTCACCTGAGAGTTTGGTATGTTGAAAATCCAACATGGTAAGTTTAGTGAGGTTACCTATAGAAGATGGAATGTTCCCTGAAAAATTGGTCCCCTCAAGAAACAGCGACTTAATGGGATTGCCCAAGTGAAACTCTGGCAAATGACCTGACAGCTCTGGATTGCCACCTAAATCAAGAAGTTGTAGCCTTGGCAGCTCAAAGATGGTTATTGGGAATGTCCCTTGCAAGTAGCAGTTAGAAAGTATAAGTGATGTCAAGGAAGACAAATTTGCGACAGCATTGGGCACTGGAGCCGACACATTCAACAAGCTAACATCAAGGTGTTCTAATTTGGTCAAAAATTGAACCATTGTCTCCATGCTGGGATTCCTTAGTTGCAGCCCGATGTTCCAAGAGAGATTGAGGTAGGTCAAGTTAGTCAACTTCAGGACTTGAGACGGGATTTGACCTCTGAAGTTGCACAAAGAGAGGTTCAGGCTCGTCAACTCCACAAGACCACCTATGGCAGATGGTATTTGAGAGCAATTGAAGTCGTTCGAGGCAAGGTTGAGGCAAGGTGATGTCATCGCCGATGACAGTTGGCCGGCTGGTCACCGGCCGGCGAGCCGACCCGACGGCGACCTGATCCGACTCGCACGGACGCCTGGCACGCGCGCGGCACGTGCGGTCGGTCGGTCCGACCTGGTTCGACCGGCGCGACCGGTCCGACGACCGACGACCTGACCGTTGACCTGTTGACCGACGACCGTTGACCATTGACCGTTGACCCGAAAAAAAGAAAAAAAAAAGGAAGCAATTTGTTTCTTTTTCAGTTATGCCTAAGTGGGTTATAAGTAAACCATTTTTAATTCTGTATTTGTTGCATGAATCATCGAAAATTATATATTTTCCCTTATGTGCATTATGGGTTATAAGTGATCCATTTTTAGTTCTGCATTTGTTGCAGGAACTATGATGCGTTATGCACGGATACCTGCAATCCCGAGAACGGATGAGGGAAATGCAAGACTTAAAAGGCTAATGTCAGATTTAGCTAATTATCGGTGACATGACGGTGATTTAGTATCAGGGTCAATCAGATGATATAGAAAATCATCTGGAATGGTTATCTTATGCCGGATTTTGAGAAGGTGCCGGCTTTGATGTACACTCTTCCACCTGAATGGCAAGCAGTGTTAGGTCGGCTATGGGAGGTCAACGTGGTTCCGGATTATAGGAGGCTAGTGGAAGCTTTTGTAAGAGAGTACTATAGGATTGAGTTGGCCAAAACTTCAACCCTTAGATTGAGCACCACATGGCGTAGAGTGAATGCGCCTTGGTGGCGACATGAGAGCTCTCCAAATTTTTTTTCCATGGTTGGCAAATGTGCCTTCAGTTTTCTCATATACTTTGACTGATAGATTAGAATGGACTTTCTCTATTTATTTCTTAGATTAATTATGTGATGTTTTGTGGGTGTAAATATCTCTTTCCATGTTGATATTTTTCCTATATATATTGCTTAGTGTAATGTATGATTGTATTATATGAAAGCATTGTTATTCTATTAGATGTTATATATTATTTGCTTTCTGTTATTGTTGACTGCTGTGGGTAGTTGATAGAAGTTTTTGTAACTTTATAGAATTAGTTTTGCATAAGACAATTATATTAATGATAGTTTTAAGTTAGGATTTTTGGAGGATGATTGGAAACATAGTGACATTTTGATTCTGAAACCTTACTTGAAATTGTTCATTGATATGATGGGTCTGTGCAAAGTGGATGCATAAATGATATGCATTAATTATTCGTGCATGTATGTCTGATGTATTCAGATCGATGTTTTTAGCAATTAAGAACGTAATTGCTGATATGAACGGCAACAATTGTGAAATATTGAATATGATTCAATATATGCTGGAAAAGCAAGAAGCACTAGAAGCTCTTGATCATATTATGGAAGATCTAGAGGATGCTGTGCACCACCTTGAGCTAGTAGAGGACTGCCTATCGGCATTTGAGCCGAAAATAGACAATGGCTATGCTGGTCCTAGCTCAGAAAGGGCTTTGAGCTCTAAGCGCAAGCGTATTGATTTGTTCAATATGTGGGAATGCAAAGGATCAAGTCCTTATTGCAAGAAATCAAGAGTTAACCAACACAAGAGAGGAAAACGTCCTCAAGTGAAGAAAATGTCAAGGGTGAGGTGTTACAATTGTGACAAGAAAGGTCACTATGCTCGCAACTGTTGTGAGCCAAAGAAGATAAACACCTCTTGTACATTTGAGAACTTTGCTTATGTGTCAAGTTCTGCATTATTGGCTGAATCCAATCCTTTGTGGACTGTAGATTCAGGAGTGACAGACCATGTAGCGAAGGATAGAGAATCCTTCGTGGAATTCCGACGATACCAACTAGAACTAAGTGGATCTATGTGAGAAATAACTCCGGAGTTGAAGTTAAAGAGATTGGCACCTGCCAATTGAACATGCATGGTGGACGCACCTTAATGTTCTAAATGCTTCGGAGATTCGTCGAAATTTTGTGTCTGTTTTGGTGTTGGTTACACTTGGTTTTAATGTGAACTTCCATAATAGTGGTGTAGATTTGTATTTGGATACAAACTACTATAATTGTGGTCATTTTCTGGATGGTTTTATTGTACTAAATGTTGACTGTGGTGATGTCAATATTTGTTATTCCATTTTCACGTCTTCTACTTCATATGATAATGATGTGAGTGTGTGGCATGCTAGACTTGGTCATATGGGCCAACAACGCATGAATAGACTAGCCAAAGAGGGCTTGTTGGGCAACATTGAAAAAGTCGATTTGCCCATATGTGAGCATTGCTTAGTAGGGAAAACGACAAGAAAACCATTTGGAAAAGGTAAAAGAGCTGAATTTCCTCTGCATTTAATCCATTCTGATGTCTATGGTTCAATGAATGTGAGAGGAAGGCAATGGGCTATTTTATTTCATCACTTTTTTAGATGATTATACTCGATTCGGATATGTCTATTTGATTTCTCATAAATCTGAAACAATAAGTTGTTTCAAAAGGTTTATGAACTTAGTAGAAAATCAATTAGACAAGAAAATAAAAGCATTGAGATCCGATCGAGGTCAAGAATATTTATCTGATGAGTTCAAAAAATTATGTGATGAAAAATGAATAGAAAGACAGTTGTCTATTCTATATGCTCTTCAACAAATTGGTGTTGCAAAGAGAAGAAACAGAACCCTATTAGAAATGGTTAGGTCCATGATGGCGCATGCTAACTTACCTATTACTTTTTGGAATGATGCGTTGTTAACTGCCGCCTATATACTTAACCGGGTGCTTTCCAAATCAGTTATTTCCACTCTATATGAGTTATGGACAGGTAGAAAACCGGACTTAAGTTTTCTTAAGCCATGGGGTTGTACTGCCTATACTCATGAGTCTTCTCACAAATTTGGGAAATTGGGTCCTAGAGGAAAGAAGAGTATTTTAATGAGATACTCCGAACACTCGAAAGTGTATGTGTTCATAGGTGAGCAGGACAGTGGGAGTATAACTGAATTTGAACACGGGATGTCACATTCTTAGTGGATGAATTTCCTAAGAAGGGCAAAATAGGGGAAGACTACTCCCTATTTGAAACCTTAGATCAAGATAATGATATTAGTGGAGTTCGTCCAAGTGAGAGTAATATGAGAAGTGATGAATTGAATTCAACTCATTCTCAATTACAACCACATAATGAGACAACATCATCATTATTTAATCCAAGTGGGAGCATAATGAGGAATGATGTGCTAAGTGTACAATCTCCCATACGGTGAACGAGTTGCCAAAGTATTCATTGTCGACGTTTTGACATTGAAGGGGAAACTTTTATGATTGCTCCACGAGATAAGGATGAGCCAAGAAATATCAATGAGGCTCTGAATTGCCCTAATAAGGAAAAATGGATTCATGCAATGGAAGAGGAAATGGAGTCAATGAAATCAAACCAAGTCTGGGAACTAGTTGATCTTCCAAAAGGACGCAGAGCTATTGGGAACAAGTGGATTCTCAAAATAAAGCGAAAGGCTGATGGCTCGATAGAAAGGCATAAGGCTCGCCTTGTAGCGAAGAGGTATAATCAACAGGAAAGAATTGATTATGAAGAAACATTTTTTCCTGTAGTGAGATTTATCTCGATTCACATTTTTTTGGCAATAATAACTAGTATGGATCTTGAGTTACATCAAATGGATGTAAAGACTGCTTTCCTCAATGGAGAATTAGAGGAAGGAACATATATGGAACAACATGCTGGTTTCATAATGAAAGGCCAAGAAGGAAAGGTATGTCGACTTTGGGGGTCGATATATGGCCTTAAGCGCCTTCAAGAAAATGGTATATGCGTTTTCATAATGCCATAATGGCATATGATTTTACAATGATAGATGAGGATCATTGTGCATATATCAAAAGATCCAAGGATCAATTTGTGATCATATCATTATATGTTGATGATATACTAATTGCCGGAAGTAATATGGAGTTTGTTAATAATATCAAGAGTTGGTCGTCTTCCAACTTTGAGATGAAAGACATGAGTGATGTTGCATACATTCTTGGAATTAATATTTCAAGATTGTAAACCCATAGACACTCCTATTACAAAAGGTGAAGGATTGAGCCATAGATAGATCGTGTCCAAGGACTCCACAAGAGAAGGAACAAATGAAACATGTTCCTTATGGTAGTGCTGTTAGAAGCTTGATGCACGCTATGATGTGTACAAGACCTGACATATGTTTTGCAGTTGGAATGGTGAGTAGATACCAATCTAATCCAGGTCAAGTACGTTGGGAAGCCGTTAAAAGAATACTGTGGTATCTAAAAGAGACTGCTGATTATGCGATGAGTAATTAAGGATGAGATCTGTGACTCTAAGGCTATTTTGATGCTGTTTGGGGAGGAGATTTAGATGAAAGAAAATCTACCTCCGGGTTTGTTTTCTTACCGAATAATGGCACCATATGTTGGAGCAGTAAGAAACAAAGTGTATAGCCTTGTCCACGATGGAAACTGAGTTCGTGGCATTATCAGCAGCGGCGTAAGAAGATGTTTGGCTTAAGAGATTATTGGATCATTTATGTGTTATTGGAAGTGCTGCAAATTCATTGTTTGGTTAACTGTGGTAGCCAAGCAGTAAAAGACTACACCAAAGATCCAAAATATCATGGCAAGACCAAACCTATAGATACCAAGTATAACTTTTGTCAATGATATGATTGCACGAAAAGATGTGAACTTAGAGTACATACTACGCATAGAATGGTAGCAGATCCTATGATAAAGCCAATACCTAGAGATGTGTTTTTGTGGCCATATGAAAGCTCTAGGATTGCGTAGAGGCTGATGTACTGAATATTGTAATTTCCCTAAGTGTTCACATTTGATGAATTTGTGTTTTCATCATTAATGCCTATGAATCTTTGTTTGATCTTTATGCATCTTAATGCTCAGTGCATTGCTTTAAGTTGAGAAAGTATGTCGGACATATATAAGATTAGCCGACTCACACGGGTAATCGCCTCTATTTACTATGTGATAAATAGAGATGAGACTATTTTTAAGCTTATTATCTAGGTGATAATCGAGAGCTCAAGCTTAAAATACGTATGTCGCCTTAACTAAGTGTTAAGATGAGGACATAATACTTACTATATCCGAAAGTAAAATACCCTACATATTTTACTTTATCTATCTATGATGCCAGATGTGAGTTCTGATGAAATTTTGTGAATGGGTAGATACGTGAACTCAAGTTAGACATTGGGTATGTTTGAACTATCATCTGTACGGTATTGAAGGTATAGACATACGCTCAATGGGAAAGGAGTTAATACCGTAATACATATTTCATACTACGTATGCATGAGTTGACCAATAAGAGTGGTAAAAGTTTGATCTCAACTTTTATGCCGTGTGAGACTCTTGAGGAAAAGAGTTCCTCAATTTTTGTCCCCTCATAACTCTTACTTATTCTCAAGATTTCTATTTAGTGTTTGCTATCTTAGGATGTTGCCAATGGTCATGAGTTTGATTCGATCTAATGGGACATTTCTAGAAAAGCAAGCTAAACTGAAATTGAGAGTTTGAAGGAAAGAGGAAGATCGAATTTGGAGAATCACATTGTAGTTTTGTATTCACCGGTTAACCAATTATGACTGTCTTTGTGATAATTATAATTGTGAATACGATATATATATATATATATATATATATATATATATATATATATATATATATATATATATTGTTTAAAAGAGATCAAGAGAGATATAAATGTGATCGATCGATCTAGGGTACTGTATACTAAATCTACTCAGGATGTGATGCCCATTATGAGCTGCTATATATTCCTAACAGATGTATGGTAACGAGCTCTTAAAGTATGCTGGTTGCACGGATTATTCACCGGTATGAATGTTGAAGAGAGTTAAAGAGGATTATGTTCGGCCCACCATGTTAAGTGAGAGTCTATGATTGATTTTTCTCTGATGGGGCTGAGTAGGGAATGTCAGCCCATGTTGGTTTTGGACCACCATGTGCGAGTGGGAGATAATGGATTTTTTCTTTTTTATTGATGGGCCTGAGTTGGCCCATCCGCCCATGTTGGGCCTAAAAGCCTGGCCCACTAGATTAGGGCCTATGGATGAAGGGGTACGATTCTTTTTTGGAGGAACGTATATAAAGGGAGGAGAGAGAGGGAGAATGCATCATTTGGCATAAGAACGTACGTACGTTCCTCTCCCTCTCTCCCTCCAAGAAAAAGAAGAAAAACGCTTACGGCGACACCGTCTTCCCTTCAAGGCAAATTGGCATCATCGGATCAGAATTCCTTCCTCGATCTTCAGCATTGGTGTCTAATCTGTGGCTAACAAGGTACGCTCGAATCCGTGGTGTGCTTTATGATCGGTGATATGTGATTTTCCCGGGCTTCGCTTCCGCATTCGTTTTAGGGGTTTGATTTAGTGTCGAATCCGGTTTTCGGGGATCCGTTATTCTCAACAGCATCGTTGCAAAGCTGAGCTCGCTCCAAGCTGAAACACGAGAGTTAATCTAAGAGCAGAATCTGAGACCTGCTCTCTCTCTCTCTCTCTCTCTCTCTCTCTCTCTCCTTCTGAGAGTCTGCAGATCAACTTCAGGGTGCGTTCCGCACTGGTGGAAGTAATTTGGAGGATTAAGACCAAACCTCGTTACATACTTGCAAATTTACTTTTAATTTGTTGTTTCTTAGCCATGTGTAAAGTGCAAAGTACTTTCCTGTCGGATGGTACGCTTTTCTCACCAATGGATGGACTAGCCAGAACTTTTTCGCAATTTATTCCTTTCGACTATGCTTTCCGGACATGAAGCTGTGGCGATTGCTGCAGTGCATGATTCTTCCCCATTTGGTGTCTCAGAGGGGGCCAATATAAGAGTCCATTGTTGCACCATTATGTGCGAGAAAATTCTGAGGATTTACCTGCTTTATAGTGAAGATGAAAACGGCACCTTTTAATCAACCAAAAGGAGGCTTTAGCCTATTATGCAGACAACTGATGATGAAATTCAATTATAATTTGACCTCTACGCTTCTAAATTACAAATTTCCACTCCTAGTTAGCGTTTCCTTTTCTTCTATTTTCCAGCTTGTTTGGGATTGCAATCAAAATTGTCAACCAGTTGTTCCACGTTTTCTTACCTTGTCTATCATCTGCTCATAAAAATGATTATGATTACTAATTTCAATTTGTATTTTTTGACTCTTAAGCAAAAAAGTTTATATGTTTCAATTTAAATATTTCGAGAATTTCATGTGTATTCTCCAATTTCTTTTGGTTCGCAAAGCTAATCATTTCTACACATTATTTGCGGTACTCTTCCTACTCATATGTGGTACATCCGTTGGACATTCTGTGCCTTTCTATATTGTTTGGTGCTTTCTGCATACTTCTTACTAATTGCTGCTAAGTTTCAAGACATTCCTTAGAATCAGAAGAAGAGTCATACCGCATCTTCTCCTCTCCCTTGAGCAATTCCTTTATTGTGGTAATAACAATGAGTAGCAGTTCCAATCAAATACACAGTTGTGAAGAGCAAAAACAGCATCAAACTTAAACTACTCATGTCATGGGCTTATACAAACAATTATGACTATAAAATGCGATACCTTCTTTCCTCTTCCCACTGAGATGCTCTTGCTAGTTTGATGATGCTGCCAGTCAGCCCTATCTATCTGGAACTACCCAGGAAATGTAGAAAGGCACAGAATCAAATATAATATGTAAACAGGTTTCGAGGTAAAGAGGAAAAGTACTTGAGAAATCTCCAACAAAAAGATATCAAGTTATTACCTTCTTTACTCCTTTCCTCCTTTCCTTGAATTGCTTGTGTTTTGGTTTGTTCTTGACTCAGCCTTCGTCATCTGGAACACATGGTAAAATGGATTGAAAAGGATGAACTTCACTTTTCACTATATCTAAATTAAGTGAGAGTTGGCAGAAACGACTAGAGCATTGAGAGGTATCTGTATACCCTGTTTTCCCTTTCCCATGGTTTGGTATTAGTGACTTAAAAGAGTCCAAGATTCAGCTTTGTTGTTCTGATGGAAAGTTGACGTTGCAATAACAAGAAACACACAAGTATAAGGACATGCAGAGACGGCAAACCAACCCACTGGGCTTCTGTGGTTGGGGTGAATACAAGACACCTTCGGGACCTACAACATGGTGTGCTAAATTTGAAAAAGCTCATATATACATTAAAAAAAAAAAAGGCTTTACCTTCTCTCCTTTTCCCACTCCATAAGCTTTATAATTGTTAGGGTACTGAGGAGCACCTGTATGCTGTAAGAGAGAGAGAAAGGCCTCACGAGATTAGTAGCTATAGACACTCACATGCATTAGAACACATATAAGCATGCGACAATTTGCTCTGTGAATGTGTAATACCCTCTTTCCTCTTTTTGCCGACTTGCTGGTGATGCTGTTATGGTTCTACAGATTGCCCTTATACACCTGAAGTAATGGATAAAACCATATGTTTTAAACCTACGAAGACAACGGGAAAGCAATTTCAAGGCAAAGAATATGGACTGGCAAGTTCAGAGGAAGAAAAATCTTAGCTGTATTTCTCTTTGCCAGGCCATTAGCTTTATGACTATTATTAGAGTCTAAAGTGGCACTATTATGCAGACAAAAGGTGGCAGAGGGAGATTGCGGAGGATCTATGAAATTCCAATTCTGACAAAGAGATTTAGACATGACAAAGGTTGGATAGAGAAAAGAATGCTATGAATTAACAAAAAGACATAAGTTGGCTTTGCCCTCTATATTATTCACACAACAAGGGTAATGTTTGAAAAGAGTACCAGAAAGAGGCTAATTGAGAAAGTACAAGAGACAACTCTTAACTCCAGAGATATTAAAAAAGGCCAATCCTTTAAAAAATTAGATACATCTACAACAGCTAAGCACATAATCTTCACCGGCTTATTTACATAAAATCTTTGGCTTCAATAATCCTACAAGAAGGTGGGAAGAGGGTGGAAGGACAGCTAATGGAATTGCAATCAAAACAGGGCAAAAGACAAACATGATCTATAAAATGTGGGTGCTTCTTTTGGTTTCTATTTCCTTTTCAACCAGATTATACATGTAACAACCATTACAGATGATATATTTCAACAAAACTGCTGTTTTTTTAAGTGCAAGCTATTTCCAAAACCACTAGCAAGCATGTTGAACAAATAAGTTTTGGAGGAAAAGATGTGTCAAGAAACGAGAAAGCCGAGAAGATTCAAAGTTTCAAAGGTCCTTCCACTGATCTAGAGAGCAAAGTCATGCAGTCAAAGATAAGAAAACTAGGATTGGAACCCTTCTTACTACCCATGGAAAAGTTTCCTCACTAAGATGCATCTTCATAGACAGAATTGACCACGTGAGAGGTCCAATACATGGATGTTATAAATCTGGAATATATTTCAAAAGCAGTTAATAAGAATGAGTAAAAATCATAATATTCATAAGGAGATGCAGCGCCTTTTTCTCCAGGAATGCAGTCTGACTTGACAGAGCAACTAGAAATTCGGATGCTTCTTTTTAATAAAGGAAAAAGGAAGCAAAGAAAGAGACTGAAAGAGTTGTTTAGGACCGAGGAGTAAATGTGAACATATAGCTTACTGGGCAAAAGTCAAAACAAAACAAAAAAAGGGAAAAATAAACAACTGGTATACTGAAAAATAGCCCAAAAGTTAAAAGTCATCCCCATTAAAAACTTGTCATGGACGAGACACTGTAAAGAATGGGAAGGAAATATTAGTTGATTCAATTAAAACGCCACAACTCATGATTGTATGTGGACTGGAGTTTCTGGAAAATAAGCATAAATTAGACAGGTATTTAACGAGGTAACAACCAAGTATTTAATCTTTAACAAGAGAGAGAATATAGCTTTTGTTCTAGTCAAGTGTTTCAAAATATATTGAAGGGAAAAAAACACAATAATAACCTTCCGAACGATGCTCCATGTATTTGGAATATTAAGAAGGGCTAAGTGAAATTTCACATGACATAATTATATAATCGTAATCCTCTGGACTCAAGTAAGAAGCCACAAGCAAATAAAATCCAGAAATAGCCTGCATCAAATAATGCACCGATGTTCATACATCATGTAAAACAGATACATGGGTTTAGTTCCATTTCCATAGCTCTCATATCTACCTCTATATATAAGCTACTTGCTGCCATCAAACACCAGCGCTTGAACCAAAAAAACGTTTGCTGCAGCTAGGTCTGTAAAATTTTGTGAATTCAAGGATTACTGCTTGGAAACATACCAAATTTCTGAAAAAGTAAACTAGCTTAAGTAATGATATCTTGTCAATTTTATGGGAACAAATTAATGTTCAATTGAGCCTTTCCCTATTGAGTGCTTACAGGAAAGAGCAACTCACAGAGTGCCACCTTTCTTTCGCTTGGTTCCTGTTTTTTTCTTTTGTGCGTGTTGGGGATGGGGGTTTGAAGTTGGATGATTAATAACTTAAACCTATAGTAGGGGAAATCAATATAAATCCTTAATCACGAAAAAACCAGGGGCACGAAAGTCACATTGTCAGATGCCATGACATTTATACTATCTACTTTAACACCATACAATATGTAAACTACTATTTTGAGAATCACAATATCACATATATGAACAGAGTCGACAGACATGAGAAAACCTTTTTGGCATATGGTTTTAGAAGAGGCAAATGGGTGCCTGAGCACTTGTCGGTTCCCTTGGCAGCGATCCAGAAGTCAAAGATTTAACAACCTCTTTATCTTCATGAGTACCCCTAGACAAATGAGATGAAAAAGGTGGCTGGGCCCCAGTTTGTAAATTTTGACTATGTTCATTGGTAATGGCTTCAAATGCTCCATATGATTTAGACTGCCTGATTCATACATACGGGACATAGCTAGAGGCAGACTTTCTGGAACCAATCCAGACCCTCGGACAAAGGTTGTTCCATGGATAACTTGAGGTATGGGGTTAATATTCAGACCAGCAGTACTAGAACACTTTGCCGCCGAAGAAATTGACGTCATTCTAGAACTCAACAAATCCCTTGCCACATTAGGCAGTGTGTCCGAAATCAATAAAGCAGGACCCAATGGCAGATCTGAAGGAATCAACATTGGTGTAGATGTCAAAGAATCCATGGTAACAGGGGGCTTCAAAGAATCAGATAATCCATAAGTTGCTGCAATACTCATTGTCAATGGATTTGTTTCAGGATATTGCATTACTGCTGTTGAGGATAAGGGACTTCCCCTGTACTCCTACCAAATTCTTGCCCATGTAATAGCATGGGCTGTCCAGCAGCAAGTGTATTTGTAGACAGCAATGAACTGAATGAATGTTAAGTTCTGTATAGGCTGATATGAAGAGTGAGTCTAGTGGACAGCCATATTTGGAAGTCCTAAACTGGAACTGTTGGGTCTGCTTATTATGGTGGCCTGTGGAGTGATTGCGGATGCAGATGAAGAGTGGAGGAAAATAGCCTGTATGAGAAGCTAATGCAACAAGAATAGATGGCTTGTTTCCATCTCAAGCATCAGATCAGAACATAAAGTTGATAAAACCTTTATGATGGCTGGATCATCTGGCAGGTCTGACGTAACCTTTATTAACCAAAATTTATTAACCACCAAATTCGACATCATCGAACAATTACAATTATCCACCACAGGAAAATCTTGATCTCTCATGAGCACAGTCATCCTCTTTGGTCATACGTACGGTCCGTGACTTCTGCTTCCACCAAGACAGGAATAAAACCATCGGCTAAGCCGTAACTATCTCCGCGCATTAACCATTCGTCTACACGCAACAGCCATCGGCACAAGTCTTCGCCGCTAATCTTTTTTCCCTTCTCGTAACGAATCGAAACTTCGACATTTGTTCATTACAAGCGACGTCCACGCGAAACGCCATTAATCCACAACCATACCACGGCGATCGCCAAGCACCGCTGTGCACGTCCTAGAGCTGACCGATCGACGACAACGGCGCAAGAAAAGCGGAAACTCGGGCTCCATGAGGAGACAACGAAACAAGGGACGAAAGGACGCCTGCGTATCGCATCTCGGACTTGGACACTACGCCTGTGATTTGCCGCCGCGGCCTCCGCCGAAGCCATTGCCGTCTTCCTCCGTCCGTTTGCTTCGACGCTTTCTTTCGCCGGCAAAAGCAGTGGAGCAGAAAGAGGAGAGTGATGAGCGATCACGGGAATTTGGGAATTTTCGAAATCGGTTTTCTTGCCGGTAAAGGAAAATGGGAATCCCCCTCGTCTTTTGATGAGAAAAGAAAATGACAAAGAAATGGGAATTAAATAAAAAAAAAACGTTTCCTCTTTTCCGCTCCGTTAATTTGATGAAAAATGAGACTTTTTTAACTCTCGTTAGTCTAGCCTAGACAGATGGCATTGACAAATCAAATTATTAACGAATTCATGGAGGCTCATTTTATCGTTACTCATTATATTGATAGATGTTTTTTTTTACATGAAAATCATATCATTCAATGATTATGATATACTGAGTTTAAATGATTTCAATGCATTTAATAGCTATTGCATCAAATGACTCTCTCTGTGTTTTTTTTTTCCCTCCCTTAATCGCTAATAATTTCAAATAGAGTCAGGAATTCACACTAGGGATGGTAGTGAAATGTGTTCATAATGATTTCCTCCCTTATAAATCTGTTAAGATACCTATCTTATTTGGTTTCTAAATCAGTTTGGAATCTTCTACGTAAAATTTCAAACAGGACTCAATGAATTGAAACTTTTTAGCACCCTGTCAAATTATAACAAATATGATACTTTATTTTCCTAGCAACTAAAGAAGAAGAAGAAGAAGAAGAAGAAATAGTAAAATTTATCCATGTTGACACTTTAGGATGGCCAGAGTCCATGTCATCGATTTCTAGCCAAAATTGATTTAATTAACTCAATTGGTATAAATACAAAAGGTTTATGGTAAAATTTATAATAGATTTAGAACATTTATTTATTTATAATTTCCCCAAACTAAAGGCAACCATGATTTTCTAGATCGGATTCGAAAACTATTTGCACCACTCAAACTAAACAAAATTTATTGGTTTGTGAAATTATTAATTCAACTCAAACCAAACTAATAACTTTAGTTTAACATCAATTTTGTTTGATTTCAAACCATTATTATTGAGCTGATTTAAACTATCTAACTTTGTGGAAACCAACACAAAAAGAACCTATTTCTTCACACTTATTGGACAAAAATAAAAAATAACAACTAAATTGGATTAACTAATGAACATGCAAAAAAAAAAAAAAAAACTATTTAAGTGAATGGAAAAACACTAAATATCATAGAAAATTCCACGGTACTTGTTACTTGGGACTTGGGAGAAATTTTACAAGACTCCCTTGAACTCTTGAGATTGTACAAGTGTATCCCAAAATTTTCAACTATTATATATCATCCCGGTGAACTTTCATTTTATTATAATTGTTAACGCTTTTCATATTTCGATTACCATAAGCAATATGTGTAACTTTTAAGGAGTACATTTGCAAATTTATCTCAATTTTTTTTTTTTTTTTTATGAAATATTTTTCTTACCCCTAACTTCTATAAATTTGAAAAGTAAAGAAAATCAAGAAAACTACATAAAACTAAAATTTTAATATTAGGAAAAAATATCGACAATAATAAACTAAAAGATTTATTAATGCAAAAAACGATTGATTAACAAAAAAATTTCAAGAAAATTGTGATTTTAATCAATCATTTCCTTTCATAAGTTGGAGACATCATTTTCACTTCTTAAAGAGAACTGTAACTCTTTAGGCTCGCAAAATTTCATCTTCTTATCCGATTTCAAAATCCTCATGATTCAACTATCTGGAACTACCAATGGGAAATATAAAAGGCACAGAATCAAATTTCAGATAACAAATCTCTTTTCTAGGCGAACGACCTTGCACCTTTTTAGCTTTCTAGGTGAAGAAGTTTCAACTATCTGGAAACATATAAAAGGCACAGAATCAAAGAAACAGGCTCGACCTTGAGACTAAAAAACATGAGAAATCTCAGACTAAAAAAATATTTGAGTATTAGTATTACCTTCTTTCCTCCTTTCCCGGAATTGCTCGTGTTTTGGTTAGTTCTTGACTTGGCCTTAGTCATCCGAGATACGTGGTAACATGGAATGAAAAGAATCAACTGCACTTTTCATTGAATATCCCCAAATCGAGTGATAGCGGCAGAAATGACAAGAATATTGAGAAGTATTTGTATACCCTGTTTTCCCTTTCCCCTGATTTGTTCTGAGTGATTCGAAGAGTCCTAGAATCAGCTATGTTGATCTGATAGGAAACATACGATTACAAACGCATGAAATATTTAGGTACATAGAAATTCCTAATAAACCATATAGGCCGAGAGAGAGATTGCAGAAGAATTTGTAGAAACCCAAGACGGACGAAGAAAAGGATCCATAAACGGGTGAAAGAAGATGGGAGAAATTTAATTTGGCCATCTCTTTGCAAGGTTAAGCTATTAGAGATGGCAGGAATCATATAATATATCTGGCAGAAGTACAGCCCAAGTGCTATAACTTGACACGGAAGGACACTTAAGTGCCATAACTTTAAAATGGTACACTTGAGTGCCAGTTTTGAAGTTAAATGGGACACTTAAGTGCCACTCCGGTGAAAATGGCTGACGTTGCGGCTTTTCGGCAAGTTTGGTCCAAAACGGCATCATTTTGCACGCTAACGTGGCGGAGAAAATGCAAAAACGACGTCGTTTCGTTTCGTGTAAATAATAATATAAAAATTAATTAAATTAGATTTAAAATTAATTTTATTTAAAATATTCAAAAAATTTAAAAAATTTAAAAAATTTAAGAAAATTTTCTAAAAAATTTAAAAATTTAAAAAAATTTTAAAAAAATAAAAAATTTAAATAAATAAATAAGGAGGGGTCCGAATGGGGCGGTTGAGGGCTAAGCCCTCGCCGCCCACCGCCTCCCCGCCATCGGCGGGAAGGGCCGGCGACGGAGGGGGAGGGTTGGCCGGGTCGCCGACCCCCGGCCGACCGACACCGAGGGTTGCGAGCCCTCGCCGGATCGCGGCGAGGGCTGCGACCCTTGCCCCGCATCGGGTGAGGGCTCGCGGGCCCTCGCCGCCGCCGATCCGCCGGCCCTTCCTAGCGGCGGCGGGGAGGCGGCGAGGGCCCGCGAGCCCTTGCCAACCGGGCGAGGGTCGGCCCTCGCCTTAGATTTGGGTGCGGGCCGCTACCCTCGCCTAGATCCGGCGAGGGCTCGCGGCCCTCGCCGCCTCCCCACCGCCGCCGGGAAGGCCCGGCGACGGAGTGGGGAGGGTATCCCGGGTCGTCGGCCGACCGGTGGCAGGGCCCGCGAGCCCTCGCCTAGATTTGGGGCAAGGGCTTGTAGCCCTCGCCGTCGGTCGGCCGGGGGTCGGCGAACCCGACCGACCCTCCCCCTCCGTCGTCGGCCCTTCTCGGCGACGACGGGAGGCGCGGCGGCGAGGGCTCGCCCCCTCGGCCCGCCTCGTCGGACTCCCCCTTTTTTTTTTATTAATTTTTTAAAATTTTTAAAATTTTTAAAATTTTTCTTAATTTTTTTAATTTTTTGAATATTTTAAATAAAATTAATTTTAAATAAAATTTAATTAATTTTTATATTATTATTTACACGTAGACACGAAACGGCGTCGTTTTTGCATTTTCTCCGCCACGTCAGTCATTTAACCGGATTTTCGCCGGAGTGGCACTTAGGTGTCCCATTTTACTCCATATTGGCACTTAAGTATACCATTTTAAAGTTATGGCACTTAAGTGTCCCTCCGTGCCAAGTTATGGCACTCAAAGTGTCCCAATCTCTAATATATCTCGATACATAAAAAGCTTCCTCATATGTTCCTGTATTTGTCAACTTGCGTATCCTCTTCCACGAGTGAACTTCATTGTCGGTTGAGAACAAATGATGAAAAGGCCGATCCCGGTTTGAGTTTGTCTTGCTTAAGCAGTAAACTACTAGAGAAGCTTTTTACATGTTTGCCTTGAGAGTTCATTCAAGCATACACTAGTTTTCAAGCCCCGAGTGACTATGCAGCCCCCTCAAAGAATAGTATCGAACTCTCTGTTAGAATTGCATCATTGTGAAGCTGAGCTTGCGCCAAAACGACCATCTTTTATCCCGTGAAAAGTACTGATTTGCATCCACCGATTGTCTAGTGAGAGATTCATCTTTTAATGGCAAAACATATATTTTCGAAGAGAGTTACACCAAGTGCTGATTAGCATCAACCAATATGGATTCTGTCCTTGCTTCATTTTATCCGTCAATATTTCCCCTTCCCTAGGACCATCAATCTGTGACGTCCAAGAAAGAGTCTCCTTGGTGCTGCACGGAGCTTCTGGCTTGTCCGAGGAACTCATCAAGGTACTCAGTACATACTCGATGCAACGCCTTCGCAGGCAAATGTTTCTGAATGAATGATTGTGATAGGGCTTGAGAAAAATGTTCAAAAGCCAATCAAACGAACTTGAATGATTCAGTTCCGACCAGAAAAAGTTTGGCGTGAACATGGAGCTGCAAAAGGCGTACATGGAATGCTTGAGCGAACCCAAAAACGATCTGTGATGTCTGCGAGGGAAGCCATGGTATTTGATTTAACAAATGAAACTTCGGGTGCTCAGATTGCACAATGCACAAATATACAACTATCGACTTTATTTAAAGAATTTTTTTATTTTTTTTGCCTAAATGATTGTTTCCCGATCCAAAGACCATTCAGTTTGGTCTGCGGTCCTAAAAATTGAAAATCAGTCCTCCCGGTTCAGTTCATGGTTCCTAGGTGGAACCAAATCAAACAAGAAATCGATCACTCCTAATATTTTTAATAGAAATCCTCTTTGCCTTTGTTTGTCAAAAAGAGGAGAAAGCTTTAGTTTAGTATCACAATCTCGAAGTTCCCATAACGAAAGGACCATATTTTATCCAAGAAGACAGCCCAGAGTCGCCTAGGGTTTCCTAGACATTCTCAGGGACAGCTGATATAGTAATTATCCTAAGTTCTAGAGCATTCTTAGCATAGATGCCGGTAGTTGAGAAGATGCAATTTTTTTATTAGATCTAGGGTTGATCAGCAATTTTAATGAGAGAGCTTCTTGTATAAATGGGGGAGCTCTTCCCCTCATTTGCATCCATCCAAACGTTTCAGCAATACAAATTATTCTCTCTCCAGACTTTCTCTATTCACGATTTGGTGAGCAGGTGAGCTTAGGCACTCCATCAATCCAAGGAAGGCTAAGTTGCCGCATGATCTTGATCCCAAATTATCAACCCTTGACAGACATTGATAATGATAACAAATCAAAAACAATCTTTAACTTGTTTGTGTTAATTTTGCAATCTAATAATTTAACTTTGTTTTGTATTAAACACTTTTATCTCACATAAGATGTCATCAAGAGCATGAATAACCTCAAGAGGACGAAATGATCAAGGCAATATATATTTAAATGACAATAATAACTTCAATAGCACCGATTGATCAAGATTAAAAGTTGTTATTTATTGAAAAAAACAAATACTGAACGCTGTCTTGAAAATACAAGACTTTCTATGCTTATCGAAATAATGTTATTTGTTCCACTACCCTTTCTTATTTTCGGTTCATTTTTATACAAAGTATATTTTCCTCTCTTGTATTTACTGATGTGACTAAACTGAATTTTCTGAAGAATTATTTGTAATGTGCTTGAAAGTTGTCAGCATTCTTTGTTAATTAAAGAATCATAGAGGATTTTATCTGATTTGATGATGATATATAGCGTGAAAACAGATTAAGGGACGAGGATGCGAGGTTGGATCGTACAAAGATCATGTGCAAGCTCTAAATGGTAGTGGTATTTGGTTGTAGGACATTATTGCCACCATGTTAATATGCAGCATGTACATTGTGATATGCATTTTGAGAGAACGGTTGAAAAACTGACTATTTTCCCTATAAATTGGCTTGTCACATATGATGACATTAGGCTCAAAGTGTTTCCAATAGAATGTTCTTGATTCGACTGATTACTTTCCCATGCGCTACTTTCATATATGCTTTCTCCAAATTGAAGGAGGAGGGGAATGTCACGTGGAGCAATATGAAGAGTAACTAAGATTAATAATTACTCTTATTCTCTTCGGTCTCTGAGGACTAAATACTCAGTCTATTACTTCCCGATAACAGCATACATCGAGGAGTGCCTCACATTATCATTTGAGGGTAAGATCGATCAACTAGGAGTCCTTGAACAATCAATGGACTATGATCCCAATGTCTATTTTCGACAAGTGAGCTGAATGGACGGCATTGAAGGCATGGGATGACAACAAGATGCTATCCATTTGCTCATTACACAAGAAAATGGTGAGTTATCTATGTCTGTTTTTTTCCCTCTCAATTTATTAAAGAGAGAAACTTATAAGGAAACACTTAATAATCTCAGGTTCTATTTATATACTTCATCTCTCAAGAAGCAATTTCATTTTATCCTACATTTGTGCTCGGAGTTTTCATTGTTTGATTTCGCTTCTGTCATTTGGCATGTAACAGTCTACTGCATTCAAGTTTGAGGTACACAATCCCTGTTACTTAGCTCTTTTATTTTCATTTCCCTTTCTGCATTTGCAGATTTGTTTGACTTTATCACATTACGATCAGCATATTCATGAAGACTATGTGCACTTCACTATCTGACAAACTAGTTGATGTCACTCCTGCACCAGAATAAGATCATTAAAAGGTCGGAGCAGGCTGAATTTGTCGAGCTCCATCCGACAGAACCATGGTGATGAGTATTGCTCATGCTTCTTTTGTTTATATCATTCATTGCTCTAGCATGGTTACAAAGGAAGCTTAATAATATGTCTATGTTGACTTAACCAAGCTTAAGGATGTTAATTATAAGTTTCTTACCGGAATGATGCTATTTGTCATGCAGGATTCTTGTAAGCTTGCATTCAGAAACTGTCTAATTTTGAAACTACCAATCCCAGGTAAATAACAGCCTCCTCTGCTTTCCCAGCTCACATTACGTAGAAATCTCCAGTTTGTTCATCATTGCTTAATGTTTCGTTGACAATAAGTACTTATATTTATCTTATTTTTCTTGTTGGAATTTGTTAAATATGACTCGAGTTTGAGCGTTTGATAAAACACGAATTTTGGTGGACTCGCGAAGGAATTACTGAAGAGGAAATAAAGTTAAAAAAAAAAAAAAAGGCTACGAAGGAAGCAGCATCCAACTCTGCCGCTTGCAACCAAAGAGGAAAGTCAATCTTTCTTCTTTGTTGACCGAATCTTGGATTATTCGGTTTTCTTCCATGCATGCAATTCTCTGGTAGTTATATATATATAACTTTTGCTCGTGGGACTCTCTTCAGCGAAGCCACATATTGAAGCGCCGCATGAGTGCTTGTTCCGCCGTTGTTGATGCAAGCAAACTTGAAGCACCAAATATCGAGTGCTTGAAAGTGGGTTCGTTCGTGCAATTACATCCAAGAAATTTAGTGTTTGTAGTCGATTAAATCTTGAGGTAAGATTTGCGTGTAATTCCTTCGTGAGATTGAGAGATTATTTTCGAGGAATTTCGGGGCTAAACACTAGGTGCATTATTGGGTGTAATTGGGGCTTGGGAAACACCGAAATAGTGTTTGAGTGACTTGAGTGTGTAATCTCCTTGTATCGCTTGATCTATAGTGAAATTCGCTGCTGCTCTCCCCGTGGACGTAGGTCTTTACGACTGAACCACGTAAATCTGGTGTTTGATTTATTTTTTTCTTCCGTCTATATTTTGTTCGATCGCTTGCCCCATCACAACAAGTGGTATCAGAACTAGGTTTGGCTGAGTTGAAGCGAATCGATGGCGACAGAAGAATTAAAAGTGAAAATCAATAGATTTGATGGGAAGGATTTTAGTTTTTGAAAGATGCAGATTGAAGATTATTTTTACCAGATGAATCTGCACTTGCCTTTATTTGGGGAGAAACCAGAGACAATGAAGCAAGCTGATTGGGATTTGCTGGATAGACGAGCTATGGGTGTTATTCGGCTGACGTTGGCTCATAACGTCGCGTTTAACATCCTGAAGGAGAAGACCACTGCTGATTTGATGCAAGCCCTGTCGGATATGTACGAGAAGCCCTCTGCGATCAACAAGGTCTGTTTGATGCGACGTCTGTTTAACTTGAAGATGAAAGAAGGTGCGTCAGTTGCAGATCATATCAATGAATTCAATGTGATTGTTAGTCAATTGAGTTCAGTTGAGATTGATTTTGAAGATGAGGTACGTGCTTTGATTCTATTATCCTCATTACTTGATAGTTGGAATACTACCGTTACTGCTGTTAGTAATTCCTCTGGGTCAACAAGTTTGACGTTTGATGGGGTTCGAGATTTGATTTTAAGTGAGGACATTCGTAGAAGAGAATCTGGCGAATCTGTATCTACTGCTCTAGTAGGTGAAAATAGAGGAAGATCTGAACACGTATGGGTAATGGTAGTACTAATATGAACAAAGCGTAGTCAATCTAGGATTGCTAATGTTGTCTCGTTGGAGTTGTGGCAAGAGGGGGCATCTTAGAAGGGATTGCCTTAAGCTAAAGAATGAGAAGGGTAAGGGAATTATGGTTGATTCTGCAGATAATGCTGATTATGCCTTGTCTGTCAATGATTATTCATCGTTTGATGGATGGGTTATGGATTATGGTTGTTCTTTTCATGTCACACCAAATAGAAATTGGTTTATCACTTATCAGTGCACGGGTAGTGGTAAAGTCCAGTTAGGGAACAACGCTGAGTGCGATGTTGTGGGTGTTGGTGATGTTAAAATCAGAATGCATGATGGTATCGTGAGGACATTGACCGGAGTGAGGCATGTTCCAGAATTGAAAAAGAACTTAATTTCCTTGGGTGCCCTAGACTCGGCTGGTTGCGTATTCTTCAAAAGGTGGAGTTCTGAAGATTGTTCGAGATGCCCTAGTGATAATGAAAGGAATCAAGCATAATGGCCTGTATAAACTTCAAGGTGAGACAGTGATAAATTTCGCTACGAAGACGTCGGATGCATCTGCTCGAGAGTCTTTTGACTGCTCGAAGAAGACCTGGGTGTTTGTGCCAAGGCACAAGTTTGATGCTAGTGTCAGGATCTCGCAGTCAAGAGCTTTGATCGAGACGGAGACTGGTAAGTCGATCAAGCATGTGCGGACTGACAATAGCATGGAGTTTTGCTCAGAGCTGGCAAATAAATTCTGTATGAAAGAGGGCATAGTGAAACACCGCACTAGTGCCAGTAAATCATAACAATTTGCAGAATTGATGAGCAAAACATTACTAGAGATGGCCCGAAAAATTATCTCTAGTGCTGGTATTGCTAGGAGAATCCTAGCTTATGTGCTAAGTACGGTAAGCTGCCTGGTGAATAGATCCCCATCAATTGCTATTGAATGGCAGACTCCTAAAGAAGTGTTGTCGTAACGTTGCTAGTTATTCTATTATTAGAATGTTTAGTTGCCCGTGTTATTTCCGAGTGAGTGATGGTAAGCTCGATGGGAGGGCAAGATGCATATTCCATGGCTATGCACAAGGTGAGTGGGGCGATCAGTTGTAGTGCCCAGATATAAATTCACTTGTTAACAGCAGAGTAGTTACCCTTGATGAGTCTCAAGTACTTCTGGCTAGGTAGTTACCCTTGATGAGTCTCAAGTACTTCTGGCTAGGAGTGATTATAGCAATGTTAATACGGATCTGGACGGTGTTCAGCTTGAGGTGGAGTTGCAACCAGAAACTCTTGAGGTAGCGAGTACGAGTAGTAGCAAAGTAATCGACATAGATGGTGCTCATAGCGAGGTGGAGCCTGTAGAGCCAACAGTTGCTGTAACTGCTGAAATTAACAAGGTACGTTTTCGATATCCTGATAGATATGGATGCAACAATGGTTTTGCTTTATCTGCGGTTAAGGAGGTTGTGTCAGAAAATCCTTGCGGAGCGATTAAAGGTGCATGTGGAGTTGGTATTCTGATGAGGTCCTCAGTTATGGCGAAGTTCAAGCGAGGCTTGGACTTGAATAATATCTGTGGCGGTTGAAACCATCGGGGGCTATGGGAAAGTAGCAGCAGAATTTGAATTTTTACGAAGTGATTGTAATTTGGCTCAAAAGTCGAGCCAAGGTGGAGATTGTTAATTATGACTCGAGTTTGAGCGTTTGATAAAACACGAATTTTGGTGGACTCGCGAAGGAATTACTGAAGAGGAAATAAAGTTAAAAAAAAAAAGGCTACGAAGGAAGCAGCATCCAACTCTGCCGCTTGCAACCAAAGATGAAAGTCAATCTTTCTTCTTTGTTGACCGAATCTTGGATTATTCGGTTTTCTTCCATGCATGCAATTCTCTAGCAGTTATATATATAACTTTTGCTCGTGGGACTCTCTTCAGTGAAGCCACATATTGAAGCGCCGCATGAGTGCTTGTTCCGCCGTTGTTGATGCAAGCAAACTTGAAGCACCAAATATCGAGTGCTTGAAAGTGGGTTCGTTCGTGCAATTACATCCAAGAAGTTTAGTGTTTGTAGTCGATTAAATCTTGAGGTAAGATTTGCGTGTAATTCCTTCGTGAGATTGAGAGATTATTTTCGAGGAATTTCGGGGCTAAACACTAGGTGCATTATTGGGTGTAATTGGGGCTTGGGAAACACCGAAAGAGTGTTTGAGTGACTTGAGTGTATAATCTCCTTGTATCACTTGATCTATAGTGAAATTCGCTGCTGCTCTCCCCGTGGACGTAGGTCTTTACGACTGAACCACGTAAATCTGGTGTTCGATTTATTTTTTTCTTCCGTCTATATTTTGTTCGATCGCTTGCCCCATCGCAATAGAATTCAAGTCAGCAGAAGACGACTTACCGAATTCCGATGCGCAAACAGCAAATAGTCTCGGAATGAACACTGAATTGTGAATAAATCACAAACAACATTACCTCACGTTAGTCTGGATGCAATCACAAGGAAAGCACTCGATTTCCACAACGTAAATGCCGATTGTTCTTGCAAAACTGAAATGGAATGCCTTCTTCTTCTTTGATGGAAAGGGAGAGAAATCTGGTGTGTATGTTTGCCAATCGGTGCCAACGAGTGTCTACAAAAGGCTTTTATACGACTCAATGACACCCCTACAAAAGGTGTCCTTCCATCGTGCCGTATCAACTCTAAATGGTGCGGTCTAATCGCACCCCATCATGACATACTAACTAAAGTACAACATTTCCCACTCGGACATAATGGGCTTGATATCGCTCTATCAAAAATATAAGGGATTCAACATTTATCAACTTTACAAAACAATTCATACTAGCAAATAAGCCGTGCGACCAGTGAGTACACCTGCACTTTGGGAGCTCAAATTATGCATCTATTAGGGATGACATAATGGCTACAACCCCAAAAAGAAATAAACAATCGATGTCTCACAGTGCTCCAGACATATTTTGTTACATTAATCAAAGTATACCTATCCCTTAAATGCTATATTTGACTATCCTAAAAAACACACAATGTATTTACAATTATATCCGCAACCACATAAGGCGATATAATTGGTCAACCAGTAAATACATGTAATAGATGCAAAACAATAATAGTCTTCATTCGCACTCATATCTCTCTCCATTTTAGAACAACTGCTTTCCTAGACATGTCCCATAGGCCATATCTATTCATGACTGCCCGTAACATGCTAAAGTAGCAACATTGATCTTTCACTTCGAAAACATAGTCAGAAGTAACATAGGGTACATAATGAGGTAAATTATAAATTACCTCAAAGGCTCACATGATGAGTAAATAGAGATAATTTTACTCACATTTCCTTGTCGGTCGAACAATGCACATGTAGTAGGAATTACTTGCTATAGTGGATTTCTCTTTCTATAAGAGTGTATATCATTTACTAAATATATTCACTATACGGATCTTAGCCTAAACATAATCATGTGCTTCTCACATACTCATGTTTAGCCCGAGTGCTATATCAGCTTGCTTTCTATAGCGCCCAATTAAGTACTCGCATTCGACATCTTACAGGCATACATGATTGTGGGACTATCATGATCGGTCTTGCTATAAACAAATTACAGACCTCATTTTGACTCCAATCAATGTGACATATTTTATGTATTAGACTTGCTCTTTAGTATTTATTTGTACATAATGTCTCATCTCAACATGCTATCTAAAGCACTTGAGGTGATTGCTCGTGTGAATGAGATAATCATTACATGCTGACATACTTTTCAATAATATATGTGTGTAGTGCTAGTCTCATAGTGGATTTGTACTTATTGATAAAACATCAAATCACTTATAAACAAACAAGTACAATACATCTGTCCACAAATATATAAATCAATGATCCTTTATAATAACACATATAACATTTTATGCAATTCTAGTGATATCATGTGGGTCAAGAATATGTTTCTAGGAATAGCCTTCATAAATAGATCAGAAACCATTCTATTGGTTGAAATGTATTGTAGGATCACTTATTTCTACGTTATAATATCTCTGATGAAGTTGTTCTTTATGTCAATATGTTTTGTCTTTCCATGATACTTAGGATCATTCACATAGGTAATGGCTGCTTGACTATCGCAATAAATTATCACCGGTCTTGGAACCTCAGTGATAGTGGCTAAATTTTCTAAGAAACGTTTTAACCATACCGCTTCTTGCACTGCGGCAGAACATGCAATAAATTCTGCCTCCATCGTAGATAAGTCCGTGCATGTCTGTTTCTTACTATTCTAAGAAATCGCACTTCCATTGAGCAAGAACGCATATCCAGAAGTCGATTTACGCTCATCTAGGTCTCCACCCTAATTGGCATATGAATAATCCAATAGGCATAAATCATTCATTTCGTAACAAAGTCGATAGTCCACGATGCCCTTCAAGTATCTCAAGATCCTCTTCACTGTTTTCTAGTGCGCTTGATCGGGATTTGATTGATATCGGCTCACTAATCCTATGGCATAACATACGTCGGGTCGAGTACACATCATAGCATACATCAAACTTCCGACTGCACTAGAGTAAGGAACAGTTTGTATTAATTTAATTTCTTCTGAAGTCTTAGGATACATCTCAGTACTTAGGCCTTCATCTTGCATAACAAGGGTATCATTAGGATTACAATGCTGCATATTGAAACGCTCAAGAATCTTCATAATATAAGACTCTTGTGATAAAGTAATGAGTTTCCTTGATCGATCTCTTTCGATCTTAATTCCTAATATATAAGAAAATTCTCCCATATCATTCATTTCAAAATTAGAGGACAACCATTCTTTTATGGTAATAACCAAAACCTTGTCATTTTTAACCAATAGAATATCGTTTATATAAAGTGATAAAATCACAAATTTATCTTGGGACCGTTTGACATACACACAGTGATTTTCCTTGATCATCGTGAAACCAAAAATAGTTATGGCTTGATGAAAATGAAGATACGACTGTCTAGATGATTGCTTAAGGTCATATATTGAGTGATAAAGCTTGCAAACTTTATGCTCTTGACCTTTAGCTATGAAACATATTGGTTGTTTCATATAAATTTCCTCATCTAGTTATCTATTGAGAAATGCCGTCTTTACATCCATTTGATGTAATTCAAGGTCTAAATGTGTAACGATGGCTAGAATAAGGCGTATTGAGGCAAACTTTACAACTGGTGAAAAAATTTCCTCATAGTCTATACCCTCTTATTGAGTATAATCTTTTGCCATAAGGCAAACCTTATACTTTTCAATGGATCCATCCGCCCTTCGCTTAATCTTGAAGACTTATTTGTTTCCAATGGCCTTACGATTGGGTGGTAGATCAATCCAATTCCCAGACATAGTTTGCCTCATTAACTCTATCTCATCTTTCAAAGCTTTTCTCCATTCTTCCTTATCAGAGGATAAGAGAGTCTCTTGAACAGTCTTAGGCTCGGCACCATCATTCTGAGCAATCATAAATGCTTCCCATTCAATCTCACAACGACGACGAGAAATACTTTTACGATTACTTTTACACAATTGAATTTCTCTTGAATTTAATTCGTTAGGCGATGCAACACTCCCACTAGGTCTTGTATGTTGAGATAAATTTTCATTTCCCTCTACAACATCAATGGATGTGTTATCAAGATCTTCCATCTCATATAATTGGAAGTCCTTATCAATCTCACATCTACTAGGAAAATTGTTCTCCAAGAACGTGACATCTTGTGACTCCATTTCGGTCACACATCCATTAGCTTGTTCACCTATGAACACGTACCCTTTGGAATATTCATAATATCTTATAAATATACATTTCTTCCCTCTATAACCTAATTTGCCATATTTATGGAAAGAATCATGAACATAACCTATACATCCCCATGGACGTAGACTACTCAAGTTTGATTTTCTAATAGTCCATAATTCATAAGGGGTGGAAGTGACCGATTTTGAGGGCACTCGGTTAAGTATATAGGCAACAGTCAATAACGCATTTCCCCAATAGGAGATATGTAAATTTACTTGTGTCATCATAAACCTAACCATTTTCAATAGGGTTTTATTCTTTATTTTAGCTACCCCATTTTGTTATGGAGTACCGGGAATAGTCAATTGTCGTATAATTATCTTTTCATTACAAAGAGTCTTAAATTGCTTCGATAGATACTCACGTCTATGATCGGTTCTCAATGCCTTTATTGTTTTGTTTAATTGATTCTTTACCATTGTTATATATTGTCTAAAGCAGTCTAATGC
Organism: Eucalyptus cladocalyx; assembly: GCA_017140615.1. Taxonomy (NCBI): domain Eukaryota; kingdom Viridiplantae; phylum Streptophyta; class Magnoliopsida; order Myrtales; family Myrtaceae; genus Eucalyptus; species Eucalyptus cladocalyx. The sequence continues at coordinate 7,732,613 of CM029517.1, read as the reverse complement.
TTATGACTTATGGGAGATCAGAAAGACATAATCGAAATGTGTGAAATCATTTATGAAAATGATAAAATATGAGGCTCCATGCCTCACCCTCACATTCAAAGGACCACAAATGTCATAATGTATGAGATGCAATGGAAATTCAGCTCTAGTCCCTTTACTGAATGGTTTTCTAGTTACTTTTTCTGCTAGACAATGTTCACATACGGATAGACTAACATTTGTGAGTGACCCTAAAAGGCATTCTCTAGCTAATCTTTGCATTCTTTGCAATCTAATGTGACCTAATCTAACATGCCAAGTACTTGCATCAATTTTAACGTTATTAGAAGATGCAATTAAAGAAAAACAACCATCAACATTAACATTGTATTAATCATAGTCAATGCCTAACACCATAAAACCATTCGATGCATGACCTGAACCATAATAAACTGTTTCGTACAAAATGTCAACACAATCACCATGGAAATTCAATACATAATCTAAGCTAAGAAGAACAACTACAGAGATCAAGTTTTGTCAAATATCTAGAGCATAAAGAACATCATGTATGAATAGATTTTGACCACAATGTAAGATTAATTTACATGTGCCGATACTCTTTACTTCAACTCTTGAGTTATTCTCAATATATATCCATCTTCCAAACGATATTCGACGATACTCCATAAATGCTTATCGGTCTCTAGCTACGTAGTCTATTGCTCCTGAGTCTACAGTCCACATTAAATGAGATTCAGCAAGCATTACAATACTAGAAAAAAAACATTACTCAAAGTAATTGAGCAATAGGGTACCTTTTTCGGCTCAGTGCATTCACGAGCAAAGTGACCCATCTTGCCACAATTGTAGCACTCCATCTTGGTCTTGTCCTTCTTCCCACTACGCTTCTTGCGTTGGAAGGTCTTAGACCTCTTAGGTGTATGATCAGTCTTTTTCCATTTGTTGTTGAATTGATAATTCCTTTTGCCCTTGAAGCCCGAAACCTTGCGCGAACTCGATTCAGCAACATAAGCATAGGTAGAAGATCTTGCAGCCTTTAGACGCTCATTCTCTAATTCCAAATGACGTGCAATATCATCAAAAGTGACGATATTCTCATTATGCATCATATTGATCTTCATATGGTCCCAATTGTCAAGAAGAGACCTTATAACATCTTGAACTTATTGTTCATTAGTAAGGGAGTGACCTGCCAACTTTATCTCACGGATCATGTTTGACATCTCTTAAAGATGCTGCCTTATCGTTATATTTGGGCGCTTTCGGAATATGTCAAACTTGATGGTGAGTCTCCTTAGCTTAGTGGTAGATGTAGCCCTAAACTTATCTTTCAAGGCAACCCACATAACTTGAGCTTTATCATAACTTTCAAACTCACACATGAGATCATCTTGCATACAGCTCAGCAACGTGATGCGAGCAATACTATTTTTTTTTCAAGTTTGATAAGCTTCTAGATCTTTCCTGTGTTGAGGTGAAGTTCTATGCTCAGATTCATCCATAGTATGGTAGATGGTTTCCAAAACCTCTTGCTTCTCAATAATGTATTGAACCTTTCAGTGCCAAATATCATAATTGTCACCGTTCAGCTTCTCACCCTTATTGAATTCAGTCACAATGGTCTTGGATGTCAAAATCATAATCAATTGTTATATCACATTGACATAATAAATGTAGAATCAATACTAACATACTTTACAGATTCAATCATAATTGTTCTATTATCATTAATTAGTTTCAAAATCGTAATTCAACATGTAATGAATTTCCTACTATTGTTCGAATTTTCTAACAACTAAAAAATTACAAGTATATTAAATTATATTACATGATATCCCCAAAAAGTATATATGCATATTTACACATAAGTAGGGAAAATTTTTATGCATTTTCATATTTTCATTTATAAAATTCAAATATCAAAAATAAATATATCATAGTGTAGAGGACACTCATACGAACTAAACGCCGCTGACCATGCCCTAATCGGAGCTCGCATGTGCCCTCACGCACTGACTGAGTGCGCAGTGCGTGTGGCGCACACGCCAGCGAGCCAAACAGCTCCCACCGTCCGACCGTTGACCGGTCAACGGTCGGGTCGGGTCGGGTCAAGGGTCGAGTCACCGGCCAGCCAACTGCTGCCAGCGATAACGTCATCCTAAAGGTTATCAACCGTTTGGTGACGTCATCATGCGCCGATTCGCCGATTCGCCGATTGGCGCGTAACGCGCACTTGCCGGTTCACTGACTGGCGCGTGTAGCACACATTGGCTTTGCTAGCGCTTCAGGCGCGTGGCACCCACACATAATGGCTTCTGGCCGCGCATGTGTGCGCGTCCGATGTCATCCGGCGATGATCGATCCATCTTTGGACTCATCTCAACGAGCTCTTTCACCTTGTATATTCAAAAATTAATTTTGGCCAAAGAATTATTTCGAAAATTGGCCAAGATCGCACGGATGCACTCGACCCCAAACCCGTTCTTCACTTTTGGTTCGATTTTTTGACGATTCATATATCAATTTCGATTAGTAAACATCTAACCAGTGTAGATATCATACTTTTGATCTCAATTGATCTCAATATCAAGTGGTGAACTGGAAAATTTGATGAAAAATAAGGCAGAAACCATGACCAGGCTCTGATACCAATGTTGGAATTCAAGTCAGCGGAAAATGATTTACCGGATTCCGATGTGCAAAGTGCAAATAGCCCCAGAACGAACACTGAATTGTGAATAAATCACAAACAACACTACCTCACGTTAGTCTAGATGCAATCACAAGGAAAGCACCCAATTTCCACGGCGTAAATGCCGATTGTTCTTACAAAACTGAAATGGAATGCCTTCTTCTTCTTTGATGGAAAAGGAGAGAAATCTGGTGTGTATGTTTGCCAACCGATGCCAATGAGTGTCTACAAAAGTTTTTATACGACTCCATGACACCCCTACAAATGGTGTCATTCCATCATACCGTATCAAGTCCAAATGGTGTGTTCAAATCGCACCCCATCATGGACGTACTAGTTAAAGTATAACATTTCTAATTGGCGTCGACATTGTTTGGTGGTATTTCAGACTACTAAGAAAACATTCAAGGTGGCTGAGTCACTAGGTAAATATCAAAATGCACTAGATTAAATTTGTCTATGCTCGAGTGTTTTGATGGTTCATGATGCGAAAATAGAGAATTGTCAATTCTAATCTATGATGCTCGTCATATTTGTAGTGAGGTCTGCCAAATTCATCCCTAGCAAGCACTAGGTAATTGTTGCATCGGATGATGCGTTTATTAGTGTGTACGGCTATAACACAATGGAGAAGATCAAAGAATTCCAAGGGCATAAAGATTATATCAGATGCGTGGGTGTCCATCCTACTTTCCTTGTGCGCTATCGACATTGGATGACACGGTTATAAAGCTTTGGGACCGGGAGAAGGACTAGATGCATACTCAGACATTTGAAGGACATCCACATTTTATGATGTGAGTAGCATTTGATCCTCACGATCCTAACGCTTTTGCAAGTGTGTCACTTGATGGAACTATAAAAGTACTCATTTTGGAGGTCTTGCTCTTACTAAAATACATATTTCAATTTCCAATATTTTTACTCTCAATATATTCCCATTTGTTGCAGATTTGGAATGTTCACTCCTCTGCACCTAAGTTTACTTTGGATGCACATGAGAAGGGGTTGAAACTTGTTGATTACTTCTCCACACTTGATATGCTTTATTTACTGAGTGGTTTGAATGATTACATTGCTAAGGTTTGCAAACTTTATTGCTCTTAACTTAATACATATGTGCATTACTAGAAAGAGATCAATTGATATATGATTCATCAAATAACAAGTCCAGGTTTGGGACAATAAAGGCAGAAAATGTGTACAAACACTCCAGAGATACGAGCACAATGTTATTGCCATATGTGGGCATCTTGATCTGCCTATAGTAATCCCTGGTTCAGAGGAGGAGACTCTTCACATATGGAATGCAAATGGCTTTGGGTATGCATTGTGGGAGTTTGCTCGATCATAGCATGCTCTAGAATGCAGCTTGATCCACGATCGAATGAAAATACCGCTTCTATCCTTTCCAGATTTTCTAGAAGTTACCATAGGATAAGACTATTTATGTCCATGGATTCTTTGTCATTTTGTGAATGACTCCAACATTAGGTGGCATAGGCTTAAGCACACACTGAAATTCGGTCATGGAAGGATTTGGAATTTTGCATATCAGAAAGGATCATGCCGATACCATTCATGCTTGCTCTAGATGCTTCATTTCCTCGTTATATCCGTGCTTTGACAATAATAAGCTATGATGATGGTCTAGGGTTTTTCATTGCCACTATAAAGACATTCATGTAGGCTCTGAAGTTTCAATACAAAGATAGAATCTTGCATATCCATTGTCTCGCATTTTTGTGGCTTTCACCCTACTAGGTTGCAATTGCTTGCAACAGGGGGGTAGCCATGGTCGAGCTAGAGTGCTGATATTATGGAGCCTTTAGCCATATTCTATGTTAAATACAACATATCCTAGCCACTATTAACTGTTACTGTCAATTTGAAGTTCTATTAAAAGTGGTAGTTCTAACTGTTACAATCTGAATCGAGCTTTCGACGTATGACACATGGTCATTTACGTCCAATTCCTCGAAATTGAGCACGTGGGTCCGGTCAGGCTCGTACTTCCTTAACATCGACACGTGAAAAAAGGTCATGCACTTGCGCCAATCTTGGCGGCAATGCAAGATGATACATTAGGTTCTCAATTCTTTCAAGAATCTCAAACGGACCTACGTACCTTGGACTCAGTTTGCCTTTCTTACCAAAGCACGAAGTTCCTCTCATTGGTGACACTTTTAGAAAAACATGATCACCAACTTTTCTACATAACTTTTCTACCTGCTCTGCGCTGTCTTTAATCTGCCTCTGATTACTGCCACGGCATCTACTGATTGCTGAATCAACTCTGGGCTTGCTATCTTTCTTTTCCCCAACTTCATCCCAACACACTGGTGTTCTGTACGCTTGGCCATACAACATTTCGAATGGAGCCATCTGGATGCTCTGCTGAAAACTGTTGTTGTAGGCAAACTCCACCAGGTGAAGCTGATCTTCCTAACTTCCTTTGAAATCTATTACACAAGCTCTTAGCATGTCCTCGAGAGTCTGAATTGTCCTTTCAGATTGACCATCCGTTTGAGAATGATATGCCTTACCGTACTCAAGCTTTGTACCTAAAGCACTCTGCAAGCTCTTCCAAAAAGTAGCAGTAAACCTCGAGTCTTTATCTGAAGTTATCGTAACTAGCATTCCATGCATATGAACCACTTGACACACATATAGGTCTGCGTGTCTATCTAGACTCAGGTCCTTTCGTATTGCAATGAAGTGAGCTAATTTCATCAATTTGTCGACCACTACCCAAATCGAATCATTTCCTCTCCGACTCCTCGGTGGCCTAGTCACAAAGTCCATCGTGATATGCTCCCATTTCCATTCTGAGATCGCGAGAGGTTGCAGAAATCCTGCCGGCTTGCAATGTTGGGCTTTTACTTGCTGATATGTCAAACACTTGGCCACATATTTGGCAATATCCGCCTTCATACCTGACCACCAATAGTGTTGACGCAGATTCTGATACATCTTGGTACTACTAGGATGAATGCTGTAATTGCTACGATGTGCTTCAAATAAAAAATTTTCTCTAAGCTCTACATCGTCAGGTACAACCAAATGTCCTTGGAACCTTAGTGTCTTGTCATCAGCAATTTGAAAATCAACTTTTCTCTTATCAGTATCCTCTTGCAGAATCTTCTGAATATCTGGATCTGTTGGCTGAAGCATCTTGATTCTGACCTGCACTTCCGGCTCAATTCTGAGGGTGGTCATAAGATTTGAAAGGTGGCCTACCTCAAATTTAAAACCGAATCTCTAGCCTTCTCGATTAAAGTCCATTCCTTAAGTACCATATGTGCAACTGAAGACTTTTGACTCAGTGCATCAGTGACCTTGTTCACTTTTCTAGGGTGATACAAAATATCACAATCATATCCTTCAAGAGTTCCATCTAGTGACGCTGTCTCATATTCAATTCCTTTTGAGAGAATAGATACTTGAGACTTTGATGGTCGATGAAGATCTAGAATTTTTCTCCACACAGGTCATGTCTCCAAATCTTCAGAGTGAAAATAATTGCTGCAAGTTCTAAGTCATGCGTCGGGTAATTTTGCTCATGAGGTCTCAATTGACGGAACGCATATGCAACAACTTTGCCATGTTGCATCAACACGCAACCCAGTCCTCTGAATGATGCATCACTGTAGATCTCGTACCCTTTAGGACTAGATGATATGGTTAGCACAGGTGCAGTAGTCAGTTTTTCCTTAAGCTCTTGAAAACTACACTCGCACTTGTTTGTCCAGACAAACTTTTCTTCCTTCTTTATGAGTCGAGTCATAGGCAACGCTAATGTTGAAAACCCTTCTAGGAACCTTCTGTAATATCCTGCTAAAGCCAGAAAGCTTTTGATCTCTGTCACTGATGTCGGTCTTGGCCAACTGATAACTGCTTCAATCTTAGATGGGTCCACGGAGATTCCTTCTCCTGAAATCACGTGACCCAGAAAAGTAACACGAGTCAACCAAAACTCGCACTTACTGAATTTAGCATACAACTCATGAGTCCTTAGAGTCTATAATACCAATCTCAAATGTCTTTCATGTTCCTTTGGACTTCTAGAGTACACTAGGATATCATTGATGAATACGATCACAAATTGATCCAGGTATTATTTAAACACTCGGTTCATTAGATCCATGAGAGTAGCTGGAGCGTTCGTCAATCCAAACGGCATTACAGTGAACTCATAATGGCCATATCGAATACGAAATGCCGACTTTGGAATGTCTTCTTTTCTGATCCTCAGCTAATGATATCCTATCCTCAGGTCGATTTTCGAAAATATTAACGCTCCTTGCAGTTGATCAAACAAGTCATCAATCCTCGGGAGTGGATACTTGTTCTTGATCGTCACTTGATTGAGTTGACGATAGTCGATACACAGACGCAACGAACAATCTTTATTCTTTACGAATAGAACTAGTTCTCCCCAAAGTGATGCACTGGGACGTATGAATCCCTTATCCAATAATTCCTGGATCTACACCTTCATTTCTTTCAATTCTGATAAAGCCATCCGGTAAGGAGCCTTGGAGATTGGCTTTGTCCTGGGGGCTAACTCAATCACAAACTCTATTTCTCTTTCTGGCGGTAAACCTGGTAATTCTTTCGGGAGTACATTTGGAAATTCTTGAACCACTGCGATATCTTCTATCTTTAGCTCTTCAACTGTCGTGTCCACAACAATCGCCAGATAACCTTGACAACCCTCATCTAACAACCGGGTTGCCTCTGATGACGAGATTAAGGAAATCGAGTGTCCTCCTTGACTCCCAATAAACTCGAAACTTTCACCCTCTAATGGGTTAAACTGGATCGCCTTGCGATAACAGTCTAACTTAGCTTGTTACTTAGTGAGCCAATCCATGCTAATAATCAAGTCAAAGTCATACATGGTTAGGACTATCAAGTCTATTTTCCCTTCTTGCTCACCAATCGCTAATGTGCAACCAAGACAATCCACTGTAACTAACACCTTATCCTTTAATGGTGTCAATATACTAATCATTGATTCCAACAACTCAGGAATTAATCATACCAACTCAACATACCGCTCAACTATAAATGAATGAGTTGCACCAGGGTTAAATAAAGCATAAGCAGCATGGTTGTTTAGTGAAACAGTACCTGTAATCACATTAGGCGCATCCTCCATCTGTCCTCTTGTGATCGCATAAGTTCTTCCTTGAGCTGGAGGCCTAAGTAGTCCTCGGTTCTGATTCATCCGTGGCGGTGGCGGCAACTACGGTGATCCCATCTATCTTCTAGGACAATTCCTGGCCATGTGACCTTGCTGGCCACACTCAAAACAAACACCCGGCCTAGAAGGGCATGGGGTTGACCCATGTCGCCTTTCGCAGAAGCGATAGACACCATTCTGTCTCCATGCTGATTTTCCTATTCCACCCTTCCTGTTGGGCGGGACAGGGTATCTTCCTCCAGTCATCAGTCTTTTCCCAAATCGATTTATATCTTGGTTCGAACTAAACCGCGATTCAGATGCGGCAGCTCGTTCATTCAGATTTTTCTCGATCAGCTGAGCTCATCCATACAGCTCATTGTAGTTCTTTATATCCAATGGCACCAGCGGATCTTTCAGTTCTGGTTGGAGGCCATCTATAAACCTCATTGCCTTCTCCTCGGGATCTTGGATCAACATAGGAGCATACTGTGAAAGCTCAGCAAACTTTGCCTTGTACTGGTCCACAGTCATTGAACCTTGACGAAGACGCAAAAATTCTGCCATCTTTAATTGCTTGGCACAGCTGGAGAAGTACTTGTCATTAAATGCTCTAATGAAGACATTCCATGCCGGGACTATGCCTTTCGGGAATACTTCTCTCCTAGTGGCTTTCCACCAAGTACTTGCAACTCCCTGCATCTGATACACCGCAAGGGTAACCTTCTCTTCTTCAGAGCACTTCAGTAGCTCAAATGCCTTTTCTAGTTCTTTGATCCAATGGGTCGCAGCCTCGAGATCTCCTGTCCTGGTGAACTTTGGTGGTTGCAACTTTAGGAAATGCTCAACAAGCTTATGAATCGGTTTTTCTGCAACTACATTCCCCTCTGGATCTTCAGCTTGTGCGGTAGCGGCTGCGGCAGCTTGGTTTTGGGCCTATTGCCCCATCATATTACTAATAGTCTAGAGCACCTGCATGATCCCTTCGAATCTAGGATCACTAGGGGTTGTTACCTCGGCATCAACCAATGGAATTGGCGGTGGTGCTACACCACTCGTGCTAGCCTCAACCTGTGCTCTACCTCGATTGCCTCGGGCATTGCCTCTTGTCGGCGTTCTAGCCCGAGTCACTGAGGATAAGGTCCTTTGCCTAGGAGTTCTCGGCTCCTGATCACTCATACTGTAGACATTCTATAGCACCTATTTCCAATTCCATACCAAATTAGAAACTGAGTGATTTCACAATCAATTTACCAAATAGCTATCAGTCACATGCATCAGCATAATATAATAGCCATTCCTATTAACTATCCCAAGAACCAATCGCACCTTATCACTCCAAATACAAACTTTGCTATGATACCATAAAAAGGGGATTTCATGCCCTGAACCTCAGCACATGCCCATCCCTCTTTGGTCGATAAAAATTTTGTGACTTTCCAGGACGAGTCACCGACCCTTTCCATTTTATTGTACATGCGGAAGTGAAAAGAAATCCCCTGATAGTAATCATCTTAGGATAGAAAAGCAAGATACGAATTCATAAACAAACATGCTTTTATATTCACATTGAGTCATGTACAAAAGTCTATGGCCAAAAGACTACAAAAGATTGGCCTTCCAAAAAGAAGCGGTCCTAACTGACCTACGCTTCCGATCACCTCCTCTCAGCTCCAGGTCCTCCACTCGACAACCCTGAAAATGTTGTCCCACAACGGGGTGAGATATCATCTCAGTGAGTCTAAGCTTTAAACCCCAATTAGAAGGGAAATACGCCAAGAAGTATCCTAATTACACAATCACACAATCAATGAGACTTACCTCGTCTCAGATTCACCTTGCAGATTAGTACAATTTATCTCACAGACAACATGAGAACATGAGCAACAAATAGGCTCCAATAACTTAAACGCCACACTTAATTAATCATGCGTTCCTAGTTTTGATCTCGGCATATAGCACATCCTACTCTTTGTTTAGCGGTCTTCTGGCATTGCCAGGCATCGTCTCACCCCATTGAGCACGGCACGTCTCTTTATTAGACGGTTTTCTCGAAGGAGCATGGGTCCATAATCTACTGCGACCGGCTTCCCGTTGTCCAAGGGGTATCCTAAATAGGGATAACGTCTAGCTCAACAGCCATGGACGATTTCTCTTAACCATCACATGATCACTCAAATATGGCCCAGGGCACCGTACATTGTACTCAAATGTTTCAATTAAAATGGTGAGCTAAACCTTTTTTCCTCGTATTAGAAATTCACATGAAATTACTTGTGTGTAGGTACGTGGTCAACTTGACCTAGAAAAATTGATACTCTTCCTTTTTGAAATCCCACTATTTCAAATAGTACTAAAAACTATTTTCAATTCCAAAACCCGACACCCGGGATTTTTTGAATAAACATTGAAAATTCACAATCTTTGGAATTAAATACCAAAATCCAATCAGCACTCAATTTGTATAATTTAACACTCAATTGCAGAAATTAACCATACCATTGCAATCAACACGAAATTTCGATCACCGGCTATTCCGCCTAATTTCCGGAAAAATAATTAATAATTAAATAATTACTAAAATTAATTAAATAAATCAATTTAAATTCTAAAAATACTAACCTAGGCCATAATCATTAAATTAATAACCAATACGGACTTGGAGAAATTCCCGAACCCTTCTTAATAAATAGTACAATTTATTTAGGCCTTAGCTAAACCATGCTAACCACCTAACATGCTCAATTAAATAATTACATTTCTAATTTAATCTAACTAATCACCTAATTCATAATAAATTAAATCTAAACACCCCTTAAACGTCATTAGAGTATAAACTTACCGGTTAATTGCGGAAACCGGTTCACCGCATTGACGGCGCGACGGCATCCGAAATATAAATTTTCGGCAGCGTCGACGGACTTGGGCCGGGCCTAAAACGGGCCCAACAAATGTCTCAGCCCAAATCTAAGATTTTTTTCAACTTGGGCTGGGCTTCAATTGACTGAGGATGGGCTGAAAACTGCTGAAGATTGGGCTGAACTTCGCTGGACTGAGGACTCGGGCTGAGCTTGATTCATGTGGGCTGGAAACTCAAGATAGGCTACTGCAAATTGAGCTTGTGCTTCGCTGGCTTCTGGGCTTGCTGGGCCGAAGACATGCGTGCAGCAACTTCGGTCTTCGATCTTCGTCGGGCTGCTGGTGGGTCAACAATCGAAGCAAGTTGGGGGAGCTTTGACCGAAGAAGGAACTGCTTGGACGTGGCAACGAAGCTCGGCTTTGTGAAGATGGGCAAGCTAACACGGACAAGGCTTCGTTGGCAGCAAGCTTGCAACCAACTTCGATGGAATCGTGGGCGCACGAATGAAGTGGGTGAGTTCGTGAAGATGGAGCTGGTGAGTCAACTTCTAGCTCCTTTAGTTGACTTGGCAGGAAACAAAACTTAGTGGAGGATGGGCGTAGGCTGCAAAGAAGAGAAGCGGTGGAGCAGGGGCGTTCAGATTCGTGGCCGTACTGGGAAGAAATGAAGTAGAAATCCAAGATGGTGGGGCGTCACAGCTTCGGTCTTCGTGGGGAGGAGACGTGGGAAGGGAGCTTCGACAAAACGAATGAAAGAAAAAAAAGACAGTTGCAATTGGTCTTCAGCTCAAACGAACGTCGCACGAAGAGGAGGAAGAGGCGGTGGTCTTGGCGTGCGGGAGAAGCAGCCGGTGGAGGGTCCCAAAGTAAAGCAACTCAATTCATTACATTGATTGCATGTCCCCTATTTCTTTTCACTTGATAATTCCATGAATTAACAAATTGTAAAGTCAAAATTGCTGCCCCTTTGTAAAGCTCCGAATTTCACTTAAATTCTCTTGAATTTCTTCATTGATTCTCTAAATCGAAGTCCAATTTCATCGAAGAAAAAACCCATACAAATTTCTGCAAGTCCTTAACACTCAAAGGCTCGGCTTGGAAGTTCAAATTTCCATCAATTTAGCCTATCTGAATTTCCGTTGATTTTCCACAATGTCCGTATCGATTTTCCACAAAAATCCCAGAATTTCTTAAAAATCTTCGGAGAATGAGTTGACATTCCTAAAATAACTTGTGACACCTCAGAACTTTCAATTTTTGAAATCGAGTTCAAATCCGCGGTTATTTTCAATCCGGCATGCTTTTAGTGTGACCTAATCTACCGGGTATCTTTTATGAATTTTTGATGCAATTAACCCGTGATCGATTTATCTCGAGTCACAATGTACATCATCGACACATTGGCGACTCTCAATTATTGTGAAAATCTCAAGGTTTCAAATATGAACACAGGGTACCCAAAACGATAGAAAATTAATTTAGTGCTGATGGATGAGAATTTTGCAATCAGGTGGAATCACCCACATTTTAAATCACCTATCTCAGTTGAATCGACCTATCTTTGATCTCCGATTGATTTTTAAGTGTACCGTAATGACCATTGCAAATTAGCATGGTCGAGCAGTCGATTCCTGGTCGAATTCTCAAGCATTTTGTGTTAAAATCCCATAATAATTTTCTTAGATAGTTTAGTTATCTCTTGAGTGATTGGCTCAGAGAATAACACTTTAGACGCATTGACGAAATGCCCGATTTATTCAATTGAAATCATATTTGAAAAATCAAGATGTCACATGGGATTTCGGATAGGGTTGGGGGCAACTCAAAAGAGCTACTCTACAAATAATTGGGGCCATTTAGCTCAATTAATACTGAGACCAAAGCCTTTCGAACGAACTTCATCACCAGTCAAAAGACTGGAGTGGAATGCAATGCTACCGCAACTTTTTGAGATTGACAAGTTTGTACAAACCTTCTTGTTAGTATGCCTCAGAGTTCTCTTCCTTTGCCCAAAAATCGTTTTTACGATCCATTCTGGAACTCTCATAGTCGAGTTGTGTCCCATAACCACTCTAATGACCAGTCCGATATTGCGATCCATCAGACACAATTTTCCAATCTAGTTCTTTGATCTAGATACTCGAGTACATTGTTGGGTTGTGGCCGAACATGATTTTGGCGAGCACTTTTGATTTGAATTTAAATGGAAAACTATAAAAATTTATAACAAAGAGGGTCTCGTTACGCCGATTCCTCCAAAAATGGAGGCCATGACTCATTACTTTGGTTGATCGAGATTAGAGAAATGAGGCTAAGGAAACTTCTTCATAATGGTTTATCAAAAATGAGTAAAGCTAAAACCTTTTCTTGCCGACATGAGATATTGTACTAATAGCTATCAAAAGAGTACATTGAGTCAATTTCATGGGAACGATCGCACATTTATTGTTGGTTGATGAAACTTGAGACACTTTCCTCGAAAACTACTATCTAGATGGTTGATGCTTGGATGCTATCATAACGCATGGAACATATCGAAAAGGTATGCCACAATGCGCATCTGGCAATGAGCGATCCAATCATTGAACTTTCACGATATATTGTAATTCACACAAACCTTATTTGGTGCATCTGTCTTCGTTGCCATCCTCTATAGAACCTCAGGAATCGACGCTCAATTCTAGAAGTTGTGTTTAGCCCCATAACCACGCCAATGACTAGCCCACTTCCGAAACCCATCAGGACAATCTTCCAGTCAAGATTTTCTGCTAATGCACTAAATGGTGGTGGCGGGGGCACTTCAACAGGATTTCCACATTTCTTTGTCAGAGGAACTCCACATAGTCCTAGGTTCCCTCCATAGGAGTCAATCTTGAATGTGGTGAACTGGTTTACCTGAGGTATGGGCCCAGAAAGATGGTTGTCCGAGACATTGAAGAAAGCAAGGAAACTGAGTTGGGCTAGTGCTGGAGGGATCATTCCCGAGAGCTTATTGCTTGAAAGGTCGAGAGCTTCTAGTTCGGTCAAATTTGCCAGGGACAAAATGATGGAGCCAGTAAGAGCATTGTTGGAGAGATTGAGCATCCGAAGTTCAGTTAAACTTCCAATAGAATTCGGGATTTCCCCAATAAAGTTGTTGCTTGAAAGATCAATCACATTGAGATACGCCAATATCCTTTTGTACTCCAAGAAAATGCCTTTGTTGATTATTGTCATCGAGTAGTCGTACTCTCCATCATCCGGGGAAAATACGTAGGCAGTGAGCATATGAGTTCCATAGTAGTGTGCATCATCTGCAGTGTGGACTTTCATGGCACTCCACATATCAAAGTATCTAGATGGAAGGTAACCCGAGAAGTTGTTCATGGATAGATCAACGATTCGTAGGTTGGGAAATTGGTCACGAGCTTCAGGTTCCCTTATGGCTCCATGAAATCTATTGGAACGCAAAATGAGCACCTTCAAATAAGAAAGCGAGCCCATCCATGAAGGAAAGGTGTCAACAATCTGATTATTTTCAATATTGAGAAATTCCAGATTGCTACAATTAGCTAATCCCCATGGTAGCGACCCTTGTAGCTAGTTATAACTCACATCTATCATACGCAACCCACATACGTCATTCTGCAATTGAGGAAATCTTCCATATAAATCATTGCCATTCAAACTCAAGACGAAGAGGCTATCGCTCAAATTGCTCAGACATGGCAGAATAACACTAGACAACTTGTTCTTGGACAAATCAAGGATGCTAATAGAGCTTAGTCGGCACATCTCCGGTGAAATTTCTCCAGATAGCTTATTATTTGAGACAAGGTAGAATTCAATGGACTTCGGGGGAAGGGGAATTGATCCTTGTATATCGTTGAACCGAAGGACCAAGGATATAAGATTTAGCCATTTAAAAGCTGTGAAACTGGTGATTGAGTTTCTCGAAAGATTCAAAAATTGTAGTTGTGACACACTCACATTTAAGAACCATGGAGGTGTCGGCCCATAAATTCTGTTTTGGGATAGGTCCAACCATTGCAACCTACTTTGGTATGATAGGAAGATGGGCAGCTCACTTAAGTTGCTAGAAGCCAAGCCTAGAGCAGACAAGTTTGGAAGGCTAGCGTTCATGCCGGGTTCGATAATTGATGAGAATTCATTGGATGAGAGTTGCAACATATCTAGATGTTGAAGTTTGAGTATCACATCTAGTCGCAAAGTACCATTCAGATTGTTTGATTGCAAAACTAGGTTATCAAGACTCTCGAGGTTAGAGATGTTTTCAGGAATTGGGCCAGTTAATCTGTTGAATGATAGGTCGAGATAAGTTAACTTGGTGAGGCCAATGATCTCAGCTGGAATTTGACCAGTTAATTGATTGTCACTGAGATCTAAGAAAGTGAGGTTAGTGAGGTTAGTCAACGAAGCAAGAATTTCCCCAGAGAGTAGATTCATTCCAAGATCCAAATATAAGAGTTGGATGAGTTTCCCTAGGGAAGATGGGATTTCACCAGAGAGGTTGTTAGATTGAAAAATCAATGTGGTAAGTTGAGTCAGGTTACCTATTGAAGATGGAATGTTCCTTGAAAAATTGGATTGACCGATATGGAACTCGCTAAGGAAAGCCAAGTTTCCGAGTGAAGCTGGTAGCGAGCCTGAAAAATTGGTCTCCCATAGAGATAGCGACTTAATGGGACTGTGCAAGTGAAACTCTGGCAAATGACCCGACAGCTCTGGATTGAAACCCAAATGAAGAAGTTTTAGCCTTGGTAGCTTGAAGATGGTTGTGGGGAATGTCCCTCGCAAGTTGCAGCATTGGAGTACAAGTGATGTCAATGAAGATAAATTTGTGATGGCATCAGGCACCGGAGCTGACACATTCGATTGGCTAAGATCGAGGTGTTCCAATTTGGTCAAAAATTGAACCAGTGTCTCCATGCTGGGATTCCTCAGCTCCAATGCATAGTTCTGAGAGAGATCAAGGGAGGTCAAGTTAGTCAACTTTAGGACTTGAGATGGGATTTGACCTTTGAAGTTGGACGTAGAGAGGTTTAGGCTCGTCAACTCCACAAGACTGCCTATGGCGGACGGTATTTGAGAGAAATTGAAGTCGTTCCAGGCGAGGTTGAGGCTTTGCATGTGAGGGAGGTGGAAAAGGCTGGCCTTCGAGTCAATAGGACCGAAGAGACAACTTTCACTAAGGTCGAGGCCAGTCATGTAGCCCGTCCCTTCATCACACTTCACGCCTTCCCAACTACAACAATTGCTGTTCTCCAGCCTCCATGATTCTAGCTTTGACGGCTGGCAATTTTCCACATATGGATGGAAGAGAGATTGCTTGAATTCTAACAAGGCAGACCGCTCCTGCTCATGGCACTTCGTTGGGCTCATTGAAGGCAATGTCTCGGAGGAAGCAAAGTGGAGTGGAATAATGGCGAGGAAAACCACCAAGAGATCAAATGGTGTTCGTTCCATGATGATTAAGTTGTGCAACACGCTTCTTGGGTTTTGGTTTTGCTGGGTAGGCGAGGTGAAGATGGACAGGCATCGAAGCTGCTTGTCAACTTTATATTACCTTTAATCTTTCACTTTTAGTCAACTTTATACAGTAGTGAGTCAAGCCTGAAACCGCGTGTGGACTTTGTATTACCGTTAATCTTTCACTTTTAAGTTGATTTTATGTAATAGCGAGTGTAGCCCACGTCGATAATGCGGAACCACTGATCTTGAGGCGGCTGTTATTGTGACATAATAGTTGGGTGGTTTAACTAGTCAACGGATTGACTAATAAAGGCACTAAAGTCTCTGTTTGACTTGATATCATTGCCTAACGTTTCTTTTACTCCATGACTCTTTTCAATCTACAATTATTCGAGTGTTCCAACCAAACGAAGTTGACATAATTCCACATTCCATCCGTTGGGTGCGTGGGAAATACTTTTTCTTTTTGACCGAACAAAAGCACCCTATGTTTGTTGATTATGGCGAATTTGACTGATGCTCTCTAACTATATATCAAGGGGAATAAGACCTAAGCCAGTTCAAAAAAATTAGCAAAGATGGTAACCCAACCTATGTAATTAACAACCCCATGAATTAGGCTCATGTGGGTAATAACAAATCACTTGTTGATTTAGTAATGTACTATTACATTTTATCTTCCCTCTTAAGGTGAGAATAGTGTAAGATTGCAATAAAAGAGAGGTAGAGATATTAATTGAATGAAAAAGATTGAGGGATCCATTTGCCAAAAAAGAAGATATATAGGCATTCAGGATTCGATCATCCCTAATTCTTTTAAGCATGAATTTTGAAAATATTGTCTCTATTAACTTGGGAAACAATTCTCTAGGCGTGATTGGTCGCCTACACAATAGATGAGATCACTCTTGCAATGGCCGTCTTTGATAGGTAGCCATTGCAATGGTGGTCGTCTCGTTGAAATACAACCACCACAAATGATGATTGCTGATAAACAAGTGGCCACTACGACAGTGTTCCCTCGTGCAAGTCAAGATCAACATTGAGATTTAGATCTCGATATGATTTCCAATGTTTATGTCGTCACTGTTGGAAGAATTCCACATTGATTAAATGATTAAATGCTTGATTATAATGTGCCATATTAACATGAGTCTCCTCCAGCCAAATTTAAGTTATTGGGTTAGAGATTCCAACATAATATCAGAGCATAGGTTAATAATTCAGATGTCGACAATCCAATTGGCTCGCAAAAATAGGAAACATGTCAATTTCACAATAGTTGAGCCAAGTCAAGCACGTGTGAGAGACATACTTACACGCAAAGAGGAGTGTTAATATAATTCCATATCACTTAAATATATTATTACAATGTACATTATATACATTAAGTTAAGCGATGTACAATTATAATAACATAGGTCGTGGCTTAAGGCAACAAATGTGCCTACCACCAAGGTGGTTGCCCATTCGTCCGCCAGTGACAACCACCGAGCTAACCACTTCTAATGATGGTAACTCACTTTAGTTAGCTACAACCCACAATTCCCTTTCCTAGTAATTTCATTTTATTTTTGATGTTATGAAGTAATTTTTTATTTTTATTTTTATTTTTATAACTATATCTACAAAGAAAAAAAATAAATTATCAGAATTCCTCACATTTGTATGCTAACTTGTTTTATCATGCCCCAACCATTGTTTAATGTCCAAATACAGTAAAAAACATTACTGTTTCACTTTTCCGAATAATAGTCTGGAGAAGGAGCATGGCGTTAGCTTAGCTTAGGCTCTTTGTTCCTTGACAGCTTAATCTTTTAGAGAAATACTTTGGGTGCCTTTGCCTAGTCTTGAGATAATTTGGTAGTCATAACTTAGTTAAAAAGGATGACTCAATCTGTCCTCGCTTGGCCTCCATATGATAATAAGTACTTGGCAATCTTAATTTAGAAAATGCAAGTTTTAATCTCCTCATTTGAACGAGTGATGATAAAGAAATTATTAAAAAAAAAAAAAAAATACTGGATAGTCTGTAGATTACGTAGATTAAATCCATTTCGATTGAATCAAGCGGGCCTCGTAGCGAGATTCATATAATCAATGAGCAAACGATATTGATCCGCGACGTGTGCTTAACTCCCCAAATTTGACCTTTGAACCTCTCGGAGAACTCTCTCCGAATCCTCCTATGACATACCAGGTGGAACGCAATTCGTTTTGACCGAACAACTTTTAGACTTTGATCTCTACCGTGAATTGTGTAACACGACAGCGGAGTGGACGGTCCTGGAGTTGCGGATGACAGCACAGGAGAGACCACATCGTCTATTTTGACAAGTCGGTCTACCACATTCAAGTTCAAGGTACACAATCCCTTCTCCTTTTCATTTCCCTTTTTGTATTTGCAGATTTATTTAACTTTTAATTACCTGAGCATATTCATCGATATTAAGTATGCGCACTTCACAATCTGAGAAACTAATTAATGTTACTCCCGCAACAGAATGCGATCGTTCAACGGTTGGAGCGAGCTTAATTTATCGAGTTCCATCCAATGGAACCATGGTAATGAGAATTTGCTTATGCTTCTGTGCTGACATCTCCCATTGCTCTAGTATGGTTACAGAGGAACCATTGACCGTATTTCTATGTCCACAAAATCAAGCTAAAGGACGTTAATTATGAGTGTCTTACCAGAATGACGCTTCTTGTCATGCAAGCTTCTTGTAAGCTTGCATATCATCTTCCACAAGAGAACTTCATTATTGGCTGAGAACAAATGATGAATTGTCTGATCTCCGTTTGAGTTTGTTTTGCTCAACTAGTATCTACTGGAGAAGCTTTTTACATGTTCGCCTTGAGAGTTCATTCAAGCATGCACTCGTCTTTGATCCCGAGTGACTATTCAGCCCCTCGAAAAGCAGTATCAAACTCTGCTAGAATTGCATCGTTGCGAACTGAGCTCGCTCCAAGCTGAAACATGAAAGTTTATCCAAGACCTCTTGCTCTCTCCATCTGCATGCGTGTTCTCTGGCATTGCATTTGTGTGGCAGATCCTTCTGAGAGTCTGCAGATCAACTTCAGGGTGCGTTCCGCACTGGTGGAAGTAATTTGGAGTATTAAGACCAAACCTCGTTACATCCTTGCAAACTTACTTTTAATTTGTTGTTTCTTAGCCATGTGTAAAGTGCAAAGTACTTTGCTGTCAGATGGTACGCTTTTCTCACCAACGGATGGACTAGCCAGAACTTTTTCGCATTTTATTCCTTTTGACTATGCTTTCCGGACATGAAGCTGTGGCGATTGCTGCAGCGCACGATTCTTCCCCATTTGGTGTCTCAGAGGGGGCCAATATAAGAATCCATTGTTGCACCATTATGTGCGAGAAAATTGTGAGGACTTACCTGCTTTATAGTGAAGATGAAAACGGCGCATTTTAATCAACCAAAAGGAGGCTTTAGCCTATGTTGGCGGCAGCTGACGGAATACTCAATAACATATGCAAAGCTGAAAGTTGTTTGTTGAGCTAACTTTGATGATGCCCTCAAGTCAGCTGGCAAATATTTCTCACCTTGGTTCAGAACATAGACCAAGTGAGGTATGCCGGTGGCTGTGGCAATTGGTTATTCTCATATCAATAATTTTAACCCCCGACACCCTATATACACCGAAGTTCCTGGCATACACGACTCACTCACTCACAATTCTCCTTCGACCAAGACGTGGTTACCTCTCCCAAGCTACATTTTCTCAGCCAACCATCTCAGGATAAGTTTGAGTTTTACAGCCTGACATTTCATTCTAGAAATCCTAAGGGTCCCACCAAAATTCTATGTAATGCCCAATAAACATCCGATTTGCTGGTAAGTTGTGCCAGTCTTAAGAACCATTGACAATCACGCAACGAGATTCAGCGAATGGCAAAAGAGGGGAAAAGGGCTAACCAAATTTGCATGTAACAATCCCTATCTTTAAGACTTTCGCTCTACCCCCAAAGTTAAAGGAAAAGAACAATCACTTGTACAGAGCTCCAAATGTATGTATACAGTATTTGTAAGCGTCCCATCAAGTTTCCTCTGTGACATGACTCCAAGTAGGATGCACCCAGCCTCATCCTTCATTACCATTTTCTCTTCGCTCGGAAGAGACGTTTGGATTGCCACCAGGCCTCGACATTCGGCTACCGCGGCTCCTGTGGTGCACTTGGCAATACCCAAATGTCTAAGGGCCAAGTCAAGAAAATGTTAGAAAATAACAAATAACAAATATTGGATAATTTACTGGGAGAATCGTGGAGTGATACCTCCATATCCAACTTCCATAGTTCAGAGATTTTCGGCTTCCATGGCCCAGGTGGACCAGTCGAAAGTGAGCCAAAAAGTCGTCCTTCAAATAACCAGGCTCCCATCCAAAAAGGAAAAGACATCTCCATCTCAAGAGAAAGAATGGAAGAGAACCTGTAACTCTTTGAGCTCTCATATGACTCACCTTCTTACCTGATTTCATTGCAGCATCTACAACCTCAGCATCCACAGCAGGAAGATCACCAGCATTTGCTTTTGTCTTTAGGTGAGCTTTGCTATGATTGCCAAGCTCACCCCACACTTTGTCCTTGTTAAATTTCTAGTTCATTGCCACGAAATCAAAATCCTCAGCATACTTGGCAGCCAAATGTGGAATCTGGAAAGTCAAGCGAAAGAAAAGAGATCAGCCAATAAAGAGGTGTAGTAACATCCTAAGGAATTCCCAAAATACCTATAGCTACAACTGTGGCAATAGGCGCGTGATTTCGTAACACACCCATTTGTCCAGGTTTACATCAACAACCACCCAAGGCCATTCCTTTTCTTTTCACCGTATCTTAATATCGATATACAAAATCACAAAAGGAGCTCTAGATAACAAATTGAATACCCCCGATATCAACTTGCAGCAATATTAGCAAGCTAAATGATTTAATCAACCAACTGATGATGAAATTCAATTATAAATTGACCTCTACGCTTCTAAATTACAAATTTTCACTCCTAGTTAGTGTATTCTTCCTTTTCTTCTATTTTCCAGCTTGTTTGGGATTGCAATCAAAATTGTCAACCAGTTGCTCCACGCTTTCTTACCATGTCTATCGTCTGCTCATAAAAATGATTATGATTACTAATTCCAATTAGTATTTTTTGACTCTTAAGAAAAAAAGTTTATATGTTTCAATTTAAATATTTTGAGAATTTCATGTGTATTCTCCAATTTCTTTTGGTTCGCAAGCTAATCATTTCTACACATTAATTGTGGTACTCTTCCTACTCATATGTGGTACATCCATTGGACATTCTGTGCCTTTCTATATTGTTTGTTGCTTTCTACATGCTTCTTACTAATTGCTGCTAAGTTTCAAGACATTCCTTAGAATCAGAAGAAGAGATTCATACCGCATCTTCTCCTCTCCCTTGAGCAATTCCTTTATTGTGGTAATAACAATGAGTATCTGTTCCAATCAAATACACAGTTGTGAAGAGCAAAAACAGCATCAAACTTAAACTACTCATGTCATGGGGCTATTCAAACAATTATGAGATGCTCTTGCTAGTTTGATGATGCTGCGAGTCAGCCCTATCTATCTGGAACTGGAACTACCCAGGAAATGTAGAAAGGCACAGAATCAAAGATAATACGTAAACAGGTTTCCAGGTAAAGAGGAAAAGTACTTGAGAAATCTCAAACAAAAAGACATCAAGTTATTACCTTCTTTCCTCCTTTCCTTGAACTGCTTGTGTTTTGGTTTGTTCTTGACTCAGCCTTCGTCATCTGGAACACATGGTAAAATGGATTGAAAAGGATGAACTTCACCTTTCACTATCTCCAAATTAAGTGATAGTTGGCAGAAACGACTAGAGCATTGAGAGGTATCTGTATACCCCGTTTTTCCTTTCCCATGGTTTGGTATTAGTTACTTAAAAGAGTCCAAGAATCAGCTTTGTTATTCTGATAGAAAGTTGACGGTGCAATAACAAGAAACACACAAGTATAACGACATGCAGAGACGGCAAACCAACCCACTGGGCTTCTGTGGTTGGGGTGAATACAAGACACCTTCGGGACCTACAACATGGTGTGCTAAATTTGAAAAAGCTCATATATATTAAAAAAAAAGGCTTTACCTTCTCTCCTTTTCCCTCTCCATAAGCTTTATAATTGTTAGAGTACTGAGGAGCACCTGTATGCTGTAAGAGAGAGAGAGAGGCCTCACGAGATTAGTAGCTATAGACACTCACATGCATTAGAACACACATATAAGCATGTGACAATTTGCTCTGTGAATGTGTAATACCCTCTTTCCTCTTTTTGCCGACTTGCTGGTGATGCTGTTATGGTTCTACAGATTGCCCTCATACACCTGAAGTAATGGATAAAACCAAATGTTTTAAACTATGAAGACAACGGGAAGGCAATTTCAAGGCAAAGAATATGGACTGGCAAGTTCAGATGAAGAAAAATCTTAGCTGTATATCCCTTTGCCAGGCCATTAGCTTTATGACTGTTATTAGAGTCTAAAGTGGCACTATTATGCAGACAAAAGGTGGCAGAGGGAGATTGCGGAGGATCTATGAAAATCCAATTCTGACAAAGAGATTTAGACATGACAAAGGTTGGATAGAGAAAAGAATGCTAAGAATTAACAAAAAGACATAAGTTAGCTTTGCCCTCTATAAAATTCACACAACAAGGGTAATGTTTGAAAAGAGTACCAGAAAGAGGCTAATTAAGAAAGTACAAAAGACAACTCTAACTCCAGAGATATTAAAAAAAAGGCAATCCTTCAAAAAGTTAGATACATCTACAACAGCTAAGTAAGAACTGTTAAGCACATAATCTTCACCGGCTCATTTACATAAAATCTTTGGCTTCAAGAATCCTACAAGAAGGTGGGAAGAGGGTGTAAGGACAGCTAATGGAATTGCAATCAAAACAGGGCAAAGAACGAACATGATCTATAAAATGTGGGTGCTTCTTTTGGTTTCTATTTCCTTTTCAACCAGATTATACATGTAACAACCATTGCAGATGATATATTTCAACAAAACTGTTTTTTTTTTTTTTAGTGCAAGCTATTTCCAAAACCACTAGCAAGCATGTTGAACAAATAAGTTTTGGAGGAAAAAATGTGTCTGTCACAGAACTGATTAGAGAACCCGCAGCAAGTAGAAAGAGAGAAAGAAGGAAGAGAGAAGGAGGAGAAAGATAATGTAAAAGAAAGAAAGAGAGGGCTGTAGTTTTCTGTAGTCACAGAAATCCTACACCCATTGTATTTATATGGCACATATTGTGGCCGAATTGTTGTGGTTGAAATCTCTTCTCCAGGAGCTTGGATTTTCGATTAATCAACCTATTGATATGATATGTGATAATCAAGCAGCTATTATATTGCTAGGAATCATGTTTTTCAAGAGCAAACTAAGCATATGATGTGAAGCAGAAGCTGGTTGCTACTTTCTTACGTTGCCTCTAGAGATCGGTTTACGATATGTTTACCAAAGCATTATTTCGTCTTGCTTTTTTGTTGCTGGTTGTTCCAAGCTGGGCATAGGCGACCTATATGCTCCAGTTTGAGGGGGAGTGTTAAGTTACTTTATTAAGTTTCCTTTATTATCAGAGTTTTATTTCCTTTTTTACTTACATAAGGATATTATTGTTATATACAATTTATATTCAATATAAATACAATGGGTGTAGGATTTCTGTGATTACAGAAAACTACAATCCTCTCTTTCTTTCTTTTACGTTCTCTTTCTCCTCCTTCTCTCTTCCTTCTTTCTCTCTTTCTACTTGCTGCGGGTTCTCTAATCAGTTCTGTGACATGGTATCAATAGAAAGAGAGAAAGAAGGAAGAGAGAAGGAGGAGAAAGAGAACGTAAAAGAAAGAAAGAGAGGACTGTAGTTTTCTGTAATCACAGAAATCCTACACCCATTGTATTTATATTGAATATAAATTGTATATAACAATAATATCCTTATGTAAGTAAAAAAGGAAATAAAACTCTGATAATAAAGGAAACTTAATAAAGTAACTTAACACTCCCCCTCAAACTAGAGCATATAGGTCGCCTATGCCCAGCTTGGAACAACTAGCAACAAAAAAGCAAGACGAAATAATGCTTTGGTAAACATATCAGTAAACTGATCTCTAGAGGCAACGTAAGAAAGTAGCAACCAGCTTCTGCTTCACATCATATGCTTAGTTTGCTCTTGAAAAACATGATTCCTAGCAATATAAATAGCTGCTTGATTATCACATATCATATCAATAGGTTGATTAATCGAAAATCCAAGCTCCTGGAGAAGAGATTTCAACCACAACAATTCGCCACAATATGTGCCATAGCACGATATTCAGCCTCTTAGTTTGTTTCTTCCTATAGGTAGTAGAGCCCAATCAGCAATCATAGTAGTAGTCATAGTAGTCGCAGTAATAGTAGTAGTGGTAGTAGCAGCAAGTGAATGCAAAGGCAGCAACAAGCGAAGAATAGCATGAGCAGCAACAACAACGTAGTAGTAGCACCAGTAGTAGGAGCAACGGTAGTAGTAGGAGCAGCAATGGTAGCAGCAACGGTAGTAGTAGTAGCAGCAATGGTAGCAGCAACGGTAGTAGTGGTAGTAGTAGCAGTAGCCGCAATAGTAGGAGCAACGGTAGTAGTAGGAGCAGCAGAAGTAATAGCAGCAGCAATAGCCGCAATAGCAGCAATAGCAACAACAAGTAGCAAGAGCAGCAATAGCAGCAGTAGGAGTCGTAGTAGTATCACTCATGATGATAATCTCAATATAATTATATGCTTGATGGAAACCAGCAAGACCAGTCAACCATAATCAATAAAGTATTCCGATTCTTGAATCCTGATTAGTAAGAGTTGTAATCCATGTTCACAAACCAAACTCGATGAATTTGATATCTTCCGATCTCATATGTATCAAAACTTGAAGAGAAAACCGATTAAAATTACAGCTTTAGGTGGCTGTGTACCAACCCTAGGGGACTCTCAAACCAGCAATAGGATCAAGTAATCAGGTAATTAGACCTGCTCGATACCATGTCACGTAACTGATTAGAGAACCCGCAGCAAGTAGAAAGAGAGAAAGAAGGAAGAGAGAAGGAGGAGAAAGAGAATGTAAAAGAAAGAAAGAGAGGGCTGTAGTTTTCTGTAGTCACAGAAACCCTACACCCATTATATTTATATTGAATATAAATTGTATATAACAATAATATCCTTATGTAAGTAAAAAAGGAAATAAAACTCTGATAATAAAGGAAACTTAATAAAGTAACTTAATAGTGTCGAGAAATGAGAAGGCCAAGAAGATTCAAAGTTTCAAAAGGTCCTTCCACTGATCTAGAGAGCACAAGTCATGCAGTCAAAGATAAGAAAACTAGAATTGAAACCCTTCTTACTACCCATGGACAAGTTTCCTCACTAAGATGCATCTTCTTAGACAGAATTGACCACGTGAGAGGTCTAATACATGGATGTTATAAATCTGGAATATATTTCAAAAGCAGTTGATAAGAATGAGTAAAAATCATAATATCCATAAGGAGATGCAGCGCCTTTTTCTCCAGGAATGCAGTCTGACTTGACAGAGCAACTAGAAATTCGGATGCTTCTTTTTAATAAAGGAATAAGGAAGCAAAGCAAGAGACTGAAAGAGTTCTTTAGGACCGAGGAGTAAATGTGAAGATATAGCTTACTGGGCAAAAGTCAAAACAAAACAAAAAAGATATTTTTTTGGGGAAAATTAAATGACTGGTATACTGAAAAATAGCCCAAAAGTTTAAAGTCGCCCCATTAAAAACTTTTCATGGACGAGACATTATAAAGAAGGGAAGGAAATATTAGTTGATTCAATTGAAATGCCACGACTTATGATTGTATGTGGACTGGAGTTTCTGGAAAATAAGCATAAATTAGACAGGTATTTAACAAGATAACAACCAAGTATTTAATCTTTAACAAGAGAGAGAATATAGCTTTTGTTCTAGTCTAGTGTTTCAAAACATATAGAAGGGAGAAAAACACAATAATAACCTCCCGAACGATGCTCCATGTATTTGGAATATTAAGAAGGGCTAAGTGAAATTCCACATAACATAATCATATAAGTATAATCCTCTGGACTCAAGTAAGAAGCCACAAGAAAACAAAATCCAGAACTAGCCCGTATCAAATAATGCGCCGAGGTTCATCCATCATGTAAAACAGATAGATGGGTTTAGCTCCATTTCCATAGCTCTCATATCTACCTCTATATATAAGCTACTCGCTGCCATCAAACACCAGCACTTGCACCAGAAAAACGTTTGCCACAGCTAGGTCTGTAAAATTTTGTGCATTCAAGGATTACTGCTTTGAAACATACCAAGTTTCTGAAAATGTAAACAGCTTAAGTAATGATATCTTGTTGATTTTATGGGAACGAACTAAGGTTCGATCGAGCCTTTCCCTATTGGGTGTTTACAGGAAAGAGCAGCTCACAGAGTGCCACCTTTCTTTTGCTCGGTTCCTGTTTTTTTTTCTTTTATGTGTGTTAGGGATGGGGGATTGAAGTTGGATGATTAAAACTTAAACCTATAGTAGGGGAAATCAATATACATCCTCAACCAAGAAAAAAACAGAGGCACGAAAGTCGCATTGTCAGATGCCATGACAGGTATACTATCTACTTTAACACCGTACAATATGCAAATTACTATTTTGAGAATCACAATATCAGAGATATGAACTGAGTCGACAGACATGAGAAAACCATATGCCAATAATGGTTTTAGAAGAGGCAAATGGGTGCCTGAGCACCTGTCAGTTCCCTTGGCAGCAATTCAGAAGTCAAAGATTTAACGACCTCTTTATCTTCATGAGTACTTCTAGATAAATGAGATGAAAAAGGTGGCTGGGCCCCAGTTTGTAAATTTTGACTAGGGGTCATTGGTAATGGCTTCAAATCCCCCATATGATTTAAACTGCCTGATTCATTCATACGGAACATAGCTAGAGGCAGACTTTCTGGAACCAATCCAGACCCTCGGACAAAGGTTGCTCCATGGATAACTTGAGGTATGGGGTTAATATTCAGACCAGCAGTACTAGAACATTTTGCCCCCGAAGAAATTGATGTTATTCTAGATCTCAACAAATCCTTTGCCACATTAGGCAGTGTGTCCAAAATCAATAAAGCAGGACCCAATGGTAGATCTGAAGGAATCAACATTGGTGTAGATGTCAAAGAATCCATGATAACGGGGGGCTTCAAAGAATCAGATAATCCATAAGTTGTTGCAATGCTCATTGTCAACGGATTTGTTTCAGGATATTGCATTGGTTGCTTAATATGATATGCAGCCGGACCAGGTGGGAGTCCAGCCAATTACTGCTGTTTAGGATAAGGGACTTCCCCAGTACTCCTATCAAATTTTTGCCCTTGTAATAGCATGGGCTGTCCAGCAGCAAGTGTATTTGTAGACAGCAATGAACTGAATGAATGTTAAGTTCTGTATAGGCTGATATGAAGAGTGAGTCTAGTGGACAGCCAAATTTGGAAGTCCTAAACTGGAACTGTTGGGTCTGCTTATTATGGTGGCCGGTGGAGTGACTGCGGATGCAGATGAAGAGTGGAAGAAAATAGCCTGTATGAGAAGCTAATGCAACAAGAATAGATGGCTTGTTTCCATCTCAAGCATCAAATCAGAACATAAAGTTGATAAAACCTGTATGATGGCTGGATCATCTGGCAGGTCTGATGTAACCTTTTTAGGCTGAGACTCTGAAGATAAAAACTGCAATTCCCGAAACAGATGCAGAAGCATTTTTGTTGCTCTCCTTTAGTCAGTCATGTGACTTTTACCTGTCTACAGATGACAAATATGCAGTCAAATGTTTCAAAAGCAACTGAGACCTGAAGTAACATGCAACGGTAAGAAAGTAGAAACTTGCTGAAAGAAACAAAACGCACCAAGACCAGTAAACAGATAAAATCATCAGATCTCGTCAGTTAGGATGGGCTTCGCCTAGGTACCGTTAGTCCGACTTCTGTTTCCCAAGTCCTGGGAAGAAAGTATCGTTGAAATTATATTCTTAAGGTAAGTGGAAACATATGGGGAAACCACTGAAGTGATTAAGCTATGATTTTGAATTACATGAAGCATATATGAGGCTTATCAGCAGGACAAAACTAACATGTACACCTTCTCAGTTGCAGGGTGCTAGACTCCAGAAAGTAGAATCCATTAAGCCCCCGATACCGAAGAGTCGCCACATAAGCTCTATTGCATCCAAGTTCGAATCAAAGCACTTATTTTTATTATTTTTTTGCATACTAGAGATGAGAATACCAGATCGCATCCGCGAAATGAATGTGCCATGAATTTGAAGCCAAGCTTCACAAAAGCATTTCATGCTATAAGCACAGACATGAATATTTTGTCTCGCACTCTCTTATTCTCTAAATTAACTGTCCCATGAACTGCAACTTGCTACTCAATGTTATAATACCGTGATCACCAAAATTTATTCACCACCAACTTCGATATCATCGAACAATTACAATCATCCAATCATCCACCACAGGAAAATCTTGATCTCTCATGTGCACAGTCATCCTTTGGTCATACGTACGGTCCGTGACTTCTGCTTCTACCAAGACAGGAATAAAACCATCGGCTAGGCCGAAACTATCTCCACACATTAACCATTCGTCTACACGCAACAGCCATCGGCACAAGTTTTTGCCGCTAATCTTTTCTCCCTTCTCGTAACGAATCGAAACTTCGACATTTGTTCATTACAAGCGATATACACGCGAAACGCCATTAATCCACAACCATACCACGACAATCGCCAAGCACCGCTGCGCACGTCCTAGAGCTGACCGATCGACGACAACGGCACAAGAAAAGCGGAAACTTGGACTCCATGAGGAGACCACGAAAGAAGGGACGGAAGACATCGCACCGTTCGCGAGGCCGATGACGGCGTCGTGCGGGTCGACGCGGTAGAGGACGCCTGCGTATCGCATCTCGGACTCATACACTACGCTCAAGAAGCAACCTATGTAGGAATTCGCCGCCGTGGCCTCCGCCGAAGCCATTGCCGTCTTCCTCCGTCCGTTTGCTTCGACGCTCTCTTTCGCCGGCAAAAGCAGTGGAGCGGAAGGAGGAGAGTAATGAGCGATCACGGAAGACGGAGGAGGGAGGAGGGAGAATAGGACCATCAATCTGTGACGTCCAATTTTGAAACTACCGATCCCAGGTAAATAACAGCCTCCTCTGCTTTCCCAGCTCACATTACGTAGAAATCTCCAGTTTGTTCATCATTACTTAATGTTTCGTTGACAATTAAGTACTTATATTGATCTTATTTTTCTAATTGACGTTGACATTGTTTGGTGGTATTTCAGACTACTAAGAAAACATTCAAGGTAGCTGAGTCACCAGGTAAATATCAGAACGCACTAGATTAAATTCGTCTTTGCTCGAGTGTTTTTGATGGTTCATGATGCCAAACCAGAGAATTGTCAATCCTAATCTATAATGCTCGTCATATTTGTAGTGAGGTCTGCCAAATTCATCCCTAGCAAGCACTGGGTAATTGTTGCATCGGGCGATGCGTTTATGAGTGTGTATGACTATAGCACGATGGAGAAGATCAAAGAATTCCAGGCGCGTAAAGATTATATCGGATGCGTGGGTGTCCATCCTACTTTCCCTGTGTGCTATCAGCATTGGATGACGCGGTTATAAAGCTCTGGGACCGGAAGAAGGACTGGATGCGTACTCAGACATTTGAAGGACATCCTCATTGTGTGATGCGAGTAGCGTTTGATCCTCAAGATCCTAACGCTTTTGCAAGTACGTCACTTGATGGAACTATTAAGGTAGTCATTTAGGAAGTCTTGCTCTTAGTAAAATACATATTTCAATTTCCAAATACGCTATTTATACTCTCAATATGATTCCCATTTGTTGCAGATTTGGAACGTTCACTCCTCTGTGCCTAAGTTTACCTTGGATGCACATGAGAAGGGGCTGAAACTTGTTGATTACTTCTCCACGCCTGATATGCTTTATTTACTGAGTTATTTGAATGATTACACTGCTAAGGTTCGCAAACTTTATCGCTCTTAATTTAATACATCTGTGCATTACTAGAAAGAGATCAATTGATATATGATTCGTCAAATAACAAGTACAGGTTTGGGACGATAAAGGCAGAAAATGTGTACAAACACTCCAGGGATACGAGCACAATGTTACCGCTGTATGTGCGCATCCTGATCTGCCTATAGTAATCCCTGGTTCAGAGGAGGAGGCTCTTCGCGTATGGAATGCTGGCTTTGGGTATGCATCGTGGGAGTTTGCACAGTCATAGCATGCTCTAGAATGCAACTTCAGTCACAGCAGTCGAATGAAAATACCGCCTCTATCCTTTCCAGATTTTCCAGAAGTTACCATAGGATAAGACTGTTTATGTCCCTGGATTCTTTGTCATTTTGTGAATGACTCCGACATTAGGTCGCATACAGGCTTAAGCACGCACTGAAATTCAGTCATGGAAGGATTTGGAATATTGCATATCAGAAAGGATCACGCTGGTACCATTCATGCCTGCTCTAAATGCTTCACTTCCTCGTTATATCCGTGCTTTGACAATAATAAGCTATTATGATGGTCTAGGGCTTTCCATTGCCACTATAAAGACATTCATGTAGGCTCTGCAGTTTCAGTACAAAGATAGAATCTTCCATATCCATCGTCTACAATTTTCGTGGCTTTTGCCCTACTAAGTTGCAGTTGCTTGCAACGAGGGAATAGCCGCAGTCAAGCTAGAGTGCTGATATTATGGAGCCTTAAGCCATATTCTATGTTGAATACAACATGTTATATTGTGTCTCAAGTTTGAGCCCGTTAAATTAATATGCATAAGTTTGGCCGACTAAACAAAGTTCAGGGAAGACTCTGTGATGTCTTCGAATTTTGTTCCGGCGTTAATCCCATGTCTCCGTGCGTATACGTAGAAGGAAGAAGCCAAAAGCTGCATGGGGTTTTTATTTTTCAAGCATGCAAGCAAAGAAGAATTGTCTTCTGCCGAAAAGGAAGGGATCAACAATATTCTACATTAAATAAAGGACCCACCACCTGCTGCAAGTGCACGAAGAAATGCATGCACATGGCCATGCACGTAGAAAAGTTGGTCAACATTTGTGGCTTCAGAAGACTCCCTCTCGTACGCTTGTTTTTCACCGGGAACAAGAAATTTGAAGACTGCAACCCACCTCTTTTCACGGATCAATGGCACACGTTTCTGACAATTATCCCTCATCTCTGCCGCCTCATTAAATGCTTGCCCATGCACATGCACGATCTGCATGCATGCCCGAAATATATGGTGGGCGTTCGGTGCCGATTGCGGCTTGTCTTGTGGGCGCTGCGCTGCAGCATTTAATGAGGCCATTTATTTCTCATTTGTTTTGTCTTGTCCTCTGCCGTTCTCCCTATATAAGGAGAAGACGTCCGAAGATGCGAGACAGAGAGCAAAACAGAAAGTGCTCGAGAGAGAGCGAGAGAAAAGAGCTCGAGAGAGTGTGAGAGAAAAGAGCTCAGAGAGGTTTGTGCTGAGTTGAGTCCAGTGAGTGAGTTGTTTTGTTAAATACCGTGGGTATCGGGTATAAAGTAAGGCTGGGAAACACTTGAGTGTATGTGTGTGATTGTAATCATGTGATTCTCCAATTTATAGTGGATTGATTTGCTGGCTCTCCCCGTGGACGTAGGTTCCGACATTCGGACCGAACCACGTAAATTTCTGGTGTCTTGTCCCTTTCGTTGTTCCTCGTTTTATTTCGATCGATTTCTATAGCTCCCGACATAATTGCAAAATTACGATCCGCTTCCGCTGAGGTGCCGATTACAACAATTGGTATCAGAGCTGAGACTTTGCAATTATGTATGGAGCAAAAGTAGAGATTGAGAAATTTAACGGGAGGAACAACTTCGGGTTGTGGAGCGTCAAGATAAAGGCGCTATTAACAACTCAAGGATTAGTCAAGGCATTGGAGGGTAAGACTCAGTTGCCCGAAACAATGCGAGATGCTGAGAAGGACGAGCTGATGGAGAAGGCCATGAGTATCATCCTGTTGAACTTATCGGATGAAGTGCTAATAGAGGTGGCCGAGGAGGAGGATGCCGCAGCGTTATGGGCCAAACTCCAGGCCCTCTATGTAAAGAAGGGTTTGAACAATCGCTTATATATGCTAAAGAGAATGTTCCAGTTTCGATATACTGAAGGTACGTCCATTAGATCCCACCTAGATGAGTTTAATAAACTCATGATGGACTTGAAGAATGTTGGCAAGATTTTAGATGATGAAGAACAAGGCATGATGTTATTGGCGTCTCTACCGGAGTCATGGGAGCACTTTACCGACTCCTTGTTACAGGGGCGTACTACGATTACCTCAGAGGAGGTAAAATCTGCCCTGTTTTCAAAGGAGTGGCAGAGAAAGTTGCGTGATGACAGTCTAGCGCAAGATGTAGCGAGGACCGGTGATTCGAGGTAGAGACCAACATCGGAGGCCCAACAACAAGCCAAAGCAAAAGCAGTCGAAGTCGCGACATAGAAAATCAAAAGGTCGCGTGAAGTGCTTCGAATGTCACGAGGAGGGGCACATAAAGAGAAATTGTCCAAAGCTAAGAAATAAAGGCGTTTGGCAAAATGCCACAAGTAGTGTGGCGAATGTTGCCGAGGAGAGTACCAGCGATGCCGAAGCTGTCCTATGTGTATCTACGAGTTCGTCAGAAGACGAATGGGTGCTAGATTATGGATGTTCCTATCACATGACTCCTCACAAGAACTGGTTCACTACCTACCGGACTGTAGATGGTGGTAGAGTTCTTTTGGGGAATAATGCAGCCTGCGAGGTTGTGGGGATAGGAACAGTCCGGATCCGAATGCACGATGGCGTAGAACGGACGTTGACGTACGTAAGGCACGTACCGAAGCTCAAGAAGAGCCTTATTTCTTTGGGAACACTCGATGACCTCGGGTGCAAATACACAGCTGAAGGTGGAGTGCTGAAGATCTCTCGAGGTGCCCTGACAGTGATGAAAGGTAAGAAGGCGAATTCTCTCTATCATTTACTGGGAGAAACCGTGACCGGAGTTGCTGCAGTTTTATCAGGTGAGTCAGACTCAAATTTGACTCAGTTATGGCACATGCGATTGGGACACATGAGTGAGGCAGGAGTATGACAATGCTAAGTGAAAATGGGTTGCCGAAAGGTCGAAGACGAAAGCCGGACTGTGTGAGCACCGCATCTTCGGGAAGCACGGCGTGTGTTAAATTCGGTACAGCTCTACATTCAACCAAGCAACCGATCGAATACATTCATTCGGATGTTTGGGGACCGTCTCCGCCTTCCATCGAAAGGAGGTGCCGATATATGCCGACATTCATCGACGATTACTCAAGGAAGGTATGGGTGTACTTCTTGAAGCACAAATCCGAGGTATTTGATCGTTCAAGAATTTTAAGGCATTGATTGAGAAGCGCCAAGTAAACAAATCAAGTGCCTCGAGAACCGATAATGGTATGGAGTTCGTGGTAAGGACTTTACCGAAGTTCTCGCCAAAAGGAAGGGATTGTGAGACACCGCACGCTTCCCGAACACCACAACGTAGAATGGCGTAGCGAACGGAAGAACAGAACTCTACTCGAGCGAGCTCGGTGCATGCTTTCGCATGCAGGATTAGGCAAGGAATTTTGGGCTGAAGCAATAAATATGGCGTGTTACCTGGTTAATCGATCTCCATCTTCTGCTATCGAGTGGAAGACTCCTGAGGAAGTATGGTCGGGGAAACCTGTTGATTACTCGGGATTACGAATATTCGGATGTCCCGCGTATGCTCATGCGAGAGATGGTAAGCTTGAGCCCGGGGCGAAGAAGTGCATATTTCGGGTTATGCACAAGGGGTGAAAGGCTACCGGCGTGGTGCACGATCCCGCATCACCCGGTTTTCTAATCGCGAGACGTGATCTTCGACGAGACTGCAATGCTTCAAAAGAGGAGTCTTGAGACTCAACCAGCAGAGCAAACGGATCATGGTGTCAGAAGTGAGGTGGAGATTCAGGCGGAGTCTCCAAAGACCTCAGAGGTAACAGAGGAAGAGATTGCTGATGAGGCCACAATTCCTGAAGATGGTGATACTGAACAACCAGCAGAGCCACAACACAACATAGCCACGGGCGTACAAAGAAGACAAATTAAACCACCGGTACGTTATGGTTATTCGATATTGCCTATGCATTAACTGTAGGTGATGAGGTGGAGATGGATGAGCCTTCATCCTATTCTGAGGCGATGGCTAGTGCTGAGTCATCACAGTGGCTAGAGGCTATGAGTGAAGAAATAGAATCACTCTATCGGAATCAAACATGGGAATTGGTCAAATTACCCAAAAGTCAGAAAATTGTCGGATGCAAATGGGTCTACAAACGGAAAGAAGGCATTCCCGGTGTAGAGGCAGCCAGGTTTAAGGCGAGACTTGTTGCGAGGGGGTATACTCAACGAGAGGGCATCGACTACAACGAAGTGTTCTCTCCTGTGGTAAGGCATACCTCTATTCGTGTATTACTTGCCTTAGTTACGCACAGATCTTGAGCTGGAGCAAATAGATGTGAAAACGGCATTTCTTCATGGTGAATTGGAGGAACAAATTTACATAAAGCAGCCTCGAGGGATTTGCTATTCCGGTAAGGAAGACCATGTTTGCTTATTGAAGAAATCCTTGTATGGATTGAAACAATCTCCTAGACAATGGTATAAGCGTTTTGATGCTTTCATGACTAGTCAAGATTATTCGAAAAGTCAGTTTGATAATTGTGTTTATTTTAAGAGATTGGAAGATGGGTCTTTGATTTATTTGCTATTACATGTTGATGATATGTTGATAGCAACTAAACATATATCGATATTGATGTGTTGAAGCAGCAGTTGAGTGCTGAGTTTGAAACGAAAGAATTAGATGCTGCTGAGAGAATATTGGGTATGGAAATTTTGTCTAACAAGGCTGCAGGAACGTTGCGCTTGCCTCAAAAGAAATATATTGAGAAGATCATGGCATGTTTTAATATGCAATCAGCAAAATCTATAAGTACTCTTTTAGCCGCACATTTTAAACTTTATGACAAGTTATCACCGCAAAACTGAGGAGGAGGAGAAGGAGGAACATATGTCCCATGTTCCTTATTCTAGTGCAGTGAATAGTATTATGTATGCCATGGTATGTACTAGACCTGACATTTCACAGGCTGTAAGTGTTGTCACCGTTACATGAAGCACCCGTGTAAGACTCATTGGGAAGCCGTGAAATGGATCCTCGAGATATCTAAAAGGGACAGCAGACATCGGCATTATGTATCGGAGGAACGTCAATAGCAATGAGACCATAGGGTACGTGGATTCAGATCACGCCGGTAACTTGGATGATCGCAGATCGCTAGCAGCTTACGTATTTACACTTGCAGGTGGTGCAATAAGTTGGAAAGCGTCTTTACAAGATGATGTTGCATTGTCTTCGACTGAGGCGGAGTATATGGCACTAACCTTTGTTGCAAAGGAATCGATATGGCTAAGGGGTTTGCTCTCGGACCTTGGACCGGAGCAGAAAAGTGTCACCATACACCGTGACAATCAAGGTGCGATATATTTGGCTTATAATCCAATATATCACGAGCGAACAAAACATATCGACATCGGTACCATTTCATCCGAGATGTCATAGCGAAGGGTAAAATTGTTGTGAAGAAAATAGCAACGGCGGAGAACCCAGCAGATATGATGACGAAGCATGTTCCTTCAGCAAAGCTCGAGCTCTGTATGAGCTCGATTGGCGTCTGTAGAGTATAAGCGCCCATTGGGGCGTTGGGAGAGCCGAGCATGGAAAATAATCACTATAACTTGGCCTCAAACGTTGAGCCAAGGTGGAGAATTGTTATATTGTGTCTCAAATTTGAGCCCGTTAAATTAATATGCATAAGTTTGGCCGACTAAACAAAGTTCAGGGAAGACTTTGTGATGTCTTCGAATTTTGTTCCGGCGTTAATCCCATGTCTCCGTGCGTATACGTAGAAGGAAGAAGCCAAAAGCTGCATGGGGTTTTTATTTTTCAAGCATGCAAGCAAAGAAGAATTGTCTTCTGCCGAAAAGGAAGGGATCAACAATATTCTACATTAAATAAAGGACCCACCACCTGCTGCAAGTGCACGAAGAAATGCATGCACATGGCCATGCACGTAGAAAAGTTGGTCAACATTTGTGGCTTCAGAAGACTCCCTCTCGTACGCTTGTTTTTCACCGGGAACAAGAAATTTGAAGACTGCAGCCCACCTCTTTTCACGGATCAATGGCACACGTTTCTGACAATTATCCCTCATCTCTGCCGCCTCATTAAATGCTTGCCCATGCACATGCACGATCTGCATGCATGCCCGAAATATATGGTGGGCGTTCGGTGCCGATTGCGGCTTGTCTTGTGGGCGCCTGCGCTGCAGCATTTAATGAGGCCATTTATTTCTCATTTGTTTTGTCTTGTCCTCTGTCGTTCTCCCTATATAAGGAGAAGACGTCCGAAGATGCGAGACAGAGAGCAAAACAGAAAGTGCTCGAGAGAGAGCGAGAGAAAAGAGCTCGAGAGAGTGTGAGAGAAAAGAGCTCAGAGAGGTTTGTGCTGAGTCGAGTCCAGTGAGTGAGTTGTTTTGTTAAACACCGTGGGTATCGGGTATAAAGTAAGGCTGGGAAACACTTGAGTGTATGTGTGATTGTAATCCTGTGATTCTCCGATTTATAGTGGATTGATTTGCTGGCTCTCCCCGTGGACGTAGGTTCCGACATTCGGACCGAACCACGTAAATTTCTGGTGTCTTGTCCCTTTCGTTGTTCCTCGTTTTATTTCGATCGATTTCTATAGCTCCCGACATAATTGCAAAATTACGATCCGCTTCCGCTGAGGTGCCGATTACAACACAACAGATCCCAGCCTCTATTAACTGTTACTGTCAATTTGAAGTTCTAATAAAAATGCATATCGTTGTTCTATCAAAAAAGAAAGTGTCTTGTTGTACTAGTTTATGTGTATACTCTTTGCGTCCTGCCAGTGATATGATTTTCCAGTGTAACCCAAAGATCTCATACTTTCCTTTTGTCTGCGGTGTATCATGCTCCCATTGAATAAATGTCTCTTGAAGATTACTAAAATCGCCCTAAAAAAGGGATAAAAGGGAAATAATGGCAGCTTCGGAACATGAAATCGACAATCCAAGAGTCTACAATAGTCATATATGGGGCAAGGCATTTTCCAAGCCCTCTGTACAAATAAAACAAGGAAGATGCATATCAAACAGGTTGATACCTGTAAATATGACTTGAAACAATTCTTAATCTCTATTGACTTTGAATGCTTTTGCCTAAATCATGTCAACTATTAGGCGATGCTCCTAATACTTCAGCTGGGAGGGATTTGACTCGATCTTTGTCCTATTTCTGTAACACAAGTTTTAATAATTCTTTGGCAAATGGGATATGAAAGTGGTTCGCATCATGCTAATATTATGGAAAAAGCATATTCATTTTGCTTACAAACGAAAGCATGGATGGGATTTCGGATGGGGTCGGGAGCAACTCGAAAGAGCTACTCTACAAATAATTGGGGCCATTTAGCTAAATTAATACTGAGATCAAAGCCTTTCGAACGAACTTCATCACCAGTCAAAAGGCTGGAGTGGAATGCAAGGCTACTGCAACTTTTTGAGACTCACATGTTCGTACAAACCTTCATGTTAGTATGCCTCCGGGTTCTCTTCCTTTGCCCAAAAATTGTTTTCACGATCCAATCTTGAACTCTCATGGTCGTGTTGTGTCCCATAACCACTCTGATGACCAGTCCGATATTGTGACCCATCAGACACAATTTTCCAATCTAGTTCTTTGATCCAGATCCTCGAGTACATTGTTCGGTTGTCGTCAAACACGATTTTGGCGAGCACTTTTGATTTGAATATAAATGGAAAACTAGAAAAATTTATAACAAAGAGGGTCTCGTTATGCCGATTCCTCCAAAACATGGAGGCCATGACTCATTACCTTGGTTGATTGAGATTAGAGAAATGAGGCTAAGGAAACTTCTGCATAATGGTTTATCAAACATGAGTAACGCTAAAACCTTTTCTTGTCGACATGAGATATTGTACTAATAGCTATCAAAAGAGTACATTGAATCAATTTCATGGGAACTATCGCGCATTTATTGTTGGCTGATGAAACTGGAGACACTTTCCTTGAAAACTAGTATCTAGATGGTTGATGCTTGGATGCTATCATGACGCACGGAACATATCGAAAAGGTATGCCACAATGTGCACCTGGCAATGAGTGATTCAGTCATTGAACTTTCACGACATACTGTAATTCACAC
Source organism: Eucalyptus cladocalyx (assembly GCA_017140615.1). Classification (NCBI taxonomy): domain Eukaryota; kingdom Viridiplantae; phylum Streptophyta; class Magnoliopsida; order Myrtales; family Myrtaceae; genus Eucalyptus; species Eucalyptus cladocalyx. The sequence continues at coordinate 7,693,898 of CM029517.1, read as the reverse complement.
AAACCTTATTTGGTGCATTCGTCTTCGTTGCCATCCTCTATAAAACCTCAGGAACTGAAGCTCAATTCTAGAAGTTGTGTTTAGCCCCATAACCGTGCCAATGACCAGCCCACTTCCAAAACCCATCAGGACAATCTTCCAGTCAAGTTTTTTTGCTAATGCACCAGATGGTGGTGGGGGGGACGCTTCAATAGGATTTCCACATTTCTTTGTCAGAGGAACTCCACACAATCCTAGGTTCCCTCCATAGGAGTCAATCTTGAATGTGGTGAACTGGTTTACTTGAGGTATGGACCCAGAAAGATGGTTGTTTGAGACATTAAAGAAAGCAAGGAAACTAAGTTGGGCTAGTGCTGGAGGGATCATTCTCGAGAGCTTATTGCTTGAAAGGTCAAGAGCTTCCAGTTCGGCCAAATTTGCCAGGGACAAAGGGATGGAGCCCGTAAGAGCATTGTTGGAGAGATTGAGCATCCGAAGTTCAGTTAAACTTCCAACAGAATTCGGGATTTCCCCAATAAAGTTGTTGCTCGAAAGATCAATCACATTAAGATATGCCAATATCCTTTTGTACTCCAATAAAATGCCTTTGTTGATTATTGTCATCGAGTAGTCGTACTTTCCATCATCCAAGGAAAATCCGTAGATAGTGCGCACACGAGTTCCATAGTAGTGTGCATCATTTGCAGTGTGGACTTTCATGGCACTCCACATATCAAAGTATCTAGATGGAAGGCAACCCGAGAAGTTGTTCATGGATAGATCAACGATTCGTAGGTTGGGAAACTGGTCACGAGATTCAGGTTCCCCTATGGCTCCATGAAATCTATTGGAACGCAAAATGAGCACCTTCAAATAAAAAAGCGAGCCCATCCATGAAGGAAATGTGTCAACAATCTGATTATTTTCAATATTAAGAAATTCCAAATAGTTACAATTAGCTAATCCTTGTGGCAGCGACCCTTGTAGTTGGTTATCACTCACATCTATCATACGCAACCCACATACGTCATTATGCAATTGAGGAAATCTTCCATATAAATCATTGCCATTCAAACTCAAGACAAAGAGGTTATTGCTCAAATTGCTCAGACATGGCGGAATAACACCAGACAACTTGTTCTTGGACAAATCAAGGATGCTAATAGAGCTTAGCCGGCACATCTCCAGTGAAATTTCTCCAAATAGCTTATTATTTGAGACAAGGTAGGATTCAATGGACTTCGGGGGAAGGGGAATTAATCCTTGTATATCATTGAACCGAAGGTCCAATGTTATAAGATTTAGCCATTTAAAAGCTGTGAAACCGGTGATTGAGTTTCTCGAAAGATTCAAAAATTGTAGTTGTGACACACTCACATTTAAGAACCATGGAGGTGTCGGCCCATAAATTCTATTTTGGGATAGGTCCAGCCATTCCAACCTACTTTGGTATGATAGGAAGATGGGGAGCTCACTTAAGTTGCTAGAAGCCAAGCCAAGAGCAAACAAGTTTGGAAGGCTAGCATTCATGCGGGGTTCGATAATTGACGAGAATTCATTGGATGAGAGTTGCAAGATGTTTAGATGTTGAAGTTTGAGTATCACATCTAGCCGCAAAGTACCATTCAAATTGTTTGAATTCAAGTACAAGTGATCAAGACTCTCAAGGTTAGAGATGTTTTTAGGAATGGGGCCAGTTAATCTATTCAAAGATAGGTCGAGATAAGTTAACCGGGTGAGGTGAGTGATTTCAGCTGGAATTTGACCAGTTAATTGATTGTCCCAGAGATCTAAGGAAGTGAGGTTAGTGAGGTTAGTCAACGAAGCAGGAATTTCCCCAGAGAGTAGATTCATTCCAAGATTCAAATATGAGAGTTGGATGAGCTTCCCTAGGGAAGATGGGATTTCACCCGAGAGTTTGTTAAGTCTAAAATCCAACATGGTAAGTTGAGTTAGGTTACCTATTGAAGATGGAATGTTCCCTGAAAAATTGGATTGATCGATTTCGAACTTGCTGAGGAAAGCCAAGTTTCCGAGTGAAGCTGGTAGTGAGCCTGAAAAATTGGTTATCCCAAGAGACATCGACTTAATGGGATTGCCCAAGTGAAACTCTGGCAAATGACCTGACAGCTTTGGATTTCCACTCAAATCAAGAAGTTGTAGCCTCGGCAGCTTGAAGATGGTTGTTGGGAATGTCCCTTGCAAGTAGCAGTCACAAAGTCTAAGTGATGTCAAGGAAGATAAATTTGCGACGGCATCAGGCACCAGAGCTGACACATTGGACTTGCAAAGATTGAGGTGTTCCAATTTGGTCAAAAATTGAACCAGTGTCTCCATGCTGGGATTCCTCAACTCCAATCCATAGTTCCAAGAGAGATCGAGGGAGGTCAAGTTAGCCAACTTCAGCACTTGAGACGGGATTTGACCTTTGAAGTTGGACGAAGAGAGGTTCAGGCTCATCAACTCCACTAGATCACCTACGGCAGACGGTATTTGAGAGTAATTGAAGTTGTTCGAGGCGAGATTGAGGCTTTTCAAATGAGCGAGGCGGAACAGGCTATCCTTCGAGTTGATAGAACCGAAGAGACAACTTTCGCTGAGGTCGAGGCCAGTCACGTAGCCCGTCCCTTCATCACAATCCACGCCTTCCCAATCACAGCAATCCCCGTCTTCCAGCTTCCACAATTCTAGCTTCGGCCGATGGCCATAAGGCCTGCAAATTGAGGACTTTGCATTGAAGAAAGAGTGTTTGAATTCTAACAAGGTAGACCGCTCCTGCTCATGGCACTTTGTTGAGCTCGTTGAAGGCAATGTCTCAGAGGAAGCAAAGTGGAGTGGAATTATGGTGAAGAAAACCACCAAGAGATCAAATGACATTCGTTTCATGATGATTAAATGATTCAACACTCTTCTTGGGTTCTGGTTTTGCTGGGTAGGCAAGGTGAAGATAAAGAAGTATTGAAACCGCGTGTCAACTTTGTTACCTTTAGTCTTTTGTTTTAAGTCGAGTTTATGTAATAGTAAGTCTAGCCCTCCCCGTAGACATGGAACCTGAGTTTGACCGTGGACCAAGCGAGGTTTCGAGGAAGCTTTGGCAGTAACGTCAATGAAGACGACGAAGACGAGGACGACTTTTGCTCATTCGGAACCTGAGTTTGACCGTGGGCCAGGCGAGGTTTTGAGGAAGCTTCAGCAGTAACGCCAATGAAGACGACGAAGACGAGGACGACTTTTGCTCATTTGGAACCTGAATTTGACCGCGGACCAGGCGAGGTTTCAAGGAAGCTTCAACAGTAACGCCAATGAAGACGACGAAGACGAGGACGACTTTTGCTTGTTCAAGAGAGAGAGAGGAAAGGGGCCAAAAGAAGGGGAGGAAAATGCCATAAAGTTCCTGTGGAGCGTGAGGAGTGGGTTGTGATGAGAGAACGGTAATAATTCGAACAATATCGAATCAACGCAGCGGAATAAAATAATCTCCCCTCTTGTGTAAACCTAATAGGAATCGATATAGTAGAGTAAAATAAATACCAAGACGCGAACACAAGACGATTTTTTTACGTGGAAAACCTCCTCGATGTGAGGAGATAAAAAAACCACGGACCGGAGTCCACCTGAAAAATCTTCACTATCAATAAAATTGTTCTTCTCTAGCAAATACTAGAGGTACATAGCAGCAAACACCTCAAGAACATAATTCTTGGCAATACACATGAACTTCACAAGAGATCAAGGATAAATCTGACCAAAAACTCAGGTTTTGATCAATCCACGAAAAACCTGATGTAGGGAGCTTCAAACGAAAATCAAACCGTTCAGATTCGATAAAATTGCGCCACGAACATGCTGACAAAATTTCAGCTCAATCGGACTACGAATCGACCTCCGACGCCAGCTTGATGTAAATCGATATCGCCCCAAACCCCAGATTTTCTTATTTCTCTTTTTCTCTTTGTTACTATTTCCTTTTCTGCTGCTACCTCCTTTTATATAGATAGTGAGAAACCCTATTTCCTCATATAACTTATTATATGGGCTCAAGCCCTTTTGGCTTGCTTAACTCATTGGGCTTCCTCCACATGTAGGAGTGAACCCAGCTAACAAATCTCCCCCTCACGACAATGTGGAGGGATTCACCATCCCTGCTATCAAACGGCAATGTTCAAGCTTCTCTCTTGGTAGAGTCTTCGTCATCATATCGGAGCCATTATGATCCGTATGAATTTTCTCGAGTTCCAACAACTTTTCATCTAGAACATCCCTTATCCAATGATATCTAACATCAATATGTTTCGATCTAGAATGAAAAGATGAATTCTTACCAAGATGAATTGCGCTTTGATTATCACAAAATAGCACATACCTCTTTTGCTTGAACCCAAGTTCTTCTAAGAACTTCTTCATCCATAGCATCTCTTTACTAGCTTCAGTCACTGCAATAAATTCAGCTTCGGTTGTAGAAAGTGCAACACACTTCTGCAATCTTGACTTCCATGACACAGCTCCACTAGCAAAAGAAATCAAATAACCAAGTAGATTTACGAGTATCAATATCTCCCCGCCAAGTTGGAATCTGTGTATCCAACTAACTCAAGTTTCCGGTCCCGAAACTGAGTTTCAAATTTGAAGTTCCCCGAAGATACCTCATAATCCACTTCACTTGCATTCCAAAGCTCTCTACCCGGATTTGACAAATAGCGACTAACAACGCCAATCACGTGCGCCAAGTCCGGGCATGTACAAACCATCGCATACATTAAACTTCCGCCACCTGAAGCATATGGAACATTTTCCATATCTTTCTTCTCTTTATCAGTCGTAGGAATTTGCATCATATTTAACTTAAAGTGGGCAGCAAGAGGAGTACTAACCACTTTAGCCTTGTCCATGTAAAATTTCTAAAGGATCTTCTCGATATATTTCTCTTGCAATAAAAATAACTTCTTAGCATCTCTGTCTCGGGTAATTCTAATGCCAAGAATCTGCTTCGCCGAGCCCAAGTCTTTCATGGCAAAAGACTTGCTCAACTGCTTCTTCAATAACTCAATTCTTAAAGCATTCCCGCCAACAATCGGCATATCATCAACATAAAGCAAGAGAATAATAAAGTCACCATCAGAAAATTTTTGGACAAACACACGATTATCCGAGGAAGTCTTCTTATAGCTCGTTCTATCATAACGACGCAAATTTCTTATACCACTGTCTCGGTGCTTGTTTTAGGCCATAGAGACTTTTCTTCAATTTGCACACATAATCCTCTTTCCCTTTTGCTTTGAAACCCTCAGGTTGTTCCATGTATATCTCTTCCTCCAAGTCACCATGTAGGAAGGCTGTTTTAACATCCATTTGCTCAATTTCTAAATCTAGGCTAGCTGCTAAGCCTAGTACCACATGGATAGAAGACATTTTTACTACCGGAGAAAATATATCATCAAAATCAATACCATTTTTCTGACCGAATCCCTTAACAACCAATCTAGCTTTGTACCGTGGTTGTAAAGTATGTTCATCTTGCTTCAACCTATATACCCACTTGTTCTTCAAAGCTCGTTTACCTTCACCAATTCAAAAGTATGATTATCATAAAGTGACTACATCTCATCTCGCATAGCATCGAACCAATTGCTTTTGTACTCATCTTCTATTGCTTCGCATAACACTCGGTTCACCCGCATCGATCAATAATACATACTCATCTTCGAATACCTGGTGGAAGGTCGTTGGTCTCTAACGGATCTCCGGACTGGAACATTCAATGGAACATTTAATTGAGCCTCTTGTTTCAGGAATAGTATTATTTATCTCAACATGTTCGGAACATGTTCGTTATTTGGAACATTGACTTCATGCTGCTCTTCATCAACTTTGTGTAGGAATATTTGTAAGAGGAACTGGATCTAAATCAACCAGATTATCATTAACTTTGTGGTGTTGAAATCATCTTCGATTTCTCAATATCCTCTATTGTTTGATCTTCCATAAACACAACGTCTCTACTTCTTACAATTTTCTTTTCAAGCGGATCATAAAATTTGTAACCAAGCATATCCTGTCCATAATCAATAAATATGCACTGTCGTGTTTTCACATCAAGTTTAGACCTCTCATCTTTGGGAATATGCACAAATGCTTTGCACCCGAATACACGCAAATAATCATAAGAAACTTCTTTGCTTGTCCAAACTCTATTAGGAACATCAAACTCTAAAGGAACGCATGGAGTAAGATTTAATATATGCACAACCGTACTTAAAGCCTCACCCCAAAAGGACCCGATAGCTTTGACTGTGAAAGTAAGCATCTTACCCTTTCAACCAATGTTCTGTTCATTCTCTCGCTAAGCCATTTAACGAGGCGTCTTGGGAGGTGTCTTTTGATGTCGAATACCTTGTTGTCTGCAATATTCATCAAAATGTCCAATATACTCTCCCATGTTATCGGTTCTAATGCATTTCAATTTCTTTCCAAATCCGTCTCTCAACCAAGCCTGAAATTGCTTAAAAGCATCTAACACTTGATTTTTAGTTTTCAAGGTATAAATCCAAATTTTCCTTGAAAAATCATCTATGAAGGTAACAAAATAAAGAGAGCCACCAAGTGATTTTGTTTTCATAGGACCGCAAACATCAGAATGCACTAAATCTAGTATACCTGACTTTCTTGAAGGAGGGGAGCTTTTAAATGCAACTCTGTTCTGTTTTCCTGCTAAACAGTGAGCACACTTCTTTAGCGCTGAACTTTTCAATCCTGAAAGGAGCTTCTTCTTGGCCAATATTGACAAACCCTTCTCACTGATGTGACTGAGCCTCTTATGCCATAACTCAGCTGCATCTTCGCTATCTACTGCATTAATTTTGTCTGTAGGCAACTTTGCCTGCATAATGTATAACGAAGAATATTTTTCACCTCTAGCCACAACAAGAGAACCTTTGGTAAGTTTCCATTGACCATTACTGAAGGTGCTGCAATACCCCTCATCATCCAACTTGCTTGTAGAAATCAAATTCAAGCGGATATCGTGTATATGTTTAACATTATTCAATACTAACCTTGTGCCATTGCTGGTTTCTAGGCACACATCACCGATGCCTATAGCTTGAGCTAGTCCATTGTTTCCCATCTTCACGGATCCAAAGTCACTCGACTGTATGATGTAAAGAAATCCCTACGATACGTAGCATGAACGGATGCACCACTATCAATTACCCAACTGGTCTCATGAGAAACAAAATTTACCATATCACCATCAAAAATAGTGAGAAAGTCTTCCTTAAGTGCAGCGACACGATTGTCATCACTGTCATCATCACTTTTCTTCTCTTTACCTTTCTCCTTTTGTTTGTCCCTTTTTAACTGGCGATAAAACCTCTGAATATGTCCCTTCTGATGACAATAATGGCACTCAACATTAGCAAATTTATTATACTTACCTCTGCTTTTGTCTCGACTTTTATCTCTATTTCTCGGACCTCGAGACTCACTTCTCCCCCTTTTCTCAACAACAAAGGCATCGAATGTGAAGAGGATGATCCCCGTGTCTTCCTTCTCATCTCTTCATTCAAAATACTACTCTTGGCTAAATCCATGGTAATTGTACCATCTGAGGCAGAATTAGACAAAGATGTTCGAAACGTCTCCCATGAGTCCGGCAAAGTACCAAGCAACCATAGTGCTTGTATCTCATCATCAAACTTGATTCCCATCGCAGCCAACTGATTTATAATTCCTTGAAAAGAATTTAAATGATCGAACAAACGAGTACCATCATGATATCTCAAAGCCATCATCTGTTTTATCAAAAATAACTTATTATTCCCAGTCTTTCGAGCATATAACTGTTCGAGCTTATCCCATAAACTGCGTGCATGTGTTTCCTCAATAATATGGTTCAAAACATTATCATTTACCCACCGCCGATATAACCACACACTTGACGATGAAGTATAGACCATTCAACATCGCTTTATTCTCTGGTTTCTCCTCGCAAATACGAGCAAATAAAAATCTTTCACATATAAAAGATCTTCCATCTTCCCTTTCCAAATATGATAATTCGAACCATTCAGTGTAACCATTCTACTCATATTCGTTTCCATTGTTCAACACAAGGCAGAAAAATCAAGCAATAACCTGTTGCTCTGATACCACTCTGATGGGAGAACGGTAATAATTCGAACAATATCGAATCAACGCAGCGGAATAAAATAATCTCCCCTCTTGTGTAAACCTTATAGGAATCGATATAGTAGAGTAAAATAAATACCAAGCACTCGAACACAAGACGATTTTTTACGTGGAAAACCTCCTCGATGTGAGGAGATAAAAAAAACCACGGGACCGGAGTCCACCTGAAAAATCTTCACTATCAATAAAATTGTTCTTCTCTAGCAAATACTAGAGGTACATAGCAGCAAACATCTCAAGAACATAATTCTTGGTAATACACATGAACTTCACAAGAGATCAAGGATAAATCGACCAAAAACTCGGGTTTTGATCAATCCACGAAAAACCTGATGTAGGGAGTTTCAAACGAAAATCAAACCGTTCAGATTCGATAAAATTGCGCCACGAACATGCTGACAAAATTTCAGCTCAATCGGACTACGAATCGACCTCCGACGCCAGCTTGATGTAAATCGAGATATTCGCTTTGCAAACCCCGCATTTTCTTATTTCTCTTTTTCTCTTTATTATTTCCTTTTCTGCTGCTACTCCTTTTATATAGATAGTGAGAAACCCTATTTCCTCATATAACTTATTATATGGGCTCAAGCCCTTTTTAGGCTTGCGAACTCATCGAAACTCCACATGCATGGGAGTGAACCCAGCTAACAGGTTGTGCGTAGGTTTAATTTGGGTTTGGGGCCGGGGGGTGCGCAAGATAAGGATTTTTTCTCCTTCCCCCTCCTTCCTGGTTTCGAGTCCAACAATGAGAGAGAAAACGAGTGGCGACAACCCGGCGGTTTCAAGTGAGTTATTTTTTTTATTTGTTTTTACTGATTTTATTTTGGAGAAATTTGAAAAAAAAGCAATTTTTTTAAGTGCAAGATTTCGATTTGGCGAGAGAATTATGGTTCTAACACTCTGCTTGGGTTTTGATTTTGCTGGGTGGGCGAGGTGAAGATGGACAACAACTGAAACCGCGTCTCAACTTTATATTACCTTTATTCTTTTGCATTAAGTCAACCTTATGTAATAGTAAGTCTAGCCCTCCCTGTTGACACAGAACCTGAATTTGATGTCGCTTCGGCAGCGACACCGACGAAGACGATGAAGACTGCGACGACTTTTTCCAACAGAACCTGAAATTGATGGCGGATCAAGCGAGGTTTCGAGGAAGCTTCGGCAACGACGAAGACGACGAAGACTGCGACGACTTTGCCCGAGAGAGAGATAGAGAGAGAGAGAGAGAGAGAGGAAAGGGTTTAAAAAAGGAGGAAGTTCCTGTGGAGTGCGAGGAGTGAGGGGTGTGCGCAAATTTCGGTTTATACGATGAGAGAGAAAAAGCGAGCGCGACTCGGGCGCTCGTTTTCACACCCGCGGTCTCACTTTTTTTTTTTTTTAGTAATTTTTTTCAGAGAAATTTGAAAGAGAAAATTTCAATGCAAGATTTTGATTTTGCAAGGGAATTATGGTTTGAAATTTGAATACTTTGTCAATTAGGTATTTGCTTGACAGGTACTTTATCAAGCCACCGCCTTGACGAGCAGGAGTTCGAAAATGAAGTCTTTATTTATTTAATCACGTTGTCTTACGAAACTTTTGCTCTGTTTTTGGGGAAATGACTTGGGAAGTTCCAAAAAGAGACTTTTTTGTATTGGTTGTTCTTGTAACGCGATAGTTGGGCGGTTTGACTAGTCAACGAATTGACTAGTGAAGGCACTCAAGTCTTATGTGACTTGACATTAATACTTAACGTTTCTTTTGCTCCATGAGTTTTTTAATCTACAATTATTGGAGTTCTCCACCCAAACGAAGTTAATGGAATTTCACATTCCGTACGTTGGTGCGTGTGAAACACTTTTCTTTTTGACCAAACAAACGCGCTTTATATCTATTGATTATATGAATTTGACTAATTCTCACCGACTATACTAACTATACATTGAGGAAAATGGGACTTAAGTTAATTAAGAAAAATCAACAATGATAGTAACCTAACTTATGTGATTAACAATCCTATTAACCAGGCTCATGTGGGTAAGAACGAATCACCTGTTGATTTAGTGATGCATTATTAAAATTTATTTTCCCTCCTAACTTTTTTTAAGCATGAATTTTGAAAATGTTGTCTATCTTAACTCGGGAAACAATCCTCAAGGGGTGATTGGTCGCTTGGACAATAGATGAGATCACTCTTGTGATGGTCGTCTTTGATAGGTAGCATCGCAACGGTGGTCGTCTCAAATGATGGTTGCTGCTAAACAAGTGGCCACTATGACGATGTTCTCTGGAGTAGGTCGAGATCAACTTTGAGATTTAGATCTCAATATGGTTTCCCATATCTATGCCGTCATTTTCTTGAAGAATTCCACATCGACTATGCTTTCTGGGCACGACGCTCTAGTGATTGCTGCTGCGCATGATTCTTCCCAATTTGATGTCTCAGAGGGGGCCAATATAACAGTCTATTGTTGCACCATTATGTGCGAGAAAATTCTGAAGATTTACCTGCTTCGTAGTTAAGCTAAACGGCGCTTTTTTATCAACCAAAAGGAGGCTTTAGCCTATATTGGCGGCAGCTCACAGACTACTCAATAACATGCAAAGCTTTTTGAGTTAACTTTGATGATGCCCTCAAATCAGATGGCAAATATTTCTCACAACGGTTCATAACATAGACTAAGTTAGTAAGGTATGCCAGTGGCTGTGGCAATTGGTTAATCTCATTAATAATTTAACCCCGACACCATATATACACCGAAGTTCCTGGCGGACACAACTCACTCGCAATTCTCCTTCGACCAGAACCCGGTTACCTCTCCCTAGCTACATTTTCTCGTGCTAACCATCTCAAAATAAGTTCGGGTTTTACAGACTGACATTGCATTCTAGAAATCCCAAGGGTCTTGCTAAAGTTCGATATAATGCCCGATTAACTTGCAATTTGCTGCTAAGTTGTCCTAGTCTTTAAGAACCATTGACAATCCCGCAACGAGATTTGAAGTCTGGCAAAGTGGGGGAGGGGGGGGGGGGGTGGGGGTCACCAAATTTGTATTTAACAATCCGGTCAAGTTTTCTATGTGACATGACTCCAAGTAGGATGCGCCCGGCCTCTCCTTGCATTACCATTTTCTCTTCCGTTAGAATAGACCTTTGGATTGCCACCAAGCCTCGACATTCGGCTACCGTGACTCCTTTGGTGCACTTGGTAATAACCAAATGTCTGAGGACCAAGTCAAGAAAATGTTAGAGAATAACAAAAAACAAACATTGGAAATCTTTAGAAGAATCATGAAGTGATACCTCCATATCCAACTTCCTTTGTTCAGATATTTTCGGCTTCCATGGCCCAGGTAGACCGGTCGAAAGTGAGTCCAAAAAGTAATGCTTCACATAACCAGGCTACCATCCAAAAAGAAAAAGACATCACCACCTCAAAAGAAAGGACGGAAGAGAACCATCGACTCTTTAAGCTCACAATGACTCACCTTCTTATCCGATTTCATTACAGCATCTACATCCTCAGCATCTTCAGCAGGAGGATCACTAGCATCTGCTTCTGTCTTTAGGTGAGCTTTGCTATGATTGCCAAGCTCACCCCACACTTCGTCCTTGTTAAATTTCTTGTTCATTGCCACGAAATCAAAATCCTCGGCATATTTGGCAGCCAAATGTCGAATCTGAAAAGTCAAGAGAAAGAAAAGAGAACAGCCCATAAAGAAATGTAATAAGACCCTAACGAATGTTTAAAAAAAAAAAAAATAGATTGAAGGCAACATAGGTATCAGATGATCATACATAAATCTGAACTAAAAAAATGGTAATCCATGGAAAATTGCAAGCCCGTAGGCTCAAATTCAAGATACAAGCTTTTTCAGACTCGTATAAAAAATTCATAAATACATTTCCCTTTTTGCTGAATCTCTATGACGTGGATCCTATTGTAAGATGATCCATGCAGCCCAATTAATGAGAAAAGGACCAATTGTTATTGTCGTTGCATATGTATGCATCCATTTTGAGAGATTTTAAATCAAAAAGCTCATGTACAACAAAACCACAAGAAAGGATATTATTGAATGCTCAAACAAGTCAAAAGTTCTTTTATTTCCTTCAAATTAACCATTGGTCGTTAAGGCATATTCTCATAATACCTATAGCTATAGTTGGGGCAACAAGCGCGTGATTTGGCAACACATCAGCTTGTCCAGGTTTATATCAACAACCACCGATGGCTATTCCTTTTCTTTTCACTGTATCTTAATAGTGATATACAAAATTACTGAGGAACTTTAGATAATAAATTGATTACCCCTGATATCAACTTGCAGCAATATTTGCAAGTCAAATGATTTATTCAACCAACTGATGATGAAATTTAATTATAATTTGATTTCTACCGTTCGAAATTACAAATTTTCACTTCTAATTAGTGTATTCCTCCTTTTCTTTTATTTTCCAGCTTGTTTGGGATTGCAATCAATATTATCAACCAGTTGCTCTACGTTTTCTTACCTTGTCTATCATATGTTCATAAAAATGATTATGATTACTAATTCCGATTTTTTTTTTTTTTTTTACCCTTAAGCAAAAAAGTTTATATGTTTCAATTTAATTATTTTAAGAATTTCATGCGTATTCTCTAATTTCTTTTGGTACGCAAGCTAATCATTTCTACACATTATTTGTCGTGCTCTTCTTACTCATGTTATACTTTCGTTGGACATTCTGTGCCTTTCTATATTGTTGGTTGCTTTCTACATGCTTCTTACTAATTGCTGCTAAGTTTCAAGACATTCCTTAGAATCAGAAGAAGAGTCATACCGCATTTTCTCCTCTTCCTTGAGCAATTCCTTTATTATGGTAATAACAATTGAGTAGCAGTTCCAATCAACTACACAGTTGTGAAGAGCAAAAACAGCATCGAACTTAAACTACTCATGTCACAGGGCTATACAAACAAAAATGACTAAAAAATGCGATACCTTCTTTCCTCTTCCTGCTGAGATGCTCTTGCTAGTTTGATGATGCTGCCTGTCAGCCCTATCTATCTGGAACTACCTAGGAAAATTAGAAAGGCACAGATAAAAGATAATACGCAAACCGGTTTGAGGTGAGGAGGGAAAGTACTTGAGAAATCTCAAACAAAAAGATATCAAGTACTAGTATTACCTTCTTTCTTCTCCCCGCATTGCTTGTGTTTTGGGTTTTTCTTGACTCAGCCTTCTTTTTCTGGAACACTTGGTAACATGGAATGAAAAGAATGAACTGCACTTTTCACTATCTCCATCTTAATTGATAGTAGGCAGAAATGACAAGAACATTGAGAGGTATCTGTATACCCTGTTTTCCCTTTCCCATGGTTTGGTATTAGTGATTAAGAAACAGCTCTGTTGATCTGATAGAAAATTGATGGTGCATTAACAAGAAACACACAAGTATAAGGCATGCAAAGTGGCAAACAAAACCACTGGGCTTCTGTGGTTGGGGTGAAGACAAGACACCTTCCGGACCTACAGCATGATGTTCTAAACCATCGTGCGAAAAGAATTGGAAAAGAGTCATTATATTCTTTTTATTCTTTCTGCCACCTTGCTCACAGCATCTCTTGGATTCTGTACATTAGATATTCTCATCTGATGTACCGAAAACAATAGCTATCAAGGCAAAATAAACCATAGATTAAAAAGAGAGAGAGAGAGAGAGAGAGAGAAGCTAAATTCAGAAAAGCTCATAGATAAAAAAGCTTTACCTCCTTTCATTTTCTCTCCCCACAAGCTTTATAATTGTTAGGGTACTGAGGATCACCTGTATGCCATGAGAGAGAGAGAGAGAGAGAGAGAGAGAGAGAAAGGCCTTGAGAAATTAATAGTTATAGACACTCACATGCATTAGAACACACATATAAGCATGTGATAATTTGCTCTGTGAAGGTGTCATACCCTCTTTCCTCTTTCTGCCGACTTGCTGGCAATGCTGTTGGGGTTCTGCAGATTCCCCTTATACACTTGAAGTAATGGATAAAACCAGAGGTTTTAAACTATGAAGACAACAGGAAGGCAATTTCCAGGCAAAAAATATGGACTGGCAAGTTCAGAGGAAGAAAAATCTTCACTGTATTTCCCTTTGCCAGGCCATTAGCTTTATGACTGTTATTACAGTCTAAAGTGGCACTATTATGCTGACAAAAGGAAGCAGAGGGACATAGCAGAGGCTTTATGAAAATCCAATTCTGACAGAGGTTTAGATATAACAAAGGCTGGATAGAGACAATAATGATATGAATGAACAAACAGACATAAGTTAGCTTTGCCCTCTATATTATTCACACAATAAGGGTAATGTTTGAAAACAATACCAGAAATCGGCTGATTGAGAAAGTACAAGAGACAATTATAACTCCCGAGATATAATAAAAAACAGGCAATCCTTTAAAAAGTTAGATACATCTACAACGGCTAAGTGAGAACTGAAAGCACATAATCTTCACCGGCTCATTTACATAAAATCTTTGGCTACAATAAGCCTACAAGAAGGTGGGAAGAGGGGGTAAGGACAGCTAACGGAATGCAATCATAACAGGCAAAAGACGAACATGATCAATAAAATGTGGGTTCTTCTTTTGGTTTCTATTTCCTTTTTCAACCAGATTATACATGTAACAGCCATTACAGATTATATATTTCAACTAAATCACTTTTTTTTAGTGCAACCTATTTCAAAAACCACTAGCAAGCATGTTGAACAAATTACTTTTGGAGGAAAAGATATGTCGAGAAAAGAGAAGGCAGACAAGATTCAAAGTTTCAAAAGGTCCTTCTGCTGATCTAGAGAGCACAATTCATGCAATCAAAGATAAGAAAACTAGAATTGGAACCCTTCTTACTAGCCATGGACAGGTTTCCTCACTAAGATGCATCTTATTAGAAAGAAATGACCAAATGAGAGCTCTAATAAATAGATGTTATAAATCTGGAATATATTTCAAAAGCAGTTGACATGAATGAGTAAAAATCATAATATTCGTAAGAAGATGCAGTTCCTTTTTCTCTAGCAATGTAGTCTCACTTGATGGAGCAACTAGAAATTCAGATGCTTATTTTTAATAAAGGAATGAGGAAGCGAAGCAAGAGACTGAAAGAGTTCTTTAGGACGAAGGAGTAAATGTGAACCTATAGTTCACTGGGCAAACGTCAAAGCAAAACAAAAGTTTTTTCCTTTTAGGGGGAAAAACAGCTAGTATACTGAAAAATAGCCCAAAAGTTAAAACTCACCCCAAATAAAAACTTGTCATGGAGGAGACATTATAAAGAATGGGAAGGAAATATTAGTCGATTCAATTGAAACGCCATGACTTGTGATTGCTTATAAAGGAGTGTGGGCTGGAGTTTCTGGAATATAAGCATAAACTAAACAGGCATTTAACAAGATAACAACCAAGTATTTAATCTTTAACAAGAGAGAGAGCACAGCTTCTGTTCTAGTCTAGCGTTTCAAAACATATTGGAGGGAGAAAAACACAATAATTACCTCCCGGACGATGCACCATGTATTTGGAATATTGAAAAAGGATAAATGAAATTCCACATAACATAATTATACAATCATAATGCTCTGGCCTCAAGTAAGAAGCCACAAGAAAATAAAATCCAGAAATAGCCTGTATCAAATAATGCGCCAAGGTTCATACAGCATATAAAACAGATACATGGGTTTAGTTCCATTTCCGTAGCTCTCATATCTACCTCTATGCATAAGCTACTCGCTGCCATCAAAGACCAGCACTTGAACCAAAAAACCATTTGCAACAGCTAGGTCTGTAAAATTTTGTGCATTCAAGGATTACTGCTTTGAAACATACCAAGTTTCTAGAAAAGTTAACTAGCTTGAGTAATGATGTCTTGTTGATTTTATGGGAACACACTAAGGTTCAATCGAGCCTTTGCCTATTGGGGGTTTACAGGAAAAAGCTGCCCACAGAGTCCCACCTTTCTTTCGTTTGATTCCTGTTTTTTCTTTTCTGTGTGTTGGGGATAAGGTTTTGAAGGTGGATGATTAATAACTTAAACCTATAGTAGGGAAATCAATATGCATCCTTAATCAAGAAAAAAACAGAGGCACAAAAGTCGCATTGTCAGATGCCATGACATGTATACTATCTACTAACACCATAGAATATGCAAATTACTATTTTGGGAATCACAATATCACAGATATAAACTGAGTTGACAGACATGAGAAAACCTTTGTGGCATATGGTTTTGGAAGAGGCAAAATGGGTGCCCCAGCACCTGTCAGCTCCCTCGGCAGTGACTCAGAAGTCAAAGATTTAATGACCTCTTTATCTTCATAAGTAATTCCGAAAAAAATGAGACGAAGAAAGTGGCTGGGCCCCAGTTTGTAAATTTTGACTAGGGGTCGTTAATGATGGCTTCAAAGTTTGCTCCATTCATAGCTAGAGGCAGACTTTCCGGAACTACTCCAGACCCTCAGACAAAGTTTGCTCCATGGATAACTTGAGGCATGGGGTCAATATTCAGACCAGCAGTACTAGAACACTTTGTTGCAGAAGACATCGACGTTATTCTAGAACTCAACAAATCCTTTGCCACATTAATAAAGCAGGACCCAATGGCAGATCTGAAGGAATCAACATTGGTGTAGATGTCAAAGAATCCATGATAACAGGGGGCTTCAAAGAATCAGATAATCCATCAGTTGCTGCAACACTCATTGTCAAGGGATTTGTACAGGATGTTGCATTGGTTGCTTAATATGATATGCAGCCAGACCGGGCGGCAGTCCAGCCAATAACTCTGCTGAGGATAAGGGACTTCCCCTGTACTCCTACCAAATTCTTGCCCATGTAATAGCATGGGCTGTCCAGCAGCAAGTGTATTTGTAGACAGCAATGAACTGAATGATGTTAAGTTCTGTTTGGGCTGATATGAAGAAAGAGTCTGGTGGACAGCCAAATTTGGAAGTCCTAGACTTGAACCATTGGGTCTGCTTATTGTGGTGGCCTGTGGAGTGATTGAAGATGCAGATGAAGAGTGGAGGAAAATAGCCTGTATGAGAAGCTAATGCAACATGAATAGATGGCTTGTTTCCGTATCCAGCATCAGATCAGAACATAAAGTGGATAAAACCTTTATGATGGCTGGATCTTCTGGCAAGTCTGATGTAACCTTTTCAGGTTGAGAATCTGAAGATAGAACCTGCAATTCCTGAAACAGGTGCACAAGCATTTTTGTTCCTCTGCTTTAGTGAGTCACGTGAATTTTAATACAAGAATTGACAATGCTAGCATGAGTCAGAATTATGAACTGCAATACACCTGTGTTTATGAACAACTGTTCTACAGTATAGTCAATGGTACAATATATGCTTTGCTTATATGCAGATCATGGATGGCAACTGTCCAAATATAATGACAAACTTTATGTCACTCCCTCTGAAATTTACGTAGTTGAAAACTCTGTTGTCAGGAAGGACCTGAGGACCGTCCTTTCTTCGCCCTTCTGTTCCAAAAGATCTCACTGCAGTAAATGAAGGGAAGATTCAGATGGAAGAATGACATTGGAAGAGCTGTTTTATGTCTCTACCTGTCTACAGATAACAAATATGCAGTCAATAGTTTGAAAAGCAACTCAGACCTGAAGTTTCAAGCAACAAAAAGAACTAGAAATTGCCGAAAGAAACAAAATGCACCAAGACCAATAAACAGATAAAATCATCAGATCTCATCAGTTAGGATGGGCTTCGCCTAGGTACCCTAAGTCCAACTTCTGTTTTCCAAGTCCTGGGAAGAAAATTTAGTTGAAATTATATTTTTTAGGTAAGTGGTAACATATGGGGAAATCGCTGAAGTGATTAAGCTCTGATTTTGAATTACATGAAGCATATATGAGCCATATCAGCAGGACAAAACCAACATCTAAACCTTCTTAGTAGCAGTGTGCTAGACTTCAGAAAGTAGAAGCCATTAAGCCCACAATACCGAAGAGTTGTTAAGTAAATCATTTTTTTTTTAATTATTTTTTTGCATACTAGAGATGTGAATACCAAATCACATCCCTGAAATAAATTTGCCATGAAATATCAGGCCAAGCTTCACAAAAGCATTTCCTGCTATAAGCACAGACACTAATATTTCGTCCTACACTTTCTCCTGTTCTCTAAATTAACTGTCATGTGAACTGCAACTTGCTACCCGCGCCGGCGACGCCGAGCCTCTCCTTGGTTGGGCGAGCCCGAGCCTCGACGGCCGGTCGCCGGCCATGGCCGAGGCCGGCGACCGGCGAAAGAAAAAAGAAGAAAAAAAAGAAGAAGAAAAGAAAAGAAGAAGAGAAGAAGAAGAGAGGGAATAGAAACGTTTCTTTCATTTTTGTTTTGGAACAAAAACAACAAATTGTTGTTTCTTTTTTCTGTTCCTATTTCTTTCCGAAACAAAAAAACAAAAAAGGAGCAAACGCAACCAAACGCGTTTACGTTTTTTTTGTTCTCGAACACTTTCCGTACGAAGTGTACCGGAAACACTTTTTTGGAGTGTTTCCATGCACACCCTAATCTTTCATCAACGCCTCAAAAAGTTCCTTCCGCAACCGTACCGCGGCAATTGCCAAGCACCGCTCTGCATGTACAAGAAAAGCAAAGGCGGATGACAACATCGTGCGGGTCGATGCGGGAATTATATTATATTTATGTGGAATAAACAAAGCTTTTATTTATATCATTTCTTCCTTTTTACTTTTTTGGGTTTGGTAGGCCTTTCGGCTCCCATTGGTCTAGCCTAGGCAGATGGCATGGACAAAGCAAATTATTAATGAATTCATGTCGACTCATCATATCATAAATCATTATACCTTTAAATGTTCTTTGTTTCATGAAAATCACATCATTTGATGGTTATGATACTTTGAAATTAAACGATTTCAATGCATTTACTAGGGACTCCATTAAACTATCTTTTTTCTTTTGAATCGACGAACAGTTTCGAACAAAGTCAGAATTCGCTTAGGATGGAAGTGAAATGAGTTTATAACGATTTATTTCCTTATACATATGTCATGATACCTTTTTGTTACATAATTTTTCATACCCAACTCGTGAAGTTTTCGAGCACCTGATTAGGTTCTAACAAATCTGATATTTTATCTTCCTAGTAACCAAATTACCCATGATGTATTATTTAAAACAACGCAAAAGAATCATCGAAATGACCCTCACGAATCATAGTGTAAAAAATAATATTAATAAAAATTCAAATAATGTTTACAAATTTTAAATTTTGTCCATATCAACATTAATTGTACCATAAAGGATAATTAGATTCAATGTATGCGATTTTCAATCAGATTGACTTAATTGACATAAATATAAAATGTTTGGATTAAATTAGTCCATTAAAATTTTTAAGACTCAATCACTATTAATGCAATAGGCAACCATGATTTTCTAAATACGATCCCGTGACACAGGTGGGTGACCGAAGGTGCGCCTGTGACCAAGAGACAAGCAGCGTTCGGCCAAGGGGGAAATGGGGCTTTTCGGTGAAGATTTTCTGGGGTTTCAGTTGCCATGAGAGAAAAGTCCGGCTAGAGAGTTTTTCGGCTGCGTGGGCGGGGCGGGGGGGGGGGGGGGGGGGGGGGGTGTGTTGCTCGAAACAGGTGGAGGAGAGCATGCTCAACGATATACAGAGTTTCGCTTGCACGACAAGGAAGAGCGGATGGCGTCGGCCATGGGAGGAGAGAGAGAGAGGGTGCTCGCTCGAGGATAGAGGTAAGCATGGAGGCATCGAGAGCAGGAGATCAGGGAGGAGGAGGCCAATTTTTGTGTGACGGAATCGTTTTCTGGGGAGGAGGGTTCTCTGGTTCTAGTTCAGAGGGAAGCAACGTTCGACCATCGGAGAATCCCTTTTTCACTGAAGGGGCTCGCTGATATGGAGCGAAGAAGAAACTTCATCACCAGAGTTCACCGCCGAAGTTTCCGATCAAGGGTCAAGCCGCAGACTATTCTTCGTTCATTTGGGGTTGAGTATCGGGCGAAAGCTGTTGTTGTTCATCATTGGCAGAAGTAGAAGCCTAACCAGGTACTCCGTGCCATCGCCGATCGAGGTTTAATTCCACCAAACAAAGCACTTGCTTCCGGGATGCTTTTCTCTCTCTGTTTTCTTTGACCGAGTGGGGTATTTTGACTCAATCGATGATCTCAAGAAAACTGTGACGAGACGAAACTGTTTTGTTGTTAATGATAGTGATCTAGGTCTGATGCCTGTCATCGTTATTCGTTAGGCTAGGCACGGTTTAAAAATCAAACCGAAAAATCACTGTTAATGCTGCTCATTACGTGCTCGATGAGATGTTCCAAAGAGTGCTGAAAATTGGTGCGTATTCCGACTCGTGATCGTTCTATATTTGCTTTCGTACTTGTTGGCCAATGTCTGATATTCGTGTTTTCTTTGTTTTGTCATGCGATTTGGTGAGAAACACATGTTCGAGTTGGTCTGCCATGGATCCTCCCTCCTTCTGGCCGGTGATTTCCTTACCGGCGTCGCTCACGGGTCAAGGCTGTTCAAGTCAGCTTTGCTCTTCATTCTAAATGCGTTCATGATTGTTTAATCGTTACAAATGTTAAGAGTTTACAGGCGTTCGCTTTGGTTTGATATTCTTTTATTGTCATTTGGCGGTGGCCGGAATGAGTGGCCGGAAGTGCCGGACGTCGTTCGGATTAGATGGCCGGCGTTGGGCGGTGGTGTGAGCATAGGTGTCAATGGAGAATGGCACGGCTTTAGGTTATACAGGTTAAAAAAAAAAAAAAAAGAGAGAGAAAAAAAAAAGAGAAGGAGATGAAGCTGCAGGCGTAAAAGAGATTCGGGGAAGAATGAGGTGCTGGAGGTTGACGATGACGGCAAAAGAAGATACAAACAGCCTATTTGATTAATTCCGGATCGGCTTTATGGCCGGCTCGGTTTTTAGTCCAACCCGGCCGATAGGGTCCGGATCGGTTTAGTCGGGCCGGGTCCCAATTTTTATTCTAAAATTCGCAAAAACTAATAATTAATTAATTTAAAAATTCAAAAAAATATTAAATCGTTAATAAAAAAATTCAGAAAATTCTACAAAATCAGAAAAATTTTAAAAAATTGGAAAATAATTGAAAAATTAAAATCTAAAATTGGACAAGTCTTAAGGGCTTTACAATAGGATCATTTGTTTTGGATTGCCTTTCTCTTTTTAGAGACAATATTAGGAGGCTTGCATGTATTTTCTTTGTGATTATACTTGGTTGCCCATTTCAAAATTATTTTCGTTGTTTTAGAATGGTTAGAACGATACTTAGATTTCTTTGATAGTTTGCTAAGGCGTTAGTTAGCATTTAATCAAGTTAGTTATCAACGTGGTGTTAGCCTTAGGCTAATGTAATCAAGTTCCAAGACTAGAAATCCATCAAGATACGGGAAAATATCTTATTGGATTTTTATTCAACCCCAAAAAGGCTAATGGTGACACTTTAGTCAAATTTTTTGTAGGCTTAATTGATTTAAAATTTGAACGTTCGATGTCGCACGAGGTATAGACTTGGGAGAGTCTGAGTCAATGGAAGACCGTCGGCCTAAAATTGACAATACTCTTAAACCTAATAGCTCCCGCGAGGGGTTAGGTTGGGACAATTAGGGGTCAAAATGTAAATCGATCCAAAAAAAGAAAAAGAAAAAGGAAAGGGGTAGATAATATAGATGAATGACTTAATGTTATATTTGATTGTGAAATGTTGATTTTTTTTATTCAGCTTATTGTTAAATGTTAAATTTAATAGTGAAATATGGATTTTTTTTTTCTTTTAAAATCCAAGTTCTACGAATTATTGGAATGGAATGTAGTCTCAATTCAAAATAATGAATGGTATTAAAAAGTAGTGAATTAATGTTTTTCGTGTGAATTCATTTTAGGCTCTTATTTATTTATTTGTGAATTTGAATCAAATTAATTTGATTGAAATAATAATAAAAATGATAATTTATAATGTGTATATAAAAATATACATTTAATAGACAACATGTTCCAGCATGTCAAAATTCTCTATTTTTATAGAAATGACGTATCGTTGTGTTGTGTCGTGTCGCGCTATATGTTGTATGTTGGTCGCTGCTGCTTAGCTGATTACTGAGCTCTTAATATGACATGTAATAGAAGGTTATACTGTGCTTATGAAGAATGTGTTCCAAACACTACGTTGCTCTAAGTGCAGTAGTTGCGGACTGTGAGCCAAATAATGGACATTCCTTTTTAAAATGTTTGGGAGTCAAAGATTGGTTTGTGGTTTAACTTGTTTGGTGGTAGTTGTACCACGCCGTGCATGATGTTCGTTCGATGCTTGATGGCTGAAAATGTAAAGGTCAGGGAAGGAGCATATCCTTGGCCAAAAGAAAGGGAGTGTATCAGTGGCCAAAACAGTGGAAGGAGTGAATCTGTGCAGACATTTTGATTTGAGCTGGGATGTTGACAATATAAGATGTTTATCAGTCGCCCAACTCAAGATGAGTTTGGGTTTTCCAGTCTGACATTGCATTCTAGAAATCTCAAGTGTCGTCTTGCTAAGATTTGATATAATGCTCGATGAACGTCCAATTTGCTGGCAAGTTGTACTAGTCTTAAGGACCATTGACAATCATGTGACAAGATTCAGAAATCGGCAAAAGAGGGGGAAAAGGGCTACCAAATGTGCATGTAACAACATTCTTTGCAATCCTGATCTTAAGACATCGGTATATTCCTCGAAGCTAAGGAAGAAGAGCTTATGTATCCAGTATCTGTAAGCCTCCCGTCAAGAAAGCAGGATGCGTCCGGCCTCTGCCTGCATTACCATTTTCTCTTCGGTCGGAAAAGATGTCTGGATTGCCACCAAGCCTTGACATTCAGCTGCTGTGGTTCCTTTGGTGCACTTGGAAATACCCAAATGTCTAAGGACCAAGTCAAGAAAGAGAACAAACATTGGATAATCATTAGAAGAATCATGAAGTGATACCTCTATAACCAGCTTCCTTTGTTCAGATATTTTCGGCTTCCGTGGCCCAGGTGGACTGGTCGAAAGTGAGTCAAAAAATTTGTCCTTCGCATAAAGCTAACATCGAAAAAGGAAAATACATCTCCATCTCGAAAGAAAGAATTAAAGAGAACTGTATCTTTTTAAGCTCGCAAATGATTCACCTTCTTATCTGATTTCATTGCAGCATCAACATGCGTAGCATCTGCAGCAGGAAGATCACAATCATCAGCTTTTGTCTTTAGGTGAGATTCACTCTGCAATGTGGAATCTGGAAAGTCAAGCAAGAAAAGAGAAAGAAGTGTAACAAGATCCTAAGGAATGTTAAAAAAAATAAAAAAAAATAACATTCGTTGGATATTCGTCTTTAAGATTTTCAGCCATTTGTTTTCCACATCTTTGAAACTAAATCTCTTTTCTTGGCTCTTAGTTTTAGGAAGTGCTGTCTACATTTTAGAGGTAATGCGTCTTATACCTTTTTAGCATTGTATATAGTTTGTCGCTTTCTACATTCTTCTTGCTAATTGCTGCTAAGTTTGAAGACATTCCTTAGAATCAGAAGAAGAGTGTTATACCGCATCTTCTCCTCTTCCTTGAGCAATTCCTTCATTACGGTAACAACAATTAGTCGCAGCTCCAATAAACTAAACAGCTGTGAAGAGCAAAAGCAGCATCGAACTTGAATCACTCATGGCATGCATGGGTAGGACTAAAAAAATGCAATTCCTTCTTTCCCTCTTCCCACTGAGATGCTCTTACTAGTTTGATTATCTTGCTTGTAAGCCCTCTCTATCTGGAAATACCCAGGAAATATAGAAAGGCACAGAATAAAAGATAACATGCAAACATCTTTGAGGTGAAGAGGAATAGTACATGAGAAACTCAAACAAAAAGATATTGAGTATTAGTGTCATTACCTTCTTTCCTCCTTTCCCCGAATTGCTCGTGTTTTGGTTAGTTCTTGACTCAGCCTCAGTCATCTGAGGTACGAGGTAACGTGGAATGAAAAGAATCAACTGCACTTTTCGTTAAATATCTCCAAATTAAGTGATGGTGGCAGAAATGACAAGAATATTGAGAAGCATTTGCATACCCTGTTTTCCCTTTCCTCTGATTTGCTATTAGTGATTTGTTTATCCTATCTGTTGAACTGTAGATAAACTATATGTTTCGGTAAGATGTTTAGATCTAATGAATATGTTATTCATGTAGACAATGTTTTCTGGGATCACTTGAGCAGCTATGAAGAGGTAAGGGAGTAAAACCGTGATCCTCGGGTGTGTGGGTGTCCACCCTACTTACTCTATGTGCTATCGGCATCAGATGACGTGGTTGTAAAGCTCTGGGACTGGGAGAAGGACTAGATGTGTACTCAAACATTTGAAGGAGATTCACATTATGTGATGTGAGTAGCATTTGATCCTCAAGATCCTATTGCAAGTGCATCACTTGACGGAACTATAAAGGTACTCATTTTGGAGGTCTTCCTCTTAGTAAAATACATATTTCAATTTCCAAATACGCTCTTTATACTCTCAATATGATTCCCATTTGTTGCAGATTTGGAATGTGCACTCCTCTACGCCTAAGTTTACTTCACACGTGCATGGGAAAGGGCTGAACTTTGTTGATCACTTCTCGAAGGATGATATGCTGTATTTACTGAGTGGTTCAAATGATCACGCTGCTAAGGTTTGCGAACTTTATCATTCTTGATTTAATATACTGGCGCATTATTAGAAAGAGATAAATTGATATATGATTTGTTAAATAACAAGTAACAGGTTTGGGCAGAAGCTGTGTACAAACACTCCAGGGACACGAGCACAATGTTACCGCCATATGTGTGCATCCTAATCTGCCAATAGTAATCACTGGTTCAGAGGAGTAGACTCTTCGCTTATGGGATGCAAATGGCTTCGGGTATGCATTGTGGGAGTTTGTACAGTCATAGCATGCTCTAGAATGCAGCTTCAGTTACAGCAGGTGAATGAAAATATCGCCTCTATCTTTTCCAGATTTTCCAGAACTTACCATAGTATAAGACTGTTTATGTCCCTGGATTCTTTGTTGTTTTGTGAATGACTGACTTTCTGTCGCATTAAGGCTTAAGCACGTACTGAAATTTGGTCATGGAAGGATTTGGGATATTTCATATCAGAAAGGTTCCTGCTGATAACATTCATACCTGCTCTAAATGCTTCATTTCCATTCTCCGATAGTAATAAGCTATTATGATGGTCCGAGGTTTTCCATTGCCTCTATAAAGACATTCATGTAGGCTCTGTGGTTTCAGTACAAAGATAGAATCTTCCATATCCATTGTCTCGCATTTTTGTGGCTTTCGCCCTACTAGGTTAAAGTTTCTTGCAACGAGGCAATAGCCGTGGTCGAGCTAGAGTGCTGATATTATGGAGCCTTAAGCCATATTCTATGTTGAATACAACAGATCCCAGCCTCTATTAACTGTTACTGTGAACTTGAAGTTATAATAAAAGTGCATATCGTTGTTCTGTCAAAAAAGAAAGTGTCTTGTTGTACTAGTTTATGTGTATACTCTTTGCGTCCTCCCAGTGATAGGATTTTCCAGTGTAACCCAAAGATGTCATACTTTCCTTCTGTCTGCGGTGTATCATGCTCCTAGTTGGATAAATGTCTCTCGAAGATTACTAAAATTGCCCTAAAAAAGGAAAAAAGGGAAATAATGGCAGCTTCGGAACATGAAATCGACAATCCAGGAGTCTACAATAGTCATATATGGGGCAAGGCATGTTCCAAGACCTCTATACAAATAAAACAAGGAAGATGCATATCAGACAGGTTGATACTTGTAAATATGACTTGAAACAATTCTTAATTTCTATTGACTTTGAATGCTTCTGCCTAAATCATGTCAACCATTAGGCGATGCTCCAAATACTTCAGCTGGGAGGGATTTGACTCAATCTATGTCCTATTTCCCTAACAAAAGTTTTAATAATTCTTTAGCAAATGGGATATGAAAGTGGTTCGCATCATGCTAATATTATGGAAAAAGCATATTCATTTTGCTCACAAACGAAAGCATGGATGGGATTTCGGATGGGGTTGGGAGCAACTCAAAGGAGCTACTCTACAAATAATTGGGGCCATTTGGCTAAATTAATATTGAGATCAAAGCCTTTTGAACGAACTTCATCACCAATCAAAAGACTGGAGTGGAATGCAATGTACTGCAACTTTTTGAGATTGACATGTTCGCACAAACCTTCTTGTTAGTATACCTCCAGGTTCTCTTCCTTTGCCCAAAAATCGTTTTCACGATCCAATCTTGAACTCTCATGATCGTGTTGTGTCCCATAACCACTCTAATGACCAGTCCGATACCACGACCCATCATACACAATTTTCCAATCTAGTTCTTTGATCCAGATCCACGAGTACATTGTTCGGTTGTGGCTGAACACAATTTTGGTGAGCACTTTTGATTTGAATTTAAACGGAAAACTAGAAAAATTTATAACAAAGAGGGTCTCGTTATGCCGATTCCTCCAAAACACGGAGGCCATGATTCATTACCTTGGTTGATCGAGATTAGAGAAATGAGGCTAAGGAAATTTCTGCATAATGGTTTATCAAAAATGAGTAAAGCTAAAACCTTTTCTTGCCGACATGAGATATTGTACTAATAGCTATCAAAAGAGTACATTGAGTCAATTTCATGGGAACAATCGTGCATTTATTGTTGGCTGATGAAACTGGAGACACTTTCCTCGAAAACTAATATCTAGATGGTTGATGCTTGAATGCTATCATGACGCACAGAACATATCGAAAAGGTATGCCACAATGCGCACTTGGCAATGAGCGATCCAATCATTGAACTTTCACGACATATTGTAATTCACACAAACCTTATTTGGTGCATCCGTCTTTGTTGCCATCCTCTATAGAACCTTAGGAACCGACGCTCAATTCTAGAAGCCGTGTTTAGCCCCATAACCGCGCCGATGACCAGCCCACTTCCAAAACCCATCAGGACAATCTTCCAGTCAAGCTTTTTTGCTAATGCACCAGATGGTGGTGGCGGGGGCGGCGGCGCTTCAACATGATTTCCACATTTCTTTGTCAGAGGAACTCCACACAATCCTAAGTTCCCTCCATAGGAGTCAATATTGAATGTCGTGAACTGGTTTACCTGAGGTATGGGCCCAGAAAGATGGTTGTCTGAGACATTGAAGAAAGCAAGAAAACTAAGTTGGACTAGTGCTGGAGGGATCATTCCCGAGAACTTATTGCTTGAAAGGTCAAGAGATTCCAGGTCGGTCAAATTTGCCAAGGACAAAGAGATGGAGCCATTAAGAGCATTGTTGGAGAGATTGAGCATCCGAAGTTCAGTTAAACTTCCAACAGAATTCGGGATTTCCCCAATAAAGTTGTTGCTCGAAAGATCAATCACATTGAGATATGCCAATATCCTTTTGTACTCCAATAAAATGCCTTTGTTGATTATTATCATCGAGTAGTCGTACGTTTGCTCCGAGGAATATACGAAGCCAATGTTGCTTGCCTGAGTTCCATAGTAGTATGCATCATCTGCAGTGTGGACTTTCATGGCACTCCACATATCAAAGTATCCAGATGGAAGGCGACCCGAGAAGTTGTTCATGGATAGATCAACGATTCGTAGGTTGGGAAATTCGTCATGAGCTTCGGGTTCCCCTATGGCTCCATGAAATCTATTGGAATGCAAAATGAGCACCTTCAAATAAGCAAGCGAGCCCATCCATGAAGGAAAGGTGTCGACAATCTGATTATTTCCAATATTGAGAAATTCCGAGTGCTACAATTAGCTAATCCCTTGGCAAACCCTTGTAGTGGTTATCACTCACATCTATCATATTCAACCAACAAGCGTCATTCTGCAATTGAGGAAATCTTCCATATAAATCATTGCCATTCAAACTCAAGACGTGAAGAGTATCGCTCAAATTGCTCAGACACGGTGGAATAACACCAGATAACTTGTTCTTGGACAAATCAAGGATGCTAATAGAGCTTAGCCGGCACATCTCCGGTGAAATTTCTCCAGATAGCTTATTATTTGAGACAAGGTAGAATTTAATGGACTTCGGGGGAAGGGGAATTAATCCTTGTATATCGTTGAACCGAAGGTCCAATGCCTCAAGATTTAGCCATTTAAAAGCTGTGAAACCGGTGATTGAGTTTCTCGAAAGATTCAAATATTCCAGTTGTGACACACTCACATTTAAGAACCATGGAGGTGTCGGCCCACAAATTCTATTTTGGGATAGGTCCAGCCATTCCAATGTACTTTGGTATGAAAGGAAGATGGGGAGCTCACTTAAGTTGCAAGAAGCCAAGCCGAGAAATTCCAAGTTTGGAAGGCTAGCGTTCATGCCGGGTTCGATAATCGACGAGAATTCATTGGATGAGAGTAGCAATATATATAGATGTTGAAGTTTGAGTATCACATCTAGCCGCAAAGTACCATTCAGATTGTTTGATTCCAAGTTCAAGGAATCAAGACTCTCGAGGTTAGAGATGTTTTCGGGAATGGAGCCAGTTAATTTGTTGAATGATAGGTTGAGATCAATTAACTGGGTGAGGCCAGTGATCCCAGTTGGAATTTGACCAGTTAACTGATTGTCCCAGAGACATAAGGAAGTGAGGTTAGTGAGGTTACTCAACGAAGCAGGAATTTCCTCAGAGAGTAGATTCATTCCAAGATCCAAATATGAGAGTTGGACGAGATTCCCTAGGGAAGCTGGGATTTCACCCGAGAGTTTGTTATGTTGAAAATCCAACATGATAAGTTGAGTGAGGTTACCTATTGAAGATGGAATGTTCCCTGTAAAATTGGAGTAACTGATATCGAACTCATTGAGGAAAGCCAAGTTTTCAAGCGAAGCTGGTAGCGAGCCTGAAAAATTGGTCTCCGAAAGAAACAACGACTTAATGGGACTGCCCAAGTCAAACTCTGGCAAATGACTTGACAGCTCTGAATTGCAACTTAAATCAAGAAGTTGTAGCCTTGGCAACTTGAAGATGGTTGTTGGCAATGTCCCTTGCAAGTTGCACTCTTTGAGTATAAGTGATGTCAAGGAAGATAAATTTGCGATGGCATCAGGCACCGGAGCCGACACATTCGACCGGCTAAGATCGAGGTGTTCCAATTTGGTCAAAAATTGAACCAGTGTCTCCATGCTGGGATTCCTCAGCTCCAATCTATAGTTCCATCCATCCTGAGAGAGATCGAGGGAGGTCAAGTTAGTCAACTTTAGGACTTGAGACGGGATTTGACCTCCGAAGCCGGATGAAGAGAGGTTCAGGCTCATCAACTCCACTAGATCACCTATGGCAGATGGTATTTGAGAGTAATTGAAGTCGTTCGAGGCGAGATTGAGGCTTTGCAAATGAGCGAGGCGGAAGAGGCTGGCCTTCGAGTTGATAGAACCGGAGAGACAACTTTCGCTGAGGTCAAGGCCAATCACGTAGCCCATCCCTTCATCACAATCCACGCCTTCCCAATCACAGCAATCCCTGTCTTCCAGCTTCCACGATTCTAGCCTCGGCCGACGGCCAAATCGCCCGCAAACTGAGGACTTTGCATCGAAGAAAGATTGTTTGAATTCTAACAAGGCAGACCGCTCCTGCTCATGGCACTTTGTTGAGTTCGTTGAAGGCAATGTCGCAGAGGAAGCAAAGTGGAGTGGAATCATGGCGAGGAAAACCACCAAGAGATCAAATGGCGTTCGTTTCATGGCGATTAAATTGTTCTAACACTCCACTTGGGTTTTGGTTTTGCTGGGTGGGCGAGGTGAAGATGGACAAGAACTGAAACCGCGTGTCAACTTTATATTACCTTTATTCTTTTGCTTTAAGTCAACCTTATGTAATAGTAAGTCTAGCCCTCCCTGTTGACACAGAACCTGAAATTGATGGCGCTTCGGCAGCGACACCGACGAAGACGATGAAGACTGCGATGACTTTGCCCAACAGAACCTGAATTCGATGGCGGATCAGGTGAGGTTTCGAGGAAGCTTCGGCAGCGACACCGACGAAGACGGCGAAGACTGCGACGACTTTGCCCAACAGAACCTGAAATTGATGGCGGATCAGGCGAGGTTTCGTGGAAGCTTCGGTAGCGACACCGACGAAGACGACGAAGGCTGCGACGACTTTGCCCGACAGAACTTGAATTTGATGGGGGATCAGGCGAGGTTTCGAGGAAGCTTCGGCAGCGACACCGACGAAGACGACGAAGACTGCGACGACTTTGCCCGAGCGAGAGAGAGAGAGAGAGAGGAAAGGGTTTTAAAAAGGAGGAGGAAAATGCTAGAGGGAAAGTTCCTGTGGAGCGCGAGGGGGAGGGGTGTGCGCAAATTTCAGGTTATACGATGAGAGAGAAAAAGCGAGCGCGACTTGGGCGCTCGTTTTCGCACCGGCGGTCTAACTTTTCTTTTTTCTTTAGTAATTTTCTTTCAGAGAAATTTGAAAAAAAAAATCAATGCAAGATTTCGATTTTGCAAGGGAATTAGGGTTTGAAATTCGAATACTTCCTCAATTAGGTATTTGCTTGACGGGTACTTTATCAGGCCACCACCTTGACGAGGAGGAGTTTGAAAATGAAGTCTTTACTTATTTAATCATGTTTTCTTATGAAACTTTGGCATCGTTTTTGGGGAAACGACTTGGGGGAAGATCCATACGAGAGACTTTTGTGGTGATTGTTCTTGTAACGTGATAGTTGGGCAGTTTGACTAGTCAACGGATTGACTAGTGAAGGCACTCAAGTCTTATGTGACTTGATATTATTACCTGACATTTCTTTTGCTCCATGAGTTTTTTAATCTACAATTATTGGAGTTCTCCACCCATACGAAGTTGATGGAATTCCATGTTCCATACATTGGTGCATGTGAAACACTTTTCTTTTTGACCAAACAAACGCACTTTATGTCTATTAATTATATGAATTTGACTGATCCTCACTAACTATACTAACTATACATTAAGGGGAATGGGACTTAAGTCAATTAAGAAAGTCAACAATGATAGTAACCTACTTTATGTGATTAACAATCATATTAACCAGGCTCATGTGGGTAAGAACAAATCACTTGTTGATTTAGTGATGCATTATTAAAATTTATTTTCCCTCCTAACTTTTTTTAAGCATGAATTTTGAAAATGTTGTCTCTCTTAACTCAAGGAAACAATCCTCAGGGCGTGATTGGTCACCTGGACAATAGATGAGATCACTCTTGTGATGGTCGTCTTTCATAGGTAGCATCGCAATGGTGGTCGTCTCATTGACAAACGACCACCACAAATGATGGTTGCTGCTAAAGAAGTGGCCACTATGACAATGTTCTCTTGTGTAGGTCGAGATCAACTTTGAGATTTACATCTTAATAAGGTTTCCCATGTTTATGTCGTCATTTTTGAAAGAATTTCACATCGATTAAATGCTTGATTATGATGTACAATATTAACATGAGTCTCCTCCAGCCAAATTCAAGTTATCAGGTTAGAGATTCTAATATAATATCAGTACATAGGTTAATAATTCATATCCTGATACTCCAGTTGGCTCATACAAAATATTAAACGTGTTAATTTCACCATAGTCGAGCCGAGTCAAGCACGTGTGAGAGAGTGACTTACACACAAGAAGGAGTTTTTGTATAATTCGATATCACTTAAATATGTTATTATAACATATTTATGTGCATGTAGTTAAGCGATATGAAATTGTAATAACATGGGTTGTGGCTCAAGGCAACTAGTGCAACAAATGCGACTACCACCAAGGTGGTCGCCCATTCATCCACCGGTGACCACCACCGTCAAGCTAACCACTTCTGACAATAGTAAGTTACTATAGTTAGCTATCCACAATTCTCCTTCCCAATGTTTTCATTTTATTTTTGATGTTATGAAGAATTTTTATTTTTTTTATCTTTCTATTTGTATAACTATATCCAACATCATACCCGATGTTTTACAAATTAAAAAATAAATTGTCACAATTCCTTACATTTTTTATGCTAACTTGTTTTATCATTCCCTAATCATTGTTTTATGTTCAAATACAGTAAGAAATATTACTGTTTGACTTTTCCGAATAATTGTCTGGAGAACGACCATGGCATTAGCTTAGCCGGGCTCTTTGCTCCTTGAAAGCTTAAGAAGCACTGTGTGTGCCTCAGTTTAACACAACCGATCGTTATCTGGTGATCCATTGGGGTAGTCTTAAGACGATTTGGTTTATAACTTAGTTACAAAGGATGACTCGGTCTTTCATTTGGCTACAAAGGATGACTCGGTCTTTCATTTGGCCCCCATATGATAAAAAGTACTTAAACAAGTGAATAAATGATGATAAGGGAATCATAGAAAAATAATACCGGATAGTCTATTAGATTATGTAGATTTAATCCATCCAGAACTGAATCAAGTGGGCCTCATGGCAAGATTTATGTAATCAATGAGGCAAACGATATTGATCCGTGATGTGAACTTAACTCTCCAAATTTGACTTTTGACCACTTGGAGAACCCTCTCTGAATCTTCTTGTGACAGACCGGGTTGAACGCAATTCCTTTTGACCGAACAACCTTCGGACTTTGATCTCTACCGTAAATTGTGTAACACGACAGCTCTGACTTGCTCCTACAGAACCAAGGTCGAAAAGATTGAAAAAAAAATCAGTCATTCACCAGGGAGGAATCGAAAAAGAAATTTTTAAGAGTCGCGGATGACAGCATAGGAGAGACCGCAGCGTCTATTTTGACAAGTCAGCTGAATGGATGGCTGTGAAGGCATGGGATGACAACAACGTGCAGAAGAATTTCCTTGGCTAGAGAGAGAGAGAGTAAAATTGCATGACCATCCTTCATCGAAAAGCACACCTTAATTTACGTCCAACGTTGCAGCAACTTCTAGCTATGTATCTGTTAAAATATTTAAATAATAAATCGAGCTTTCATCTAACAATTCAAGTTTTAAAATAGTTGACACCTGTCATACAAAATCTCTCAACATATAAGAGCTAGTCATCCTTAGTTCGAATTTTTATATTAATTAATAAATAACGCATTCATCTAACAACTTTAATTTCGTTTTACGCTATATTTGTGCCCAGAGAGTTCTGAGTACTAATTTGTATTCTGTCATTTGGCATGTATTGGTCTACCACATTCAAGTTCAAGGTAAAAAATCCCTTCTCCTCAGTTCTTCTCCTTTTCATTTCTCTTTCTGTATTTAAAGATTTATTTAACTTTTAATTATCTGAGCGTATTCATCAATATTAAGTATGCACACTTCACTGTCTGAGAAACTAATTAATATCACTCCCACACCAGAATGAGATCGTTTAACGGGTAGAGCGAGCTAAATCTATCAAGTTCCATCTGGCAGAACCATGGTAATGAGAATTTGCTTATGCTTCTGTTGTTGACATCTTCCATCGCTCTAGTATGGTTACAGGGGAACCTTCAACCGTATTTCTATGTTCACAAAACCAAGGTAAAGGACGTTAATTATGAATGTCTTACCAGAATGACGCTCGTTGTCATGCAGCATTCTGGTAAGCTTGCATATCATCTTCCACAAGAGAACTTCATTATTGGCTGAGAACAAATGATGAATTGTCTGATCTCCGTTTGAGTTTGTTTTGCTCAACTAGTATCTACTGGAGAAGCTTTTTACAGTTCGCCTTGAGAGTTCATTCAAGCATGCACTCATCTTCGATCCCGAGTGACTATTCAGCCCCTCGAAGAACAGTATCGAACTCTCTGTTAGAAGTGCATCGTTGCAAAGCTGAGCTCGCTCCAAGCTGAAAAACAAAAGTTAATCTGAGACCTCTTGCTCTCTCTCTCTGCATGCGTTTACTCTGGCATTGCATCAGTGTGGCAGATCCTTCTGAGAGTCAGGAGACCAACTTCAAATTTACTTTTAATTTATTATTTCCCAGCCATGTGTGAAGTGCGAATTACTTTGCTGTCGGATGGTACGCTTCTCTCGCCAATGGATGGACTGGCCAGCACTTCTTCGCATTTTATTCCTTTCGACTATGCTTTCTGGACATGACGCTGCAGTGATTGCTGCTGCGCATGATTCTTCCCCATTTGATTTCTCGGAGGGGGCCAATATAACAGTCTATTGTTGCACGATTATGTTCGAGAAAATTCTGAAGATTTACCAGCCTCGTAGTAAGACGGCGATTTTTATCAACCAAAAGGAGGCTTTAGCCTATATTGGCGGCAGCTCAGCTCACGGACTACCAATAGCATGCACAGCTGATATTTTTTTGTTGAGCTAACTTTGATGATGCCCTCAAATCAGACGGCAAATATTTCTCACAACGGTTCATAACATAGACTGAGTTAGCAATGTAAGCCAGTGGCTGTGGCAATTGGTTCATCTCATTAATAATTTAACCCCGAAACCATTTATACACAGAAGTTCCTGGCATACACGACTCTCTCACTTGCAATTCTCCTTCGACCAAAACCTGGTTACCTCTACCTAGCTACACTTTCTCATGCCAATATCTCAGGATAACTTCGGGCTTTACAGACTGACATTGCATTCTGGAAAGGAAAGGGGCCAAAAAAGGAGGGGAGGAAAATGCCAGAAAGTTCCTATGGAGCGTGAGGAGTGGGTTGTGGTTGTGTGCAGGTTTAAATTGGGTTTGGGCGCCCGGGGGTGCACAGGATAAGGACTTTTTCTCCTTCCCCCTCCTTCTTGGTTTCGGGTCCCATGATGAGAGAGAAAACGAGCGCTCACTTTCATCGTGGCGGTTCAAACTAAGTTATTATTTATTTATTTTTACTGATTTTCCTTGGGAGAAATTTGAAAAAAAAAAAAGCACATTTTTTTTTAGTGCAAGATTTCGATTTGGCGAGAGGATTATGGTTTGAAATTTGAATACTTCCTTAATTAGGTATTTGCTTAATAGATACTTTATTAGACCACTACCTTGATGGGCAGGTGGTCAGAAGTGAAGCCTTTACTTATTTGATCACGTGACCCATGAAAATGGAAATGACTAGGAAAGATCCAAGAAACTTTTGTGGTGGTTGTTCTTGTGATGTAATAGTTGGGCAATTTGACTAGTTAACAGATTGACTAGTGAAGGCAGTCAAGTTTTATGTGACTTGAGATTATTACACGATGTTTCTTTTGCTCCATAAGTTTTTTTAATCTAAAATTATTAGTGTGTTCCCATCAAATAGACTTGATGGATTCCACATTCCATACGTCGGTGCATGTGAAACACTTTTCTTTTTGACCGAACAAACACACCTTATGTCTATTGATCAACGATTTGTAGGTTGTGAACAAATTTAAATTGGGTTTGGGGCTCGGGGGGTGCACAGGATAAGGACTTTTTCTCCTTCCCCCTCCTTCTAGGTTTCGGGTCCTACGATGAGAGAGCAGTTTCAAGTGAGTTATTTTTTATTTATTTTTACTGATTTTCTTTTGGAGAAATTTGAAAAAAAAAAAAAAAGCATATTTTCTTTTAGTGCAAGATTTCAATTTGGCGAGGGAATTATGGTTTGAAATTTGAATACTTCCTTAAGTAGGTATTTCCTTGATGGATATTTTATTAGACTACTACCTTGATAGACGAGAGGTTAGAAGTGAAGTCTTTACTTATTTGATCACGTGACCCACGGAAATGGAAATGACTAGGAAAGACCCATGCAAGAGACTTTTGTGGTGGTTGTTCTTGTGATGTAATAGTTGGGCGATTTGACTAATCAATGGATTGACTAGTGAAGGCACTCAAGTCTTATGTGACTTGACATTATTACTTAACGTTTCTTTTGCTCCATAAGTTTTTTTAATCTAAATTTTTTAGTGTGTTCCCATCAAATAAACTTGATGGATTCCACATTCCATAAGTCGGTGCATGTGAAACACTTTTCTTTTTGACTGAACAAATGTGCCTTATGTCTGTTGATCAATGATTCATTGGTTGTGCGCACGTTTAAATTGGGTTTGGGGCCTTGGGGGGGGGGCGGGGGTGCGCAGAGTAAGGACTTTTTCTCCTTCCCCCTCCTTCTTGGTTTCAAGTCCTATGATGAGAGAGCGGTTTCAAGTGTGTTATTTTTTGTTTATTTTTACTGATTTTATTTCAGAGAAATTAAAGCACGTTTTTTTTTAGTGCAAGATTTCGATTTGGCGAGGGAATTATGGTTTGAAATTTGAATACTTCCTTAATTAGGTATTTGCTTGATGGATTCTTTGTTAGACTACTGCCTTGATAGATAGGAGGTCGGAAGTGAAGTCTTTAGTTATTTGATCGCGTGGCCCAAGAAAATGGAAATGACTAGGAAAGATCCATGCGAGAGACTTTTGTGGTGGTTGTTCTTGTGATGTAATAGTTGGGCAATTTTGCCTAGTCAATGGATTGACTAGTGAAGGCACTCAAGTCTTATGTGACTTGACATTATTACCTGACATTTCTTTTGCTCCATAAGTTTTTTTAATCTAAAATTATTAGTGTGGTCAATCAAATAAACTTGATGGATTCCACATTTCATACGTTGGTGCATGTGAAACACTTTTCTTTTTGACCGAACAAACGCCCCTTTCACCAATCTTCTCTAACTATATATTGAGGGGAATGAGACTTAAGTCAATTAAGAAAAATCAACAATGATAGTAAACTAACTTATGTGATTAACAACCCAATTAACTAGGCTTATGTGGGTAAGAACCAATCATATGTTGATTTAGTGATGCACTATTAAACTTTATTTTCCCTCTTAAGATGAGAATAGTGTAAGGTTGCAATGAAAGAGAGGTTGAAATATTTAATTGAATGAAAACAAAAATCAAGGAATCAAATTGCAAAAAAGAAGATATATAGGCATTTTCAATTCCAACATCCCTAATTTTTTTAAACATGAATTTTGAAAATATTGTCTCTATTAACTCAGGAAACGATTCTCAAGGTATAGTTGGTCGCCTGGACAACAGATGAGATCACTCTTGTGATGGTCATCTTTGATGGGTAGCCATCGCAATGGTAGTTGCCTCGTTGACAAACGAGCACCACAAATGGTGTTTGCCAATAAACAAGTGGCCACTATGACAGTGTTCCCTCGTGTAGGTTGAGATCAACATTGAGATCTTGATCTTAATATGGTCTCCCATGTTTATGTCATCGTTGTTGGAAGAATCCCACATCGATTAAATGCTTGATTAGAGTTCCTAACATAACGTCATTACATAGGTTAATAATTCATATCCTAACACTCCAATCGGCTCGTACAAAATATTAAATGTGTCAATTTCACCATAGTCAAGCCAAGTCAAGCACATGTGAGAGAGGACTTACATGCAAGGAGTAGTGTTTGTATAATTCCATATCTCTTAAATATGTTATCATAACGTATCTTATATTCAAGTAGTTAAGTGATGTGTGATTATAATAACATGGGCTGTGGCTTAAGGCAACCGGTGTGACAAATGCGACTACCACCAAGGTGGTCGCCCCATTCGTCCTCCGACAAACACCATCATCAAGCTAACCACTTCCGACAATAGTAACTCGTTGTAGTTAGCTACCCACAATTCTCTTTCCTGGTATTTTCATTTTCATTTTGATGTTATGAAGAAATTTTTTTATTTTTCTTTTTACATATAACTATATCTGACATCATATCCGATGTTTTACAAAGAAAAAAAAAAATTGTCACAATTCCTCACATTTTTTATGCTAACTTGTTTTATCATGCCCTAATCATTGTTTTATGTTCATATACACTAAGAAATATTACTGTTTGACTTTTCCGAATAATTGTCTGGAGATCGACCGTGGCATTAGCTTAGCCGGGCTCTTTGCTCCTTGACAGCTTAATCTTTTAAAGAAACACTGTGTGTGCCTAGTTTAACACAACCGATCATTATATGGTGATCCATTGGCGGTAGTTTTAAGACGATTTGGTTGTGTAACTTAGTTACAAAGGATGACTCGGTCCATTTTCGCTTGGCCCCCATATGATAAAAAGTACTTAAACAAGTGAACAAGTGATGATAAGGGGATCATAGAAAAATGAATACTGGATAGTCTATAGATTATGTAGATTTAATCCATTCAGAACTGAATCAAGTGGGCCTCACGGCGAGATTCATGTAATCAATGAGGCAAACAATATTGATCCATGACGTGAACTTAACTCTCCAAATTTGACTTTTTACCACTTGGAGAACTCTCTCTGAATCTTCTTATGACAGACCAGGTTGAACGCAAAGCATTTTGACTGAACAACCTTTGGACTTTGATCTCCACCGTGAATTGTGTAACACGACAGGGGAGGGGACGGTCTCGGAGTCGCGGATGACAGCATAGGAGAGATCACAGCGTCTATTTTGACAAGTCAGCTGAATGGAAGGCTGTGAAGGCATGGGACGACAACGACATGCAGAAGAATTTCCTTGGCTTGAGAGAGTAAAATTGCTTGAACATCCTTCATCGACAAGCGCACGTTAATTTATGTCCAACATAGCAGCAACTTCTAGCTATGTATCTATTAGACTATTTAAATAATAAATCACGCATTCATTTAATAGCTCAATTTTTTAAACAGTTGATGGTTGTTCTACAAAATCTCACACGGTATCAGAGTTAATAATCCTAAGTTCGAATCTTTCTATTAAATAATAAATAACGCCTTCATCTAATAGTTTAATTTCGTCTTACCTTATATTTGTGCCCAAAGTGTTTTGAGTATCGATTTGTCTTCTGTCGTTTGGCATGTATCAGTCTACCAAGTTCAAGTTCGAGGTACACAATCCCTTCTCTTCAGTTCTTCTCCTTTTCTTTTCCCTTTCTGTATTTGCAGATTTATTTAACTTTTAATTACCTAAGCGTCTTCATCGATATTAAGTTCACTGTCAGAGAAACTAATTAATGTCACTCCTGCACCAGAATGAGATTGTTCAACGGTTGGAGCGAGCTAAATCTATCGAGTTCCATCTGACAGAACCATAGTATGGTTACAGAGGAACGTTTTACTGTATTTCTATGTCACAAAACGAAGCTAAAGGACGTTAATTATGAGTGTCTTACCAGAATGACGCTTCTTGTCATGCAAGATTCTTGTAAGCTTGCATATCATCTTCCACAAGAGAACTTCATTATTGGCTGAGAACAAATGATGAATTGTCTGATCTCCGTTTGAGTTTGTTTTGCTCAACTAGTATCTACTGGAGAAGCTTTTTACATGTTCGCCTTGAGAGTTCATTCAAGCATGCACTTGTCTTTGATCCCGAGTGACTATTCAGCCCCTCAAAAAACGGTATCGAACTCTGCTAGAATTGCATCGTTGCAAAGCTGAGCTCACTCCAAGCTGAAACACGAAAGTTTATCTGAGACCTCTTGCTCTCTCTCTCTCTCTCTCTGCATGCGTGTTTCTCTGGCATTGCATTTGTGTGGCAGATCCTTCTGAGAGTCTGCAGATCAACTTCAGGGTGAGTTCCGCACTGGTGGAAGTAATTTGGAGGATTAAGACCAAACCTCGTTACATCCTTGCAAACTTACTTTTAATTTGTTGTTTCTTCGCCATGTGTAAAGTGCAAAGTACTTTGCTGTCCGACGGTACGCTTTTCTCACCAATGGATGAACTAGCCAGAACTTTTTCGCATTTTATTCCTTTTGACTATGCTTTCCGGACATGAAGCTGTGGCGATTGCTGCAGCGCATGATTCTTCCCCATTTGGTGTCTCAGCGGGGGCCATTATAACAGTTTATTGTTGCACCATTATGTGCGAGAAAATTCTGAGGATTTACCTGCTTTGTAGTGAAGATGAAAACGGCGCCTTTTAATCAACCATAAGGAGGCTTTAGCCTATGTTGGCGGCAGCTCACGGAATACTCAATAACATATGCAAAGCTGAAAATTGTTTGATGAGCTAACTTTGATGATGCCCTCAAGTCAGCTGGCAAATATTTCTCACCTTGGTTCAGAACATAGACCAAGTGAGGTATGCCAGTGGCTGTGGGAATTGGTTATTCTCCTATCAATAATTTTAACCCCCGACACCCTATATACACCGAAGTTCCTGGCATACACGACTCACTCACTCACAATTCTCCTTCGAGCAAGACGTGGTTACCTCTCCCGAGCTACATTTTCTCAGCCAACCATCTCAGGATAAGTTTGAGTTTTACAGCCTGACATTGCATCATAGAAATCCTAAGGGTCTCACCAAAATTCAATATAATGCCCAATAAACTTCCGAATTGCTGGTAAGTTGTGCCGGCTTAAGAACCATTGACAATCATGCAACGAGATTCAGCGAATGGCAAAAGAGGGGAAAAGGGCTAACCAAATTTGCATGTAACAATCCCTATCTTTAAGACTTCCGCTCTACCCCCAAAGTTAAGGGAAAAGAACAATCACTTGCGTAGAGCTCTAAATGTATGTATACAGTATTTGTAAGCATCCCATCAAGTTTACTATGTGACATGACTCCAAGTAGGATGCGCCCGGCCTCTTCCTGCATTACCATTTTCTCTTTGCTCGGAAGAGACGTTTGGACTGCCACCAAGCCTCGACGTTCAGCTACCGTGACTCCTTTGGTGCACTTGGCAATACCCAAATGTCTAAGGGCCAAGTCAAGAAAATGTTAGAAAATAACAAATAACAAATATTGGATAATTACTAGGAGAATCATGGAGTGATACCTCCATATCCAACTTCCTTAGTTCAGAGATTTTCGGGCTCCATGGCCCAGGTGGACCGGTCTAAAGTGAGTCAAAACGTTGTCGTTCAAATAACCAGGCTCCCATCCAAAAAGGAAAAGACATCTCCATCTCAAGAGAAAGAATGGAAGAGAACCTGTAACTCTTTGAGCTCGCATATGACTCACCTTCTTACCCAATTTCATTGCAGCATCTACAACCTCAGCATCCACAGCAGGAAGATCACTAGCATTTGCTTTTGTCTTTAGGTGAGCTTTGTATGATTGCCAAACTCACCCCACACTTCGTCCTAGTTAAATTTCTTGTTCATTGCCACGAAATCAAAATCCTCAGCATATTTGGTAGCCAAATGTGGAATCTGGAAAGTGAAAAGAGAACAGCCAATAAAGAGGTCTAGTAAGATCCTAAGGAATTCTTAAAATACCTATAGCTACAGCTATGGCAATAGGCGCGTGATTTCGTAACACACCCATTTGTCCAGGTTTACGTCAACAACCACCCGTGGCCATTCCTTTTCTTTTCACCGTATCTTAATATCGATATACAAAATCACAAAGTAAATCTAGATAATAAATCAAATACCCCTGATATCAACTTGCAGCAATATTAGCAAGCTAAATGATTTAATCAACCAACTGATAATGAAAATTCAATTATAATTTGACCTCTATGCTTCTAAATCACAAATTTTCACTCCTAGTTAGTGTATTCTTTCTTTTCTTCTATTTTCCAGCTTGTTTGGGATTGCAATCAATATTGTCAACCAGTTGCTCCACGTTTTCTTACCTTGTCTATCATCTGCTCATAAAAATGATTATGATTACTAATTCCAATTTCTATTTTTTGACTCTCAAGCAAAAAAGTTTATATGTTTCAATTTAATTATTTTGAGAATTTCATGTGTATTCTCCATTTTCTTTTGGTTGGCAAGCTAATCATTTCTACAAATTATTTGTGGTACTCTTCCTACTCATATGTGGTACATCCGTTGGACATTCTGTGCCTTTCTATATTGTTTGTTGCTTTCTACATACTTCTTACTAATTGCTGCTAAGTTTCAAGACATTCCTTAGAATCAAAAGAAGAGCGTCATACCGCATCTTCTCCTCTCCCTTGAGCAATTCCTTTATTGTGGTAATAACAATGAGTAGCAGTTCCAATCAACTACACATTTGTGAAGAGCAAAAGCAGCATCAAATTTAAACTACTCATGTCATGGGGCTATACAAACAATTATGACTATAACATGTGATGCCTTCTTTCTTCTTCCCACTGAGATGCTCTTGCTAGTTTCATGATGCTGCCTGTCAGCCCTATCTATCTGGAACTACCCAGGAAATGTAGAAAGGCACAGAATCAAAGATAATACGTAAACAGGTTTCAAGGTAAAGAGGAAAAGTACTTGAGAAATTTCAAACAAAGAGATATCAAGTATTAGTATTACCTTCTTTCCTCCTTTCCTTGAATTGCTTGTGTTTTGGTTTGTTCTTGACTCAGCCTTCGTCATCTGGAACACATGGTAAGATGGATTGAAAAGGATGAACTGCACTTTTCACTATCTCCAAATTTAGTGATAGTTGGCAGAAACGACTAGAGCATTGAGAGGTATCTGTGTACCCTGTTTTCCCTTTCCCATGGTTTGGTATTAGTGACTTAAAGAGTCCAAGAATCAGCTTTGTTGTTCTGATAGAAAGTTGATGGTGGAATAACAAGAAACAGACAAGTATAAGGACATGCAGAGATGGCAAACCAACCCACTGGGCTTCTGTGGTTGGGGTGAACACAAGACACCTTCAGGACCTACAACATGGTGTGCTAGATTTGAAAAAGCTCATATATATATATAA
This sequence comes from Eucalyptus cladocalyx, assembly GCA_017140615.1. Taxonomy (NCBI): domain Eukaryota; kingdom Viridiplantae; phylum Streptophyta; class Magnoliopsida; order Myrtales; family Myrtaceae; genus Eucalyptus; species Eucalyptus cladocalyx. The sequence goes on along the minus strand of CM029517.1, from coordinate 7,651,130 downwards.
AGGCTTTACCTTCTCTCCTTTTCCCTCTCCATAAGCTTTATAATTGTTAGGGTACTGAGGAGCACCTGTATGCTGTAAGAGAGCGAGAAAGGCCTCACGAGATTAGTAGCTGCAGACACTCACATGCATTAGAACACACATATAAGCATGTGACAATTTGCTCTGTGAATGTGTAATACCCTCTTTCCTCTTTTTGCCGACTTGCCGGTGATGCTGTTATGGTTCTGCAGATTGCCCTTATACACCTGAAGTAATGGATAAAACCAAATGTTTTAAACTACGAAGACAATAGGAAGGCAATTTCAAGGCAAAGAATATGGACTGGCAAGTTCAGAGGAAGACAGATCTTAGCTGTATTTCCCTTTGCCAGGCCATTAGCTTTATGACTGTCATTAAAGTCTAAAGTGGCACTATTATGCAGACGAAAGGTAGCAGAGGGAGATTGCAGAGGATCTATGAAAATCCAATTCTGACAGAGATTTAGACATGACAAAGGCTGGATAGAGAAAAGAATGCTGTGAATTAACAAAAAGACATAAGTTAGCTTTGCCCTCTATATTATTCACACAACAAGGGTAATGTTTGAAAAGAGTACCAGAAAGAGGCTAATTGAGAAAGTACAAGAGACAACTCTTAACTCCAGAGATATTAAAAAAGGCCAATCCTTTAAAAAATTAGATACATCTACAACAGCTAAGCACATAATCTTCACCGGCTTATTTACATAAATCTTTGGCTTCAATAATCCTACAAGAAGGTGGGAAGAGGGTGTAAGGACAGCTAATGGAATTGCAATCAAAACAGGGCAAAAGACAAACATGATCTATAAAATGTGGGTGCTTCTTTTGGTTTCTAATTCCTTTTCAACCAGCTTATACATGTAACAACCATTACAGATGATATATTTCAACAAAACTGCTGTTTTTTTAAGTGCAAGCTATTTCCAAAACCACTAGCAAGCATGTTGAACAAATAAGTTTTGGAGGAAAAGATGTGTCGAGAAACGAGAAAGCCGAGAAGATTCAAAGTTTCAAAGGTCCTTCCACTAATCTAGAGAGCAAAGTCATGCAGTCAAAGATAAGAAAACTAGGATTGGAACCCTTCTTACTACCCATGGAAAAGTTTCCTCACTAAGATGCATCTTCATAGACAGAATTGACCACGTGAGAGGTCTAATACATGGATGTTATAAATCTGGAATATATTTCAAAAACAGTTTATAAGAATGAGTAAAAATCATAATATTCATAAGGAGATGCAGCGCCTTTTTCTCCAGGAATGCAGTCTGACTTGACAGAGCAACTAGAAATTCGGATGCTTCTTTTTAATAAAGGAAAAAGGAAGCAAAGAAAGAGACTGAAAGAGTTGTTTAGGACCGAGGAGTAAATGTGAACATATAGCTTACTGGGCAAAAGTCAAAACAAAACAAAAAAAAAAATATTTTTTTTTTAGGGAAAAATAAACGACTGGTATACTGAAAAATAGCCCAAAAGTTAAAAGTCATCCCCATTAAAAACTTGTCATGGACGAGACACTGTAAAGAATGGGAAGGAAATATTAGTTGATTCAATTAAAACGCCACAACTCATGATTGTATGTGGACTGGAGTTTCTGGAAAATAAGCATAAATTAGACAGGTATTTAACAAGACAACAACCAAGTATTTAATCTTTAACAAGAGAGAGAATATAGCTTTTGTTCTAGTCTAGTGTTTCAAAACATATTGAAGGGAGAAAAACACAATCATAACCTCCCAAACATGCTCCATGTATTTGGAATATAAAGAAGCGGTAAGTGAAATTCCACATAACATAATTATATAAGTATAATCCTCTGGACTCAAGTAAGAAGCCACAAGCAAATAAAATTCAGAAATAGCCTGTATCAAATAATGCGCCAAGGTTCATCCATCATGTAAAACAGATAGATGAGTTTAGTTCCCTTTCCATAGCTCTCATATCTACCTCTATATATAAGCTACTCACTGCCATCAAACACCAGCGCTTGAACCAAAAAAACGTTTGCCACAGCTAGGTCTGTAAAATTTTGTGCATTCAAGGATTACTGCTTGGAAACATACCAAGTTTCTGAAAAAGTAAACCAGCTTAAGTAATGATATCTTGTTGATTTTATGGGAACAAACTAAGGTTCAATCGAGCCTTTCCCTATTGGGTGTTTACAGGAAAGAGCAGCTCACAGAGTGCCACCTTTCTTTTGCTTGGTTCCTATTTTTTCCTTTTATGTGTGTTGGGGATGGGGGTTTGAAGTTGGATGATTAATTACTTAAACCTATAGTAGGGGAAATCAATATACATCCTTAATCAAGAAAAAAACAGAGGCACTAAAGTCACATTGTCAGATGCCATGACATGTATACTATCTACTTTAATACCGTACAATATGCAAATTACTATTTTGAGAATCACAATATCAGAGATATGAACTAAGTCGACAGACATGAGAAAACCTTTTTGGCATATGGTTTTAGAAGAGGCAAATGGGTGCCTAAGCAGTTGTCGGTTCCCTTGGCAGAGATCCAGAAGTCAAAGATTTAAATACCTCTTCATCTTCATGAGTACTTCTAGACAAGTGAGATGAAAAAGGTGGCTGGGCCCCATTTGTAAATTTTGACTAGGGTTCATTAATAATGGCTTCAAATCCTCCACATGATTTAGACTGCCTGATTCATTCATACGAAACATAGCTAGAGGCAGATTTTCTGGAACCAATCCAGACCCTCAGACAAAGGTTGCTCCATGGATAACTTGAGGTATGGGGTTAATATTCAGACCGGCAGTACTAGAACACTTTGCCGCCGAAGAAATTGACGTTATTCTAGAACTCAACAAATACTTTGCCACATTAGGCAGTGTGTCATCTGGTAGGTCTGATGTAACCTTTTCAGGCTGAGACTCTGAAGATAAAACCTGCAATTCCTGAAACAGATGCACAAGCATTTTTGTTGCTCTCCTTTAGTCAGTCATGTGACTTTTACCTGTCTACAGATAACAAATATGCGGTCAAATGTTTCAAAAGCAACTCAGACCTGAAGTAACATGCAACGGTAAGAAAGTAGAAATTTGCTGAAAGAAACAAAACGCACCAAGACCAATAAACAGATAAAATCATCAGATCTCGTCAGTTAGGATGGGCTTCACCTAGGTACCCTAAGTCCGACTTCTGTTTCCCAAGTCCTGGGAAGAAAGTATAGTTGAAATTATATTCTTAAGGTAAGTGGAGAAATATGGGGAAATCACTGAAGTGATTAAACTATGATTTTGAATTACATGAAGCATATATGAGGCTTATCAGCAGGAAAAAACTAACATGTACACCTTCTCAGTTGCAGTGTGCTAGACTCCAGAAAGTAGAATCCATTAAGCCCCCAAATATGAAAGAGTTGCCACATAAGCTCTATTGCATCCAAGTTCGAATTAAAGCACTTATTTTTATTATTTTCTTGCATACTAGAGATGCGAATACCAGATCACATCCCTGAAATGAATGCGCCATGAATTTCAGGCCAAGCTTCCCAAAAGCATTTCCTGCTATAAGCACAGACACGAATATTTTGTTTCACACTGTCTCTTATTCTCTAAATCAACTGTCCCATGAACCGCAACTTGCTGTTTGATGTTATAATCGCGTGATCACCAAAATTTATTAACCACCAAATTCGATATCATCGAATAATTACAATCATCCACCACAGGAAAATCTTGATCTCTCATGAGCACAGTCATACTCTTTCGTCATACGTACGGTCCGTGACTTCTGCTTCTACCAAGACGGGAATAAAACCATCGGCTAAGCCGAAACTATCTCCGCACATTAACCGTTCGTCTACACGCAACGGCCATCCGCACAAGTCTTTGCCGCTAATCTTTTTTCCCTTCTCGTAACGACTAGAAACTTCGACATTTGTTCATTACAAACGACATCCACGCGAAACGCCATTAATCCACAACCATACCAAGGCGATCGCCAAGCACCGCTGTGCACGTCCTAGAGCTGACCGATCGACGACAACGCCGCAAGAAAAGCGGAAGCTCAGGCTCCATGGGGAGACAACGAAAGAAGGGACGAAAGACATCGCACCGTTCGCGAGGCCGATGACGGCGTCGTGCGGGTCGATGCGTATCGCATCTCGGACTTGGACACTACGCCTGTGATTTGCCGCCGCCGCCTCCGCCGAAGCCATTGCCGTCTTCCTCCGTCCGTTTGCTTCGACGCTTTCTTTCGCCGGCAAAAGCAGTGGAGCAGAAGGAGGAGAGTGATGAGCGATCACGGGAATTTGGGATTTTTCGAAATCGGTTTTCTTGCCGGTAAAGGAAAATGGGAATCCCCCTCGTCTTTTGATGAGAAAAGAAAATGACAAAAAAAAATGGGAATTAAATAAAAAACGTTTCCTCTTTCCCGCTCTTTTTTTTTTTTTGTCAGTCCTACTCTATTCCTATTCTACACTTATTTGCAGACTTGTGCTCCGTTAAACTTTGATGAATCCTCCCGAGGAGGGGGGATTTGAACCCTTTTTTCAATGTTGGAAGGGTGGCTCCCCAATGTTCTCTTTTTCCGCTCCGTTAATTTGATGAAAAATGAGACTTTTAACTCTCGTTAGGCTAGATGGCATCGACAAATCAAATTATTAACGAATTCATGGAGGCTCATTTTATCATTACTCATTATATTGATAGATGTTCTTTTTCACATGAAAATCATATCATTCAATGATTATGATATACTGAGTTTAAATGATTTCAATGTATTTAATAGCTATTCCATCAAATGACTCTCTCTGTGTTTTTTTTCCCTCCCTTAATCGCTAATAATTTTAAATAGAGTCAGGAATTCACACTAGGGATGGTAGTGAAATGTGTTCATAATGATTTCCTCCCTTATAAATCTGTCAAGCTACCTATCTTATTTGGTTTCTAAATCAGTTCGGAATCTTCTACGTAAAATTTCAAACGCGACTCAATGAATTGAAACTTTTTAGCACCCTGTCAAATTATAACAAATATGATACTTTATTTTCCTAGCAACTAAAGAAGAAGAAGAAGAAGAAATAGTAAAATTTATCCATGTTGACACTAGCCATGCCATTTAGGATGGCCAGAGTCCATGTCATCGATTTCTATCCAAAATTGATTTAATTAACTCAATTGGTATAAATACAAAAGGTTTATGGTTAAATTTATAATAGATTTAGAATATTTTTTTTATAATTTCCCCAAACTAAAGGCAACCATGATTTTCTAGATCGGATTCGAAAACTATTTGCACCATTCAAACTAAACCAAATTTATTGGTTTGTGAAATTATCAATTCAACTCAAACCAAACTAATAACTTTAGTTTAACATCGATTTTGTTTGATTTCAAACCATTATTATTGAGCTGATTTAAACTATCTAACTTTGTGGAAACCAACACAAAACGAACCTATTTCTTCACACTTATTGGACAAAAAAAATATAATAACAACTAAATTGGATTAAACTAATGAACATGCAAAAAAAAAAAAATATACTATTTAAGTGAATGGAAAAACACTAAATATCATAGAAAATTCCACGGTACTTGTTACTTGGGACTTGGGAGAAATTTTACAAGACTCCCTTGAACTCTTGAGATTGTACAAGTGTATCCCAAAATTTTCAACTATTATATATCATCCCGGTGAACTTTCATTTTATTATAACTGTTAACGCTTTTCATATTTCGATTACCATAAGCAATATGTGTAACTTTTAAGGAGTACATTTGCAAATTTATCTCTTTTTTTTTTTTATGAAATATTTTTCTTACCCCTAACTTCTATAAAATTAAAAAGTAAAGAAAATCAAGAAAACTACATTAAACTAAAATTTTAATATTAGGAAAAAAATCGACAATAATAAACTAAAAGATTTATTAATGCAAAAAACAATTGATTAACCAAAAAATTTCAAGAAAATTGTGATTTTAATCAATCATTTCCTTTCATAAGTTGGAGACATCATTTTCACTTCTTAAAGAGAACTGTAACTCTTTAGGCTCGCAAAATGATTCATCTTCTTATCCGATTTCATTGTAGCATATCCTCATCAGGAATATCACAACCATCCGCTTTTGTCTTTAGGCGAGCTTCATTCTGGAATGTGGAATCTGGAAAGTCAAGCAAGAAAAGAGAAACAGCCCATAAAGATGTGTAATAAGATCCCAAGGAATGTAAAAGAAAAACTAACATTTGTCGGATATTCGTCTTTAAGATTTTCAGCCATTTTTTTTTCCGCATCTTTGAAACTAAATCTCTTTTCTAGGCTCCTAGTTTTAGGAAGTGCTGTCTACATTTTAGAGGTAACGCGTCTTGCACCTTTTTAGCTTTCTAGGTGCGTCTTACTAATTGCTGCTAAGTTTCAACTATCTGGAACTACCAAGGAAATATAAAGGGCACAGAATCAAAGATAACAGGCAAACGACCTTGAGGTGAAGAGGAAACATGAGAAATCTCAGACTAAAAAAATATTTGAGTATTAGTATTACCTTCTTTCCTCCTTTCGCGGAATTGCTCGTGTTTTGGTTAGTTCTTGACTTGGCCTTAGTCATCCGAGATACGTGGTAACATGGAATGAAAAGAATCAACTGCACTTTTCATTAAATATCCCCAAATCGAATGATAGCGGCAGAAATGACAAGAATATTAAGAAGCATTTGTATACCCTGTTTTCCCATTCCCCTAATTTGCTTTGAGTGATTCGAAGAGTCCTAGAATCAGCTCTGTTGATCTGATAGGAAACATACGATTACAAGCGCATGAAATATTTAGGTACATAGAAATTCCTAATAAACCATATAGGCCGAGAGAGAGATTGCAGAAGAATTTGTAGAAACCCAAGACGGGCGAAGAAAAGGATCCATAAACGGGTGAAAGAGGATGGGAGAAATTTAATTTGGCCATGTCTTTGGAAGGTTAAGTTGTTAGAGATGGCGGGAATCATATACTATATCTCGAGAGAATTACCAAAAAAGTCATAAACCTATTGCAATTGTGCCAATTCAGCCATAATTTTTTTTTTTTTTTTGCCAATTTAGTCCTAAACCTTTTGTAATTGTGCCAATTTAGTCCATCCGGCCAAAATTGGCCGGCCGGCGCGACGTGGGCGCCGGCGGGGGACAGCCGGCTGGCGAACGTTGATGTGGCAATTTTTAAATGTTTTTAAATATATTTTTTTAATTTTATAATTCTTTTTTTCTTTTCTTTTCTTTTTCTCACTTCTCCTTCCTCTGAGCGGCTAGAGGTGAGGGCCAACAAGGTTAGCCTCATGGCCACTGGCAAGGCTCGCCCCCGCCTGCCACTAGCGAGGGCAAGGCCCCACCAGATCGGGCGAGGTCAGCCTCGCCGGCCACTGGCGCGTTGATCATCGCGTCGAACAGCCCGGAGGATGGCCGGAACTCCGGCTTCTTCTCCGCCCAACAGAACAAACCAAATAGCAGCTTCGGTGACGAGTCGAAGCGAGCGAACACCGCATCCATCAGCTGGTTCCGAGGTTCGATGCCAACTTTGTCAAAAGCGGAGTCGAGGGCAGGCCCAGCGGCAAGGCCGGGGTTCGCGAACAAGTCAGAGATGGCGTCGAAGGTGTCCTGCGAGAACTCGAGGTTGCGAGCGCGGTTGGGATTGGGGCTAGCGGGTGGAGGCGGGACAGGGATCGGGTGTGGTGGCATGGGCCGTTCGGCGGAGGGGTCCGGCCGCGTGGACAGCCGAGCTCGCCGGATCTAGCGGGGCCTCGCCCTCGCCAATGGCCGGTGAGGCTGACCTCGCCAGATTTGGCTTGGCCTCACCCTCACCCGCCCTCACCTCGGCCGGCACTAGCCGGCCAAAGGAAGGAGAAGGTGAGAAAAAAAAAAGAATTAACAAATTTAAAAAAATATTAAAAAATTCGAAAAATAATATTAAAAATAATTAAAAATTGCCACATCAGCGTTCGCTGGCCAACTGTCCCTCGCCGGCGTCCATGTCAGCGTCGACCAGCCAATTTTGGCCAAATGGATTGAATTGGCACAATTATAAAAGGTTTAGGACTAAATTGGCCAAAAAAAAAGTTTATGACTGAATTGACACAATTGTAATAGGTTTAAGACTTTTTTGGTAATTCTCCCACTATATCTAGATATATAAAAAGCTTCCTCATATGTTCCTGTATCTGTCAACTTGCGTTTCATCTTCCACGAGCGAACTTCATTATGGGCTGAGAACAAATGATGAAAAGGCCGATCCCGGTTTAAGTTTGTCTTGCTTAAGCAGTAAACTACTAGAGAAGCTTTTTAAATGTTTGCCTTGAGAGTTCATTCAAGCATACACTAGTTTTCAAGCCCCGAGTGACTATGCAGCCCCTCAAAGAATAGTATCGAACTCTCTGTTAGAATTGCATCATTGTGAAGCTGAGCTTGCGCCAAAACGACCATCTCTTATCCCGTGAAAAGTACTGATCAGCATCCACCAATTGTCTAGCGAGAGATTCATCTTTTAATGGCAAAACATATATTTTCGAAGAGAGTTACACCAAGTGCTGATTAGCATCAACCAATATGGATTCTGTCCTTGCTTCATTTTATCCGTCAATATTTCCCCTTCCCTAGGACCATCAATCTGTGACGTCCAAGAAAAAGAGTCTCCTTGGTGCTGCACGGAGGTTCTGGCTTGTCTGAGGAACTCATCAAGGTAATCAGTACATACTCGATGCTATGCCTTCGCAGGCAAATGTTTCTGAATGAATGATTGTGATGAGGCTTGAGAAAAATGTTCAAAAGCTAATCAAACGAACTCGAATGATTCAGCTCCGACCAGAAAAAGTTTGGCGTGAACATGGAGCTGCGAAAGGCGCACATGGAATGCTTGAGCGAACCCAAAAACGAGGTGTGATGTCCGCGAGGGAAGCCATGGTATTTGATTTGACAAATGAAACTTCGGGTGCTCAGATTGCACAACGCACATATATACAACTATCGGCTTTTGATTTTATTATTATAGTTAGCCTTCGGTGCGTTTGACTTTATATCGATACATAGTACGCATTCTCCTCATATTTTTTTCGGGGTTATCATATTGGATCAATTGAACCAGGAACTACCCAGACTAGACTAAAATCAGACTAGTTTGGTCCGGCTCCTAAGGGGTGTTGATCCGGTTCCCAGATCCAAGAGGAAATTGGACCAATGGACCGAATCAACTCTTTTTATTTTATTTTATTTTATTTTAAAATTTATTTTTTATGTCTTAAAAATAACAATAACCCCTAAAATAGTAATAACTCTATTTTTAAAGAATTTTTTAATTTTTTTGGCTAAATGATCGTTTCCCGATCCGAAGACCATTCAGTCTAGTCCCTCATCCCAAAAAATGAAAACCGGTCCTCCCGTTTCCTAGGTGGAATCAGATCGAACTGGAAACCAATCACCCCTGATATTTTTAATAGAAATCATCTTTGCCTTTGTTTGTTAAAAAGAGGAGAAAGCTTTAGTTTAGTATCACAATCTCGAGGTTCCCATGACAAAAGGACCATATTTTATCCAAGAAGACCGCCTAGAGTCGCCTAGGGTTTCCTAGACATTCTCAGGGATAGCCGATACAGTAATTATCCTAAGTTCTAGAGCATTCTTAGCATAGATGCCAGTACTTAGTAGATGAGGAGATGCAATTTTTTTATTAGATCTAGGGTCGATCAGCAATTTTAATGAGAGAGCTTCTTGTATAAATAGGGGAGCTCTTCCCCTCATTTGCATCCATCCAAACGTTTCAGCAATACAAATTATTCTCTCCCAAAGCTTCTCTCTCCAGACTTTCTCTATTTACGATTTGGATGAGCAGGCGAGCTTAGGCACTCCATCGATCCAAGGAAGACTAAGTCGCCGCATGATCTTGATCCCAAATGATCGACCCTTGATAGACATTGGTAATGATAACAAATAATAATAAAAAATCCTTAACTTGCCTGTATTAATTTTGCAATCTAATAATTTAACTTTGTTGTGTATTAAACACTTTTATCTCACATAAGATGTCATCAAGAGCATGAATAACCTCAAGAGGACGAAGTGATCGAGGCAATATATATTTAAATGACAATAACAACTTCAAGAGCACCGATTAATCAAGATTAAAGTTGTTATTTATTGAGAATACAAATACTGAACGTTGTCTTGAAAATACAAGACTTTCTATCCTTATCGAAATAATGTTATTTGTTCCACTACCCTTTCTTATTTTCGGTTCATTTTTATGCTAAGTATATTTTGCTCTCTTCTATTTACTGATGTGACTAAACTGAATTTTGTGAAGAATTATTTGTAATGTGCTTAAAAGTTGTCAGTATTCTTTGTTAATTAAAGAATCATAGAGGATTTATATGATTTGATGATGACATATAGTGTGAAAACAGATTAAGGGACGAGAATGCGAGATTGGATCATACAAAGATTCTCATGTGCAAGCTCTAGATGGTAATGCTATTTGGTTGTAGGACCTTATTGCCACCAAGTTAATATGCAGCATGCACATTGTGATATGCATTCTGAGAGAATAGTTGAAAAACTGACTATTTTCCCGATATATTGGCTTGTCACATATGATGACATTAGGCTCAAAGTGTTTCCAATAGAATGTTCTTGATTCGACCGATTACTTTCCCATGCGCTACTTTCATATATGCTTCCCGATAACAGGACACATCGAGGAGTGCCTCACATTATCATTTGAGGGTAAGATCGATCAACTAGAAGAGTCCTTGAACAATCAATGGACTATGATCACAATGTCTATTGTCGACAAGTGAGCTGAATGGACGGCAGTGAAGGCATGGGATGACAACAAGATGCTATCCATTTGCTCGTTACACAAGAAAATGGTGAGTTATCTATGGCTGTTTTTTCCCCTCTCAATTTATTAAAGAGAAAAACTTATAAGGAAACACACTTAATAATCTCGGGTTCTAGTTATATACTTCATCTCTCAAGAAGCAATTTCGTTTTATCCTACATTTGTGCTCGGAGTTTTCATTGTCTGATTTCGCTTCTGTCATTTGGCATGTAATAGTCTACTGCATTCGAGTTTGAGGTACATAATTCCTGTTACTTAGCTCTTGCATTTTCATTTCCCTTTCTGCATTTGCAGATTTGTTTGACTTGATCACATTACGATGAGCATAATCATGGATATTATGTGCACTTCACTATCTGAGAAACTAGTTGATGTCACTCCTGCACCAGACTGAGATCATTCAAAGGTCGGAGCAGGCTGAATTTGTCGAGTTCCATCCAACAGAACCATGGTGATGAGTATTTGCTTATGCTTCTTTTGTTTATATCATTCGTTGCTCTAGCATGGTTACAAAGGAAGCTTAATAATATGTCTACGTTGACTTAACCAATCTTAAGGATGTTAATTATAAGTTTCTTACCGGAATGATGCTATTTGTTATGCAGGATTCTTGTAAGCTTGCATTCAGAAAATGTCTAATTTTGAAACTACCAATCCCAGGTAAATAACAGCCTCCTCTGCTTTCCCAGCTCACATTACGTAGAAATCTCCAGTTTGTTCATCATTACTTAATGTCTCGTTGACAATAAGTACTTCTATTGATCTTATTTTTCTAATTGACGTCAACATTGTTTGGTGGTATTGCAGACTACTAAGAAAACATTCAAGGTGGCTGAATCACCAGGTACACATCAGAACGCGCTAGATTAAATTCGTCTATGCTCAAAGTGTTTTTGATGGTTCATGATGCCAAACCAGAGAATTGTCAATCCTAATCTATAATGCTCGTCATATTTGTAGTGAGGTCTGCCAAATTCATCCCTAGCGAGCACTGGGTAATTGTTGCATCGGACGATGCATTTATTAGTGTGTACGACTGTAGCACGATGGAGAAGATCAAAGAATTCCAAGCGCATAAAGATCATATCGGATGCGTGGGTGTCCATCCTACTTTCCCTGTGTGCTATCAGCATTGAATGACGCGGTTATAAAGCTCTGGGACCGGGAGAAGGACTGGATGCGTACTCAGACATTTGAAGGACATCCTCATTGTGTAATGCGAGTAGCGTTTGATCCTCAAGATCCTAACGCTTTTGCTTGATCTGCCTATAGTAATCCCTGGTTCAGAGGAGGAGACTCTTCGCGTATGGAATGCAAATGGCTTTGGGTATGCATTGTGGGAGTTTGCAGTCATAGCATGCTCTAGAATGCAGCTTCAGTCACAGCAGTTGAATGAAAATACTGCCTCTATCCTTTCCAGATTTTCCAGAAGTTACCATAGGATAAGACTGTTTATGTCCCTGGATTCTTTGTCATTTTGTGAATGACTCTGATATTATGTCGCATACAGGCTTAAGCACGCACTGAAATTCGGTCATGGAAGGATTTGGAATACTGCATATCAGAAAGGATCACGCGGGTACCATTCATGCCTGCTCTGAATGCTTCACTTCCTCGTTATATCCGTGCTTTGACAATAATAAGCTATTATGATGGTCCAGGGTTTTCCATTGCCACTATAAAGACATTCATGTAGGCTCTGCAGTTTCAGTACAAAGATAGAATCTTCCATATCCATTGTCTCGCATTTTCGTGGCTTTCCCCCTATTAGGTTAAAGTTGCTTGCAACGCGGGGATAGCCATGGTCGAGCTAGAGTGCTCATAATATGGAGCCTTAAGCCATATTCTATGTTGAATACAACAGATCCCAGCCTCTATTAACTGTTACTGTCAATTTGAAGTTCTAATAAAAGTGCATATCATTGTTCTGTCAAAAAAGAAAGTGTCTTGTTGTACTAGTTTATGTGTATACTCTTTGCATCCTGCCAGTGATAGGATTTTCCAGTGTAACCCAAAGATCTCATACTTTCGTTTTGTCTGCGGTGTATCATGCTCCAAGTTGAATAAATGTCTCTCGAAGATAACTAAAGTCGCCCTTAAAAAGGAAAAAAAGGGAAATAATGGCAGCTTTAGAACATGAAATCGACAATCCTGGAGTCTACAATAGTCATATATGGGGTAAGGCATGTTCCAAGACCTCTGTACAAATAAATCAAGGAAGATGCATATCAAACAGGTTGATACTTGTAAATATGACTTGAAACAATTCTTAATCTCTATTGACTTTGAATGCTTCTGCCTTTGAATGCTTCTGCCTAAATCATGTAAACCATTAGGCGATGCTCCTAATACTTAAGCTGGGAGGGATTTGACTCGATCTTTGTCCTATTTCCCCAACACAAGTTTTAATAATTCTTTAGCAAATGGGATATGAAAGAGGTTCGCATCATGCTAATATTATGGAGAAAGCATATTCATTTTGCTCACAAACGAGAGCATGGATGGGATTTCGGATGGGGTCGGGAGCAACTCAAAAGAGCTACTCCACAAATAATTGGGGCCATTTGGCCAAATCAATACTGAGATCAAAGCCTTTGAACTTCATCACCGGTCAAAAGACTGGAGTGGAATGCAATGCTACTGCAACTTTTTGAGATTGACATGTTCGCACAAACCTTCTTGTTAGTATACCTCCGGGTTCTCTTCCTTTGCCCAAAAATCGTTTTCACGATCCAATCTTGAACTCTCATGGTCGTGTTGTGTCCCGTAACCACTATGATGACCAGTTCGATACTGCGACCCATCAGACACAATTTTCCAATCTAGTTCTTTGATCTAGATCCTCGAGTACATTGTTCGGTTGTGGCCGAATATGATTTTGGTGAGCACTTTGGATTTGAATTTAAATGGAAAACTAGAAAAATTTATAACAAAGAGGGTCTCGTTATGCCAATACCTCCAAAACATGGAGGCCATGACTCATTACCTTGGTTGATCGAGATTAGAGAAATGAGGCTAAGGAAACTTCTGCATAATGGTTTATCAAAAATGAGTAAAGCTAAAACCTTTTCTTGCCAACATGAGATATTATACTAATAGCTATCAAAAGAGTACATTGAGTCAATTTTCTGGGAACGATCGCGCATTTATTGTTGGCTGATGAAACTGGAGACACTTTCCTTGAAAACTAATAACTAGATGGTTGATGCTTGGATGCTATCATGGCGCACAGAACATATCAAAAAGGTATGCCACAATGTGCACCTGGCAATGAGCAATCCAATCATTGAACTTTCACGACATATTGCAATTCACACAAACCTTATTTGGTGCATCCGTCTTCGTTGCCATCCTCTATAGAACCTTAGGAACCGACGCTCAATTGTAGAAGCTGTGTTTAGCCCCATAACCGCGCCGATGACCAGCCCACTTCCAAAACCCATCAGGACAATCTTCCAGTCGAGCTTTTCTGCTAATGCACCAGATGGTGGTGGCGGGGGCGGCAGCGCTTCAACATGATTTCCACATTTCTTTGTCAGAGGAACTCCACACAATCGTAAGTTCCCTCCATAGGAGTCAATCTTGAATGTGGTGAACTGGTTTACCTGAGGTATGGGCCCAAAAAGATGGTTGTCGGAGACATTGAAGAAAGCAAGAAAACTAAGTTGGGCTAGTGCTGGAGGGATCATTCCCGAGAGCTTATTGCTTGAAAGGTCAAGAGATTCCAGTTCGGTCAAATTTGCCAGGGACAAAGGGATGGAGCCAGTAAGAGCATTGTTGGAGAGATTGAGCATCCGAAGTTCAGTTAAACTTCCAACAGAATTCGGGATTTCCCCAATAAAGTTGTTGCTCGAAAGATCAATCACATTGAGATATGCTAATATCCTTTTGTACTCCAATAAAATGCCTTTGTTGATTATTTTCATCGAGTAGTCGAACATTTGCTCACTCGAGGAATATATGTAGACAGCGTCGCTCACATAGGTTCCATAGTAGTGTGCATCATCTGCAGTGTGGACTTTCATGGCACTCCACATATCAAAGTATCCAGATGGAAGGCGACCCGAGAAGTTGTTCATGGATAGATCAATGATTCGTAGGTTGGGAAACTTGTCATGAGCTTCGGGTTCCCCTATGGCTCCATGAAATCTATTGGAATGCAAAATGAGCACCTTCAAATAAGGAAGCGAGCCCATCCATGATGGAAAGGTGTCGAAAATCTGATTATTTTCAATATTGAGAAATTCCATCTCGCTACAATTAGCTAATCCCCGTGGCAACGACCCTTGTAGCTGGTTATCACTCACATCTATCATAGTCAACCAACATATGTTATTTCGCAATTGAGGAAATCTTCCATATAAATCATTACTATTCAAACTCAAGACACGAAGGCTATCGCTCAAATTGCTTAGACACGGCGGAATAACACCATATAACTTGTTCTTGGACAAATCAAGAATTCTAATAGAGCTTAGCCAGCACATCTCCAGTGAAATTTCTCCAGATAGATTATTATTTGAGACAAGGTAGGATCTAATGGACCTGGGGGGAAGGGGAATTAATCCTTGTATATTGTTGAATTGAAGGTCCAATGTCTCAAGATTTGACCAATTCAAAGCTGTGAAACTAGTAATTGAGTTTCCCGAAAGATTCAAAAATTGCAGTTGTGACATACTCACATTTAAGAACCATGGAGGTGTCAGCCCATAAATTCTATTTTGGGATAGGTCCAGCCATCGCAACCTACTTTGGTATGATAGGAAGATGGGAAGCTCACTTAAGTTGCTAGAAGCCAAGCCCAGAACAGACAAGTTTGGAAGGCCAGCATTCATGCCGGGTTCAATAATCGATGAGAATTCATTGGATGAGAGTTGCAAGATATCTAGATGTTGAAGCTTGAATATCACATCTAGCCGCAAAGTACCATTCAGATTGTTTGATTGCAAGTTCAGGTAATCAAGACTCTCGAGGTTAGAGATGTTTTCGGGAATGGAGCCAGTTAATCTGTTGAGTGATAGGTCGAGATCAATTAACTGGGTGAGGCCAGTGATCTCAATTGGAATTTGACCAGTTAATTGATTTTCCCGGAGATATAAGACAGTGAGGTTAGTGAGGTTACTCAACGAAGCAGGAATTTCCCCGGAGAGTAAATTCATTCCAAGATCCAAATATGAGAGTTGGACGAGATTCCCTAAGGAAGCTGGGACTTCACCCGAGAGTTTGTTATCTTGAAAATTCAACATGGTAAGTTGAGTGAGGTTACCTATTGAAGATGGAATGCTCCCTGAAAAATTGGTCTGTGGAAGAGACAATGACTTAATGGGATTGCCCAAATGAAACTCTGGCAAATGACCTGCCAGCTCTGGATTGAAACCTAAATCAAGAAGTTGTAGCCTTGGCAGCTCGAAGATGGTTGTCGGGAATGTCCCTTGCAAGTAGCAGTTATAAAGTATAAGTGATTTCAAGGAAGATAAATTTGCAACGGCATCGGGCACCGGAGCCGACACATTCAACGAGCTAACATCAAGGTGTTCTAATTTGGTCAAAAATTGAACCATTTTCTCCATGCTAGGATTCCTTAGCTCCAATCTGTCATTCCAAGAGAGATCGAGGGAGGTCAAGTTAGTCAACTTTAGGACTTGAGATGGGATTTCACCTCCGAAGCTAGACCAAGAGAGGTTTAGGCTCATCAACTCCACTAGATCACCTATGGCGGACGGTATTTGAGAGTAATTGAAGTTGTTCCAGGCGAGATTGAGGCTTTGCAAATGAGCGAGGCGGAAGAGGCTGGCCTTCGAGTTGATAGGACCAGAGAGACAACTTTTGCTGAGGTCAAGGCCAGTCACGTAGCCCGTCCCTTCATCACAATCCACGCCTTTCCAATCACAGCAATCCCTGTCTTCTAGCTTCCACGATTCTAGCTTCGTCTTATCACAAGGCAACAAAAATGAGGACTTTGCAGATTGTTCGAATTCTGACACATGTTTGACATCTAACCAGGCAAGCTTCAACGATTCTAGCTTCGTCTGACCATAAGGCGTCTGATCATAAGGCATCTGATCATAAGGCAACAAAAATGAGGACTTTGCATGGAAGAAAGATTGTTTGAATTCTAACAAGGCAGACCGCTCCTGCTCATGGCACTTCGTTGAGCTTGTTGAAGGCAATGTCTTAGAGGAAGCAAAGTGGAGTGGAATTATGGCGAGGAAAACCACCAAGAGATCAAATGGCGTTCGTTTCATGATGATTAAATGATTCAACACTCTTCTTGGGTTTTGGTTTTGCTAAGTGGGCGAGGTGAAGATGGACAGGAACTGAAACCGCGTGTCAACTTTATATAACCTTTATTCTTTTGCTTTAAGTCAACCTTATGTAATAGTAACTCTAGCCCTCCCTGTTGACACAGAACCTGAATTTGATGGCGCTTCGGCAGCGACACCGACGAAGACGATGAAGACTGCGACGACTTTGCCCAACAGAACCTGAAATTGATGGCAGATCAGGCGAGGTTTCGAGGAAGCTTCGGCAGCGACGAAGACGACGAAGACTGCGACGACTTTGCCCGAGAGAGAGAGAGAGAGAGAGAGAGAGAGAGAAAGGGTTTAAAAAAGGAGGAAGTTCCTATGGAGTGCGAGGAGTGAGGGGTGTGCGCAGATTTCGGTTTATACGATGAGAGAGAAAAAGCGAGCGCGACTCGGGCGCTTGTTTTCACACCGGCGTCTCACTTTTTTTTTTATAAATAATTTTCGTAATTTTCTTTCAGAGAAATTCGAAAAAAAAAATTCAATGCAAGATTTCGATTTTGCAAGGGAATTATGGTTTGAAATTGAAATACTTTGTCAATTAGGTATTTGCTTGACGGAAGGCCACCACCTTGACGAGCAGGAGTTCGAAAATGAAGTCTTTACTTATTTAATCACGTTGTCTTATGAAACTTTTGCACTGTTTTTGGGGAAATGACTTGGGAAGATCCATGCGAGAGACTTTTGTGGTGGTTGTTCTTGTAACGTGATAGTTGGGCGGTTTGACTAGTCAACGAATTGACTAGTGAAGGCACTCAAGTCTTATGTAACTTGACATTAATGCTTGACGTTTCTTTTGCTCCATGAGTTTTTCAATCTACAATTATTGGAGTTCTCCACCCAGACGAAGTTGATGGAATTCCACATTCCTTACGTCGGTGCGTGTGAAACACTTTTCTTTTTGACCGAACAAACGCACTTTATGTCTGTTGATTACATGAATTTGACTGATCCTCACTAACTATACTAACTATACATTAAGGGGAATGTGACTTAAGTCAATTAAGAAAGTCAACAATGATAGTAACCTAATTTATGTGATTAACAATCATATTAACCAGGCTCATGTGGGTAAGAACAAATCACTTGTTGATTTAGTGATGCATTATTAAAATTTATTTTCCCTCCTAACTTTTTTTAAGCATGAATTTTGAAAATGTTGTCTCTCTTAACTCGGGAAACAATCCTCAAGGCGTGATTGGTCACCTGGACAATAGATGAGATCACTCTTGTGATGGTCGTCTTTGATAGGTAGCATCGCAATGGTGGTCGTCTCATTGACAGTCGACCACCACAAATGATGGTTGCTGCTAAAGAAGTGGCCACTATGACAATGTTCTCTTGTGTAGGTCGAGATCAACTTTGAGATTTACATCTTAATAAGGTTTCCCATGTCTATGTCGTCATTTTTGAAAGAATTTCACATCGATTAAATGCTTGATTATGATGTACAGTATTAACATGAGTCTCCTCCAGCCAAATTCAAGTTATCAGGTTAGAGATTCTAATATAATATCAGTACATAGGTTAATAATTATATCCTGATGCTCCAATTGGCTCATACAAAATATTAAACGTGTTAATTTCACCATAGTCGAGCCGAGTCAAGCACGTGTGAGAGAGTGACTTACACACAAGGAGGAGTTTTTGTATAATTCGATATCACTTAAATATGTTATTATAACATATTTTATGTGCATGTAGTTAAGCGATGTGCAATTGTAATAACATGGGTTGTGGCTCAAGGCAACTAGTGCAACAAATGCGACTACCACCAAGGTGGTCGCCCATTCATCCACCGGCGACCACCATCGTCAAGCTAACCACTTCTGACAATAGTAACTCTCTGTAGTTAGCTATCCACAATTCTCCTTCCCAATGTTTTCATTTTATTTTTGATGTTATGAAGAATTTTTATTTTTTTTATCTTTCTATTTGTATAACTATATCCAACATCATACCCGATGTTTTACAAATTAAAAAATAAATTGTCACAATTCCTCACATTTTTTATGCTAACTTGTTTTATCATTCCTTAATCATTGTTTTATGTTCAAATACAGTTAAGAAATATTACTGTTTTTGACTTTTCCGAATAATTGTCTGGAGAATGACCATGGCATTAGCTTAGCCGGGCTCTTTGCTCCTTGAAAGCTTAAGAAGCACTGTGTGTGCCTCAGTTTAACACAACCGATCGTTATATGGTGATCCAATGGGGGTAGTCTTAAGACGATTTGGTTGTATAACCTAGTTACAAAGGATGACTCGGTCTTTCATTTGGCCCCCTTTTACCAAACTTCCAGTGAAACTGAGTCTGACTCAGAATCTGAAGACATCTTTCACATAGCTCCCACATCTTCAGAGCCAAATCCTGATATATTCTCATGTCAAACTCACTGCCCTCATTTTCCTGTCAAAATCCTCACCTCGAAGTTTGCCAAGCCTATCAATGTCATTGCTCTTATTGACACAGGAGCAAGTTGTTCGATTCTAGATACTAAAATTCTACCTGAAGAATTCTGGACTCCCTACATCCGATATTTCAATTCTGCTTCAGGAGATACTTTCTCCACAAATGTCAGAACCACTCCAGTCACCATCCAGTTTTTTCCTCAGTGTTCCATAACGACAAAGATTTTTGGATCAAACATTCCCAATAAAGATCTGATAATTGGGTGGGATATCATGACTCAAATCTCTCAGCTTCGCATTATTCCTGGAAAATGTCTTAGATATAAAGACCAATTATCTGAGTTTGTCAATATTCAGAGGCTCTTTTCCATTGAGATGAGTTTATTAGATCTAATCATGCAAAAGTTGCTTGAATCTTGTTCGAATCCCATTCGAATTCACTCAAAAATGTTCTCATCCCTTATGGAAAAATCCTGAGTTCTTTGTCCGCCTTCCCTTCAAGAAAAATGAAGATATCAATCCAACCAAGGCGAGTCATACGGGAATGAACCCAGAACATTTGGCTTTAGCTCAAAGGGAATGCTCAGAATTATTACAGCAATGCCTCATTGAAACCTCCGATTCTCAATGGGCCTGTGAAGCTTTTTATGTCAATAAACGTGCTGGGCAAAATAGAGGGAAAATGAGATTGGTAATTAATTATCAACCCCTCAACCTCTTTCTCCAAGATGACAAATTCCCTTTACCATCCAGAGATTCTCTCTTTACTGGTTTAACCAAGGCCCACATCTATTCTAAATTCGACCTCAAAGCCGGATTTTGGCAATTGGGTATCCATCTTGAAGACAGATCCAAAACAGGATTCTCGTATCCCGAACCAGCACTTCCAAAGGGAAAGTTCTTCCTTTTGGCCTAAAGGTAGCCCCATCCTTGTTCCAAAAGGCCATGTGTCGAATTTTCCAGCCAATCTTGTCAAGTGCAGCCGTATACATCGACGATATTCTACTCTACATCCCCGATGAGCAATCCTGCACCGTCAACTTCTTGAGCAGTTCTCATAAATAGTAAGAAAGCATGGCATTATGCTTTCTCAAAGAAAAATGAACATTGCCCAGACAGAAATTGAATTTCTTGGTATGCACCTTAACAAAGGTACATACTATCCAGGGCCACACATTGCTCAAGAATTATTGAAGTTTCCTGTGGATAACTTCACGACAAAACAAGTTCAGCAATTTCTTGGGATAATCAATTATCTCAGAGACTTTGTCCCCAATATGGCAAAACTCCTGATCCCTTTGCAATCCATGCTGAAGAAGAACTCCCCACCTTGGGGAAAAACTCAAACCAAAGCAGTCGCTGAACTCAAGGAGATTATGCAAAATCTCCCACCATTGCAAATACCATCAACGAGCAAAAGAATTCTCCAAACCGACGCCGTGATGAATACTTGGCAGCCGTCCCGTTTGAAGAAATTGATGGTAAGAGACTTCTTTGTGCTCACAAAAGTGGAAAGTTCTCTCAAGCTGAAATGCACCACCATTCCACTTTCAAAGAAATCTTAGCAAGAAAATGGAATCAAAAAATTTGAGTTTCATCTCATTGGCCATCATTTCCTAGTAGAATTAGACATGGCATCTTTTCCACAGATGACCAAGTTTAAACAAAAGCAGATTCCAAACTCTCAATTGCTTCGATGGGCTGAATGGTTTTCAAAATACTCTTTTGAAACCAAACACATTCCGGGGAAAAAGAATGTGCTTGCCGACTTCTTGTCAAGACCCAAAGCAACAAATGAAATCAACATGTACATCAAAAGACCTGCTTTCCATATGCTCAATCATGGGGTGAAATACAAGATTGAGAAGATCGAGATTTGCCAAACTGGAAATATCCCCAAGAAATTATTCAGCAAATCCGAATGACAGGTCTTGCCGAAAATCTGGAGAACCTCATGTGGCAATGTCACACAAACCTATTCGATTCAATGGAGGTTCGATTCTTTATCCTTTCGGGTTAAATTTGAATTATCCTTTCATTCATCCTCTTATCTGGAAAGAAGATGATTTCCCGACCAGCTCAAAACGCCGTTATGGTACTTGACTAATAAGTACTTAATAGCTTTTGAAATCCCCACCGAAAGATTCATTGCTAATCTCACCGGGATATTCTTGCTCGGAAGAAACATCGAAAAGGAATGTGATAGAAATCTTTTAGATTTTTTAAATTGGTTCTATCATCCTACATGCTGGAAACAAGACTTGGAAAAAGAACTGAGAACCATAACACCAAACCCTGAAGTCCATACCATCATGTTTTTCCGACGTCCATGGAATTTCTGTAGAAATAATGGAAGTATTCTAGATGCACCACTTGAAATAGGAACCACATCCTATAAGCCTAACTTGAACAAGAGAGAAGCCGGATTCACAAATCTTATCCAAGATCTGTTAGATTTTGTGAAAACGAGTATCGAGAACTCCGAGAGAATCCTATGCCAAGAAAACAAAACCATTCCCGAAGATATTTGGAATAATGTACCCACTACGTGGGATCATTATGACCTAGCACCAAGCTAAGGAAGCACTCATGCAATACGGACAAGCTGCATCGTCCCAAGAGCATGAAATGACAAACGAAGATGACATTGTCCAGTCTACTCAAGATCCCTATGCACGCTTTGGAGGTCCTCTGTCCCAGGGATCCCTACGAACAGGGGACCTTCGTCCTCATTCCGAACATGGACACACCGTACTATGCACAAACATCAAATTGGCCCCGGCCAAGTATTCCCGCTCGTCCTACAAGTGAAGAAACAAACCGGGCGTAAAGAAGAAGCATCTCATTGGGCTCATGTACAAGCATCCTCATCAAGAAGGCTAAATCGATCCTCTCACCGAAGATCTTGAAGCCCTCCAGCCAGTACGAGGCTCATCTCCTAGAAGACAGCTCAGATGACTCAGACTCAGTCTGTAGCTACAATGCCCGTGACGGACGAGACCGTTGAGTCCGTACATTTTCACTGTAGCAAGTCACTGTTCACTTTTACTGTAGCACTAGGCTAGGGAATGTACTGTTCACAGTACAGTTACTGTTCATAGTGTGCGAATAATTCCCGTTGCCCCCTGTTTGTACCCGGACCCATGAGCTTGGTCCTTGTTTGTTGCTTTGTGACCTCATTTTGCCTATATAAGGCCATGAGGATGTATTGTGTTGGGCAGAGTCCCTTGAAGTAAAGTGTGTGCTTTGTGAAAAACTCTCTCCATGGCTTTCTAAATTCCTCTTCTTCTCTAGCCTGGTATGATCCTTCGAGAAATGCAGCTTGGGTAGGTTAGAAACGTTTCCATCCTGGCATTCTTGGGTGTCTCTAGGCTCTGAACTAAAGGGCTGAGTATCTTTCTGCTAAAAGGCTGTCCTTGAAAGGGCTTGAACGGGAGTTGTTCGCCCAATGTGGGATGCATACCTGCAGGAATTTACTCTCCTTCCCTGGTTCTAAGTCTAGGTCCATTCATGGTATCAGAGCCATGGTTTCGTTTTTAATATTATCCATTCCATGCGCTTGATAGGTGAATCCAAAGTCTTTGAGAAGATCTTTTCTCATCATGTCTACGAACCAGAAATTCTCGAAGCACCCGCTTTCTCTTGCACCCTCCTCTTCATCTTTAACCCCTTCGAATTTCGAGTTTCAAATGCTTCTAAGATAGATTATCTTTATGAAGTCTCTCTTAGTGATGAAACTAAGATCTCGAAACTCAACTTCCTCTGATGAACCCTTATTCCGCTTTTGCCAAACCCACTTCGTCATTTTCACCCATCCGCTCTATTCGCCAACTGATTCACCAAACTCCAAAGCAAGTAAAGGAGTATGTCCAGTCTTCCAAATTTGACCAGCATCCTATTCCTACTACAGAAAAAGAGTACTTTGTTACTCTTCAGATCCCTCTAGAATTTCCCAGACAATGGGTTTAACAGGGATATTCTCATGTCCATTATGGAGCTGTTCGTCTTGCCCTTACCTTCCATGGTCGGAAAGGTTTGCCCGTTGTGGCAAGAATAGCATTGTTGGATACCGGTTTTTACAATACCAGCATGCATGTATAGGCACTGTTCAAACCACTTTAAATGCTTTGGAAATGCAGTTTTTGTAACTTTGTATCCAAATTTCAATATCGCTCTATCGGACCCCCACTACTTTCTTTCTTGAAAGTCCAAGTCCACTCACTGGAGCCCCTCAAACCGCTGAATCTGTAGCTGCAACCCTACATTACCAGATGGTTTATCGAGTGCAGAACCACGCCCTCGACCTCAACTTCAACAATGGTAATGAAGATGCGTTGTTCATCTCTATGCAGAACGATCAAGCGTCTTGCATCCATGTTCCCGACAGATCCCCAAGGATACGTTGGCCAAGCTTCTTCCGAAACTTGGATCACCAACTATGAAAAGCTGCATCGATAACAAGCCCTTCCAAATCCACCGACTCGAGTTTGTACGGAAAAAGATGGAACTGTTTCCATCAAATTTGCAAAGGAAAAGGAAGAAAGTCCTTCTATCTTCCGGACCCTCTTCATGATTGAACCATGTGTTCCGGACTCTATTTCTCAACCGGACCCAAAAAGCTTGTTCGACACTTTGATGGTGATGGACATCCCGTTCATTACTATAAAGATAATTATGGTTACTTGTTTTTGGGATCCTTTTTGCCAATGTTCCCACTGCATAAATTCTCCGATGAGGTAGATCCTCTTGCAAGATCTCCACCTCGACGGAAAAGGCACAAAGATAAGATGTACCAAAGGTACTTGAACGGAGATTCCTCCGTTGATACTCTTGGTGAGTGTGACAAATACCAGTTCATGGTCTCTTATGCACCACCTCCACCACCAGAGTTCGCACTATGTCCCAAACCCCACAAGATCCACCAAAATCACCTCCACCTTCTCCTCCCCAGAAAAAACAAACTCTTTCTCCATTTTATAAGCCAATCCTCAAATGGGCTAAGAAACATTCTTACCCGCTTGAAGTCCCAACAGAAGTACCACCCACTTCTTCTATTGCCATGTTTCACGATACTGACTTCCCTCCACTTGTCAAGGAAAGTTCTAAGCTCTCGTTCCCAGCCACTGAAGAGTTTATTGATCCACATGGTAGATACCGCCATGTTCCTAAAATTCCTACCCCCACTGATGTGGATGAACATGGGAGACAGAAGAAAACCCCTGCGGCTGAAGCTGTTTTGAATTGGCAATCAGAGACTCTGTTGGCACAAAACAATGCCTTCAAGGCTATTGATTCCAAAATTGGAAGCGTGCAACAAGATCTCCGAAGATACGATGAGGGCACCAAGAAGATACTTTCGAGTTCCGAAAAGGCTTCAAGCCTTGGAATCAGGACAACATCTTGGGTACCATTATCTTGAAAATCCAAAGCCAGAGATAGACAAACTCAAGAAGCAAATTCAACTTCTTGAGGAAGGAAGATTCAGACCCTTCGATCCATTGGCACCTCATGTTCAAACCGGGTATGCATCCCCGCACCACAAGTGTCCTGTTTTTGCCAATATCCCACAAGATCCCTCCGAAGAGATTCGGATATACGAAGCCGTCTCCAAGCCTTGAAAAAGGAAAAGGGGAAAGAGAAGACACCACCTACGAATCAAGTTCAATTATTATAAGAGAAATGCCGGACCGGATGATGTTATCAAATCCATTAGAATCCTTTTTGAAGGATTTGGGTAAGCAAGAAATTGATCCTAGTACCCAACAGCCTGAGCCTGATCCTGTTATCCCAGAAAAGATTCTGCAAGCTACACAAACTTCTTCTACTACATCAGACTCAGCATCCTTCTCCTCTTTCTCATCCTTTTCAGATCACACAGTTGATTCCCCCCTATTGTTCCACCAACTTCACAAATATTCATGGCCGGCACTCCTCCAGACTATGATTATGAAATGGAGATGGAATCAAACTATTCTGATCCAGAATTTGGTCAGACAAGTAATCCCACTAGAACCAATTCTGCCAGGCATGTGTCTATGGCATCAAAACAATTCTTCTCCATTGACGATATTCCTTATTCGCAATGGCCACATAGACTTGAAGAGTTTCATACTTGGTTGAGTACACAGTCCATCACCAACCATGATATGAATGATGTCCTTTACAATTTTGTTACAAGGTTCACGGAAGCCTTAAATTTTGGTGGCAATCACTCACGAACAAGACCAGCTTACGTTTCTACTGTCACCAAATTACAGCCATGCCCTTATTTACCTATATCATGTTTTTGTGGGAACACCTGGAGATCTCAAAGAGCTCAAAAGAAGAGAGTTCTTTGAAAGAAGATGCTGCTCCCTTCAGAAAAGGCATCTTGATAAGCATTATAGATTAATGCTTCAGCTCTTTTACCAAATTGGCGCAGATCCAAATCTTAAGCATGTTTTCCTTACTTCTATCCCTAAAGAGTTATCACGAGATGGTTGAAAGATCTTTCTTTGGAAAGCAAAGAAGGATACAAGACGTTCCCATGGGAGAAATCCAGCAAGAAGTTCATCTATGCCTTGAAGAATTATGCTTAAAGCGCCGAATGGTCCAAACATACATCACGATGACAAGCGGCTTGAAGCGCTTTGTTCTCATCGAAGCTAAAAATCAAATGCTCCAAACAAGATTGTGATGGTACTTGTGGCCGGTATTCCGGAAGAAAAAGCACTACAAGAAGTATTCCATAAAGAAATCCAGACATGGCTCTAAGCATTTCCGGAAAAAGAAGAAATGACGATACCTACGCAAAAGAAAGGATCGCACAGGCCATAAGAAATCAAGC
This sequence comes from Eucalyptus cladocalyx, assembly GCA_017140615.1. Taxonomy (NCBI): domain Eukaryota; kingdom Viridiplantae; phylum Streptophyta; class Magnoliopsida; order Myrtales; family Myrtaceae; genus Eucalyptus; species Eucalyptus cladocalyx. The sequence goes on along the minus strand of CM029517.1, from coordinate 7,624,733 downwards.
CGTTGCTACATTTGCAACAAGAAAGGACATTTCGCCAAAAATTGTCCTCAGGCGAAAAAAGGTCACTTAAACAAGTGAACAAATGATGATAAGGGAATCATAGAAAAATAATACCGGATAGTCTATTAGATTATGTAGATTTAATCCATCCGGAATTGAATCAAGTGGGCCTCATGGCGAGATTTATGTAATCAATGAGGCAAATGATATTGATCCGTGATGTGAACTTAACTCTCCAAATTTGACTTTTGACCACTTGGAGAACTCTCTATGAATCTTCTTGTGACAGACCGGGTTGAACGCAATTCCTTTTAATCGAACAACTTTTGGACTTTGATCTCTACCGTAAATTGTGTAACACGACAGCTCTGACTTTCTCCTACGGAACCAACGGAACCAAGGTCGAAAAGATTGAAAAAAAAATCAGTCATTCACCAGGGATGAATAAAAGAAATCTTTAAGAGTCGCGGATGATAGCATAGGAGAGACCATAGCGTCTATTTTGACAAGTCAGCTGAATGGATGGCTGTGAAGGCATGGGATGACAACAACGTGCAGAAGAATTTCCTTGGCTAGAGAGAGAGAGAGTAAAATTGCATGACCATCCTTCATCGAAAAGCACACCTTAATTTACGTCCAACATTGCAGCAACTTCTAGCTATGTATCTATTCAAATATTTAAATAATAAATCAGATTTTCATCTAACTGTTCGAGTTTTAAAACAGTCGCAGCTGTCCCATAAAATCTCCCAAGATATAAAAGCTAGTCATCCTAAGTTTGAATTTTTATATTAAATAATAAACAGCGCTTTCATCTAACAGCTTAATTTCATTTTATGCTATATTTGTGCCTAGAGAGTTCTGAGTACTAATTTGTCTTCTGTCATTTGGCATGTATTGGTCTACCACATTCAAGTTCAAGGTGCACAATCCCTTCTCCTCAGTTCTTCTCCTTTTCAATACCCTTTCTGTATTTGAAGATTTATTTAACTTTTAGTTATCTGAGCGTATTCATCGATATTAAGTATGCACACTTCACTATCTGAGAAACTAATTAATATCACTCCCACACCAGAATGAGATCGTTTAACGGTTGGAGCGAGCTAAATCTATCAAGTTCCATCTGACAGAACCATGGTAATGAGAATTTGCTTAAGCTTCTGCTGTTGACATCTTCCATTGCTCTAGTATGGTTAAGGAGGAACCTTTAACCGTATTACTATGTTCACAAAACCAAGCTAAAGGACGTTAATTATGAGTGTCTTACCAGAATGACGCTTGTTGTCATGCAGGATTCTTGTAAGCTTGCATATTATCTTCCACAAGAGAACTTCATTATTGGCTGAGAACCAATGATGAATTTTCTGATCCTGGTTTGAGTTTGTTTTGCTCAACTAGTATCTACGGGAGAGGCTTTTTACATGGTAGCCTTGAGAGTTCATTCGAGCATGCACTCGTCTTCGATCCCAAGTGACTATTCAGCCCCTCAAAGAACAGTATCGAACTCTCCGTTAGAATTGCACCGTTGCAAGGCTGAGCTCGCTCCAAGCTGAAACACAAAAGTTATCTGAGACCTCTTGCTCTCTCTCTCTCGGCATGCGTGTTCTCTGGCGTTGCATCTGTGTGGCAGATCCTTCTGAGAGTCTGCAGTTCTCATCTTTTCTCCTGCAGATCAACTTCAAATTTAATTTTAATTTGTTGTTTCTTAGCCATGTGTAAAGTGCAAAGTACTTCGCTGTCGGAAGGTACGCTTTTCTCACCAATGGATGGACTAGCAGAACTTTTTTGCATTTTACTCCATTCGACTATGCTTCCTGGACATGACGCTCTAGTGATATCTGCTGCGCATGATTCTTCCCCATTTGATGTCTCAGAGGGGGCCAATATAACAGTCTATTGTTGCACCATTATGTGCGAGAAAATTCTGAAGATTTATTTGCTTCGTAGTTAAGCTAAACGGCGCTTTTTTATCAACCAAAAGGAGGCTTTAGCCTATATCGGGGGCAGCTCACGGACTACTCAATAACATGCAAAGCTGAAATTTTTTTGTTGAGTTAACTTTGGTGATGCCCTCAAATCAGATGGCAAATATTTCTCACAACGGTTCATTACATAGACTAAGTTAGTAAGGTATGCCAGTGGCTGTGGTAATTGGTTAATCTCATATTAATAATTTAACCCCGACACCATATATACACCGAAGTTCCTGGCGGACACAACTCACTCACAATTCTCCTTCAACCAGAACCCGGTTACCTCTCCCCAGCTACATTTTCTCATGCTAACCATCTCAAAATAAGTTCGGGTTTTACAGACTGACATTGCATTCTAGAAATCCCAAGGGTCTTGCTAAAATTTGATATAATGCCCGATTAACTTGCGATTTGCTGCTAAGTTGTCCTAGTCTTTAAGAACCATTGACAATCACGCAACGAGATTTGAAGTCTGGCAAAGTGGGGGAGGGGGGGGGGTCACCAAATTTGTATTTAACAATCCGGTCAAGTTTTCTATGTGACATGACTCCAAGTAGGATGCGCCCGGCCTCTCCTTGCATTACCATTTTCTCTTCCGTTAGAATAGACCTTTGGATTGCCACCAAGCCTCGACATTCGGCTACCGTGACTCCTTTGGTGCACTTGGTAATAACCAAATGTCTGAGGACCAAGTCAAGAAAATGTTAGAGAATAACAAAAAACAAACATTGGAAATCTTTAGAAGAATCATGAAGTGATACCTCCATATCCAACTTCCTTTGTTAAGATATTTTCGGCTTCCATGGCCAAAAGTAATCCTTCACATAACCAGGCTACCATCCAAAAAGAAAAAGACATCACCACCTCAAAAGAAAGGACGGAAGAGAACCATCGACTCTTTAAGCTCACAATGACTCACCTTCTTATCTGATTTCATTGCAGCATCTATATCCTCAGCATCTTCAGCAGGAGGATCACTAGCATCTGCTTCTGTCTTTAGGTGAGCTTTGCTATGATTGCCAAGCTCACCCCACACTTCGTCCTTGTTAAATTTCTTGTTCATTGCCACGGAATCAAAATCCTCGGCATATTTGGCAGCCAAATGTGGAATCTGAAAAGTCAAGAGAAAGAAAAGAGAACAGCCCATAAAGAAATGTAATAAGACCCTAACGAATGTTTAAAAAAAAATAAAAATAGATTGAAGGCAACATAGGTATCTGATGATCATACATAAATCTGAACTAAAAAAATGGTAATCCATGGAAAATTGCAAGCCCGTAGGCTCAAATTCAAGATACAAGCTTTTTCAGACTCGTATAACAAATTCATATATACATTTCCCTTTTTGCTCAATATCTATGACGTGGACACTATTGTAAGATGATCCATGCAGCCCAATTAATGAGAAAAGGACCAATTGTTATTGTCGTTGCATATGTATGCATCCATTTTGAGAGATTTTAAATCAAAAAGCTCATGTACAACAAAACCACAAAATAGGATATTATTGAATGCTCAAACAAGTCAAAAGTTCTTTTATTTCCTTCAAATTAACCATTGGTCGTTAAGGCATATTCTCATAATACCTATAGCTATAGTTGGGGCAACAGGCGCGCGTGATTTGGCAACACATCAGCTTGTCCAGGTTTATATCAACAACCACCGATGGCTATTCCTTTTCTTTTCACTGTATCTTAATAGTGATATACAAAATTACTGAGGAACTTTAGATAATAAATTGATTACCCCTGATATCAACTTGCAGCAATATTTGCAAGTCAAATGATTTATTCAACCAACTGATGATGAAATTTAATTATAATTTGATTTCTACCCTTCAAATTACAAATTTTCACTTCTAATTAGTGTATTCCTCCTTTTCTTTTCTTTTCCAGCTTGTTTGGGATTGCAATCAATATTATCAACCAGTTGCTCTACGTTTTCTTACCTTGTCTATCATATGTTCATAAAAATGATTATGATTACTAATTCCGATTTCTTTTTTTTTTTTTTACCCTTAAGCAAAAAAGTTTATATGTTTCAATTTAATTATTTTAAGAATTTCATGCGTATTCTCTAATTTCTTTTGGTACGCAAGCTAATCATTTCTACACATTATTTGTCGTGCTCTTCTTACTCATGTTATACTTTCGTTGGACATTCTGTGCCTTTCTATATTGTTTGTTGCTTTCTACATGCTTCTTACTAATTGCTGCTAAGTTTCAAGACATTCCTTAGAATCAGAAGAAGAGAGTCATACCGCATTTTCTCCTCTTCCTTGAGCAATTCCTTTATTATGGTAAATAACAATTGAGTAGCAGTTCCAATCAACTACACAGTTGTGAAGACCAAAAACAGCATCGAACTTAAACTACTCATGTCACAGGGCTATACAAACAAAAATGACTAAAAAATGCGATACCTTCTTTCCTCTTCCTGCTGAGATGCTCTTGCTAGTTTGATGATGCTGCCTGTCAGCCCTATCTATCTGGAACTACCTAGGAAAATTAGAAAGGCACAGATAAAAGATAATACGCAAACCGGTTTGAGGTGAGGAGGGAAAGTACTTGAGAAATCTCAAACAAAAAGATATCAAGTACTAGTATTACCTTCTTTCTTCTCCCCGAATTGCTTGTGTTTTGAGTTTTTCTTGACTCAGCCTTCTTTTTCTGGAACACGTGGTAACATGGAATGAAAAGAATGAACTGCACTTTTCACTATCTCCATATTAATTGATAGTAGGCAGAAATGACAAGAACATTGAGGAGGTATCTGTATACCCTGTTTTCCCTTTCCCATGGTTTGGTATTAGTGATTAAGAAACAGCTCTGTTGATCTGATAGAAAATTCATGGTGCATTAACAAGAAACACACAAGTATAAGGCATGCAAAGTGGCAAACAAAACCACTGGGCTTCTGTGGTTGGGGTGAAGACAAGACACCTTCCGGACCTACAGCATGATGTTCTAAACCATTGTGCGAAAAGAATTGGAAAAGAGTCATTATATTCTTTTTATTCTTTCTGCCACCTTGCTCACAGCATCTCTTGGATTCTGTACATTAGATATTCTCATCTGATGTACCGAAAACAATAGCTATCAAGGCAAAATAAACCATAAGTCTGTTAAGTAAAAAAGAGACAGAGAGAGAGAAGCTAAATTCAGAAAAGCTCATAGATAAAAAAGCTTTACCTCCTTTCATTTTCTCTCCCCACAAGCTTTATAATTGTTAGGGTACTGAGGATCACCTGTATGCCGTAAGAGAGAGAGAGAGAGAGAGAGAGAGAGAGGCCTTGCGAAATTAATAGTTATAGACACTCACATGCATTAGAACACACATAGCATGTAATAATTTGCTCTGTGAAGTTGTCATACCCTCTTTCCTCTTTCTGCCGACTTGCTGGCAATGCTGTTGGGGTTCTGCAGATTCCCCTTATACACTTGAAATAATGGATAAAAGCAAAGGTTTTAAACTATGAAGACAACAGGATGGCAATTTCCAGGCAAAAAATATGGACTGGCAAGTTCAGAGGAAGAAAAATCTTCACTGTATTTCCCTTTGCCAGGCCATTAGCTTTATGAATGTTATTACAGTCTAAAGTGGCACTATTATGCTGACAAAAGGAAGCAGAGGGACAAAGCAGAGGCTTTATGAAAATCCAATTCTGACAGAGATTTAGATATAACAAAGGCTGGATAGAGACAATAATGATATGAATGAACAAACAGACAGAAGTTAGCTTTGCCCTCTATATTATTCACACAATAAGGGTAATGTTTGAAAAGAATACCAGAAAGCGACTAATTGAGAAAGTACAAGAGACAATAATAACTCCAGAGATATAATAAAAAAAAGGCAATCCTTTAAAAAGTTAGATACATCTACAATGGCTAAGTGAGAACTGAAAGCACATAATCTTCACCGGCTCATTTACATAAAATCTTTGGCTACAATAAGCCTACAAGAAGGTGGGAAGAGGGTGTAAGGACAGCTAACGGAATGCAATCATAACAGGCAAAAGACGAACATGATCAATAAAATGTGGGTTCTTCTTTTTGTTTCTATTTCCTTTTTCAACCAGATTATACATGTAACAGCCATTACATATTATATATTTCAACTAAATCACTTTTTTTCAGTGCAACCTATTTCAAAAACCACTAGCAAGCATGTTGAACAAATAACTTTTGGAGGAAAAGATATGTCAAGAAAAGAGAAGGCCAACAAGATTCAAAGTTTCAAAAGGTCCTTCTGCTGATCTAGAGAGCACAATTCATGCAATCAAAGATAAGAAAACTAGAATTGGAACCCTTCTTACTAGCCATGGACAGGTTTCCTCACTAAGATGCATCTTATTAGACAGAAATGACCAAATGAGAGCTCTAATAAATAGATGTTATAAATCTGGAATATATTTTAAAAGCAGTACATGAATGAGTAAAAATCATAATATTCGTAGGAAGATGCAGTTCCTTTTTCTCTAGCAATGTAGTCTCACTTGATGGAGCAACTAGAAATTCAGATGCTTATTTTTAATAAAGGAATGAGGAAGCGAAGCAAGAGACTGAAAGAGTTCTTTAGGATGAAGGAGTAAATGTGAACCTATAGTTTACTGGGCAAACGTCAAAGCGAAACAAAAGTTTTTTCCTTTTAGGGGGAAAAACTGCTAGTATACTGAACAATAGCCCAAAAGTTAAAACTCACCCCAAATAAAAACTTGTCATGGACGAGACATTATAAAGAATGGGAAGGAAATATTAGTCAATTCAATTGAAACGCCATGACTTGTGATTGCTTATAAAGGAGTGTGGCTGGAGTTTCTGGAATATGAGCATAAACTAAACAGGCATTTAACAAGATAACAACCAAGTATTTAACTTTACCAAAAAAAAAAAAAAAAAAAAAAACAACCAAGTATTTAATCTTTAACAAGAGAGAGAGCACAGCTTTTGTTCTAGTCTAGCGTTTCAAAACATAGTGGAGGGAGAAAAACACAATAATTACCTCCCGGACGATGCACCATGTATTTGGAATATTGAAAAGGGATAAATGAAATTCCACATACCATAATTATACAATCATAATGCTCTGGCCTCAAGTAAGAAGCCACAAGAAAATAAAATCCAGAAATAGCCTGTATCAAATAATGCGCCAAGGTTCATACAGCATATAAAACAGATACATGGGTTTAGTTCCATTTCCGTAGCTCTCATATCTACCTCTATGCATAAGCTACTCACTGCCATCAAAGACCAGCACTTGAACCAAAAAATCATTTGCAACAGCTAGGTCTGTAAAATTTTGTGCATTCAAGGATTACTTCTTTGAAACATACCAAGTTTCTAGAAAAGTTAACTAGCTTGAGTTATGATATCGTGTCGATTTTATGGGAACGCACTAAGGTTCAATCGAGCCTTTGCCTATTGGGGGTTTACAGGAAAATGCAGCCTACAGAGTCCCACCTTTCTTTCGTTTGGTTCCTGTTTTTTCTTTTCTGTGTGTTGGGGATAAGGGTTTGAAGGTGGATGATTAATAACTTAAGCCTATAGTAGGGGTATCAATACACATCCTTAATCAAGAAAAAAACAGAGGCATGAAAGTCGCATTGTCAGATGCCATGACATGTATACTATCTACTTTAACACCATAGAATATGCAAATTACTATTTTTAGAATCACAATATCACAGATATGAACTGAGTGGACAGACATGAGAAAACCTTTGTGGCATATGGTTTTGTAAGAGGCAAAATGGGTGCCCCAGCACCTGTCGGCTCCCTCAGCAGCGATTCGGACGTCAAAGATTTAATGACCTATTTATCTTCATAAGTACTTCCGGAAAAATGAGATGAAGAAAGTGGCTGGGCCCCAGTTTGTAAATTTTGACTAGGGGTCGTTAATGATGGCTTCAAAGTTTGCTCCATTCATAGCTAGAGGCAGACTTTCCGGAACCGCTCCAGACCCTCAGACAAAGTTTGCTCCATGGATAACTTGAGGCATGGGGTCAATATTCAGACCAGCAGTACTAGAGCACTTTGCTGCAGAAGACATCGACGTTATTCTAGAACTCAACAAATCCTTTGCCACATTAGGCAATGTGTCCGAAATCAATAAAGCAGGACCCGATGGCAGATCTGAAGGAATCAACATTGGTGTAGATGTCAAAGAATCCATGATAACAGGGGGCTTCAAAGAATCAGATAATCTCTAAGTTGTTGCAACACTCCTTGTCAATGGATTTGTTACAGGATGTTGCATTGGTTGCTTAATATGATATGCAGCCAGACCGGGCTGCAGTCCAGCCAATAACTCTGGTGAGGATAAGGGACTTCCCCTGTACTCCTACCAAATTCTTGCCCATGTAATAGCATGGGCTGTCCAGCAGCAAGTGTATTTGTACACAGCAATGAACTGAATGATGTTGAGTTCTGTGTGGGCCGATATGAAGAAAGAGTCTGGTGGACAGCCAAATTTGGAACTCCTAAACTGGAACTGTTGGTTCTGCTTATTGTGGTGGCCTGTGGAGTGATTGAAGATGCAGATGAAGCGTGGAGGAAAATAGCCTATATGAGAAGCTAATGCAACATGAATAGATGGCTTGTTTCCATCTCAAGCATCAGATCAGAACATAAAAGTTGATAAAACCTTTATGATGGCTGGATCTTCTGGCAAGTCTGATGTAACCTTTTCAGGTTGAGACTCTGAAGATAGAACCTGCAATTCCTGAAACAGGTGCACAAGCATTTTTGTTCCTCTGCTTTAGTCAGTCATGTGAATTTTTAATACAAGAATTGACATAAGTACATCAAAGAAATAGTTGGATCACCAAAACAAAGCTTCAGTATCTAGAAGTAACCAATGCTAGCATGAGTCAGAATTACGAACTGCAATACACCTTTGCTTATATGCAGATCATGGATGGCAACTGTCCAAATATAATGCCAAACTTTATGTCACTTCCTCTGAAATTTACGTAGTCGAAAAATCTGTCATCAGGATGGACTTGAGGACCGTCCTTTCTTCGCCCTTCTGTTCCAAAAGATCTCGCTGCAGTAAATGAAGGGAAGATTCAGATGGAAGAATGACATTGGAAGAGCTGTTTTATGTCTCTACCTGTCTACAGATAACAAATATGCAGTCAATAGTTTGAAAAGCAACTCAGACCTGAAGTTTCAAGCAACAATAAGAACTAGAAATTGCCGAAAGAAACAAAATGCACCAAGACCAATAAACAGATAAAATCATCAGATCTCATCAATTAGGATGGGCTTTGCCTAGGTACCCTAAGTCCAACTTCTGTTTTCCAAGTCCTGGGAAGAAAATATAGTTGAAATTATATTTTTAAGGTAAGCGGTAACATATGGGAAATCACTGAAGTGACTAAGCTCTGATTTTGAATTACATGAAGCATATATGAGCCATATCAGCAGGACAAAACTAACAAATACACCTTCTTAGTAGCAGTGTGCAAGACTCCAGAAAGTAGAAGCCATCAAGTCCACAATACCGAAGAGTCGCCAAGTAAATCATTTTTTTTTTAATTATTTTTTTGCATACTAGAGATGTGAATACCAAATCACATCCCTGAAATGAATTTGTCATGAAATATCAGGCCAAGCTTCACAAAAGCATTTCCTGCTATAAGTACAGACACGAATATTTCGTCCGACGCTTTCTCCTGTTCTCCAAATTAATTATCCCATGAACTGCAACTCGCTACTCAATCACATGATCGCCAAAATTTTAGTCACCAGTCATCGAACAATTACAACCGTCCACCACAGGAAAATCTTTGATCTCTCATCAGCACAGTCATCCTCTTTGGTCATATGCACGGTCCATGATTTTTGCTTCTACCAAGACAGGAATGAAACCGTCGGCCAAGCCAAAACTATCTCCGCACACTAACCATTCGTCTACACGCAGTAGCCATCGGCACAAGTGTTGGCCGCTAATCTTTCATCAACGCCTCGAAAAGTTCCTTCCGCAACCGTACTGCGGCAATTGCCAAGCACCGCTGTGCATGTCCTGGAGCCGACCGATCGACGACCACGCTACAAGAAAAGCAGAGACAAAGAACCGAAGAAGGGACGGAAGACATCGCACCGTTTGGGAGGCGGATGACAGCATCGTGCGGGTCGATGCGGGAATCCCCCTCTTCTCTAAACGAAAACGTTTTTTCATTTTTGGCTCCATAATATTATCCATTAACTAATTATTTTAAACGATAAAAATAATTATTTTTTGAAAAATATTTATCAAATCATCCATTTTATATGAAATAAACGGAGTCTTTATTTTTTTTATTTTTTCTTTATTTTTTTGGGTTTGTTAGGCCTTTTGGCTCCCATTGGTCTATCCTAGGCAGATGACATGGTCAAATCAAATTATTAATGAATTCATGTCGACTCATCGTATCATAAATCGTTATACCTATAAATGTTCTTTGTTTCATGAAAATCATGTCATTTGATGGTTACGATACTTTGAAATTAAACGATTTCAATGCATTTACTAGGGACTCCATTAAACTATTTTTTTCTTCTAAATCGACTAACAATTTCGAATAAAGTCAGAATTCGCTTAGGATTGAAGTAAAATGAGTTTATAATGATTTATTTCCTTATACATATGTCATGATACCTTTTTGTTATATAATTTTTTCATGCCCAACTCGTGAAGTTTTCGAGCACCCGATTAGGTTCTAACAAATCTGATATTTTATCTTCTTAGTAACCAAATTACCCATGATGTATTATTTAAAATGACGCAAAAGAATCATTGAGGCCCTGTTTGGTAACCATCCAAACAGGGGCCAAATTCTGATTCTTTGTTCCCGTTAATCGATTTAGCCCCGAATCGCGTTTGGTAAATTTTTTGTTCCCGGAATCAGTTTTGGACAAGAATTTAGAATCAGAAAAAATGTGATTCTTGATTCTGAATCAGAAAAAAGAATCAAAAAAGCGGCTGCTCATCAACGTACCCTCTCCTGCTCCACGTTAAATTAAAATTAACATCCATCCATATTGAATTCAAAATGGATTAGATATTTAATCATAGAAATGTAAATATTTATTGAAAATGAGAAATCACCATGATAAAAAAAAAAAAAAAAAAACTCATATTTAAATATAAATGATATTGAAATTCTAATAAGAAAAAAATTAAAATAACAACAATTTTCGTTTTTATTTTTATTTATTTATATATTTTATTTTAATTTCGTCCTATTCTGAAATATATATTTGCTATATATAGAATACATATTTAATTTTGCTTTATAATTTACTATTTATATTTATTACATATTTTAGGTATATTAGTATAATTTATACTATGGTTTATTATTAACTATTTAATAAAAATTTATTAGTTAATATTTTTATTACTTAGTATAAATATAATTAATCAATGAGGGGTTTATGAGAATTCAATATCAAATTTATATTTATCTACAAAAGTAATTAAAAAAGAATTGGAATAGAAATTTTATGCGATTCTAAACACATTTATGTTCTTTTTCTATTCTAGAATCGAAATTTTTGTACGATTCTAAACGCGTTTTTTTCTCGAATCAATTTCCTAAACGAAATAAAAAAGAATCAATTCTGATCAGAATCTACTCCCGGGAACAGAATCGTTACCAAACGCGCAATCACAGTGCAAAAAATAATATTAATAAAAATTCAAATAATGTTTACAAATTTTAAATTTTGTCAATATCAATATTAATTGTATCATATAGGATAATTAGATTTAATGTATGCGATTTTCAGCCAAAATTGATCAGATTGACTCAATTGACATAAATATAAAATGTTTTGACTAAATTGGTTCAATTAAAAGTTTTAAGACTCAATCGCTATTAATGTAATAGGTTTGTGACTTTTGTGTGAGTTATCCCCAACTAAAGGCAACCATGATTTACCACCCACCCGGGTGACGCTGGCGGCGAGCTTCTCCCCCTAACGTAAGGGGAGAAGTTCGATTCCCGGGCTTCATAAGGTGACTTACTCGATGGCATGTGATAGCAAGCACGTGTCGCTCTCAAGGTTTACCCTCATTATTCCGGGCCTTTCGGGCTATTCGTGTTGATACGTGCACCGGTTCCTTGGATTACCAAAAAAAAAAAAAAGGCAACCATGATTTTCTAAATACGATCCCGTGACGCAGGTGGGTGACCGGAGGGTGCGCCTGTGAGCAAGAAACAAGCAGCGTTCGGCCATGGGGGAAAAGGGGCTTTTCGGTGAAGTTTTTCTGGGGTTTCAGTTGCCGTGAGAGACAAGTCCGGCTAGACAGTTTTTCGGCTGCGTGGGCGGAGGGGGTGCTCGAAACAGGTGGAGGAGAGCATGCTCAACGGTATACAGAGTTTCGCTTGCACGAGAAGGAAGAGAGGATGGCGTCGGCCATGGGAGGAGAGAGAGAGAGAGGGTGCTCGCTCGAGGATAGAGGTAAGCATGGAGGCGTCGAGAGCAGGAGAGCAGGGAGGAGGAGGCCATTTTTGTGTGAAGGAATCGTTTTTTAGGGAGGGTTCTCTGGTTCTAGTTCAGAGGGAAGCAACGTTCGACCATCGGAGAATCCCTTTTTCATTGAGGGGGCTCGCTGATCTGGAGCGAAGGAGAAACTTCATAACCAGAGTTCACCGCCGAAGTTTCCGATCAAGGGTCAAGCCGCAGACTATTCTTCGTTCATTTGATGTTGAATATCGGGCGAAAGCTGTTGTTGTTCATCATTGGCAGAAGTGGAAGCCTAACCAGTTACTCCATGCCATCGCCGATCGAGGTTTAATTCCACCAAACAAAGCACTTGCATGATGTTCGTTCGATGCTTGATGACTGAAAATGTAAAGGGTCAGGGAAGGAGCATATCCTTGGCCCAAAAAAAGGGAGTGTATCAGTGGCCAAAACAGTGGAAGGAGCGAATCTGTGCTGGCGTCTTGATTTGAGCTGGGATGTTGACAATATAAGATGTTTATCAGTCCCTCACCTCAAGATGAGTTTGGGTTTTCCAATCTGACATTGCATTCTAGAAATCTCAAGTGTCGTCTTGCTAAGATTTGATATAATGCTCGATGAACATCCGATTTGCTGGCAAGTTGTACTAGTCTTAAGGACCATTGACAATCATGTGACGAGATTCAGAATTCGGCAAAAGAGGGGGGAAAGGGTTACCAAATGTGCATGTAACAACATTCTTTGCAATCCCTATCTTAAGACATCGGTATATTCCACGAAGCTAAGGAAAAAGAGCTTATCTATCCAGTATCTGTAAGCCTCCTGTCGAGAAAGCAGGATGCGTCCGGCCTCTGCCTGCATTACCATTTTCTCTTTGGTCGGAAAAGACGTCTGGATTGCCACCAAACCTTGACATTCGGCTACCGTGACTCCTTTGGTGCACTTGGAAATACCCAAATGTCTGAGGACCAAGTCAAGAAAGAGAACAAACATTGGATCATCATTGGAAGAATCATGAAGTGATACCTCTATATCCAGCTTCCTTTGTTCAGATATTTTCGGCTTCCATGGCCCAGGTGGACTGGTCCAAAGTGAGTCAAAAAATTTATCCTTCACGTAAAGCTAACATCAAAAAAGGAAAAGACATCTCCATCTCAAAAGAAAGAATTAAAGAGAATTTTAACTCTTTAAGCTCGCAAATGATTTACCTTCTTATCTGATTTCATTGCAGCATCAACATGCGTAGCATCTGCAGCAGGAAGATCACAATCATCCGCTTTTGTCTTTAGGTGAGAGTCATTCTGCAATGTGGAATCTGGAAAGTCAAGCGAGAAAAGAGAAAGAAGTGTAACAAGATCCTAAGGAATGTTAAAAAAAATAAATAAAAAAATTAACATTCGTTGGATATTCGTCTTTAAGATTTTCAGCCATTTGTTTTCCACATCTTTGAAACTAAATCTCTTTTCTCGGCTCTTAGTTTTAGGAAGTGCTGTCTACATTTTAGAGGTAATGCGTCTTATACCTTATTAGCTTTCTATAGAGTTTGTCGCTTTCTACATTCTTCTTGCTAATTGCTGCTAAGTTTGAAGACATTCCTTAGAATCAGAAGAAGAGTGTCATACCGCATCTTCTCCTCTTCCTTGAGCAATTCCTTCATTATGGTAACAACAATTAATAGCAGCTCCAATCAACTAAACAGCTGTGAAGAGCAAAAGCAGCATTGAACTTAAATTACTCATGGCATGCACGGGGCTATACAAACAATTAGGACTATAAAATGCGATTCCTTCTTCACCTCTTCCCACTGAGATGCTCTTACTAGTTTGATTATCTTGCTCGTCAGCCCTCTCTATCTGGAAATACCCAGGGAATATAGAAAGGCACAGAATAAAAGATAACATGCAAACAGCTTTGAGGTGAAGAGGAAAAGTACATGAGAAACTCAAACAAAAAGATATTGAGTATTAGTATTATTACCTTCTTTCCTCCTTTCCCCGAATTGCTCATGTTTTGGTTAGTTCTTGACTCAGCCTTAGTCATCTGAGGTACGAGGTAAAATGGAATGAAAAGAATCAACTGCACTTTTCGTTAAATATCTCCAAATTAAGTGACGGTGGCAGAAATGACAAGAATATTGAGAAGCATTTGCATACCCTGTTTTCCCTTTCCTCCGATTTTCTATTAGTGATTTGTATATCCTATCTGTTGAACTGTAGATAAACTATATGTTTCGGTAAGATGTTTAGATCTAATGAATATGTTATTTATGTAGACAATGTTTTCTGGGATCACTTGAGCAGCTATGAAGAGGTAAGGGAGTAAAACCGTGATCCTCGGGTGCATGGGTGTCCACCCTACTTACTCTATGTGCTATTGGCATCAGATGACATGGTTGTAAAGCTCCGGGATTGGGAGAAGGACTAGATGTGTACTCAAACATTTGAAGGAGATTCACATTATGTGATATGAGTAGCATTTGATCCTCAAGATCCTAATGCTTTTGCAAGTGCATCACTTGAGGGAACTATAAAGGTACTCATTTTGGAGGTCTTCCTCTTAGTAAAATACATATTTCAATTTCCAAATACGCTATTTATACTCTCAATGTGATTCCCATTTGTTGCAGATTTGGAATGTGCAGTCCTCTACGCCTAAGTTTACTTCACACGTGCATGGGAGAGGGCTGAACTTTGTTGATCACTTCTCGAGGGATGATATGCTGTATTTACTGAGTGGTTCAAATGATTACACTGCTAAGGTTTGCAAACTTTTATCATTCTTGATTTAATATATTGGCGCATTATTAGAAAGAGATCAATTGATATATGATTTGTTAAATAACAAGTACAGGTTTGGGCAGAAGCTGTGTACAAACACTCCAGGGACACGAGCACAATGTTACCGCCATATGTGCGCATCCTAATTTGCCAATAGTAATCACTGGTTCAGAGGAGTAGACTCTTCGCTTATGGGATGCAAATGGCTTTGGGTATGCATTGTGGGAGTTTGTACAGTCATAGCATGCTCTCGAATGTAGCTTCAGTTACAGCAGGCGAATGAAAATATCGCCTCTATCTTTTCCAGAACTTACCATAGGATAAGACTGTTTACGTCCCTGGATTCTTTGTTGTTTTGTGAATGACTCTGACTTTCTGTCGCATATAGGCTTAAGCACGTACTGAAATTTGGTCATGGAAGGATTTGGGATATTTCATATCAGAAAGGTTCCCGCTGATAACATTCATACCTGCTCTAAATGCTCCATTTCCTCATTTTATCCATGCTCCGACAATAATAAGCTATTATGATGGTCCTAGGTTTTCCATTGCCTCTATAAAGACATTCATGTAGGCTCTGTGGTTTCAGTAAAAAGATAAAATCTTCCATATCCGTTGTCTCCCATTTTTGTGGCTTTCACTCTGCCGGGTTGCAGTTGCTTGCATCGAGGGAATAGCTGGGGTCGAGATAGCGTGCTGATAGCGTGGAGCCTTCAGCCAAATTCTATGTTGGATAAAACAGATCCCGACCTCTACAACTGTTACTTTCAATTTGAAGTTCAAATAAAAGTGCATATCGTTCTTCTGTCAAAAAAAAGAAAGTGTCGCTTTGTACGAGTTTTACTCTTTGCGTCCTACCAGTGATAGGATTTTCCAGTGTAACCCAAAGATCTCATACTTTCCTTTTGTGGTGTATCCTGGTGAAAGTTCATTTACGATCTGTGGTGTATTGTGCTCCTAGTGGAATAAATGTCCCTGGAAGATTACTAAAATCGCCCGAAAAAAAAAAAAAAAAAGGGCAGCTTCGGAACATGAAACCAACGATCCAGGAGTCTAAATTAGTCATATATATGGCAAGGCATGTTTCCAGACTGCTGTACCAATAATACGAGGAAGATACATATCAAACAAGTTGATACTTGTAAATTTGACTTAAAACAAATCTTAATCTCTAATGACAATGACTCTAATTGCTACTTCATAACTCATGTCAACAGCCAGGCGATACTCCTAAGACTTAAACTAGGAATTTGACTCGATCTTTGTCCTATTTCCCTAACACGAGTTTTAATAATTCTTTAGCAAATGGGATATGAAAGTGGTTCGCATCATGCTAATATTATGGAAAAAGCATATTCATTTTGCTCACAAACGAAAAAGCATAGATGGGATTTCGGATGGGGTTGGGAGCAACTCAAAGGAGCTACTCCACAAATAATTGGGGCCATTTGGCTAAATTAATATTGAGATCAAAGCCTTTTGAACGAACTTCATCACCAATCAAAAGACTAGAGTGGAATGCAATGTACTGCAACTTTTTGAGATTGACATGTTCGCACAAACCTTCTTGTTAGTATACCTCCAGGTTCTCTTCCTTAGCCCAAAAATCGTTTTCACGATCCAATCTTGAACTCTCATGATCGTGTTGTGTCCCATAACCACTCTAATGACCAGTCCGATACCGCGACCCATCATACACAATTTTCTAATCTAGTTCTTTGATCCAGATCCACGAGTACATTGTTCGGTTGTGGCTGAACACAATTTTGGCGAGCACTTTTGATTTGAATTTAAACGGAAAACTAGAAACATTTTTAACAAAGAAAGGTCTCGTTATGCCGATTCCTCCAAAACATGGAGGCCATGATTCATTACCTTGGTTGATCGAGATTAGAGAAATGAGGCTAAGGAAATTTCTGCATAATGGTTTATCAAAAATGAGTAAAGCTAAAACCTTTTCTTGCCGACATGAGATATTGTACTAATAGCTATCAAAAGAGTACATTGAGTCAATTTCATGGGAACAATTGTGCATTTATTGTTGGCTGATGAAACTTGAGACACTTTCCTCGAAAACTAATATCTAGATGGTTGATGCTTGGATGCTATAATGACGCACAGAAGATATCAAAAATGTATGCCACAATGCGCACCTGGCAATGAGCGATCCAATCATTGAACTTTCACGACATATTGTAATTCACACAAACCTTATTTGGTGCATCCGTCTTTGTTGCCATCCTCTATAGAACCTTAGGAACTGACGCTCAATTCTAGAAGCTGTGTTTAGCCCCATAACCGCGCCGATGACCAGCCCACTTCCAAAACCCATCAGGACAATCTTCCAGTCAAGCTTTTTTGCTAATGCACCGGATGGTGGTGGCGGGGGCGGCGGCGCTTCAACATGATTTCCACATTTCTTTGTCAGAGGAACTCCACACAGTCCTAAGTTCCCTCCATAGGAGTCAATATTGAATGTGGTGAACTGGTTTACCTGAGGTATGGGCCCAGAAAGATGGTTGTCTGAGACATTGAAGAAAGCAAGAAAACTAAGTTGGACTAGTGCTGGAGGGATCATTCCTGAGAGCTTATTGCTTGAAAGGTCAAGAGATTCCAATTCGGTCAAATTTGCCAAGGACAAAGAGATGGAGCCATTAAGAGCATTGTTGGAGAGATTGAGCATCCGAAGTTCAGTTAAACTTCCAACAGAATTCGGGATTTCCCCAATAAAGTTGTTGCTCGAAAGATCAATCACATTGAGATATGCCAATATCCTTTTGTACTCCAATAAAATGCCTTTGTTGATTATTATCATCGAGTAGTCGTACGTTTGCTTGTACGTTTGCTCATTCAAATATATGGAGGCCATGTTGCTCGCACTTGTTCCATAGTAGTGTGCATCATCTGCAGTGTGGACTTTCATGGCACTCCACATATCAAAGTATCCAGATGGAAGGCGACCCGAGAAGTTGTTCATGGATAGATCAACGATTCGTAGGTTGGGAAACTTGTCATGAGCTTCGGGTTCCCCTATGGCTCCATGAAATCTATTGGAATGCAAAATGAGCACCTTCAAATAAGGAAGCGAGCCCATCCATGAAGGAAAGGTGTCGACAATCTGATTATTTCCAATATTGAGAAATTCCAGAGTGCTACAATTAGCTAATCCCCTTGGCAGCAACCCTTGTAGATGGTTATCACTCACATCTATCATATTCAACCAACATGCGTTATTCTGCAATTGAGGAAATCTTCCATATAAATCATTGCCATTCAAACTCAAGACATCAAGGCTATCGCTCAAATTGCTCAAACATGGCGGAATAACACCAGACAACTTGTTCTTGGACAAATCAAGGATCCAAATAGAGCTTAGCTGGCACATCTCCGGTGAAATTTCTCCAGATAGCTTATTATTTGAGACAAGGTAGAATTTAATGGACTTCGGGGGAAGGGGAATTAATCCTTGTATATCGTTGAACCGAAGGTCCAATGACTCAAGATTTAGCCATTTAAAAGCTGTGAAACCGGTGATTGAGTTTCTCGAAAGATTCAAATATTCCAGTCGTGACACACTCACATTTAAGAACCATGGAGGTGTCGGCCCACAAATTCTATTTTGGGATAGGTCCAGCCATTCCAACGTACTTTGGTATGATAGGAAGATGGGGAGCTCACTTAAATTGCTAGAAGCCAAGGCAAGAATAGACAAGTTTGGAAGGCTAGCGTTCATGCCAGGTTCAATAATCGACGAGAATTCATTGGATGAGAGTTGCAATTTATCTAGATGTTGAATTTTGAGTATCACATCTAGTCGCAAAGTACCATTCAGATTGTTTGATTCCAAGTTCAAGGAATCAAGACTCTCGAGGTTAGAGATGTTTTCAGGAATTGGGCCAGTTAATTTGTTGAATGATAGGTCGAGTTCAGTTAACTGGGTGAGGCCAGTGATCTCAGCTGGAATTTGACCAGTTAATTGATTGTCCCGGAGACATAAGAAAGTGAGGTTAGTGAGGTTAGTCAACGAAGCAGGAATTTCCCCAGAGAGTAGATTCATTCCAAGATCCAAATATGAGAGTTGGACGAGATTCCCTAGGGAAGCTGGGATTTCACCCGAGAGATTGTTTTGTTGAAAACACAACTCGGTAAGTTGAGTGAGGTTACCTATTGAAGATGGAATGTTCCCTGAAAAATTGCAAAAGGCGATACTGAACTCACTGAGGAAAGCCAAGTTTCCGAGCGAAGCTGGTAGTGAGCCTGAGAAATTGGTGTCCCAAAGAACCAACGACTTAATGGGACTGCCCAAGTCAAACTCTGGCAAATGACCTGACAGCTCTAAATTGGAACTTAAATCAAGAAGTTGTAGCCTTGGCAGCTTGAAGATGGTTATTGGGAATGTCCCTCGCAAGTTGCAGTCGTTGAGTGCAAGTGATGTCAAGGAAGATAAATTTGTGACAGCATCAGGCACCGGAGCCGACACATTCAACTGGCTAAGATCGAGGTGTTCCAATTTGGTCAAAAATTGAACCAGTGTCTCCATGTCGGGATTCCTCAGCTCCAATCCATAGTTATCAGAGAGATCGAGGGAGGTCAAGTTAGTCAACTTTAGGACTTGAGATGGGATTTGACCTGCGAAGTTGGACCAAGAGAGGCTCAGGCTCATCAACTCCACTAGATCACCAATGGCGGACGGTATTTGAGAGTTTTGGAAGTTGTTCCCGGCGAGATTGAGGCTTTGCAAATGAGTGAGGCGGAAGAGGCTGGCCTTCGAGTTGATAGAACCAAAGAGACAACTGTCGCTGAGGTCGAGGCTAGTCACGTAGCCCGTCCCTTCATCACAATCCACGCCTTCCCAATCACAGCAATCCTTGTCTTCCAGCTTCCACGATTCTAGCTTCGGCCGACGGTCATAAAGCAAGCAAACTGAGGACTTTGGGTGGAAGAAAGAGTGTTTGAATTCTAACAAGGCAGACCGCTCCTGCTCATGGCACTTTGTTGAGCTCGTCGAAGGCAATGTCTCAGAGGAAGCAAAGTGGAGTGAAATCATGGTGAGGAAAACGACCAAGAGATCAAATGGCGTTCGTTTCATGGTGGTTAAATTGTTCTAACACTCCACTTGGGTTTTGGTTTTGCTGGGTGGGCGAGGTGAAGATGGACAAGAACTGAAACCGCGTGTCAACTTTATATTACCTTTATTCTTTTGCTTTAAGTCAACCTTATGTAATAGTAAGTCTAGCCCTCCCTGTTGACACAGAACCTGAATTTAATGGTGCTTCGGCAGTGACACCGACAAAGACGGCGAAGACTGCGACGACTTTGCCCAACAGAACCTGAATTCGATGGCGGATCAGGCGAGGTTTCGAGGATGCTTCGGCAGCAACACCGACGAAGACGGCGAAGACTGCGACGACTTTGCCCAACAGAACCTGAAATCGATGGCGGATCAAGCGAGGTTTCGAGGATGCTTCGGCAGCAACACCGACGAAGACGGCGAAGACTGCGACAACTTTGCCCAACAGAACCTGAAATTGATGGCGGATCAGGCGAGGTTTCGAGGAAGCTTCGGCAGCGACGAAGACGACGAAGACTGCGACGACTTTGCCCGAGAGAGAGAGAGGAAAGGGTTTAAAAAAGGAGGAAGTTCCTGTGGAGTGCGAGGAGTGAGGGGTGTGCGCAAATTTCGGTTTATACGATGAGAGAGAAAAAGCGAGCGCGACTCGGGCGCTCGTTTTCACACCGGTGGTCTCACCTTTTTTTTTTTTTTAAAGTAATTTTCTTCAGAGAAATTTGAAAAAGAAATTTCAATGCAAGATTTCGATTTTGGAAGGGAATTATGGTTTGAAATTCGAATACTTCCTCAATTAGGTATTTGCTTGACGGGTACTTTATCGGGCCACCACCTTGACAAGTAGGAGTTCGAAAATGAAATCTTTACTTATTTAATCACGTTGTCTTATGAAACTTTTGCACTATTTTTGGGGAAATGACTCGGAAAGATCCATGTGAGAGACTTTTGTGGTGGTTGTTCTTGTAACGTGATAGTTGGGCGGTTTGACTAATCAACGGATTGACTAGTGAAGGCACTCAAGTATTATGTGACTTGACATTATTACTTGATGTTTTTTTTGCTCCATGAGTTTTTTAATCTACAATTATTGGAGTGCTCCATCCAGACGAAATTGATGGAATTCCACGTTCCATACGTTGGTGCGTGTGAAATAGTTTTCTTTTTGACCGAACAAACGCACTTTATGTCTATTGATTATATGAATTTGACTGATCCTCACTAACTATACTAACTATACATTGAGGGGAATGAGATTTAAGTCAATTAAGCAAAATCAACAATGATAGTAACCTAACTTATGTGATTAACAATCCTATTAACTAGGCTCATATGAGTAAGAACAAATCATTTGTTGATTTAGTGATGCATTATTAAAATTTATTTTCCCTCCTAACTTTTTTTAAGCATGAATTTTGAAAATGTTGTCTCTCTTAACTCGGGAAACAATCCTCAAGGCGTGATTGTTCTCTTGGACAATAGATGAGATCACTCTTATGATGGTCGTCTTTGATAGGTAGAATCGCAATGGTGGTTGTCTCATTGACAGACGACCACCACAAATGATGGTTGCCACTAAACAAGTGGTCACTATGACAATGTTCTCTTGTGTAGGCCGAGATCAACCTTGAGATTTAGATCTTAATATGGTTTCCCATGTCTATGTCATCGTTTTTGGAAGAATTCCACATTGATTAAATGCTTGATTATGATGTACAGTATTAACATGAGTCTAGCCAAATTCAAGTTATCAGGTTAGAGATTCTAATATAATATCAAAACATAGGTTAATAATTCATATCTTGATACTCCAATTGGCTCACACAAAATATTAAACGTGTTAATTTCACCATAGTCGAGCCGAGTCAAGCACATGTGAGAGAGTGACTTACACACAAGGAGGAGTTTTTGTATAATTCCATATCGCTTAAATATGTTATTATAACGTATTTTATGTGCATGTAGTTAAGCGATGTGCAATTGTAATAACATGGGCTGTGGCTCGAGGCAACTAGTGCGACAAATGTGACTACCACCAAGGTGGTCGCCCATTCGTCCACCGGCGACCACCACCATCAAGCTAACCACTTGCAACGATAGTAACTCGCTGGAGTTAGCTATCCACAATTCTTCTTCCCAATATTTTCATTTTATTTTTGATGTTATGAAGATTTTTTTTTTTTTTTTTATCTTTCTATTTGTATAACTATATCCAACATCATATCCGATGTTTTACAAATTAAAAAATAAATTGTCACAATGCTAACTTGTTTTATCATTCCCTAATCATTGTTTTATGTTCAAATACAGTAAGAAATATTACTGTTTGACTTTTCCAAATAATTGTTTGGAGAACGACCATGGCATTAGCTTAGCCGGGCTCTTTGCTCCTTGAAAGCTTAAGAAGCATTGTGTGTGCCTTAGTTTAACACAACCGATCGTTATATGGTGATCCATTGGGTAGTCTTAAGACGATTTGGTTGTGTAACTTAGTTACAAAGGATGACTCGGTCTTTCGTTTGGCCCCATATGATAAAAAGTACATAAACAAGTAAACAAATGATGATAAGGGAATCATAGAAAAATAATACTGGATAGTCTATTAGATTATGTAGATTTAATCCATCCGGAACTGAATCTAAGTGGGCCTCATGGCGAGATTTATGTAATCAATGAGGCAAACGATATTGATTCTTGATGTGAACTTAACTCTCCAAATTTGACTTTTGACCACTTGGAGAACTCTCTCTGAATCTTCTTGTGACGGACCGGGTTGAACGCAATTACTTTTAACCGAACAACTTTTGGACTTTGATCTCTACCGTGAATTGTGTAACACGACAGCTCTGACTTGCTCCTACGGAACCAACGGAACCAAGGTCGAAAAGATTGAAAAAAAAAATCAGTCATTCACCAGGGATGAATAAAAGAAATCTTTAAGAGTCGCGGATGATAGCATAGGAGAGACCATAGCGTCTATTTTGACAAGTCAGCTGAATGGATGGCTGTGAAGGCATGGGATGACAACAACGTGCAGAAGAATTTCCTTGGCTAGAGAGAGAGAGAGAGAGAGAGTAAAATTGCATGACCATCCTTCATCGAAAAGCACACCTTAATTTACGTCCAACATTGCAGCAACTTCTAGCTATGTATATGTTAAAATATTAAAATAATAAATCAGGCTTTTATCTAACAATTCAAGTTTTAAAACAGTTGGCACCTGTCCCACAAAATCTCTCAACATATAAGAGCTAGTCATCCTTAATTCAAATTTTTATATTTAATAAAAATAACGCATTCATCTAAATGCTTAATTTCATTTTATGATATATTTGTGCCCGGAGAGTTCTGAGTACTAATTTGTCTTCTGTCATTTGGCATGTATTGATCTACCGCATTCAAGTTCAAGGTACGCAATCCCTTCTCCTCAATTCTCCTCCTTTTCATTTCCCATTCTGTATTTGAAGATTTATTTAACTTTTAATTATCTGAGCATATTCATCGATATTATGTATGCACACTTCACTATCTGAGAAACTAATTAATATCACTCCCACACCAAAATGAGATCGTTTAACGGGTGGAGCGAGCTAAATCTATCGAGTTACATCTGGCAGAACCATGGTAATGAGAATTTGCTTATGCTTATGTTGTTGACATCTTCCATTGCTCTAGTATGGTTACAGGGGAACCTTTAACCGTATTTCTATGTTCACAAAACCAAGGTAAAGGACGTTAATTATGAGTGTCTTACCAGAATGACGCTCGTTGTCATGCAGCGTTTTCCGTTTGAGTTTGTTTTGCTCGACTAGTATCTACTGGAGAAGCTTTTTACATGTTCCCCTTGAGAGTTCATTCAGCCCCTCGAAGAACAGTATCGAACTCTCTGTTAGAATTGCATCGTTGCAAAGCTGAGCTCGCTCCAAGCTGAAAAACAAGAGTTAATCTGAGACCTCTTGCTCTCTCTCTCTGCATGCGTGTTCTCTGGCATTGCATCAGTGTGGCAGATCCTTCTGAGAGCCAGCAGACCAACTTCAAATCTACTTTTAATTTGTTATTTCCGAGCCATGTGTGAAGTGCGAATTACTTTGCTGTCGGATGGTACGCTTCTCTCACCAATGGATGGACTGGCCAGCACTTTTACGCATTTTATTCCTTTCGACTATGCTCTCTGGACATGACGCTGCAGTGAATGCTGCTGCGCATGATTCTTCCCCATTTGATTTCTTAGAGGGGGCCAATATAACAGTCTACTGTTGCACGATTATGTGCGAGAAAATTCTGAAGATTTACCAGCCTCGTAGAAAGACGGCGCTTTTTTATCAACCAAAAGGAGGCTTTAGACTATATTGGCGGCAGCTCACGGACTACCAATAGCATGCAAAGCTGAAATTTTTTTGTTGAGCTAACTTTGATGATGCCTTCAAATCAGACGGCAAATATTTCTCACAACGGTTCATAACATAGACTGAGTTAGTACTGTAAGCCAGTGGCTGTGGCAATTGGTTAATCTCATTAATAATTTAACCCCGAAACCATTTATACAGAGAAGTTCCTGGCATACACGACTCACTCACTTGCAATTCTCCTTCGACCAAAACCTGCTTACCTCTCCCTAGCTACATTTTCTCATGCCAACCATCTCAGGATAACTTCGGGCTTTACAGACTGACATTGCATTCTAGAAATCCCAAGGGTCTTGCTAAGCTTCAATATAATGCCCAATTAACTTCCGATTTGCTGGTAAGTTGTACTAGTCTTAAGAACCATTGACAATCATGCAACTTCGCTCTATCCCCCAAAGTTAAGGGAAAAGAACAATCACCTGTACAGAGCTCTAAATGTATGTATACAGTATTTGCAAGCATCCCATCAAGTTTCCTATGTGACATGACTCCAAGTAGGATGAGCCCAGCCTCGCCTTGTATTACCATTTTCTCTTCTGTCAGAATAGACCTTTGGACTATCACCAAGCCTCGACGTTCGGCTACCGTGACTCCTTTGGTCCACTTGGTAAAACCCAAATGTCTGAGGACTAAGTCAAGAAAATGTTAGAAAATAACAAAAAACAAACATTGTAAATCTTTAGAAGAATCATGAAACCTCCATATCCAACTTCCTTTGTTCAGATATTTTTGGCTTCCATGGCCGAGGTGGACCGTTCGAAAGTGAGTCGAAAAAGTCATCCTTCACATAACTAGGCTACCATCCAAAAGGAAAAGACATCACCATCTCAAAAAAAAGGACGGAAGAGAGCCGTCGACTCTTTAAGCTCACAATCACTCACCTTCTTATCCGATTTCGTTGCAGCATCTACATCCTCAGCATCTTCAGCAGGAAGACACTAGCATCTGCTTGTCTTTAGGTGAGCTTTGCTATGATTGCCAAGGTCACCCCACACTTCGTCCTTGTTAAATCTCTTGTTCATTGCCACGAAATCAAGATCCTCGGCATATTTGGCAGCCAAATGTGGAATCGGGAAAGTCAAGAGAAAGAAAAGAGAACAGCCCATAAAGAATGAGTCAGAATTACGAACTGCAATACACCTGTGTTGATGAACAACTATTCTACAGTATAGTCAATGATACAATATATGTGTTGAAAAAAAAGTGATCCATTTTTCAGAAAATTCTAGATTACACTAGAGAAAAAGCTGGCCAAAACAAACCAGCAAAAGACAAGCCTAGAAGACTCTACAATGCTGAAGAGTTCTCTGGTACGTGGACAGCAAATGGAGAAAAGAAAAAGTAAACAAGTCAACAAAAGCTGTAAAGCTGAGAGTAGAAAAATACAAAAAATTGAAAAAAAGAAACTCCTAGAAGATATGTAAGTCGGTGGAGTGTCCCTATAAATAGGGAAGGAGGGGGGAGCGTAGAAAGGTAGAGCAAAAGGTAAGCTCCTCCCCTTCCTTTGTACTTTGTACTACAACTAAATACTAAAAACTTTCTTTTGTTGTTCCCTTGTGTTCCCTTGTGTTTCCTTGCTGCAAATTATTTTCTTACCCATTTTGTTCTTTCCTTAACCCTCTTGAAAGCTCACACACAAAACACACTTGCACACACATCAAATACACGCTTCCGCAAAACACCAACAGTGGTATCAGAGCCACGTCTTTGGTTGGTATTGGGCGTTTGTCCTACCTACCCATTCCTAAAACTACCATTTCCAAATACCCACTAACTAAACCATGGCCAACCCAACCACATCCTCATTTCCCATCCCCATTTTTGATGGGAACAACTATGACTTTTGGAGCATAAAAATGACTACATTCTTGATGGCCCAAGATTTATGGGACATCGTGGAAAAAGGTTACGAGGCTCCACCAGAAGGTGCAAGTGTTTCAAAAGAACAACTACAAAAGGATGCAAGGGCGCTATACTTTATTCAGCAAGCACTCTCGGAAACCATATTTCCGAGAATAATTGGAGCAAGGATTGCAAAAGAGGCTTGGGATATATTACGAGAAGAATTTCAAGGATCGGAAAAGGTACGCATTATTCGCCTTCAAACTCTGAGAAGGGATTTTGAAAATTCTAAAATGAAAAATTATGAGACCGTACAAGAATATTGTGGAAAATTAAAGAAACTAGTTAATCAAATGAGAGCCTATGGAGATGGGATAACTGATCAAAGGGTTGTTGAGAAAATATTGGTGTCACTTACCAAAAAATACAACTCTATAGTTACAACTATAGAAGGAACTAAAGACTTGACGACCCTATCAATAAGTGAATTAATTGGCTCTCTAGAAGCATATGAAAAAAGACTAATGGCACAAGATGAAGATTCAGTCGAAAGTGCCTTTCAGTCTAAAGTAAATATACGGTCTCATCAAACTAAAAATGATGGAAGGAGCTCATGGAAAAACAAAAGAGGAGGAGAAATTATAAAAAAGTAAAATTATCCACCTTGTGGTATATGCAAGAAAACAAATCATTTGGAGAAGGATTGTTGGTTTAAAAATAAAAAACAATGCCGCTTTTGTAAAAGATATGGCCACGTAGAAAAAGATTGTCGCTCAAAAACAAATAATCGAGCAAACTATGTAGAAAAAAAAGAAAGTGAAGAGAATACATTCTACGCAGGCCAAGCGGCAAATGACAATAAAAATGAAACATGGTACATCGATAGTGGGTGTAGCAATCACATGACGGGGACGAATCTATATTCACTCATATTGATAAGTCGGTGAAATCTCAAGTAAAGTTGGGCAATGGTGCATTAGTAGATGTCAAAGGAAAAGGCACCATCGCCGTGGAAACGAATAAAGGCCCAAAATATATACGTAATGTATATCTAGTCCCTCGTCTTGCACAAAATCTCTTAAGTGTGGGTCAAATGATGCAAAGTGGGTATTCTCTATATTTTAATAGAGATGCCTGCATTATCTATGATAAATATAAAAATATCATTGCCTCTGTTAAGATGAAAAATAACAATTTTCCTATTCAATGGAAATTGGTCAAAGATATAGCCATGAAAGCTCAACTTGATGATTCATGGCTATGGCATAGAAGATTTGGCCACTTCAATTTTGCTGGACTAAAAATTCTCCATCAGAAAAATATGATGAGAGATTTTCCAGCTATTACAGAAATTTCAGATGTTTGTGAAGGCTGTCTGCTTGGAAAACAACAGAGACAGTCCTTCCCATCTGGAGTTTCATGGAAAGCTAAGAAGCCTTTGGAACTTGTCCACACGGACGTGTGCGGTCCAATGAGGACACCTACACCTAGTCAAAATAAATATTTCATCTTATTCATTGACGATTATACAAGAATGACGTGGGTATATTTTCTTCGAGAAAGATCTGAGGTTTTCTCTATCTTTAGAAAATTCAAGAACCACGTAGAGAATCAAAGTGGCCAAAGAATCAAAATCCTAAGAAGTGACAGAGGCACAGAATACAATTCAAAGGAGTTTAATAAATTTTGTGAAGATGAAGGAGTCCATCATCAACTAACTGTTGGCTACGCCCCAGAACAAAATGGAGTAGCTGAAAGAAAAAATAGAACCGTCATGGAGATGGCAAGGTCTATGTTAAAAGAGAAAGGCCTTCCCAACACTTTCTGGGCAGAAGCAGTTTATACTGCTGTATACCTATTAAATAGGTGTCCAACTAAAGCAGTTCAAAATAAAACACCGGTTGAAGCATGGAGTGGACGGAAGCCTTCAGCAAAGCATATCAAAGTGTTTGGATGCATTTGCTACGTCCACATCCCTGCTCAAAAAAGGAGTAAGCTAGATGAAAAGACAGAAAAAGGAATATTCCTTGGCTACAGTGACCAATCAAAAGGCTATCGGATTTACAACCTAAGAACTAAAAAACTAATGATTAGTCGAGACGTTGAGTTCGATGAGAATGCTGCCTGGAATTGGAAAGACGAGAAGATCGTGAAGAAGTACATAACCTTGCCAGACACACCACCTACTCAAGAGGAGTCAACGTCACAAGAAGAAGGAGAAGTACCGGATTCTACCACTCACGACGTAACTCCACCAAGCTCTCCAAGGGTGACGCAAGAAGAATCTACTCCAGAGTCTCCAATACTAAGGGTAAAAGCCCTTAGAAGAATTTATGACACATGCAATTTTGCTATTTTGGAACCGGAAAACTATGAACAAGCATCCAAAGATGAAGTTTGGATAAAAGCCATGGAAGAAGAGATCAAGATGATCCAGAAAAATGAAACCTGGGAGCTTGTTGATCGTCCGAAGACAAAGAGATTATTGGCGTTAAGTGGGTTTACAAGACAAAGCTTAATGCAGATGGATCAATCCAGAAGCATAAAGCAAGGCTTGTGGCGAAAGGATACTTGCAACAACCAGGTATTGACTATACTGAAACTTTTGCTCCCGTCGCTCGCCTTGATACTATTCGAGCACTTATAGCCTTAGCGGCACAAAAAGAATGGAAGATTTATCAACTAGATGTGAAGTCGGCATTCCTAAATGGATATCTTCAAGAAGAAATATACATAGAACAACCACAAGGCTTTATTCTCAAAGGCAAAGAAGAAAAAGTCTTAAAGCTTAAGAAGGCCCTATACGGGTTAAAACAAGCACCACGTGCATGGTATAGTAGAATCGATGAGTACTTCATCAAGCAAGGATTCAGGAGGAGTATGAGTGAGCCGACACTCTACATCAAGACCCAAGGTAAGTCCGACACTCTCATTGTCTCTCTATATGTAGATGATCTTATATATACAGGAAACAATGAGACAATGATTCGAGAATTTAAAAAAGAAATGATGAAGACATTTGAAATGACGGACTTGGGCTTGATGAACTATTTCCTCGGTATTGAAGTTAATCAAGATGAAGGAATTTTCATCTCGCAAAAGAAATATACCGAAAACCTCCTAAAGAAATTCAAGATGATTAATTGCAAAATAGTTTCAACACCACTAGTGATGAATGAGAAACTATTGAAAAATGATGGAGCAGAAAAAGTCGATGCCTCCCTCTATAGAAGTTTAATTGGGAGTCTACTATATCTTACTGCTACACGGCCAGACATTATGTACGCGACAAGTTTACTATCACGGTTTATGCAGAGCCCAAGTCAAATTCATTTTGGAGCAGCCAAGAGAATTCTTAGATATTTACGAGGAACTATAGATTACGGCATTCAGTATTGCCCAAGTATTAACACCAAGCTCATTGGCTACACTGATAGCGACTGGGCTGGTTCAACTGATGATAGGAAAAGTACTACTGGCTATGCATTCACACTGGGTTCTGGAATATTCTCATGGGCATCAAAAAAACAAGACTCAGTGGCACAGTCTACTGCTGAAGCAGAATATGTTGCGGCTGCTACAACTACTAGTCATGCAATATGGCTACGAAGAATTCTAGAAGACATTGGAGAGGCACAAATGGAAGCAACTCCAATACTTTGCGACAATAAGTCCGCAATCGCTATATCAAAAAATCCAGTATTCTATGGAAGAACCAAACATATAGACATTAAATATCACTTCATACGAGAGGCACAAAATAAAGGAGAAATCGAGCTAAAGTATTGTAAGACTGAAGATCAAATTGCGGACATATTCACTAAAGCATTACCAACAGCAAAATTCGAGACATTGAGAAGCATGCTCGGAGTATTTCAAAAATGGATCAAGGAGGAGTGTTGAAAAAAAAGTGATCCATTTTTCAGAAAATTCTAGATTACACTAGAGAAAAAGCTGGCCAAAACAAACCAGCAAAAGACAAGCCTAGAAGACTCTACAATGCTGAAGAGTTCTCTGGTACGTGGACAGCAAATGGAGAAAAGAAAAAGTAAACAAGTCAACAAAAGCTGTAAAGCTGAGAGTAGAAAAATACAAAAAATTGAAAAAAAGAAACTCCTAGAAGATATGTAAGTCGGTGGAGTGTCCCTATAAATAGGGAAGGAGGGGGGAGCGTAGAAAGGTAGAGCAAAAGGTAAGCTCCTCCCCTTCCTTTGTACTTTGTACTACAACTAAATACTAAAAACTTTCTTTTGTTGTTCCCTTGTGTTCCCTTGTGTTTCCTTGCTGCAAATTATTTTCTTACCCATTTTGTTCTTTCCTTAACCCTCTTGAAAGCTCACACACAAAACACACTTGCACACACATCAAATA
This sequence comes from Eucalyptus cladocalyx, assembly GCA_017140615.1. Taxonomy (NCBI): domain Eukaryota; kingdom Viridiplantae; phylum Streptophyta; class Magnoliopsida; order Myrtales; family Myrtaceae; genus Eucalyptus; species Eucalyptus cladocalyx. The sequence continues at coordinate 7,593,845 of CM029517.1, read as the reverse complement.
CACGCTTCCGCAAAACACCAACAATATGTTTTCCAAGTCCTGGGAAGAAAATATAGTCGAAATTATGTTTTTAAGATAAGTGGTAACATATGGGGAAATCACTGAAGTGATTAAGCTATGATTTTGAATTACATGAAGCACATATGAGGCTCATCAGCAGGACAAAACTAACATATACACCTTCTTAGTAGCAGTGTGCTAGACTCCAGAAAGTAGAAGCCATTAAGCCCACAATATCGAAGAGTTGCCACATAAGCTCTATCGCATCCAAGTTCTACATAAAGCACTTTTCTTTTTTTTGCATAATAGAGATGCGAATACCAGATCATATCCCTGAAATGAATGTGCCATGAAATTTCAGACAAAGCTTCACAAAAGCATTTCCAGCTATAAGCACAGACACGAATATTTTGTCCTACACTTTCTCTTGTTCTCTAAATTAACCCATGAACTGCAACTCGCTACTTGATGTTATAACCACGTGATCGCCAAAATTTAAGTCACCAGCAAATTCGGTATCATCAAACAATTACAACCGTCCACCACAGGAAAATCTTTGATGTCTCAAGAGCACAGACATCCTCTTTGGTCATACGTATACGGTCCTTGACTCTTGCTCCCACCAAGAACTGAATAAACCCTTGGCTAAGCCAAAAACTATCTTCGCATACTAACCGTTCGTATGCATGGGAACGACACAGGCATGCGAGTCTTCGCCGCTAATCTTTCTTCTCTCCTTGTAACGAATCGAACCTTCAACATTCGCTCATTACATGCAACACACGCGTGCGAAACGCCGTTAATCTTTCATCGATGCCTCGAAAAATTCCATATCCACAACCATACGGCGGCAATTGCCGAGCACCGCTGTGCTGTCCTAGAGCCGGACCGATCGACGACGACAGCACAAGAAAAGCGGAAACTCGGGCTCCCTGAGGAGATGAAGAACCGAAGTGGGGACGGAAGACATCGCACCTTTCGCGATGCGGTAGAGGACGCCTGCCTACCGCATCTTGGACTTGGACACCACGCTCAAGAAGCAACCTCATAGGAATTCGCCCCCGCGGCCTCTTCTGAAGCCATTGCCGTTTTTCTTCTTCCGTTTGCTTCGACGCTTTCTTTCGCCGGCAAAAGCAGTGGAGCAGAAGGAGGAGAGTGATGAACGATGGAGGAGGGAGGAGGGAGGAGGGAGGATGCGGTTTCTTTCGAAATCAGTTTTCTTGCCGGTAAACGAAAATGGGAATCCCTACTCGAGAAAATATTGGGGGAGAACCAATTGCGTGGCACTGACACACGGACAGGTGTCACGCAATGAATCGTTCAGAGCACCGATTGCGTGGCACTGTTAGGGTACTCAATATTTTCTCAATATTGGGTGGTCTCGGACTGCCTAGTCAGCGTGGTCTATGACCACTCCGGAAGCGACACGTGGAGATGCGGAGGGCGGCTCGCAACCAAACGAATTTTTGCACAAAAATAATTTCATTTCTCTCTTGTTAGCCTGCAAACACTAGCCCCCTACTCTCTCTCGTGCTCTGCACACACTTATTGCTATCATATTCTCTTTCCTTCGTTCCCTCTCTGAGGCAGAGGTAAGAAAACTTCTTTCCTCTCCGGCAAACACTTTCAAAATTTGAATCTCTTTCTTCTTCTCAAATTTGGCTACTCCACGCTCGTTCCTTCTCTGATGTTCGTCAAGCGGCCATTCCCGTGCCGTAGCCGACAAAGCACATTATAGCGCGCCTGAGAAGGAGTGAAGTAGAGGTCAAGGGGCCGGTGACCGCCCTCGACAAGGGTTCTCGAAGTTCTTCAAGGGAAAGTACGAGCTTGGGGACAAGCCTGGGAAAGGGCATTGAAGAAGAGGCATTTCTTTTAGAAAAGAAAAGTTGGGAGTATTGGGAAGGCAACTCGTTTGGCTTCTATCTCACTTCACTGTCCATCGCCGATTGCCATTGCCAGTTGAAGCCTGCGGCAAAAGCAGTGAAGACTTTTGCAAAGGCAATGCCCGGGAAGAAAGTTGCGAAGAAGGTTGTGCTGACACCTAAATTTTAATTAGGTTATTAATTTGGCCTTAGTTTCTTTATATATATATATATATATATATATATATATATATATATATATATATATTTGGATAATAAACAAAACAAATAACAAAAACAACAAAAAAAATAAATAAATAAGAAAAAAGCAACCCCCTTCTTTCTTTCCCACGCGAGCCCCCCCTCTCTTCTTCCTCCTGTCTTCTTCTTCCTTAGATGCCTCTGCATCTCACGCACGGTGGCCGGCGACGCACTCAAGGGCAGCCTACGGTAGAGAGGCACGGAGGTAGGCCACCGAAGGAAAGGACGACAGGCATGCGCCTTCAATGCTCGCCTTTAATGCTAAGATAAGACATCGGTTCGGCCGTGGGTGTCCGTTCGGCGTGCGAAGACCGGCGATCGAAGCCCTGTTGACCGGCCGCCCCCTTGCCTATAATTAGCGAGGCACCACCTCCGTCGAAGGACACAATGAACTCCAAGATCTTCCCCTTGAGAGACTTTAGGGGGGAAATCAAAGAGCGAGCGAAGGGGGGAGGGGGGGGGGCGAAGGATCGGGTCGCAAGCTAAACAACCTCCCACTGAGAGACATTGGGGGAGGCCGGCGGCAAGCGAACCCAGATCTGCGAACAGGTGAGCTTGAGGGAGAGAGATCCGAGCGTGAGGGGGCAAATTTGAGCGGGAGAACGGTCGAACGAGGTCAATCGGAGGAGAGAGAGCCGTCGTCTTGAGCCGTGCCATCACCGTCTGCTTCAAACATCAGGTCAGCTGTCATCCGCCGCCTGATCCCGTTCGTCTCTGTGTCGTCCCCAACGCTGCTCGATTCCACTCGTCTCTGCGTCGTCCTCAACGCTGCCCCGACCCCGTCCGTCTTTGTGTCGTCCCCAACGCCGCTCGATTCCGCTTGTCTCCGCGTCGTCCTCGACGCTGCCCCGACCCCGTCCGTCTCTATGTCTTCTCCAACGCTGCCCAATTCCGATCGTCTCCGCGTCGTCCTCGACGTTGCCCGATTTCGTCCTCCTCAGCGTCGTCCCAGGACGCTGCCTCCTTCTTCGACGCCTCCGTCGTTTCCTCCATCGGCGCCGCAATTAGGTGAGAGGGAGGAAGCATCGCGCCTGGTCGAACTCGGATCAAAAGTTGGTTGCGGCTGGGTAGGGTTCCACGAATTCGGGTACGGTTTTTAGAATCGGGTCGCGGCTTGTAATCCAGGTCGGCGATTGAAGGACGGGGGAGTGGGTTTGAACTGGGTAGGGTTCCGCCTAGGCCGGGTTGTGCGAGTGGGCCTGGTTGTGTTGGCCTAGATTTTATGAAAATGGGCCAAGAACGGTTTGGTTTTAAAAAAAAAAAATGAGTGGAGAAAAAAAACCTGAGTCGGGCCCGCAACGCGCGGGTCGCGATCCGGGTCGGTCCCAACCCGGGAACCCGACCCGGTTCGTTTTTTAAATATTATAATATAATATAATATAATATATTTAAAATAAAAAAATAAAAAATAATTTATTTTCCAGAAAAATCAAAAAATCAAAAATATTCCATATTTTCCAAAAAATGCCCCAAAAAAAGCCAAAAATTCATGAAAAGACCAAAAAAATTTAGAAAAAACCAAAAAGACTTGTATTTAAAAAAAATACCAAGAAATCCTAAAAAATCCCTTTTATGTAAAAAAAATAAATAGAAAAAGACCCAAAAAAATGTTTTTCCTCCTCAAATTGCATGGAAAATCCCTCAAATATCCAAAAAACCTTAGGGTTTAAACAAGATTAGATACCGAAAGGGCATTAGTGATTAACTAGTGTAATCAAGTCCCCGATCCTAATTCCTCTAGTTGCGGAGGAGCGAGTATTTCTCCCGATATTTCGCATGGGTTTCTAATCAACCCACCTCAAATTGATTAGTGGCGACTCCATTTTAAAAATTAACTTACAGGTTAAAAACTTGGACTATTAAAGTCGTGAATTGATGGACTTGGGAGAGTCCGGGCTTAATAAATTCAGCCGAGCCATTAGCCTCCTTAGGCGCCAATACCTGATTGCAGGCGTCGAAAAAAAAGAGGTCGCGACAGGTTGTCGCCGCGAAGGTGAAGAAGAAACCGGTGAAGAAGCCGAAGAGCGTGAAGCTGTTGATGAAGACTTCAGGGGACGGGATTTTAGACAATGATTTGTTTGTGTATAGAAAATGGTCTGGCAACATTTGACATAGCCCTTTTCTTTTTTTCTTTTTCTCTTGGTTTTTAAATTGTGCTAACTCTATTCTTGTTAGCGCAAGTTTCTATGTAAGCTGCTAGGGGAGATTTTATTAGATGGTTGTGTTTGATAATGGGGAATCGAAAAGCTTTGACTTGTGTGGTGCTCCAATGGCGGTTTCTTCTTTTGGGTCTGGCCTTTTTTTCCTTTCTCGCCATACGCTAACTATAATTTTATTCTTGGCGATGTCAAATGAACAGAGTTAATAGTTAATCTCACGTAGAAGATTGCAAGTGAAATGGTGTATTGGTATCTTGTGGACTATACGGAACTAGATCCACAAATTGTTCGTTTGTATCATACTCTATCTCTCTTTTGCAGCAGTTTCTCCAACCATAGAAAACGAAAAAAAGAATTATGCTTTCGCATCTATTTTGACAGAAGAAGAGAGGGGGAGGGGAAGAATGAGAAACTTTTCGCATCGCATTCGTTCTAAACTTATCTGGAGGCAAATTGCTTTTTGAAAGTTCCATCTCCTTTTGAAGCTCTCGGGGATTTCATCTTCAAATATTTGAACCTCCAAAAACTGTAAATGGGTTGGAGAAACTGCTCACTTATGGTGATTCTGTATTGTTTTCATTCGAGTTCTCTTTGTTAGGAATTATATCAAGCTCATACTTGCTCCCGAAGAACTTTGAGATTTCAGAGCTTTGTTGAGGGCAGTCACCGGGCCCTCTGCCTCTGCCTCACTCCCTTTCGAGCGTGCGAGGGGTAGCTGCTTTGTCGACGACGGCAACGCCAATGCAGCAATGAGCAAGAAATAGTCAAATCTAAGAGCAAAGAAAGACATTCAGTTTTTGAGAGCGTTCGGTAGAGAGGAAAGAGGTTTGCTCTTTGTTGTTCTTCTTCAGACAAGGAAAGCAAGAAGAGGAAGGAGAATATGAGACAAAGAAATAAATGTGTGCAGAGCAGGAGAGAGAGAGCGTAGGGGGCTAGTGTGTGCAAGCTAGCGAGGGAAAAATAAAATTATTTTTGTAAATAAAGTCGTTTGCTGGTGAGCCGGTCCCACACCTCCATGTGTCGCTTCCTTAGTGGTTGGAGATCACGCTGATCTGGTGGTCCGGGACCACCCAATATTTTCTCATCCCTACTCTTCTTTTAATGAGAAAAAGAAAATGACAAAATGAAGACGTTTCTTCTTTTCTTCTTTTTTTTTGGCTCTATTTGTTTCCTCGGGAACGAATCACCGTGAAAGATGCTTTTTGCAAATAGAGACTTGGACCATTTACTAAAATGAATAAACAAAAAATATTTTTCATCATTTATGAAATTATTTAAATATAAATTATAATCAATAATAAAAATATTATTGATTAGCAAATTATTTTAAGTGATATATACAATTATTTTTTACAAAATATATTTTAGATTATTTATTTTTATGAAATAAAGAGAGCTTTTAGTTATATTTTTTCTTCTTCTCTTTTCTTTTTCTTTGGCTTGGCAGGACTTTTGGCTCCCTATGGTCAAGCCTATGGAAATGGCATGGACAAATTAAATTACTAATAAATTTATGTTGACTCATTATATCATAAATTGTTAAATGTGTAAATGCTCTTTTTTATGTAATAATCATGTCATCCGACGACTATAATACACCGAGTTTAAATGATTTCAATGCATTTAATAGTGACTTCACCAAACTACTCTTTTTCTTTTTCTTTTCAATAGCTAAAAGTTTTGAATAGAGCCAAGAATTCGCTCTAGGGATGAAAGTGAAACAAGTTTATAACAATTTATCTCCTTATAAATCTATCATGGTACCTTTCTTATTGTGTTTCCCAATCAATATGGAGCTTTACATTAAATTTCAAACTCGATGAAGTTTTTGAGCATGCCATTAGTTTTGTCACGCTCCGAACCCTAAGCACGTGAACATCTCTCGACCGTCGATTACTTTACGACATCTTAGGACACGTCACCAACCCATTCTTTTTATCTTTTAATAAACGCATGCGAAAACACTTAATATAAATACTTAGTCAACCAACAAAACATGGATAATAAAACACAACAAATATTTCCAAAAGCAGCACATTTATTTATCCACTATTATCCCTAAAAAGTTTAACAATTGCAAGCCTTTCTATGGCCAATTCCTACCGACTCTTTCAAAAACCTTCAAGCGTTAGAGTGAACCTAAACTTCGCTAAAAGTTATGCATCTCGTGCCCACCACAACCACACCCGGCGGTTCTCCACACTACAACCTTGTAAATAATAAACAACGATGTGGTGAGATATAAATCTCAGCGAATGAACAGCTTAAGTCTCCATTATGACGCGAATTTGTCTCGGAGGCAACTTAAACACGCAATGGCATATAATCTTACCTCACCTTAGTACACCCTTGCATGTTAGTACATCATGTATGCTAACACCAGTGTAACAAACATAATCAATAATATACATAACTTTCATACACCAAACATCCACGTGGGTTCTGATTATAAGGTAAAATTTGTTTTGGCCCATCACATACTGTGTCTCACAATTTTACCCCATAATCAGGTTCAATGCATCACAATTATTCACAAGTGTTCTGATTATTATGACCCATTGAATTACAGCCAACACACGAGTTGGCAATTTTCTGACATAACCCGGCATCGTCCCACCCCATCATGCATGAAATCACCTAGAATCCCCGCCTATACAGCATTCCATAAGGAGCACCCGTTCGACCTCAATCACAACTCGACATCCAGACCCCCGCCGGGCATCGCCCCCAAATTATTGTTGGGTGACAGGTTCAATTAAATGACCACTCAAGCACACCAACAATCAAGCTAATTCTTATTTCCATTAATTAGCCCAAAACAAAATAGTTCATTTTCAAATAATCAACTTTAGCAAATTTTCACACTTAAAAATCTGAGTAAAATATTCGTACGTGATCACGTATTTGAAATCAATCCGTCAAACTTTGCACATTTCCATTTAAAAACCCCATTGTTTTATTTAACACATAAAATTTGGTGTCCAAACCCAACACCTCAAAACTCTCTATTTTCTTGCTCATAATTAAAAAAAAATAAAAATAAATAAAATCTATAATTGGGCAATCAATAGCATAGCATCATAAACTCAAATGATCAAAATTAGGCATCCAGAAAAACGAGCCTAAAAGTCTACTTAACGGCTAATACATCATTAATCGCACTAATCACGATTAATTAGGCTAAGCGTGATTAATTAAGCTAATTACAATTAATTAGGCTAAACTTGATTAATTAACCTAACTATAATTAATTTCAAATTAATTGCCATTAATTAAAATAATCATGATTAATTAAAAATTACAATTAAATAAAAATTAACCTGATTAATTAATCTAACCACGATTAATTAATCTAATCGTAATTACTTAAACTAATCACACTTAAATTTAATCTAAACCGTCTTTAAATGCAATTAAGGCTAAACTAAAGTTAACTAATACTAATCGACATTATCCTTAATTTTTTTTTTTTGGGGGGGTCAAATAGACTATCTAACTTCAACATGTAGTGGAAACTCACATAAAAAGAACCTATCGCCGCACATTTATTGGACAAAAAAGAGAGAATGCAATAAAAATTAAATTGGATTAAACTAACAAACGTATAAAAAAATATCATTTAAGTAAATGGGAAAAAAAACATTAAGGCTTTGTTCGTTTCGCAGAAAATAATTTCCGGGAAAATAATTTCCGGATTTTCCGGTGTTCGTTTCATGGAAAATAAATTCTTTGGGGAAAATGTTTTCCATGAAAGAAAATAAGTCTTCTAAATTAGGGGAAAATGTTTTCCACTTTTGAAAAGTGGAAATCATTTTCTTCACTTGATCTCTCTTATCTCACACCTCTACAAATCCTCACTTCTTCCTTCCCTTTCTTCTTCTTCTTCTTTTCTTTTTTAATTCGAATTATTTTTAATTTCCTTTTTCTTTTCTATTTCTTTTCTTTGTTTACCACCATCTTCTTTCTTGGCTAGTCGTTGGCTGTCACTGGCGAACCTCGAGCTCATCGATCTCAAGCTCGTGCTTGTCGATCTGGCAAGCCTTGAGCTCGATGCTCGTGCTCGCCAATCTAGTGAGCGAGCGAGCCTCGTGCTTGTTGGCAAGCTCGAGGCTCGTTGGTGGTCGGTTGCGGGCCATCACCATGGCCAATGATTGGCCAAGAAAGAAGGAGATGGAAAACAAAGAAAAAATAAAAGAAAAAGAAAAATGAAATAAAATCAATAATAGATTTTAAAAATTAAAAATACATAAAATCAAAATTTAAAAAAATATGAAAAATCCATTTTAAAAAATAAAATAAATGAAAAAGAGTATATGGAGGAAAGGATTTTCCTTACCTAATAGCAAAAAATATTTTCCACTTTATTTTCAGAATTCATCCGAGCATCGTAAAATAATTACATTTTCTTGGAAAATGACTTTCTGGAAAATATTTTTCAGAAACGCTATATTTTTCGCGAAATGAACAGAGCCTAAGTATCATAGAAAACTCCATCGTACTTATTACTTGGGAGAAATTATACAATGCTCCCTCAAACTATGGAGGTAGTACAGGTATATCGCTAAAATTTCAACTATTATATATCATCTCTATGAATTTTTTATTTAATTAAAATTGTTAATTCTTATTATATTTCAGGTAACATGTGCAATGCATGTGATTTTTAATGAGTAAATATGCATACTTATCTTATTTTTGAATGAAATCATTTTTTACCCTTGACTTCTATGAAAAGGCAAAGTAAGAAATGGAGAAAAATATATCAATTAAAATTTTAATATTAAAAAAATAAAAAATAATAAACTAAAAGATTAATTAATGCAAAAGATGATTGATTAATGAAAATTGTTCAAGAAAATTGCGATTTTGATCAATTATTGTCTTTCACAAGCTGAGGCCATCATTTCATTTCATAATTTTTTTTTTAAATGTACTTATCCATCCTGTTATATTTTTACATCACATTAACAGTTATATATACATAATGAGTGACCATAGACTTTTTTGTATCGAGACATTTTCCTTTTTAATTAATCTGTATTTATTCTTTTTCCTTATAATATCTTAGACAGTACTATTAAAGTAGTTATATTTATCAAATTTGGATAAATTTAATTGTTTTATATGGTTATTAAAATTATTTTTTCTCTCGTTTTTCTTTAAAAAAAAATAGAAGAGAGGTTTTTTTGGGGAAAAGTGTCAAAAGTCTTAAACCTTTTGTAATTGTGTTAATTTAGTTTTAAACCTTTTGTTGGCGCCGATTTAATCATAAACCTTTTGATTTGGTGTCAATTTAGTTATTTTGGCTAATTTTGGCTGGATTTCGCTTACCGGATGCCGATCGACTAACGTGACACGGTCGATGCTTGACATAGACAACTTTTAATAATATTTTAATATTTTAATATTTTATCTTTATCTTTTATCTTTTTTCCTTCTCCTCCTCCTTTCTCTAGCCAGTCGCCATACCTCGGCGACCGACCATTAGCAAGACTCAAGCCCTCACTAGAGGCTGCGAGGGCTGCTCGCACTAGGCAACGAAGGTCAACCTCACTAGATCCAATGAGGTCGGGCCTTGCCCAAGGCCGCCCAAGCTGCGAGGGTGGCCTCATGCTAGGCTGGTGAGGCCGCCCTTGCGGCCTTAGGTGAGGCTCACCCTCACCGAATCTGGTGAGGGTCAAGCCTCGCCTTGCTAGCCTAGCGCAAGGCCTCTCTCATGGCTTGGGCAACCTTGGGCGAGGCTTGCTCTCGCCGCCTAGCGCGAGTAGTGCGAGGCTGGCCGTGAGGCTTGCCAGAGGTCGGCAAGGTTGAGGTTGAACTCGTCAACTGTCTACTTTAGCCGATCGTCGAGGTTCGGTGACTGGCTAGGGGAAGGAGGAGAAGAAAGGAAAAAAGAAAAAGAAAAGGAAAATGACAAAATAAAATAAAAAATGAAAAAATGAAAAGAAATTAAAATATTATTAAAAGTTGTTCACATCAGCAACGATCTTGCCACGTCAGCCAAACAACTCCTAGTCAGCAAAATATAGCTAAAATTAGTTCGAAAGGACTAAATTGGCATCATGTGAAAATGTTTATGACTAATTTGGCACAAATGAAAGGTTTATGATTAAATTGACATAAATGCAAAATGTTTATAACTTTTTTGACACTTTTTCTAAGGTTTTTGTGTGACTGTCATTAGAATTTAAGCCCCATTGCAAGACCCACGCGATCTTCTTCCCCCACCTTCCTGAGCTTGCAGAGATGGCGACTTCACTCTCCAAGCTCTCCTCCCACCTCCATGGGTGCTTCCTCTCGAACCGCAGGGATCTTAGCGCTATTGTGTCCTTATGCACGATGGCGACCTCGTCGTCTCCGGACTCTGCCACTTTGGAGCCAAAGTACAGGGGCCTTGAGTTGGAGGCCAACCCAGCTCCGTTGCCATAGCCAGTGTCTGCGGCACGGGAGCCGAACCAGTAGCGCACGGTCTATGACTGGCCTCTCAAGGACGGCCTTGACGTCAAGATCTACAAGGTGAGATTTCGATGGGTGGGCTGGCTCGATGCTCTCGTTCTCCGTAATGTGCATTCTAAGTGCACTTCGTTTTGCTTTCTTTGTGAAACCGGCGCTTGGATTGGTGAAATCGACCTTTTGTTCAATCCGCGACGCAGTTGTATAGGGTACTGGAATCATAATGGAAATGCAACTTTTTACTTTGGTAGACAATGCGTTTGTGTGGATTCACTTCCTCTGTATGTGCCTCGTGATAGCAATTAGCAGCTGGCAGGTAGTTCCTCCATGAAGCATGAAAGTCTCTTTTTATCTCTTCCTGGGATGTTATCCATGCCGGTCTCTCCTTTTGATTTGCCCAATCGCCCTTCATTTAGTGCAATAGCTGTGGCTTTGAGGCTTTTGATATAGCTAGAATAAGTACCTAGAGGGGGGTGAATAGGTATATGCAAGATTTTTCTCGATAATTTCACAATACTAGACAGTTGATAGATTTGAGACAAACAATAATCAAAGTAAGACTGAGAGAAGGTTTGAGAAAATTGAACACGCGGATTATAGTGGTTCGGCTTATTTCAAGCCTACGTCCACTCTTCTGCACTAACAGCCTATTGGCTGGATTCCACTATGAACAAAGAGATGTTACAGCGATGTTCTCCCTTGATCTCTCGGTGTAGATGATCTACCACACTCGCTCAAGGTATCACTAAGTATAGACACTCTCTGTGTATACAATATTGCTCATAATGTATCGACTAATAATGAAGGTACTTTAGACTCTGGAATTTCTCTATCGATCATACACCAAAGCAACTAGAACGACTTCCTTTTATACTCTTTTATGCCATCATACCCGTTGGCACTTACCAAAGGAATTCCTCCAATCTACCCGTTGGACGGAATCAATCAAGAAGATCATTCGAGCTATTAAAGGAACTTGACGATAGCCCATCAATCCTGTTCGCCCATATAATCAGGATCTTGGTTTCCAAGAATAGAACATTCCAAGAATATTTCGTCGACCATCGGATCTTCAAACGATCTTGATAATGAATGAAAGAATCCGTTATATTAATCCAGTCAAGAGATCTTCTCCAGAGGATAAGACTAAATCCTCAACCAAATACTTCGGCTCTGGATTGCCTTCGTCACTGGATTTAGAAGAACTGTCAATGAGAATAGTCTTGAGTCTTGAGTCTTGAGTGCTGAGTCTGGTGATCTGAAAGTCTTCAGATTCTAAACAGAAGGTCTGCAAATATCCAGATTAGACTGATGGAAACGTTTTGTCAGCTTTAAAATATTTTGGATAGATTTCTCCAACAATCTCCCCTTTTTTGATGGTGACAAAACTTTCATGTAGATTTGAACAACTTTGACCTGCAAAACATTACTCAAGCAATATGGCTATCTCATAAAGATTAATAAAATCAACAACCAGACTCTGCATCCACAGAAAATCGGTTAGTCTTTCATGAGTAAAACCATATAGCAATACTTGATATAAATGCAAATAGTCAAGCATCAAAATCCACATCTAAATCAGCCAATTTTAAGTTCACACCCAAGTCATACTCAAAAACATTCAAACACACAAAAAGAAATTTAAAGTCAAAGATTTAAAGAGAGTTGAGTTCAAATTGCAATTCTCCCCCTTTTTGTCATCATTAAAAATGTGAGAAAATAGTCAATTCTGCTTGGGAATGCGCACGATCTGGAAATCTCCCATCGACTGTACGATGCCTTCCAGCCTCTTTAAGTCTTCCCGTAGATGAGCCACCTCTTCTCCTTTGGCATTGGCTTGAATTTGAAGACCGAGGTCTTTCATTTGATCCGCCAGGGTAGTAGAAGATGCTTGTCCAGCATTCTTCAGGACTTGAAGTTCACAGTCCAGAGCATATATTTGACCACGCATTTCCAGAAGAACATCAAGGATACGACAAAAATCTGCTGAATTATCCGTCTGTGTGCTTGCATTTGCTCTCTCAGATGGAATGAAGTCAGACGATGGAGCTTCGGTGACATCGAGCAAATTTGGTGTTGACGTATCATGTCCTTCCTTAAGCATTTGAGAAGCCTGAAAATCTCTTGGATTTGCTGGTGAGCGACTCACACCTTCATTGTGAACAGCCTGTGGGGTAGTCCTTTCTTGCTCGCCATCTCCCCCTGTCTCTAAGACCTCAATTGGGGAAGAGTGATGGTCATGCTCTTCAGCGCCTTGATTCCCTTTCTCTCCTGCTTCATTTGCAGACTTTTCTTTCACTGCTTCTTCTTCTTCTTCTTCTTCTTCAACCTCTTTCTCTTTCTCTTGTTGCTCCTCTGCTTCTCTGTTCTTTGCTTGTCCCTCTTCTTTTCTCTGTTCTGTTGATTCTGGTACAGAATGTCTGGTTCTCTTCAATGCAGGAATAGAGAGATCTTCCTCTTCATCTTCATCCTCCAAGATGAGAGTTCTTTTCTTTTTGGATGGAGCACTCATGGCCTCATTTCCTTTTCTCTTTGATGCAGAAGATACTGGAGTCTTCACTTTGAACTTCTCCATTGCCTTGCTAAGCTCTTTCAGACGCATTTTTATCAGCATTTTCAAACCCACCGCCATTTTGTCACATGGTCGAACACAAAGAGTATGTGGAGGCTCAATGTTCAAGTGTCTGAAGATCTTGGTCACAAGACCTGCGTAAGGCAATTGGCCATTGTCCTTCACCATTGCTCTGTACATGTGAAAGAGAATGGTGTGAGGGAGAGAGAATTTCTTCCCAAAATTGATTGCGTACATCAATTTCGCCTCGGAGTTAGACACGTCAGTCTTTGATGTAGACTTTGGCCTGAGACAGTTGATCACAATTTTGTGAAGCACGATGTTGATGGCACTCATCCTTGAGTAGGTAATTCTTTTCTCTGTATCCCTATCTTTGACAAGCTCCAGTGTGGTACGAGCAATTAAAACTTTGATTGGTTGATAGCGTCCTCTTTCAACTCCAATTATATCTGCCAACATGTCCACATCTACCACATAGACTTGGTCTCGAACACTGAAGGATATTCTATTCGCATCTAAAAAACTGAGATTCAAATAGAAATATGTTGTCAATTGTGCATAACCGTCTGTGGTATCGGAGCAAAATTGCTCAAGTTGAAGCAGATTGAACTTCTCCCTTAAGTTCACATTGATGGCATCCAAGAAGTCGAAATCAACACTCCTAGGGTTTATCACCCCTCTTTTCAACAGTCTAAAACACAGATTCTCCTGATCCTTCGATTTGAACAAATCCATCCGATTTCTCTTCACTTTTACTGCAACACCCATTCTAGGTTGAAATTTATGGAACATTTTATCATCATCGTTCCCGTCAGTAGGATTCTGTCCCGGTACACGAGGGTCACTTGGAATGTTCGCAAGTGCTTCCTCAGCCTTTCCTTTGGGAGCAACTCCCAAATCCTCTATTTTCCGCAGAAAAATATACTCATTCCCATAATTCTTATCTTTAAGAAATTCATCTACGACATTCAGTGGAGACCTAATGCTTTTTAGCGCATGAAAGAGCTTGTAAATAAAAGCGGGTTTTTGGACTCTTACCGGGTCTGCGTCCTCGATTATTTCTTCCTCCAATTGATAACCCACACCTTGTGGGGTAGATGGTGAAGATTGACGTGGAGGAGAGCGAATCGGGCTCTGTTGCTGACTCAGTATATCTTCCTCCTCAGTGAGATCGAAGTGGGTAGGCCCCTTCCTCATTCTCTGTGGTCCCCTGTTTGCGATTCTTGATGACTTTCTCGAAGAAGACATCCTTCCTTGTCGTTGAAAGATCCATTCAATCGCTTTCCCAAGAAAAGTTGACAACTTTCTCGAAGATGAACAGACAGGATTGGGAGGAGAATGCCTTTTTTAGGGTTTTGAAGTTTAATTGAGAAAAACTGTATATATATAACCAATCAGCACAAGGAAAATGAACAGACGCATCTTTTGAAATCGATAACTGCCAAATATAAGTTAATCCTTTTTGAAAAGACACGATTCCGTTTTTCACAGAAATTATAAATTAACTGAACTAATGATCGTACCTTTTCGAGATTGAATATAATAACAACTTACAGTCGATAGCCATTTGAGTCTGAGTCTAAGGGTTGGATAGTCTCTAGACTTTAACTTCCTCAAGCTTCAAAATGTTGAGTTTGGAACGGATAAAATCAAATTGATTTTTCTCCAAAGGCTTTGTGAATATATCCGCTAGTTGACTCTTTGAATCAACAAATTGAATTGAGATTTCTCCATTTTGAACATGATTTCGAATGAAATGATGTCGAATCTCTATATGCTTTGCTCTTGAATGAAGAGTTGGATTTTTGGTGAGATTGATTGCGCTGGTGTTGTCACATCTAATCTCTGTGCTTGAGTCTTCAATTCCAAAGTCTTGTAACTATTGTTTTATCCATAGAATTTGCGAATAGCAACTTCCAAGAGCTACATACTCTGCTTCTATTGTTGAGAGAGCCACGGTGCTTTGTTTCCTTGAAAACCAAGACATTGTTCTACTTCCAAGCAACTGGTAAGTTCTCGAAGTGCTCTTTCTATCAACTCTGCAACCGGCCAGATCTGCGTCTGAATATCCCAGAAGATTAAAGTCTCCCTTCTTAGGATACCAAAGACCGATGCTTGAAGATGAAGCAACGTATTTAATAATACGTTTCGCAGCACTGAGATGGGATTCTTTTAGATCTGATTGAAACCTAGCACAGATGCAAACACTCAACAAAATGTCAGGTCTAGAAGCAGTAAGATAGAGAAGTGAACCAATGATGCTCCTGTATAGCTTTTGATCAACTTTCTTCCCTTCTTCATATTTGTCTATTTTCAAAGAACTTGACATTGGTATGTCGGTCTTTTTGTACTTTTCCAGTCCAAACCTTTTGACAAGATCATTAGCATATTTTTCTTGATAAATAAAAGTCCCTTCTTTCAATTGTTTTATTTGAAGTCCAAGAAAGAATGTTAACTCTCCCATCATACTCATTTCAAACTCATCCTACATAGATTTAGAAAATTTCTTGCACAGAATTTCATTAGAGGATCTAAAAATAATATCATCCACATATATTTGAACAAGTAAAAGCTTTTGTTTTCCTTTTTGATAAATAAAGTAGTATCTACTTTACCTTTTACAAAACTATTATGTATTAAGAACTTACTTAGCCTGTCGTACCAAGCTCGAGGTGCTTGCTTTAAACCATACAAGGCCTTTTTCAATCTGAAGACTGAGTCTGGCTTCTTTGGGTCTTCAAACTCTGGTGGTTGTTCCACATAAACTTCCTCATGGATAAATCCATTTAGGAAGGCACTTTTGACGTCCATTTGGAATAACCTGAAATTTTTGTAACAAGCAAACGCAAGTAATAATTGAATAGCTTCTAACCTTGCTACTGGAGCGTAGGTCTCATCATAGTCTATTCCTTCTTCTTACGTATATCCCTTTGCCACGAGTCTTGCTTTGTTTCGTACGACTTTTCCTTTCTCATTCATCTTGTTCCTGAACACCCATTTAGCTCCAATAATAGTTTTACCTTTAGGTTTAGATGTCAATTCCCAGACATCATTAATGTTGAACTGTTTGAGCTCTTCTGGCATAGCTTCAATCCAGCTTTCATCAGTTAAAGCTTCTTCTATGCTTTTTGGTTCAAGTTCAGAAATGAGAGCCACAGCACTAGATTCTTCATGCCTTTTAGATCTGGTGCGAATTCCTTCATTGATGTCGCCAATGATAAGATCTTTGGGATGACTAGACTTATGCTTCCAGTTACTGGTTGATTTATCAGATTGATGATCTCTTTCTTTATTTGAATCTTCACGAACAGCCTGATGCTGATCTTCCAGAGTCTAAGATGCTTCTTGAGTTGTAAGCTTTGAAGGGTCTGGAGCAGATTCAGACTCTTCATGATGAGTCTGACTGGAATCGTCTTGCATAGAGTCTTGAAATTTGACATTCATTGACTCCTCCACAGACTGACTCTTCTTGTTGTAGACTCTGTAGGCTTTGCTTGATGAAGAATATTCAAGGAAAATGCCTTCATCTGATCTTTCTTCAAACTTACCAATTCGATCTTTAGCATTTTTCAATATAAAACATTTGCAACCGAACACATGAAAGTATGAAACAATAGGCTTTTTACCTTTGAATAACTCATAAGGGGTTTTCTCTAAAGAAGGTCTTAAAAAGATTCTATTGATTATATAGCATGCTGTTGAAATAGCTTCGGCCAAAAATTGTAAAGAAATCTTACTTTCAATTAAAAGAGTTCTAGCCATTTCTTGAAGAGATCTATTCTTCCTTTCCACAACTCCATTTTGCTGAGGAGTGTATGGAGAAGAGAACATATGCTTAAAGCCAGATTCATCACAAAAGTTTGTAAAATCTTGATTTTCAAATTCACCTCCATGATCTGTTCTTATACTTGAGATAACACATCATTTTTCATTTTGAACCTTTTTAGCAAATTTTTCAAAATAAGATAAGGATTCGGACTTACTTGCAAGGAAATATACCCAAGTAAAGTGGGAGTAATCGTCCACAATTACTAGGCAATATTTCTTACCTCCAATACTCTGGGTTCTGGTTGGTTCGAAGAGATCCATATGCAACAACTGCAGTACATGATTAGTAGAGACATGATTTATTGGCTTAAATGAATTTCTTACCTGTTTTCCCAGAATACATGGAGTGCATGGATTAGACTTTTGGTATGGTAATTTGGGTAGACCTCGAACAAGTTGCTTTGATGAAATTTTGGCTAATTGCTTCATGTTGACATGACCAAGCTTTCTGTGCCATAAGCTTGCTTCGTCTTGAATTGAGATTAGGCATTGCGATTCATTTGGTTTCACATCTAGAAGATAGATATTTCTATGTCTTCGACCCATGAAAGACTGAGTAGAGTCTTAATGGTTCCAGAACATGTTCCTTCTTGAAAGAAGATCTTAAAACCAGTGTCACACAATTGGCTAATGCTGAGAAGATTGTAATTGAGTCATTCCACTAAGGAAACATTACTTATTGTGAGATTTCCAATTTTCACAGTTCCAAATCCCACAATACTTCATTTGCTGTTTCCTCCAAATGAAACTTTTCCACCATTTACTTACACAAGCTTTATGAAGCAATTTGAGTCTCCTCTCATGTGTCTTGAGCATCCACTATCAAGATACCACTTTACCTTTTTCTTGACGGAGACCTGCATTTAAAAGAGAGTCTCAAGCTTTCTTTGGTACCCAAATTTTCTTGGGTCTTTTGGTGTTAGTAAAGTAAACAGTATCAGCCTATACTTTCTTAACGGGTTTCCAAACCATAGGACACTCTTTTTCAAAGTGATTCGGACTTTTACACTTTGAACACCTGAGGGCATTTCGACCTACAGACTTTACAAAAACTTTCTTGAAATGATTTTTGTAAGCCTCTCTCGGGGGTCTTTTCTTAATTCTTTCTTTCACTTTAAGAAAATCAATCAAGGGAATTGTTTCTGCTGTCATACCTAGACCGGACTTATTGAAATAAGGTCTTTGAGCTGAAATTTTTTTTTCAAGTTTTTCGGACCCTATTGAAAATTTCTTTGAAATATTTGATAAGTCAGTTTTTAAAAGAGAATTTTCTTTCAAAAGATTATTTTCATTTTCTTTAAGAGTGGAGACATTTAAGTCTAAATTTTTAACTCTTTCTTCTAAAACGATTTCCTTTTGTTTTAGAGCTGAGTTTTCCTTTTTAAGTTCGGAAATTCTTTTGAGAGAAGTTTTAAGACTAAAACACAATTCATCAATGTATTTAGAAACTTTGACATGAATTTTAAAATCACTTACCTTAAATTCACTGTCTGAATCTGATCCAGAGTTTGAGTCTGAGTCTGAATGTGCCATCAGACATAGGTTGGCATATTCATTATCACTTTCTTCACACTCTGTATCACTCCAGGTTTCGGCTTTGAGAGCTTTTCGAAACTTTTCAGCTTTTCCTCTCTTCTTCTTTAGAAGAGGACAGTTGGGTCTGATGTGTCCCTTTTTCTTACATTCAAAGCAAACTACATCTTTGTTTGGTTCTTCATCATCAACAGACTTGGTCTGCTGTCTTTGAAAACTTTGTTTCCTTGAGTTGAACCTTCTTCCTTTTCTATTCAGTTTTCTGAATCTTCTTATCATGAGAGCAAGCTCCTCATCATCCATGTCATCTTTAGAATCTGTATCATCAGAATCATCATTTGATTTTAATGCAATGGATTTCTTACCTTTTGGATCTTCGTCTTCATTGATTCGTTCCACTTCATAAGACTGAAGAGTTCCAATCAGCTCGTCGACAGATAGTGGCATAATTCTTTGCGTCTCTCTTATTGAAGTCTTTATGTGATTCCAATCCTTGGAGAGTCCACGCAGAGCTTGTTTACCTTCATGGGATCAGAAATTTTCTGTCCTTGATTCTCAAGACCATTGACAATATCTGTAAAACGGCTAAACATGTCAGTTATTGATTCTCCTGGTTTCATTTTGAAGGCTTCATATTGACCGAGGAGAATGTTAATTCTGGTCTCCTTCACTCGATCTATTCCTTCATAGGTGATATGCAATCTATCCCAAACTTCTTTTGCTGTGACACAATAAGATATTATGTTATATTCAGTTGGTGACAAAGCACAATATAAAGAGTAAATTGCTTTTGCATTGAGTGCTTCTCTCTTGATAATCTCTTCCTGAGTCATTTCGCTGGTCTCAACAGTTTCTTTCCCTCTTTCTGAGACTGATGCAACTGTAGGATGATCTACCACACTCGGTGTAGATGATCTACCACACTCGCTCAAGGTATCACTAAGTATAGACACTCTCTGTGTATACAATATTGCTCAGAATGTATCGACTAATAATCAAGGTGCTTCAGACTCTGGAATTTCTCTAACGATCATACACCAAAGCAACTAGAACGACTTCATTTTATACTCCTTTATGCCATCATACCCGTTGGCACTTACCAGAGGAATTCCTCCAATCTACCCGTTGGACGGAATCAATCAAGAAGATCATTCGAGCTATTAAAGGAACTTGACGATAGCCCATCAATCCTGTTCGCCCATACAATCGGGATCTTGGTTTCCAAGAATAGAACATTCCAAGAATATTTCGTCGACCATCGGATCTTCAAACAATCTTGATAACGAATGAAAGAATCCGTTATATTAATCCAGTCAAGAGATCTTCTCCAGAGGATAAGACTAAATCCTCAACCAAATACTTCGGCTCTGGATTGCCTTCGTCACTGGATTTAGAAGAACTGTCAATGAGAATAGTCTTGAGTCTTGAGTCTTGAGTCTTGAGTGCTGAGTCTGGTGATCTGAAAGTCATTAGATTCTAAACAGAAGGTCTGCAAATATCCATACTAGACTGATGGAAACGTTTTGTCAGCTTCAAAATATTCTGGATAGATTTCTCCAACAGCTTTGTGATTGGAGGTTCTGCTTGTGAGGTTTGATTGTTGAAGAAGATGGAGAAATAGTAGTAGATCCTTGATACATTGATGCATGATGACAATCACTAATCTTAAGGTATTATTTGTCTCTACTGTTGTTCCTTCCAAGTTTAGAACAAATATACCTCTAGGATGTACACCAAAGCAGCAAAGAAACAAGTTCAGCAATTACATGAATCTCTCTTGGAATTTTTCCTTGAATGTGTTAACGTTGTGTGTATGAAAAAAGAAAAGAGAGTTCTACATAAGAATTTTTTTTTTTCAACAGTTGTGGTTATTATAAATAATATGTGAAGTGGTGTCTATTCATAGATAAACAATTAACACATCTCTTGGGAATAAGTACCTTATGTCAAGAGTCACTTTCTTTCATAACTACTGATAACTTCCTTTTTAGGACGAATAGTCGCCTCTTTTCATAATTAAGAGTCACATTTTCTTTGATCAATAATCACGTCTTGTTTTGTGGCTAGAAAAAAAAATTGATCATGGGTTAATTGCATTAAAAATTCATAAAAGCTACCCGATAGATTAAGTTGCGCTAAAATCATGTCAAATTAAAATTAATCGCGAAATTGAACCCGATTTCAGAAATTGAAAGTTTTGTCATATCATGATTTTTTTTAGGAACATTGACTCATCCTTCGAAGAATTTTCGGCGATTCCGAGATTTTTACGGAAAATCAATTCATACGTGATAGAAAATAACGGAAATTCGGATGGGCTAAGTCGAAAGAAATTTGGACTTCCAAGTCGAGCTTTTAGGTGTTGGGGACTTGCAGAAAATTGTACGGGATTTTTCTTCAACGAAATTGAATCTCGATATGGATAATCAGAGAGGAAATTGAAGTTCAATTTGAGTGAAATTTGGATTGGGCATGGGGCTATATTTATGACATTAAATTGAGCCATTTATGGAAATTTTGGCTTCAATTTGGTTAATTGTGGGAAATTATTTCAAGAGTATTAAAGGGGGGACAATGATGGATAAACACTGGGATATGGACCCCTAGAGTGTCAAAAGTTGGCACAAAGGGACACTTAAGTGCCAAAATCGGAGCAAAATGGATCACTCGAGTGCCAATCTGCCCAAAATTCGGCCAAATTGCATACGTAGCATTTTTCGGTGACTTCTTTTACTGAGGTGGCAAACGTTTAAAGAAAAAAAACCCACGTGGACGACAAAATGACGTCGTCCATCCACGCTGAGTGAGCTGACCTAAATGGCGTCGTTTTTCATTGGTGTTAAATGACGTCGTTTAGGTCATTTTGGCTTAAACACACTTGGCCATCGCCGTTCCTTCCCATCTGTGTTCACATTAGATCTCAGTCGTCGCCGCCCTTCTCTCCGTCGCCATTCACGCCCATAGGTGGTCATCGGTCGCCGTTGTTGGTTGTCGTCGCCACTCAGCATCATTGGTTGTCATCCCCGCTCACCATCGTCGCTCCTCCAGGTTGGGCCCCTTCTCCCCCTCCCTTGTGATGAAATTAGGGATCGATTATTTTATTAGGGCTTGATTATTTTATTAAGGCTTCGATGGAAATGCTGTTGAAATGCGCGCGCTCTATTTGTCTACTCCCTTGTGTGGAGGTGCTCGCCTTAGTCGATGATTTCTGCAGTTGAGGCTCGAGTGAGACGAAATATTGACTAATGTGGAACTAGGAACTAGTGTGTTTGAGTGAAAAGTTATTGAATCAGGTGGCTGGAATAATGGCCCTTAAGTGCTCTGCAAAGAGCATGCAACTTTGCTATCAATCTGCTTTTGTTCCTTTGATTCTGAACTTTTCGTTCTTTTAGTCTTCTTTCCTGATTGTTGTTTCTAATCAAATAGTTGACATATATGCAGGGTACATTGAGGAGTGCAAAATTTGTTTTGATACTTTATATAAGTTCATTTACCTGCAAGGGACAAATTTGAAACCACATGTAAGTACCTCATTTTAAAGTTTATAAACTATTAGCTCTTTTGACATGTAGTATTAGTCTACTGTGCAATGGATAAATTTAGGGCTTGGATTGTGTAATGACCTCTTGACACAATATATTAATGGCCAAACATTATAGATTAGGGTATGATTTCTCCTCTTGGCTGGATGAGAAATAGAACTTTCACCCTATAATTTTACATCAAGCTTGCCTTAGTGAAATTCTATATGTGTTTTCATAGGAAAAATAGATTTGATTAGGTGGATGTACATTCTCACATCGCAGGTTTAGTTCAGCAAAAGATAGTAGACAAAATTGCTTGGGTTGTGCTTGTTGTGGGGACCTATGCTTGTTGTGGGGACCTCTATTTTTGGTTTATATTTTAAGGGAAGGGAAGGCAACGCAAGGTAAATAATTAAAGTGGAGACCTCTTGGTTGTCATGTAGGGGCATATTCTCAGTGTGGGGGCCTCTGTTTTTTTATTAATATTGTAAGGGAATGGAAGGTAAATTATTAAAGTGGCGACCTCTTTTTTGGCTGTCATATAAGGGCATATTGTCAGTGTGGGGACCTGTTTAATAAAGTCCATGAGAGTGGGGGGACTCCCTTGTGCGATTATCTATTGTTCTTTGTGGATGTGGTCCCAAAAACTAATTATTCTTTGTCTTGTTGTTGGTGCAGAAATGGCTCATGACAAGGATTATGTTGCTGTCATAGTTTGCTACCGTGGGGAATTTGTAATTGGGGAGGATGAGTGGGAGTATGAGGGTGGAAATGAGGGCACCATTTTTTTCAACATTAAGAAGGCATCTTTTATAGGATTTGTTAGGGATATACTAACTTATTTGCCTTGTAAAGTTGAGAAGTTGTTGTGTTGTATTCCTGGGAAAGGCTTAGAAAACGATAACGGTTTTAGGGATATTCTATACCATTATCTTCATGATGAAGAGGTAAAAATAAATGTTGAGTAAAATGAAAGTGATGATGAAGAAAGTGCCCAAATAGAACAAGAAGGAAATGGTATTCAAGGTAGTACTGAGGTTAGGGTCGAAGAAAGGCAGGATAGACATGATGGAGAGGAGAGGAGCGCAGATGCAGTTCACCATAGTGATGATGACATAGGTGATGTCACAATCATTGGATTAGATTGGGAAGTAGCTGAATCAAGTGATGATGATGAAGAAGGGTTGCCTATTGCAAATTTCACAAGTGATAACAACGACAGCGAGCTTGTACAGTCAAGTAAAAGGCAAAGGGATTTTTTGACAGATAAATTTGCAGCTTTGCAGGTAGCTGATGAAGTTCCAAATAGGGCCGAAGGTCCTGTAGATGCTGTTGTTGCTGGTGAGGAGACTGATTATGAAGAAAGCCTTGAGAATGTTACTTCCCAGGATGAGTTTGAAGAAGATAAAGGAGTTGTGCATACAAGGAGAAGGAAAAGTAAGTTTTTCTTCTTATGATCCATTCGTTGCCTCTCCTACTTTATCGGTAGGTATGAAATTTCAAGATGCGAAACAATTTAGGGAAGCTATACAGAAGAATTCCATTACTGCATAGAGGAACATTGACTTCATTAGAAACACTAAGGCCTTTGTAAGAGCTAAGTGTTCGCAGCAAAATTGTCCATGGAGGATCTATGGTGCATTTGTTAGGAGAAGTGGATCTTTCTAGATTAGAGCGTACGAAGAGGAACATACTTGTTTCATTAATTTTGAAAATAAAAGGGTAACAAGTGCATGTTTGTCCAAGTATTTCTTTGATTTGATTAAGATGATGCCTCAGATGAATAGTACTCAGTTTAGGTTGCTGGTGAAGGAGCAGGTTGGCATCAATATAAGCAGGAACCAATGCAAAAGAATGAAGCAAAAGGTGATGAAGATACTCATTGATCAATACAGCAGTGAACATGGACAGGTGTGGAATTATACTTGGGAGTGTAGGCTGCAAAATCCTTCAAGTAAAGTATATGTAGAGGTTGTAGAGAGACCACTTCTTGATATTGGGACCAAGTTTGATAAGTTCTATGTTTGCTTCGATGCATGCAAACAAGGATTTTTATCTGGTTGTAGACGGATTATAGGATTGGACGGGTGTGTTTTGAAGGGCTTGTGCAAGGGAGAATTGCTGACTACAATTGAAAGAGATGCAAACAACCAGATGTTTCCACTGGCTTGGGCTGTTGTGAAGGTAGAGAACAAGGACAATTGGTCCTGGTTCCTAAAAAAATTGATGGCTGATTTGAAGATAACAAATGGTACAGGGTGGGCGTTCATGAGTGACTAACAGAAGGTACTCTTTGAAAGATTTGGTTAATTGTTTGCTTGTTGATATCAACATGTCGTTTGCTTACATTCTTTTTCTTTTTTTGAATTATTGCAGGGACTGGTTCCATCAATAGCTGAGTTGTTGCCTTATGTCGAGTATCGAATGTGTGCGCGGCACATATACGCAAATTGGGCAAAGAACTATAAATGGGAGAAGCTGCAGTTCAAATTTTGGCAACTAGCAAAGATCACGAATATGGTTGAGTTTAGGATGGCCAAAGAAGAACTGCTTCAATTGACAAGGGAATGTTATGATGCACTATTCCAAACAGAACCGAAGTATTGGTGTAGGGTGTTCTTCAGCGAGGAATTCAAGTGCGATAACATAAATAACAACATCTGCGAATCATTCAATGGGAGGATAATAGATGCCAGATACAAACCAATTATTTCGATGCTTGAAGACATAAGGGTTATGGTTATGACTCGGCTGGACAAATAAAGGGATGAGGTTGCAAACTAGACTAGGCAATGTGGTCCTAGGATTGTTAAAAAATTAGATGAGAACTTGGCTACGAGTAGGTATTGTCATCCCATTTGAAATGGGGATGAAGGATATGAGATAATGAAGGGCTTTGACAAGTATGTTGTCCATTTAGGTACGAGGAAGTGTTTATGTAGAGCATGGCAAGCAAGTGGAATTTCTTGTGCACATGCCATATGTGCCATTCAATTGAAGGGCCACAACACATAAGACTACCTTGATGATTGTTACAAGAAACCGAGATACCTTTGTCAATCAGAGGTACCAAGTTTTGGGAGCCAACATATCACGAAGCACCTCAACCTTTGTCACTAAAGAGGAGAATGGGAAGACCAAAGCAAAAACGAAGAATGACGGAGGGAGAGGTCTCAAGTCAGCGTAGGATGAGTAGGACAGGTGTAAAGATGAAGTGCTCTTTTTGCCACATAATAGGGCACAATACTAAAGGCTGTCAATTAAGGAAGCAGCAGGAACAGTTGAGGCCAGTCAAAGGGCCTAGTGAAAGGACAATTGGAGAAGGATAAACAAAAATGCGAAGTGAGTCGTCTGTTCTTCAGTCGACAACAATAAACCCAGTAAGTCATGACAATTGTGTTTATGTTGTTTTATGGTTTGTATAAACAGATATGTACAGCCTTGTCAAAAAAAAAAAAAGATATGTACAGCTAATTGACATAATGTTTTTATCTTTGTTAGGTCAGGAGAATGACACGTGAAGAATTGGTCGAAGCCCCTGCTGTCCTGAAATTGAAGGGTCTGTTCAAACAAGGCCAAGTAGACAGCCAGCTCAAGGATTAGTCGAAGCAACTGGAGGGCCAATTAAGTTGACCATTCTTTAGCAGAAGCAAAGAAAAAAAATACTCGGTAACTTAAATAATTTGTGTTTAGTTTTCTTTTACAATGGCTTGATGTTATATTTATGATGTCCTTTGTTTTTTTCTCAGGTTCAAAGAAGGTAAGCTAGAGCTCAGCTATTAACAGAGGGCCTAACTGAAGGGTCACTATAAGATCCATCACCAAGGTCACCACAAAGGCCATTAGAAATGTCATCACAAGGGTCACCACAAAAGCCAACATAAGGTGTCATTGAAGCTGGAGGGCTAAATAGAAAAACAACCAAAAGAAAGCCAAATCATGAGCCATCTACAAGAAGGTCATTTACAAGATGTCTAGCGTTCAAATGCCTAGAAGAAGCCCCTACTGTAGCTGAACAGCCACAACAAGAGCCTAGGAAATCACATGCAAGAAGAAGGGCTAACCAATCACAAGTACCTAAAACTGACGTTCCCCTTCAAACAAGAGGAGCTCTTAGAAAGAGGCTAAAATAGTATGATTATGGGCTTTATACAGATGAGCGTTCTGGAACAGTTATTCTTAATGTAAGTTTTATAAGCTTACTAGGTTGTATTTAATTTAATTTATGGTGCAAACTTTTGTTAATAATTAAGTTTTCTTTTTGAAGCCTAGGAGAAGTTCAGAGGTTCTTATCTCTCAAGGCCCAACTCAAGAATCAAGGTTGCGCCAATAAAGAAGAAGAAGACATTGGTTGTGCTAATAAGAAAGAAGAGTAAGAAGAACCCAGTTACAGGTCCATTTGAATCAGTTCGGCCTACGACAGTTACAGCTCCAGCTCCTTCTCAATCAGTTCAGCCTAGGACAATTGCACCTCCATCAGAATTAACGCATCCTGAGACAGTTGAAGAAGAAACCTCACGTCCAGTTTGAAAAAGCACAAGGATTATGAATCAAGTGAAAGGAGCACGAACAAGAGGCATTGTGCATAATGATTAATGAAATGGGATGGGATATGGTTTGTGGGGCTGAGGAGTCAATTGTTTTACTATGGATGTTTTCTTTTAAATAGTTTGTCATCGACTTTATGAGACTTCATTTCAATATCAATGAAACGATCTTGTTGCTTGTCATCTTTGGTTGCTTTTTCATTTTTTGTATTTTTTTTTTACTTATACTTACTGCTTTCTGCTTTTGGTGGTGAATCTATGGTGGTGACTGGGGTGCTTGTGTGGCTGGTGGTGGCGGTTCGTGAAGCCTGATGGTGGTGGGTCCACTATGTGGATTGGGTTGGGGCCTTTTGCTGCAGCTAGTATAGTTTGCATGAACCCCTTTTGCAACAGACCCACGACCCACCACCAATAGTGGCTGCTAATGATGGGTCTATGGTGGTGGCTACGTGCTGGTGTGGTAGTTGAGATGTTGGTGCTGATGCCTACTGATGTGCTGGTGGGTCTATTATAGGGGTTGGGGGGTTGGGGGGTTAGGGGTTTGTGCTGCACTTGGTGCAAGATGTAAATGTGCAATATGCACATCTTGCACTAGGTAGTGTTGGTGCAAGCTAGTGTAAGGCACTAGGAACTTCTACACTGCAGAATACTAGCAGCATAGTGGTGGCTCAAGTGGATGCTTGGGATGCTTGATGTGGCTGGTGGTGATGGCTGGAGGCCGATGGTGGCCAGTGGTGGGCGGTCGTGGTGGCTGATAGCAGTTGATGGCTGATGCAGTTTATAGATGAAACGTACAAACAAAATTGATACTTAACTGATCACATTCTAAAAAACTCGACACTTAAGTGTTCACTTTTAATCACAAATGGCACTTAAGTGATCACTTTTGATACTAACTTGACACATAAATGACTTTTTTTTTTAATCACGACTGGCACTTAAGCGATCACTATATACAACTTATAGCACTCGAGTAATCACTCATGTCTGTCCTATGTAAATGGTGATTTGCAGCAAACCAGAGAAGCTGCTGGTTTATATATACAAATGTTTAACTTATGCCAACTTCATTCGATTCATTGCTACTAGTTTACATTTAGTTGAAGGAAAGAAGTCACCACAACACATCCACCCAATATACATTCCATCATCACTGATTTATATTCGAGAATAAGCAAAAATATAGTACAAATAGCATCTCATTCATTCAAACATCATCTCATTCATTCATTCATTCCCTTTCCTTGACCTCATTTACAACTATGGCAGTCAGAGAAACTTCTTCTCATCTTTCAATACTTTACATTTCATCATAAAGTAGGATAGACAAAAAAATAGCAACACAATAAACGCTCGGTAACACTTCCATTCAATATTCATCTTTGAAACTTCATTCTTCAAATGGTTAACAGAAGATGCTTGAGCTTGCATTGAGTCAACCTCGTCCAAGTCATCCACAGGTGTAGATGGAGGTTGATGACATCCATCAAGTAGGTCTAATATCACCTCTGTGGTTCAGTGAGAGAATTTCGCATCAACTCATTCGAAATATTTGCACTTCGACCATTCTCTGTATTGGACATATCCATAGAATGTTCTCCCAAGATTCCTTCGAGTCCATGATGTTCTTCTTGGACTTGGTAACCCACAAAAATAGAAACGCTCGCTTTCTCCTTCGCTTCAGCGAGAGAAATTTGAGCCGTTGCTAAAAGTCCTACTCTCCATTCTTAATATCCGACCGTAGAATTTGGGGCAAATCAAGTTAGGGTTCGGGATTAGGGCTCCAACGCTTCAATGGCAATTTGCCTGATTTAGGGTTTTTGATTTGGGGCAATGGGGGAGACGATGTCGTTTTAGCTGATTTAAGGGCTCTATTTTGGCCAACCTGAGGAGACGACGTCATTTTGGGTGAATTAGAGTTGACTCAGCTCTCTGGTGAGCCACCTCGACGAGAAATAATCATATTTAATTGCCACGTATGATTTCCGACTGCCTTTGCCGGAGGTGGCACTCAAGTGTCTCACTTTTCTTACAAAGTGGCACTTAAGTGTCACTTTCGTAACTTTTGGCACTTAAGTGTCCCTTTGTGCTAACTTTTGGCACTTGAAGTGTTCTTATCCCGATAAACACTCTTGACTTTGCCCCTTTTTCCCTATCTTCCTTCGCATGATTCCCTCCCCCTTCGCTGCTCATCCCGTCTTATGCCTTCGTTGACTCCATCTTCATTCGTTCCTGCTTTGCTTTTGATTTACCCTCATATGCAAAGTCCCCAGCGAAGCCCACCGAACTCCCCTCCAATTTTGTTGCTCATTTCCTCGTGTCTTCTCTTGGCTTGGTCAGATCCCACGTTCCTCTACCATCCACCGAAGCCTTCATTTCCTTGCATCTGTTGCTAGCTCATGCCACTCAGCCACACACGACCGTCCCTCTCTCCTCCAAATTCTCTCCATCCACGCACATCCACCGAACCATCTCTCTCTCCACTGAAGCCCAAGCTGCTACGCTCTCCACCACCATTTGTTCCCCTCCCTAGGTCAACCGTTGAAGCCCTTGTTGACCGCTAGCACCGTTTGAAGACACAAGCAGCTCCCCTAGTAGCGTTGCCTCTCGCCTTTGCCCTGCTCGCTGCCTCTATTTCCATCGAAGATCAGCAGCCCATGCATTTCTTTTCTTCAGCACATCAATGGCCCAACGAATTGAGTCCATCAGCTCACGGTTATGCCCATTTTCAGCTAACTTTTGGCCCAGTAGCTTGCTCAATTCAGCCCATCCTCGCTCGGCCCAGCTTGAAAAGATTAGCCTAGTTTTGAAGCCCGCTTCAGCCCAACTTTAGGCCTAGCCTAACTCAAGAACTCTCAGCTTTGTTGGGCTGAGATTTGTTGGGCTGGTTTTAGGCTTGATCTGAGTGCCCTATTGACGTCGCTAAAAGTTCAGGTTTCAGCTGCCGTTGCGCCGCCGTTGCAGTGAACCAGTCTTCGCTTTAAACCGATGAGTTTACTCACTAAACCTTTCTTAGGAGGTTAATTATGCTTAAGGGGCGTTTAGATTAAGCTAAGTATGGTTAGATGATTAGATTAGCTTAGTTAATTGTTAATTAGATTACGGGATGTGATTAGTTTAGTGGATTATTAATTAAAGCTAATTAGGTGATTAAATTAGTGTAATCTTGATTAGGCCATTAATTAATTATTTCGAATTAATTATTTCGAATTTATAAATATTATTTTTATTAAATTATATTAATATAATATATTATTTATTGATTTAATTTCGGAATATATTTAATTATTTATTATTTTCCGAAAATTAGACCGGGATAATTGGTGGTCGGAATTTCGTGTTGACTGCTGTGGTGTGTTTAGATTATTCATTTGATGATTGGATTATGCAAATTAAGTGCTGATTGTGAAAATATGGATTTTATTCAGAAAAATCCCAGGTATCGGATTTTGACACAAAAAATGAATTCTAAGTACTATACCTAATAGTGGGTTTAAAAAGGAAATGTATCAATTTTTCTGGTTTGAATTGATCGTGTACCCACACACGCCTATTTTCCCTGATGTTTTTAATACGAAGAAAATAGGCCAAGATTACCATTTTAATTGAGGCATTTGAGTGCAATGTACGGTGTCTTAGACTGAGATTGATTGGTTGTGTGTGTTGGAGAAAACTTCCTTGAAGTATTTTGAAATTGACAAAACGTTTCTATCAGTCTAGTCTGAAGACTTGCAGATTCTACTATCAAAGTCTAAAGACCTTAAAGTCTATCTTCATTGACAGTTTCTAGACCGTTGAAGAAGGCTTATCTGAAACGAAGTATTTCGTTAAGGATTTGATTTTGTCGACTAAAGAAGATCTCTTGGCTGGATATAACATGTTAGAATCCATTATTCGAATCAAGATTGATTCAAGGATTTTGGATTCGTTGATTGGCGAAGTATACTTGGAAGGTTCTACTTATGGAAACTTAGATCCTGATTGTATGGGTGAGCAGGATTGATAGGCTATTGTCATGTTCCTTAAATAGCTCGAAGATCTTCCTAATTGATTCTGTCCAACGGGTAGATTGGAAGAATTCCTTTGGTAAGTGCCAACAGGTGTGATGACATAAAGGAGTATATAAGGAAGATGTTCCAGTTGTTCGAGTGTGTGTATGATAGAAGAATTCCAAAGTCTGAAGCTCTTTGTTATTAATCAATTAAATTGTTGAGTGAAATCTTGTACGCAAAAGAGAGTCTATATATTTGAGAGACCTTAAGGAAGTGTAGCTAAGTCTCTACACTATGAAATCAAGGAAGAGCTTTACTGTAATAACTCTTTTTTCATAGTGAAATCCAGCTAGTGGGCTGTCGGTGTGGAAGAGTGGACGTAGGTTTGGATTAAGCCGAACCACTATAAACTTTGTGTTCTTATTCTCTTCTCTACGCTATTTTACTTTGATCGTAACACGTTTTATTTACTAGAGACAAATTTCCTTTTCATAATCTATTGTTGATAAGTGTTGCACAATTATCTCTGAAATTTGTTTCTACACCTATTCACCCCCCTCTAGGTGCTTATACTAGCTTTCACAGTGTGTTGGTTAAAGAGAACCCGTCCTAGCGTTTACGTCGGATGTTACTAAATCTCACTTTCGGGTTACCCATGCATTAGGGTAGCGGGTCGCAGTAGATTCTGGACCTAAGCACCTTCGAGATAGCCGTCAATGTGACGTAGCCGTGCTCAATGGGGAAGAGACGATGCCTGGCTACACTAGTAGATCGTCAAATAGGAAGTTGGCAGTATTCTAGAGGGGTTTAATTAACAATTGGAACACATAATTAGTTGAGTTTGATGCGCTTGATTATGAGACAAAACTGTGTGACATGGTATGGGACGTGTCATAACGGTTTGGCCTTATAATCGGGACCCTTGTGATTAAATGAGTGGTTGAGGCATTTCAATTGTCATGTTTATTCATTATATGCATTTGTGATATGAACTGTGCTGACGTGCTAAAAGGAACTGAGGTGAGGTATGTCCTCTGTTCTCATTGTGTGGTTGTGTGGCTAGAGCACCCTGAGGCGTATTTCCTTCCTAATAAGGGTTTAGGGGGTGGACTTACTGAGATATTGTCTCACTGGTTATTGTATAACCATTTTTAGCTCCTTAGGAGGTGGTCATGGAGGACCAAAGCCTCGGAGTCTGTGAAGGTGGAGTTTAAAAGATTGGCATATGTGTCTGACTAGTATGTCGTAGAACATCTTATTTTTTAGAGTCGAACTTTTTGTAGACTTTTGACCAGACCCATTTTTGTATCTAAACCCAGTGTTTATAAAAGTTGGCTTTTGTGAAATATGCCCTGCTTTCTTATCCTATGCTGTTTGTTGTCAAGGGTATTTGTTTCGTTCCGCATGTGCATTTAAGATGAATGGGTCGGCGACACATCCTGGGAACGGTGCATTTGTATCGACCGCAGAGGGACGTATGCGCACTCGAGGTTCGAGGTGTGACATCTTTTCAACAAACAAAGGCAAAGAGGATTTCTATTAAAAATATTTGGGGTGATTTGTTTCCGGTTCGATCTAATTCCACCTAGGAACCGGGAGGACCGGTTTTCAATTTTTGGGACTAGGGACCAGACTAAATGGTCTTTGGATCGGGAAACAATCATTTGGCGAAAAAAATTAAAAAAAAAATTCTTTAAAAAAAGACTCATTACTATTTTAAGGTTTATTGTTATTTTTAAGAAATTAAATATATATATTTTTAAAAAAAGAGTTGATTCAGTTCGTTGGTCCAATCTCCTCTTGGATCTAGGAACTGGATCAATGCCTCCAAGAACTGGACCAAACTAGTCCGGTTTTAGTCTAGTCTGGGTAGTTCCTGGTTCGATTGATCCAATATGATAACCCCTAAAAAATATGAGGAGAATGCATACTCTTTATCGATATAAAGTCAAACGCATTGAAGGCTAACTATAATAATAAAATCAAAAGTTGATAGTTGTATATTTGTGCATTGTGCAATCTGAGCACCCGAAGTTTCATTTCTTAAATCAAATACCATGGCTTCCCTCGCGGACATCACCGATCGTTTTTGGGTTTGCTCAAGCATTCCATGTACGCCTTTCGCAGCTCCATGTTCACGCCAAACTTTTTCTGGTCAGAACTGAATCATTCGAGTTCGTTTGATTAGCTTTTGAACATTTTTCTCAAGCCTCGTCACAATCATTCATTCAGAAACATTTGCCTGCGAAGGTGTTGCATCGAGTATGTACTGATTACCTTGATGAGTTCCTCAAACAAGCCAGAAGCTCCGTGCAGCACCAAGGACTCTTTCTTGGACGTCACAGATTGATGGTCCTAGGGAAGGGGAAATATTGACGGATAAAATGAAGCAAGGACAGAATCCATATTGGTTGATGCTAATCAGCAATTGGTGTAACCCTCTTCGAAAATATATGTTTTGCCATTAAAAGATGAATCTCTCACGTAGACAATTGGTGGATGCTAATCACTACTTTTCACGGGATAAGAGATGGTCGTTTTGGCGCAAGCTCAGCTTCACAGTGATGCAATTCTAACAGAGAGTTCGATACTATTCTTCAAGGGGCTGAATAGTCACTCGGGGGTTAAAAACTAGTGTATGCTTGAATGAACTCTCAAGGCAAACATGTCAAAAGCTTCTCTAGTAGTTTACTGCTTAAGCGAGACAAACTCAAACCGGGATCGGCCTTTTCATCATTTGCTCTCAGCCAATAATGAAGTTCGCTCGTGGAAGATGATGCGCAAGTTGACAAATACAGGAACATATGAGGAAGCTTTATATGTATCGAGATATAATATATAATTCCTGCCATCTCTGATAGCTTAACCTTCCAAAGAGATGGCCAAATTAAATTTCTCCCATCCTCTTTCACCCGTTTATGGATCCTTTTCTTTGTCCGTCTTGGGTTTCTACAAAATCTTCTGCAATCTCTCTCTCGGCTTATATGGTTTATTAGGAATTTCTATGTACCTAAATATTTCATGCGCTTGTAATCATATGTTTCCTATCAGATCAACAGAGCTGATTGTAGGACTCTTCGAATCACTCAGAGCAAATCATGGGAAAGGGAAAACAGGATAAACAAATACTTCTCAATATTCTTGTCATTTCTGCCGCTATCACTTGATTTGGGGATATTAAATGAAAAGTGTAGTTGATTCTTTTCATTCCATGTTACCACGGATGACTAAGGCCAAGTCAAGAACTGACCAAAACATGAGCAATTCCAGGAAAGGAGGAAAGAAGGTAATACTAATACTAAAATATTTTTTTTGTTTGTTTGATATTTCTCATGTTTCCTCTTTACCTCAAGGCCGTTTGCCTGTTATCTTTGATTTTGTGCCTTTTATATTTCCTGGGTAGCTCCAGATAGTTGAAACTTAGCAGTAATTAGTAAGACGTACGTAGAAAGCTAAAAAGGTGCAAGACGCATTATTTTCATTCCATGTTACCATGTGTTCCAGATGACGAAGGCTAAGTCAAGAACAAACCTAAACACAAGCAATTCGAGGAGAGGAAAGAAGGTAATACTAATACTCGATATCTTTTTATTTGAGATTTCTCAAGTACTTTCCCTCTTCACCTCAAACCTATTTTCGTATTATTTTTTTATTTGTGCCTTTCTATATTTCTTGGGTAGTTCCACATAAATAGGTATGACAAGTAGACCACCGCCCTCAACAGCAGTGTTGGCTTTAGGCTCTGTCCCCCTCATGAAGGGGAGAAGTTCGAACCCTAGCATTGTCGTTAGGGATTCTCAAGCGTGATGTCATGGTGGTAGGTCTTGCGCTAGTGTCATCCTGTGGTTTGCGCTGTTGCTGTTGGCTTACAGTGGTTCCTCGGGTCGCCAAAAAAAGAAAAAAGAAAAAAGGTTTGACGGGTAGCATCATCAAACTAGCAAGAGCATCTCAACGGGAAGAGGAAAGAAGGTATCTCATTTTTTAGTCATATTTGTTTGTATAGCCCCGGGACATGAGTAATTTAAGTTTGATGCTGTTTTTGTTGCAAAAAGGCGAGCGATCGAACAATAATATAGACAGAAGAAGAAAATAAATCGGACACCGGATTTACGTAGTTCAGTCGTAAAGACCTACGTCCATGGGGAGAGCAGCGACGAATTTCACTATAGATCAAGCGATACAAGGAGATTACATACATAAGTCACTCAAATACTCTCTTGGTGTTTGCCAAGCTCCAATTACACCCAATAACGCATGCAGTGTTTAACCTCGAAATTCCTCAAGAAATAATTTCTCAATCTCACAAAGGAATTACACTCAAATCTTACTACAAGATTTAATTGGCTTGAACACTAAATCTTCTTGGATGTAATTCACAGATAAAAACGATAAAGAAAATCCCTCCCAAGCACTTGACGAAAAGATAGCGCTTCGAGAACACTTCTTCATGATCAACCTCTTTCATCCATGGCCACAAGTCTATATATATAAGTGAGACCCATATTATTTTGCCAACTTCTCATAGGATTCTGTTTCCTATCTTAAACAATTTTATCCAAAACATATCTCTGTATGTTTTAAACAAAATCTAAATCCAAGTGAAAGTTGGACTTTCCTATTTTAGTAGCCAAATTCTCCAACGCATATTTGAATTTTGGGAAGTTAATCTTCGGATATTCTTTGCTCGATTTCGAATGTCCGTAACATATCCAATTTAGAATATTCAGAATTTCACATTAGACTCAAACTCGAGACATATTTTAACAATCTCCACCTTGGCTCAACGTTTGAGCCAAGTCACAATCAATTTGCTGAAAATTCAAACTATGATGCCACTCTCCCATGCCCCCGATGGGCTCAACTGCCACAGATTTTATCTAAGTCCAAGCCTCGCTTGAACTTCACCATAACTGAGGACCTCATCAAAATACCAACTCCACATGCACCTTTAACTGCTTTGCAAGGATTTTCTGACGCAACCTCCTCAACCGCAAATAAAGCAAAACCATTGTTGCATCCATATCTATCAGAAGATCGAATACGTACCTTGTTAATTTTAACAGTTACAACAACCGTTGGCTCTATAAGCTTCACCTCTCTACAAGCACTATTTGTGTCGATTACTTTGCTAGTACCCATATATGTTACCTTAGGAGTTTCTAGTTGCAACTCCATCTTAAGTTGAACACCGTTCAGATCCGTTTGAATACTGCTATAATCACTCCTAGCCAGAAGTACTGTAGACTCATCAAAAGTAACTTCTCTGTTGATAATAGGTAAATTTAACTCTGGGCACCACAATCGATAACCTCTCTCACCTCATGCATAACCTAGAAATATGCACTTTCTTATCCTACCATCAAGCTTACTATCACTCGCTCGAATATAACATGAGTAACCAAATATTCTAAGAATAGAATAATCGGCAATATTACCTGACCACACTTCTTCGAGAGTCCGATATCCAATCGCAGTCGATGGGGATCTATTCATTAGGTAGCACGTTGTACTTAGCGCATTTGCTAGGAATCTCCTAACCATACCAGCACTAGAGAGCATTTTATAGACCGTCTCTAGCAATGTTTTGCTTACCAATTCTGCAACATATTGTGGTTCATTGGCATAAGTGCGATGTTTCACTATACATTCCTTCATGCAAAATTCATTTAACAGCTTCGAGCAAAACTCCATGCTATTGTTAGTCTGCACATGCTTGATCGTCTTATTAGTTTCCTTTTCGATCAAAGCTATCAACTGCTTAATCCTGATAATAGCATCAAACTTGTGCCTAAGCACAAATACCCACGTCTTCATCGAGTAGTCATCAACTCCTGTTACGTATATTTAGCACTCTTCCTCAAAGGAAACCGCAACAACCTGGGAACATTCAAGTGAATTTACTCTGCAATTTCCATGGTTTCTTTGACAATTGTACTGAATTGCACTTTCCGCCGTTGATTTAAATCATAGCATTTGCATACATTCAGTTCGTTACGAACATAACCACATAGCATATTTCTTTTACTTAAAACATTCAGGCTTCTCTTGTCAGTGTGCCCCAAACACATATGCCAGAATTCAGACTCTCGAATAGATGCATTCAACGTCTCCGTAGTGAAATTTGTCACTGTCTTGCCTTGAAGCTCATACAGACCACTATGCTTGATTCCTTTCATTATTATCGAAGCACCTCAACTAATTTTCAAAATTCCACATTCTGAAATATATCGATACCTAGTTGAATCTAGGGCACTCAAGGAAATTATGTTCTTCTTCAATTTTGGAACATGCCTTACTCCAGTCAATGTCCTCACGATACCATCATGCATTTTGATTTTAACATTGCAAACACCGATGAGATCACATTCAGCATTGTTTCCCAACTGCACTTTACTATTATCCATGCATTGATAAGTAGTAAACTAGTTTCTATTTGGTGTAACATGAAAAGAACAACCAGAATCCATAAGCCATCCATCAAACGATGAATCATTAGTGACAAACAAAATATAATCAGCATTATCTGCTATAGCTGTAACATTATTTGCAGAATCAACTATAATTCTCTTACTCTTCTCATTCTTCAACTTAAGGCAATTCCTTCTAAAATGCCCTCTCTTGCCACGACTACAACAGACAACATCACCAGTCCTAGACTAATTATGCTTGTTCATATTAGAACTCCTCTTACCCACACGTGTTCTAGATATTCCTCTATTTTCACTTACTAAAACAACAGATATACGTTCGCCAGATTTTCTTTTATGGATGTCCTTGCTCAGAATTAAATCTCAAACTCCATCAAACGTCAAACTTGTTGACCCAGAGGAATTACTAACATCAATAATAGTAATATTCCAACTATCAGGTAATGGGGATAATAGAATCAAAGCACGTACATTATCTTCAAAGTCAATCTCAACTGAACTCAATTGACTAATAATTACATTGAATTTCTTGATATGATCTGCAACTGACGCACCTTCGCTCATCTTCAAATTAAACAAACGTTGCATCGAATAGACTTTGTTGATCGCATAGGGCTTCTCGTACATATCCGACAAGGCTTGCATCAAATAAGCAGTGATATTCTCCTTCAAGATGTTAAACGCGACATTACAAGCCAACGTCAGTCGAATAACACCCATAGCTCGTCTATCCAGCAAATCCCAATCAGCTTGCTTCATCGATTCTGGTTTCTCCCAAGATAAGGGCAAGTGCAATTTCATCTGGTAAAGATAATCTTCAATCTGCATCTTCCAAAAATTAAAATCCTTCCCATCAAATCTGTCGATTCTCACTTTCACTTCTTCTGTCGCCATCAATTTGCTTCAACTTAGCCAAACCTAGCTCTGATACCACTTGTCGCGAAAAGGCGAGCGATCGAACAATATTATAGACAGAAAAAGAAAATAAATCAGACACCATATTTATATGGTTCGGTCATAAAGACCTACGTCGTCCACGGGGAGAGTAGCGACGAATTTCACTATAAATCAAATGATACGAGGAGATTACACACTTAAGTCACTCAAATACTCTCTTAGTGTTTCCTAAGTCCTAATTATACGCAATAATGCATGCAGTGTTTAGCCCCGAAATTCCTCAATAAATAATCTCTCAATCTTACAAAGGAATTACACGCAAATCTTACTGCAAGATTTAATTGGCTTGAACACTAAATCTTCTTGGATGTAATTCACAAACAAGAACGACAAAGAAAATCCCTCCCAAGCACTCGACAAAAAGACAGCGCTTCAAGAACACTTCTTCATGATCAACCTCTTCCACCCACGGCCACAAGTTTATATATATAAGTGATAAGTGAGATCCTTATTCTTTTTTCCGATTTCTCATAGGATTCTGTTTCTTATCTTAAACGATTTTATCCAAAACATATCTCTGTATGTTTTAAACAAAATCCAAATCCAAGTGAAAGTTGGACTTTCCTATTTTAGCGGCCTAATTCTCCAACGCAAATTCGAATTTTGGGAAGTTGATCTTCGGATCTTATTTGCTCAATTTCGAATGTCCACAACATATCCAATTAAGAATATTAAGAATTTCATATTGGACTCAAACTTGAGACATATTTTAACAATTTTTGCTCTTCAGAATTTCAATTTATTATTAAAGTTCTTAAGTGATTTTGTATATCGCTATCAAGATACGGAGAAAACAAAAGGAATGGCTAAGGAGGTTGTTGAAATAAACCTGGAAAAATTAGCGTGTTGCGAAATCACGTGCCTTTTGCCATAGCTGTAGCTATAGGTATTTTGAGAGTACACCTTAATGACCAATGGTTAATGTGAAGGAAATAAAATCCTATTTTGACTTGTTCGAGCATTCAATAATATCCTATTTTGTGGTTTTGTTTTACATGAGCTTTGTGATTCAAAATCTCCCTCAAAATGGATTCATACATCTGCAACAACAATAACAATTGGTCCTTTTTCTTATTAATTGGGCTAGAAGCATCATCTTACAATAGGATCCATGTCATAGAGA
This sequence comes from Eucalyptus cladocalyx, assembly GCA_017140615.1. Taxonomy (NCBI): domain Eukaryota; kingdom Viridiplantae; phylum Streptophyta; class Magnoliopsida; order Myrtales; family Myrtaceae; genus Eucalyptus; species Eucalyptus cladocalyx. The sequence continues at coordinate 7,554,606 of CM029517.1, read as the reverse complement.
TTCAGCAAAAAGGAAATGTATATATGAATTTGTTATACGAGTCTGAAAAAGCTTTATCTTGAATTTGAGCCTATAGGCTTGCAATTTTAATGGATTAGCATTTTTTAGTTCAAATTTATGTATGATCATCAAATAACTATGTTGCCTTCAATTTTACATGGAATAGCATTTTTTTTAAAAACATTCGTTAGGGTCTTATTACACTTCTCTATGGGCTGTTCTCTTTTCTTTCTCTTGACTTTGCAGATTCCACATTTGGCTGCCAAATATGCCGAGGATTTTGATTTCGTGGCAATGAACAAGAAATTTAACAAGGAAAAAGTGTGGGATGAGCTTGGCAACATAGGAAAGCTTACCTAAAGACAAAACCAGATGCTAGTGATCTTCTTGCTGAAGATGGCGGGGATGTAGATGCTACAATGAAATCGAATAAGAAGGTGAGTCATTGTGAGCTTAAAGAGTCGACAGTTGTATTCCGTCCTTTCTTTTGAGATAGTGATGTCTTTTCCTTTTTGGATGGTAGCCTGGTTATGTGAAGGATGACTTTTTTGACTCACTTTCGACCATTCCACCTTGGCGATGGAAGCCAAAAATATCTTAACAAAGGAAGTTGGATATGGTGGTATCACTTCATGATTCTTCTATGATTTTCAATGTTTGTATTTTGTCATTTTCTTGAGTTGGTTCTCCGACATTTGGGTATTACTAGGTGCACCAAAGGAGCTACAGTAGCCGAAGGCTTGGTGGCAATCCAAAGGTCCATTTTGACATAAGAGAAAACGGTAATGTAGGGAGAGGCTGAGCGCATCCTACTTGGAGTCATGTCGAATGGGAAACTTGATGGGTTGCTTAAAGATCCTGGATACATATATTTAGAGCTCTGTACAGGTGATCGTTCTTTTCCCTTAGCTTTGGGTGTTGACACATAAAAATACTAAAAAGTAGCAAGCTAGCCAGAGGCAGTTGGCATGCGGGAAAAGTATACTATCAGTGCCAAAACTTGTATATGGCGCTCACTTTGGTGCAAAAAGTTTCCGTTGAATTACTTAAGTGCTAAAAATTTTAAAAATGATCATTTCAGTGCCAACGCCGACGAAATTGACTGGAAATCCGACATGGCACTTTTTTATTAATTTTTGAAGCCGACGTGGCTTGTCGGAGAGTATAGTCAACCATCCAAACAACAAAATGATGTCGTTTCGCGTCTTCCCCCAACTTAGAAACCCTAAATCCCCAAATTGAGAGAGAGAGAGAGAGAGAGAGAGAGAGAAGGAACGTCTGTCTTCTTCTTCCTCAAAGACCAATGCCAGCAGCGGCACCAGCAATGGCACTAGCAGTAGCACTAGCAACGGCACCGGCACCATCACCAACAGCGGCACCGCACCAATGGCACCTTCAACCCCTCTTCTTTCTCCTCCTCCTCCACCCTCACTTCGTATTCTTCCTGCCACTTCTTGCTTGAGCAACAATCTCAATCTCTCGTCGTTCACCTGATCGAGCAACTACAACGGTGGGGAAGCGACAGTGGCTGAGCGATGGCGGGCCGACGGTGGCCGAGAGGCGAGTAGTGGAAACCCTAATTTTAATCCCCGAAACCCTAATTTCAATCCCCATGAGCTATACGGCACCGTTTCTATGAGAATGTCCACATATAACGGCAAAACAATGTCGTTTCTTGAAGAGGATGGAAAATGACGTCGTTTTAAGGCCACGCGACTTTTTTTTTTTTTAAAAAATATAAAAGTCACGTAATTATTCTGATCGGAATCTCTCACTGGTGGCACCAAAGTGATCGTTTTTTCTTCGATTTGGCACTTAAGTGATCCGACGGAAACTTTTGGCACCGAAGTGAGCACGTATACAACTTATAGCATTGATAGTGTCTTCTTCCGTTAGCATGCAACACCCAATACACTCTGGTACATAAAAGGAAAGGAGAGAGAGGGCTCGAGGGTGGTTTTTGGAGAGATTTGAGAGAGGGAGAGCTTGAGCAAAGAAGACTGGAGAGAAAGAGAGAGAGAGAGAGAGAGAGAGAGAGAGAGTGGGGTTGGTTCCTTTCTTCGGCTGGGGGTTCTGTTGGCTTGTTAGCCAAAAGAATGAGAGCAACTGAGAGAGGAACAGAGGGAGAGGGAGCTTGAGAAAGTGGCTGGCTGTCGTGGGAGGTCCGTCCACTAGCCCTCATCCGCCACGGCCTTTTTCTAAACCAGGTAGGTCTTCCCCCCGAGCGTAGGTGCCTTGTTCCTTTTGGGGGCACTAGGCTGGGCGCGGCCAACCAAGTCCACGCAAATTTCGGTCTCGTCGGGCCTCTATGAAACCTACTGTGTGATCTAGTATGCATGGTAGGAAGTTAGGTCATTGAGTTCGAAATCCCTCGTTTTGGTAGCGCACGCCAAATGCTTGTGAAAATGTTCTATGGGATCCGTTACCACCTCCTCTGACTTTAGTTTGCTCTTGAAGTGCTGATTTTTGTCTCGGTTTTTTCTTTGGTGAGGCCTAGTTTGTGCGAGTCCCAACCCCATCCATGTGGTGCTATGCTTTGTTTTAGTTTTGGGCATCAGTTGTTAAATATTTCAATGCGTTTGGAGTCTCGGTTTATCCTGTGTCCTCTCTTCGATTTATGCTCGTTAAGTGTTTGTTAAAATATCCGACTGAGCTTGTGTGGATTTTCTTTGATTTACACTTGCTTCTATATATCGGCTTGTCATTGGATGCAGCGTGTCCATGAGGTAGCGGTTGGCATGCGTCGATGGTGTAAGGTGTTGGTTGAAGTGGGCATGGTTTGTTTGGTTTTGGCTCGATGAAGGAGATGATCGGCAAAGGAGGCATATGGTTAGGGTGAACTACAGTGAAAATGTCGCAGAGAGAGGGGGGGCTTTGAAAAGGGGCTGGAGAACAAAGGAACAAAATAGGATTAAAAAACACAGGGAAGGGGAGGAAAAAGCAAAAGCGAAGAGAAAAAATAATAGAACACAGGATGAAAGAAAAGAGAAAATGGGCTGTGGTTTGTCTGCTTGGGCCGGTCGATGGGCTGGTGTGATATGGACTGCGGTGAAGTGGATTAGAATCTAAGTGGGCTGGGGCCCGCCCCTTTTCTGAAAAATCTGCTTAGGCCTTTTCTTTTTTCTAAGTGGGCTTTGAGGCCAGCCTGATTTTGGCCGAACTCGAACCGATAGGTTCCGGGTTAGTTTAGCAGGGCCAAGTCTCTTGACTCGGTATGAATTGTTTTTTAATATTAAAGAATACAAAAATATATAAAATCTCCAGAAAATTAAAAAAAAAATCAAACATTCAGAAAACCATAAAATATTTAAAATTCAGAAAAAAATTAAAAAAATTAAAAAATCCATAAGAATCCTTGGAAAATTTTAAAAAAAAACTCGAAAAAATAAAATTATTTTTTGAAAATTCAAAAGTTTAAAATAAAAAACCTAAAAATTCCTAAAAATCAAGAAAATTTTCCAAAATTTTATTTTCTCAAAAATGGCTAAAGAATTTTTTTGGTTTGTCTTTTCTTTAAATGCGTGAAAATCCTTAGTTAAAATCGTACTCAATTAAACAAGCCTCTAGGGCTTTACTATAAGGCTCCGATTACTCTTGGAGAAAGATACCCTTGATTGATTAGGACTTCCCTTTAGCTTAGTTAGGAGTGGCACTTAATTATCTCTTAGTTGTTAGATGCCTCTTTTCCGTGCAATTTATTCAATGCCTTCTTCAGTTATTATTTCTTATTGTAATGATTGCGTATCCGCATAATCACCTACATATTAGTGAATAGGTCTAAAATCAATTCAAACTACTTGACAAAGATCTTTCTGAAATGAATAAAATTAACTAAAAGGGTACTAATTACTTAATTAGTATAATTAAGTTCTCGATCCTAAATTTTCTAGTTACATAAAAAGTGAGGTACACTCCTATGTCTCACTTGATTTCTAGTTGACTTTAGTAGGTTAGTGATGACTTCTTATTACCAAATTCTTATTAACATAATGTCAAGCAAGGCATAGGTTTGGGAGAGCTCGTGTCTAATTGTGGACCGTAGTTAACATATTGAGATGAGATGTTATGTACTATAAATGCGGGAAGAGCGAGTTTAGTACATAAAATAATTTTACATTGCCTTGGTTGAAGTCAAGATGAGGTCTATGATTTATATGTGATAAAACCGAATATGATAGTTTCACAATCATGTATGCCTAAAATATGCCAGATGCGAGTACTTAATTAAGCACTGTAGAAAGCGAGCTTATATAGTATTTAAGCTAAACATAGATATGTAAGAAGCATGTGACTATGTTTAGGCTAAGATCCGTATAATAGATATGTTTAATATATGGCATATGCTCTCATAAAAAAAAAATTAATTATAGTATGTAATTTATACTACATGTGCTTAGTTCGACTGATAAGGGAAGATGAATAAATTATCTCTATATACTCATCATATGATCCTTTGAGATAATTTATATTTTATTTCATTTTGTGCCCTATGTTACTTTAAATTATGTTCTCAAAGTGAAAGATTAATATTGCTACTTTGACATGTTACCGGTGCTTATAAATAGATGTAGTTTTATGAGATGTGTTTAGGAAAGCGATTGTTCTGAAATGGAGAGAGACGAGTGCAATGGAAGACTTATTGTTTTACATCTATTACATGTATTTACCGGTCAACCAATTATATCACCTTATATAATTTTTAAATATAATTATAAATATATAGTGTTATGAGAATAGTCAAATATGACCTTTAAGGGATAGGTATACTTGAGCTGATGTAACAAAATATATTTGAGGCATTGTGAGACATCAATTGTTTATTTTTATTTTTTTTAATTGTAGCCATTATGTCATCCCTAACATGTGCATAAGCTAAGCTTCCAAGTATTGGTGTACTAACTAGTCAATGGCTTTTTTGCTAATATGAATTGTTTCTAAAGTAAATGAATGTTAAATACCTTAAACTCTTAATTGAGCACTATATAGCCTATCATATCTGAGTGGGAGATGTTATGTTTTTATGATATGTCCATAATAGTGTGTGATAAAAAAGCACTAGTTCGTCTTGATATGAAATAATGAGGAAAAACCTATTGAAAGGGTGTGGGGGAAGTTATCTTATAATGGTCGGTGGAGAGATTTTGATAAACCGTTCTCTCTTCTTCTCCTCTCTCTATCAACGAACAAAGACAATTTCATTATTGTTTTGTAAAGACAATGGGCATTGATGCTGTGGAACGTGAGTACTATGAAGTCGTATCGTCTGTTGTTCGCTCGTGATTCAATGTACATTTTTGGATAATTCATTTATTGTGCATCAAAGATATTAGTCGTTTCTTCTGCTGATTTTCTTCCAACGACTTCAAAAGTTCAAAACATAAGTATTCATTCACAATTCCATAGCTGCAAGATATGGGATTAACAACCACTCATTCCTTTATAACTCTTAACTGTGAAAACATTTAACACTTACGTTAGGGCCTTTCCTGGTGTCCTCACTATCAAACAAATATTATTTTTGAACAAGATAGATTTAGGCCTAAGTTCTCTAAGGTTTAAACCAAGTTTCCAGTGTCGTTACTAAGTTTTCATGACATACCTCTTTGGGGAGAGAATAGATTTAGGGGTATTATCTAAAAGACAAGCCTACGACCCATGATTGGGCATGGGAAGGATTTCCGGGACTCGAATCGACAATGGCCGACCATGAATGGGTGGACTGGGCGATCATTTTGCCAAATCAAAAGAATTCCTTCCTCATAAATTGGCCAATGGTGGTCTTTTTTTTTTTTTTTAAGCAAATCTCTCTCTCCCCTCTTCCCACTTAAAACATTAATTCAATTTTTACTTGCGGAGTCATGGCGAAGGCCATTGTGGAAAGGGATCCTCGTCCACCTCATTCAATTTAACCAAACCACAGGGAGGAGGAAAAAAAATTATGGGAGGTTGGGATACAGGAAGTCGTCATAGTCGTCGCGATATTCCTCGTGGCGACATCTTCTAAAATATCAGTGAATCCGTCGGGCAACACCTATTCAGAGGCTTCCAAAAAGGCGGGAAAAGCCATACCGTCTTATATGCATGAAAAGGAATTTGATTTCTTTAATAATTACAATACGGCATATTACATTTTGTTGATCACGGTAATTGTACAAAGATCGGTGTATGCTCGAGGAGTCGTACATGGACGGAATTTGTAATGTTTGTAATGTGGCTCGCATTAATTCTATCAATCATTACTTTCTTAATGCCAGTAGTGTTGTTGAACAAGGGCAGAGAAAAGACGGACGGGAAAATTGATGTTTCTCATGTAAAACCGGCCATTTTGGTTTTTATATGGTTAGCCACTATGGGTATTATTATATTTTTGCAAATTTTCAGGTTTACAATGAAGATCTGTCGTTGAAGGATTACTTGGACATGTAATATTTGAGTTCCATCTCGTTGGCCAAAAGCTACTTTGCTAGATCTTGAGTCAGGGTTGTTTGTTTGTTCTTATGTCTTTTTTTTCGTCTAAATTTGTTTGTTACTATGTCCACACCTATCCATCTGTCTATGGAAGCCTTTGGATAGATTTTTCTATATTTATTATTTTTTCATTAATCTTTTGTGGTGGCGCAAGCCTATTCCTACTCGATGTCCTCCATGCTTCAAATACTCGACATAAATTGAGGTCTAAAAAGAAAAAAAGAAAAAAAAATAATGAAAAAATAATAATGCCCATAGTGGCCAACCATATAAAAACCGCAATGGCCAGTTTTACATGAGAAATGTCGAATTTTCCATCTGCCGTTTCTCCGCCCTTGTTCAACAACACTACTAGCATTGAGAAAGTAATGATCGATAGAATTAACGCTAGCCACATTACAAGCATTAACACGCTGTATTGTAATTATTAAAGAAATTAAATTCCCTTTCATGCTTATAAAGCAGTATGGCTTTCCCTGCCTTTCCGGAAGCCTCTAAATAAGTGTTGCCCGACGAATTCACCGATATTTTAGAGGATGTCGCCGCGAGTAGTATAATCATGAGCAAAGTATTCACATTCCATAGTGCTAATACCGATTGTCTTCTTAAAGTAGTAATGCAATTACCTTTATTCATTCACGAAGAAAGGAGAAGAAGAGAGAACGGTTTATCATAACGTTCTTTCTGCCAACCATTATAATGATTATCTTTATAAGTTATTTATATTACTTCCCTTAAAAGATAACTTCTCTCATACCCTTTCAATACGTGTCTCTCCATTATTTTACAGTTTGATGAACTGATGCGTCTTAATCGTGGCCCATCATGGACATACCATAGAAATATGACGGAAGTGCTACTTGTTCATAAATTGTTGTACATGTATTATTTGCATCGTGCTACACTTTAGTGTTGGAGAAATCTTCTTGAAATGTTTTGAAGCTGACAAAACGTTTCCATCAGTCTAGTCTAAAGGTTTGCAGACTCTGCTATTTAAAGTCTGAAAACCTCCGGACAGCCAGACTCAAGACTCAAAGTCTATTCTCATTGACAATCTCTAATCCGTTGAAGAAAGGTTATCCAGAATTTGATGTTTCATTAAGGATATGACCTTACTAATTAGAGAAGATCTCTTGGCTGGAAAAGACATAACGAAATCCTTTGATTGATCGAGATTGATTCGAAGATTAAGGATCCGATGATTAGCTAAATATTCTTGGAAAGTTCTACTTATGGAAACCGAGATCCTGATTGTATGGGCGAACATGATTGATGGGCTATCGACACGTTCCTTTAATAGCTCGAATAATCTTCCTAATTGATTCCGTCTAACGGGCAGATTGGAGGAATTCCTTTGATAAGTGCCAACGGGTATGATGGCATGAAGGAGTATATAAGGAAGACGTTCTAAGTTGTTCGAGGTGTGCGCGATAGAAGAATTCCAAAGTCTGAAGCTCATTGTTGTTTAGACAATTCCTTTGAGCGAAACCTTGTACGCAAAAGAGAGTCTATATTTGTGAGAAACCTTGAGGAAGTGTGGTAGAACATCTACACTGTGGAATCAAGGAAAAGTTGTGCTGTAACTTCTCTTTTGTTCATAGTGAAATCCAGCCGGTGGGCTGTCAGTGCGGAAGAGTGGACGTAGGCTTGGAATAAGCCGAACCACTATAAACCTCGTGTTCAATTTTCTCTTCCCTACTCTTTACTTTACTTTGATCGTACTTCATTTTGTTAATTAAAAGAGAACTCCCTTTCTATCGTTTGCCTAGAATCGCTTCTGTATCTCGAAAAATTATTTGTGCACCTATTCACCCCCCTCTAGATGCTTATACTAGCTATCTCAATTGGTATCAGAGCTCGTGTACTCACTTTGTTTGAAGTGTTTTACTTCAGAGTTAAAGATCCATGGCTAGTATGTTGGCTCCAGGGCTGGTAGAAGGGCAAAGCAATACCATACCACCTTACTTTGATGGAAATGACTACAATATATGGAAAAACAAGATGAAGGCGTTCCTAAGATCAAAGGATCATCTCGAATGGGACGTTGTAGAAAAATGAATTATTCATAAAGCTGCACATGTCTCAGAAAGAGGAAAAGACACTGTTGAGTCTAACGAAATGACTCAGGAAGAGATAATCAAGAGACAAGCTCTTGATGCAAAAGCAATTTATTCTTTATATTGTGCTTTATCACCTACTTAATATAACAGAATATCTTCTTGTGATACAGCCAAAGAAGTCTGGGATAGATTACACATTACCTATGAAGGAACCGATCAAGTGAAAGAAACTAGAATCAACATTCTTCTCTGTCAATACGAAGCCTTCAGAATGAAATCGGGAGAATCTATAACTGATATGTTTAGTCGTTCTACAGAAATCGTTAATGGTCTTGAAAATCAAGGTCAACCAATTTCTAATCCCATTAAAGTAAACAAGCTACTGCGTGGACTCTCCAAGGATTGGAATAACATAAAGACGTCAATCAGAGAGACCCAAAGAATCATGCCACTCTCTATTGATGAGTTGGTTGGGACTCTTCAGTCCTATGAAGTGGAACGAATCAATGAAGACGAAGATCTTAAAGGTAAGAAATCCATTGCATTAAAATCTAATGATGATTCTGATGTAACAGATTCTGAAGACGATATGGATAATGAGGAGCTTGCTCTCATGATAAGAAGATTCAGAAAACTAAACAGAAAAGGAAGAAGATTCAATTCAAATAAACAAAGTTTTCAAAAGCAACAGACTAAGTCTGCTGAAGATGATGAATCAAACAAAGATGTAGTCTGCTTTGAATGTAAGAAAAAGGGACACATCAGACCCAACCGTCCTCTTCTGAGGAAGAAGAAAGGAAAAACTGAAAAGTATCGAAAGGCTCTCAAAGCAGAAACCTGGAGTGATACAGAGTGTGAAGAAAGTGATGATGATTATGCCAACATATGTCTAATGGCACAATCGGATTCAGAATCAAACTCTGAGACAGATTCAGATTCAGAAAGTGAATTCAAGGTAAATAACTTCAAAATCCCCATTAAGTTTCAAAATACATTGATGAATTGTGTTTTAGTCTTAAGACTTCTCTTAAAAGAATTTTCGAACTCAAAAAGGAAAATTCTGCTCTAAAACAACAAGAAAAAGTTTTGGAAGAAAAAGTGAAATGCTTAGGCAAGAATGTTTCTTCTCTTAAAGAAAGTAAAGATAATCTTTTAAAAGAAAATGCATTCTTGAAAAATGATATCGCAAATATTTCCAAAAGATTTTCTCTAGGATCTGAAAAACTGGAAAAAATACTTTCTGTTCAAAGACCTTATTTCAATAAATCTGGTTAAGGAATGACTGCTGAAACCATTCATTTAATTGATTTTCCTAAAGTGAAAGAAAGAATCAAACAAAGACCCACAAGAGATGCTTATAAAAATCATTTAAAAAGAACCTTTGTAAAACTAGTAGGTCGCAATACTCTCAGATGTTCAAAGTGCAATAGTGCAGATCATTTTGAGAAAGAATGTCCTATGGTTTGGAAACCTGTCAATAAAGTTTGGACAAAAACCGCATATCATACTAACTCAAAATGACCCAAGAAAATATGGGTACCAAAGAAAGCTTGAGTCTCTTTTTAAATGCAGGTTACTATCAAGAAAAATGTAAAATGATATCTGGATAGTGGATGCTCGAGACATATGACAGGAGATTCAAATTGTTTCATAAAGCTTGTTCAAGTGAATGGTGGAAAAGTCTCATTTGAAGGAAACAACAAAGGAAAAATTGTAGGATTTGGAACTGTAAAGATTGGGAACCTCACAATAAGCAATGTTTCTTTAGTTGAAGGGCTTAACTACAATCTGCTCAGTGTCAGTTAGCTGTATGATGTCAGTTTCAGAATCTACTTCCAAGAGGGTATTTGTTCAGGAACCAGTAAAGACTCTACTCAGTCATTCATGGGTCGAAGACATGGAAATATCTACTTCTTGGACGTGAAACCAGATGAATCGCAATGTTTAATCTCAATCCAAGATGAAGCGAGCTTATGGCACAAAAAGCTTGGGCATATTAACATGAAGTAGATAGCCAAAATCTCAGCAAAAAAGCTTGTTCGTGGTCTACCCAATTTATCATACCAAAAGACTGATCTATGTACACCATGTATATTGGGAAAACATGTAAGAAATTCATTTAAACCAATAAATCAAGTTTCCACTAACCGTGTACTGCAGCTTTTGCATATGGATCTCTTTGGACCAACAAGAATACAAAGCATTGGAGGTAAGAAATATTTCCTAGTAATTGTGGATGATTACTCACGATTTACTTGGGTATATTTCTTGGCAAGTAAGTTTGAAACTTTCTCTTACTTTGAAAAATTTGCTAAAAAGGTTCAAAATGAAGAGGGGTATGTTATTTCAAGTATAAAAACAGACCATGGATATGAATTTGAAAATCAAGATTTTAAAAAAAAATTGTGATGAATCTGGTTTTCAGCATTTGTTCTCTTCTCCATATACTCCAGAGCAAAACGGAGTTGTGGAAAGGAAGAATAGATCTCTTCAAGAAATTGCTAGAACTTTTTTAATTGAAAGCAATATCTCTTTACGATTTTGGGCTAAAGCAGTTTCAACATCATGTTATAATATCAATAGAGTTTTTCTAAGGCCTATTCTTGAAAAAAACCCCTATGAACTATTCAAAGAAAAGAAGCCTATTGTTTCATATTTTCATGTATTCGGATGAAAATGTTTCATACTGAAAAATGCAAATGATCGAGTTGGTAAGTTTGAAGAAAAGTCAGATGAAGGCATCTTCCTTGGATATTCATCCACAAGCAAAGCGTACAGAGTCTACAACAAGAAGACTCAAACTGTGGAAGAATCAATGAATGTCAAATTCCAAGACTCTATACAAAATGAATCTATTCGGACTCATCTTGAAGAGACTCGAACACAAGCTCCAGACTCTACAAAGTCTAAATCTCAAGAAGCAGCTCAGACTTTGAAGGACCAGCAACAAGTGACTGTTGAAGATTTAAGTGTAGGAAGTGACCATCAATCTGATAAATTAACCAGCAACTGGAAACATAAGTCCAGTCATCCCAAAGATCTTATTATTGGCGACATCAATGAAGGAATTCGCACAAGATCCAAAAGGCGAGAAGAGTCTAGTGCTGTGGCTCTTATTTCTGAAATAGAACCCAAAAGCATAGATGAAACTTTATCCAATGAAAGCTGGATTGAAGCTATGCAAGAAGAACTCAGACAATTCAAAATTAATGATGTCTGGGAGTTGACTCCTAAAAGGTAAATCAATTGTTGGAGCTAAATGGGTTTTCAGAAACAAAATGGACGAGAAAGGAAAAGTCATAAGAAACAAGGCAAGACTCGTGGCCAAGGGATACACGCAAGAAGAAGAGATTAACTATGACGAGACTTATGCACCGGTAGCAAGGTTAGAAGCAATTCGTTTATTACTTGCATTTGCTTGTCATAAGAATTTCAGGTTATTCCAAATGGATGTCAAAAGTGCCTTCTTAAATGGATTCATCCATGAGGAAGTTTATGTGGAACAACCACCTGGGTTTGAAGATTCAAGGAAACTAGACTCAGTATTCAGACTCAAATATGCCTTATATGGCTTAAAACAAGCACCTCGAGCTTGGTATGACAGACTGAGTAAGTTTTTAATTCGAAATGGTTTTGTTAAAAGTAAAGTAGATACTACTCTTTTTATTAAAAGAGAAAACAAAAGTTTTCTGCTTGTTCAAATATATGTCGATGATATTATCTTTGGATCCTTTAATGAAAGTCTGTGCAAGAAATTCTCTAAGACTATGCAGGATGAATTTGAAATGAGCATGATGGGTGAGTTAACCTTCTTTCTCGGGCTTCAAATAAAACAACTGAGGGAATGAACTTTTATTCATCAAGAAAAGTATGCAAATGATCTTGTCAAAAAGTTTGGATTGGACAATTCCAAAAAGGCTGATATACCAATGTCAAGTTTCTTGAAGATAGACAAAGATGAAGGAGGAAAGAAAGTCGATCAAAAGTTATACAAGAGTATCATCGGTTCACTTCTTTATCTTACTGCTTCTAGACCTGACATTTTGTTTAGTGTTTGTATTTGTACCAGATTTCAAGTAGACCCTAAAGAATCTCATTTAAATGCTGCAAAGCATATTATCAAATATATTTCATTAACTTCAAGCTTTAGTCTCTGGTATCCAAAAAGGGGAGACTTTACTCTTCTCGGATACTCAGACGCAGACCTTGTCGGATGCAGAGTCGATAGAAAGAGCACCTCGGGTACCTGTCAACTACTTGGAGGTAGGATAGTGTCTTGGTTTTCAAGGAAGCAGAATACAGTAGCTCTCTCTACAGCAGAAGCAGAGTATGTATCTCTCGAAATTTGTTGTCACAAATTCTGTGGATAAAACAACAGCTAAGAGACTTTGGAATTGAAGATTCATGCACAGAGATTAATTGTGACAACACCAGTGCAATCAATCTTACCAAAAATCCAATTCTTCACTCAAGAGCAAAGCATATCGAGATTCGACATCACTTCATTAGAGACCATGTTCAAAATGGAGAAGTCTCAATTCAATTTGTTGATTCAAAGAACCAACTGGCGGATATATTCACAAAGCCTTTGGAGAAAATCAATTTGAAACCATCCGTTCCAGACTCAACATTTTGAGGTATGAGGAAATCAAAGTCTAGAGACTCTCTGACTCAGACATACAAGACCTTGATTGTAAGTTATTCTCTCTCTCTCTCTCTCTCTCTCTCTCTCTCTCTCTCTCTCGTATCTCATCTTGAAAAGGTACGATCGACAAACTGTGGTTAATTATTGCTATATTTAATCAACATAATTATTGCAACATTTCCTTTTTGAAAAAGGAGTTATTTTTTGAAATGACTATTTTTGCGGAAAAAGACAGTTAATTTGAAAATGCATCTTTTTTATGACGATCCATATACCTCTCTTTTTAACCGATTATGCACTGTTGATTCTTCATCGCTTTACTCTAAAAAACCCTAGAAAGCATCGCTCTTCCATTCCTGTTTTCTTCCCTTGTTTAATCTTCGAAAAAGTTGTCATCTTTCTTGGGAAAGTCAAGCAAGGAATCTTCCAAAAACTGAGAAAGATGTCGTCTTCAAGAAAGTCTTCGAGAATCGCAAGCAGGGGACCACGGCGGATGAGTGAGGGGCCTACGCACTTCGATCTCACCAAAGAAGAAGTGTCTCCAAATCAGCAGCAGAGCCTACAACATTCTCAGCAGCGTCATTCTCCTCCATCTAATCCTCAAGGCGTTGATCATCAACAAGAGGAAGAAATCATTGAGGATGCTGATCCTGTAAGAGTTCAAAAGCCCGCTTTTATTTATAAGCTGTATCGTGCTTTAAAAGTGACTCATACTCCATTGAACTATGTCGATGATTTTCTTAAAGACAAAGGGTATGGAAATGAATATATCTTTTTGCGAAAAATGGAAAGTTTGGGAATTGCTCGTAAAGGGGTGGCAGAAGAAACTCTTGTGAATATCCCAAGTGATCCTCGTGATTGGGGAGTTAATCCTATAGATGGGAATGATGATGACAAATTGTACAGCCAATTTCAACCGAGAATGGGTGTTGCAGTTGAAAATCGAGGAAAAAGGGGAGAGTTGTTCAGATCAAAGGAACAGAAGGATCTATACTCAAAATTGCTGATGCGTGGGGTAATAAACCCTAGGAGTGTGGATTTTGATTTTTTGGATGCTGTGAATGTGAACTTAAAGGAAAAGTTCGGTTATCTTCAACTTGAAAAGTTCTGCTCCGACACTACAAAGGCCTATGCTGAATTAACTGCATATTTTTATTCAAATCTTAGTTTCTTGGATGCAAATCGATCCTCTTTCAGCGTCAAAGATCAAGACTTTGTGGTGGAGATGGATATGCTGGCAGATGTGTTAGGAGTTGAGAGAGGAAGATATCAATTGATCAAAGTTTCTATTACTCGTGCTACATTGGAACTTGTTAAGGACAGGAGAACAGAGGAAAAGATTTCCTACATAAGGATGAGTGCGTTGAACATTTTGCTTCACAAGATTGTGATCAATTGCCTCAGACTGAAATCAACTTTCAAGACTGATGTTTCAAGTTCAGAGGAAAAGTTGATGTATGCCATCATCACTGGGAAAATGTTTTCTCTTCCTCACACTGTTATGTTCCACATGTATAGAGCAGTGGTGAAAGACATATGTCAACTTCCTTATCCAAGTCTTGTGACGAAGTTATTCAGAAATCTGAATATTTAGCCTCCGCAAATTCTTTGTGTTCGGTCGTGCGATCATATGGTGGTAGGACTAAAAATGGTGACAAAGATGCGTCTGAAAGAACTAAGCAAGGCATTGGAGAAATTCAAGGAGAAGACTCCAGTCAAAACTCATCAAACCTCTTCTTCGTCAAAAAGGAAAGGGAAGGAGCCATTGGTTGCTCCATCCAAGAAAAGAAGAGCTATCATTGTTGAAGATGAAGATGATGAGGAAAACATCACCATTTCTGCAATGACTTTGAAGAATCTGAGTCGTTATGTTCCAGAGAAAGAATCGGAACAAAGGACGAAAGAAGTAGAGGAGAAGGGAGAAGAAGAAAGAGATGCTGAGAAGGAAAGAGTTGAGAAAGAAGAAGAAGAGAAAAGAGATCAAGAAGAAGGAGAACCAGAGGGACACTTTTCTCCACATGAAGGCATGAAAACAGGGGGAGATCAAGAGAAAAGAGGAAAGTCCTCATATCCTGCTACAAGTGAGAGAGTCAGTCGCTCTTCAGCATATCCAGAGGACATTTATGCATCTCAATTTCCTGAGGAAGGTCATGATGTTTCATCGCCAAATCTGCGTGATTATGCTAATCTACCATCGTCTGCATTCACTCCATCAGATCGTGCCGAAGCAAGTACTCAGACTGATAATGCAGCAGATTTTCGCAGAATTATGGATATTCTCTTGGAGATGCGAGGTCAAATTTATGCTCTGGGATGCGAGGTTCAAAACTTGCAGAACGCAGGTCAAGCTTCTTCGGGTTCATTGAATGATCAAATCCAAGCCCTCTCAGATTCATGGTAATGCCAAGGGTGAGGAAGTTGCACAACTGAAGGAAGACTTGAAAAGGCTAGAAGGCAATCGTTCAGTCTCCCAAGCAATCTTGACTTTATTCCATTTTCATCTCAACCTTTTTAATGCTGACAAAAAGGTGGAGAGATGCAAGATTTGAAACTTTGACTTTTAATCGTTTGGATTGGATTGTTTTGATGTTTAACTCTGTTTGACTTTATTTTTTGTGTCTGGATGAGAACTGAACTTGACTTGGACTTGACTGCTTATATTATCTACTATTGATATCTTATGGATGTCTATATTGCATACTAGACTAACCTATTTTCTCTGGTTGCAGATTCTAGTGTTATTCATTTAGTCATTTATCTCTATAAGATATGCATATGTGTTTGAGAAATGTTTTGTAGGTCAAAGTTGTCCAAATCTGCAGGAAAGTTTTGTCACCATAAAAAAAGGGGGAGATTGTTGGAGAAATCTTCTTGAAGTGTTTTGAAACTGACAAAACGTTTCCATCAGTCTAGTCTGAAGGTTTGTAGACTCTGCTATTTAAAGTCTGAAGACAAGACTCAAAGTCTATTCTCATTGACAGTCTCTAATCCATTGAAGAAAGGTTATCCAGAACTGGATGTTTCATTAAGGATATGACCTTATCGACTGGAGAAGATCTCTTGGCTGGAAAAGACATAACGTAATCCTTTGATTGATCGAGATTGATTCGAAGATTAAGGATTCGATGATTGGCTAAATATTTTTGGAAGGTTCTACTTATGGAAACTGAGATCTTGATTGTATGGGCGAATAGGATTGATGAGCTATCGACACATTCCTTTAATAGCTCGAATAATCTTCCTAATTGATTCCGTCCAACGGGTAGATTGAAGGAATTCCTTTGGTAAGTGCCAACGGGTATGATGGTATAAAGGAATATATAAGGAAGATGTTCTAAGTTGTTCGAGCTGTGCGCGATAGAAGAATTCCAAAGTCTGAAGCTCCTTATTGTTTAGACAATTCCTTTAAGCGAAACCTTGTACGCAAAAGAGAGTCTATATTTGTGAGAAACCTTAAGGAAGTGTGGTAGAACATCTACACTGTGGAATCAAGGAAAAGCTGTGCTGTAACTTCTCTTTTGTTCATAGTGAAATCCAGCCGGTGGGCTGTCAGTGCGGAAGAGTGGACGTAGGCTTGGAATAAGCCGAACCACTATAAACCTTGTATTCAATTTTCTCTTCCCTACTCTTTACTTTACTTTGATCGTACTTCATTTTGTTAATCAAAAGAGAACTCCCTTTCTATCGTTTGCCTAGAATCGCTTCCGTATCTCGAAAAATTATTTGTGCACCTATTCACCCCCCCTCTAGGTGCTTATACTAGCTATCTCATTTAGCACACATAAGAGGCCGCTAGACCTGGGCTGCACAAGATTATTTAGGATGGTGTTGAAATGGATACCACTCTGACTATAATCACAGAGTATGGGTCGCCCACCTTAACCCCAAAATTTCTTTGTTGGCATCAAAAGTTACCATTCGATTTGCAATCACATAACATGGGTCGATTGTTTGACGAAGCTAGAGTTTGGGAACCCTGACCTAACTGCATCAGATCAGTTTAGTCCGGTATTTTGAGTTGTATAGAGTAGAATTTAAACCACATCCCATGTGCATATCTATGTGATTAAAAAGGAGAGAGAGAATAATCGCCACTTAGTGTAAGTATCATTTTTCTTTTTATTTGCTCATTTTGAAATTCACAAAGATCAATTGAATGTCCTCAATAATGTGTCAAAAGTATAATAGATTTAAGATTTTATGAAAATTTTTCCCATAAATACATAACTATTTTTTTGTTTAGTCACGTTAACAGCTTAAAACAAAAATTACCTTCGAATCCTTTTAAAATCTTGCATGGCGTTGTTAATATATGTTGTCATGTTGGTTTTTGATAGCTATAATGGACGGTATTTTCAGGTCAACAGTGCAGACTTATGGGTATAAGATTGGGATATCCATGTCTTAGAGGATAAGTTTAGCATTTCTTGTGAAAAAATAAAAATTACAAAGCACGAGAGAAGGGCTTTGTCCCCACAGCAATGTCTTTATTGCCATGAAAAACGAAACACTTCAATAGTGATGGTAAGGAACCAAAACAGAGCGTCGTTTTTGAAAAAAGTGTTGGAATCCCTTTAAGGGGCTTTTGTTTGTTTCAGCTCGGTCGTCGGATCAAGCGACTTGGTGGGGCCCAACGATGACGTGGACTACGAAGATTCCATCGTTGAGCTTTCTATTTGTCTGATGATGATGAGCTTCCGCTTTTTTCCTAGGTTCGCACAGAAAGATCAGAAAGTAAGGGTGAGCGCAGTTCTTCGTTCCCTTTTTAGGAACCGGAACCAGCATTGGGAACCGGAACTGGAACCGGTCCAGTTAGGGCTAAAAAACAAAAGCCCCAAATTGACTTTCACTCTCATGACACTTAGTTCTCTCTTTGCCCTCTGCTTGACGCCACCAAGTAGCATCCCCACCGTGCCTCGCCTGCAGCCCTCATCGACATCACTCCTACTTCGCCCTCTGTTGCCTTCGCCGTGCCTCGAAGCCCACGATGCCACTGCTCTACCTTCGCGCATGCCTCGAAGCCCATGACGCCGCTGCTTTGCCTTCGCCGTGCCCTGAAGCTCGCAATGCCGCTTCTCCGCCTTTCTCATGCCCTGAAGCCCGCGTTGCCGCTTCTCTGCCTTCGCCATGCCCCGAAGCTCGCGACGCCGCTGCTTTGCCTCTGTGCCTTGAAGCCCATGACGCCGCTACTCTGCCTTCATCGTGCCCCGAAGCTCGCGACGCTGCTTCTTTGCCTTCGCCGTGCCCCCGAAGCTCGCGTTGCCACTTCTCTGCCTTTGCTGTGCTCGAAAGCTCGCAATGCCGCTTCTTTGCCTTCGCTGTGCCCTGAAGCCCGTGACGCCGCAACTCTACCTTCGTCGTGCCCCGAAGCTTGCGACGCCGCTTCTCTGCCTTCACCGTGCCCTGAAGCTCGTGACGCTGCAGCTCTACCTTCGCTGTGCCCCGAAGCTTGCGACCCGCAGCGCCCTCACTCAGCTTTGAGCTTTCCTCGAGCGACGTTGCTGCAGCTCACCGCTTGCCCTCAACACCACCGTCGCTCACCCTCGACGCCACCACTCGTTAGCCTCTACTCGACGCCACCACCGTTCGCCCTCGCCACCGGCCCACCGCTAACCTCTGCTCGACACCACCACTAACTGACCTCTTCTTGTGAGTGTTCTCTCTCTGTCTTTCCTTTCGATTTAGCTAGTCAAATGTCCTTAGTCTTTCCCCCCGTTGGCTAGGGCAGCGCTCGTGCTCATTATAACGTGGCCTTGCGACGGGTGTTTGTGTGTATGTGGTTTCATTCTGGTTCTTGCATTGGCTCCGTTCGGCAAGTCGAATGCTATTGTATAGGATGATCGCTCACGATGATTTTGCTTTCTTAGAGTTCATGCATTTAAAGTTCGAGGGATGAAATCATAAAGATGAATTGCGTGCTGAATGTTGCTTATTGAGCTCATCAAAGTTAAGATCGCTCATTTTAGGTGTGTTGGGAATAATGGATCCCCGAAAACTGGATTCGACACCGAATCAAACCCCTAAATCAAACGGAAGACGAAGCCCGGGAAAACAACACGCATCACCGATCCTAAAGCACACCACGGATTCGAGCGTACCTTTTAGCCACAGATTAAACACCGACGCCAATGGAGGAAGAAAATCCGGTCGAATTCAATCCGATGAAGCCTTGAAGGGAAGAATTAGAAGCCGTATGCCTCTTTGTTCCTTTTGAGAGAGAAAACGCGGGAGAGAAAAGACGTGCGTAATTCGATTCCAACAGCCGTCTTCTCTCTCTCTCTCTCTCCCCCTTTTATACCCCATTCTTTCCACGGGCCTTATTCCCGTGGGCCGAGCTTTCTGGGCCCAACTTGGGCGGACAGGGCCTTAAGCCCTTTAATTAAATAAAGCCTTCATCTCCCACTCGCACATGGTGGGCCGAACAGTATTCTCTTTACCTCTCTTCAACATTCATACCGGTGAATAATCCGTGCGACCAGCATACTTTGAGAGCTCGTTGCTATACATCTCGTAGGAATATATAGCAGCTCATAATTGGGCGTCACACTCGAGTAGATTTAGTATGCAGTACCCTAGATCGATCGATCACATCTATATCTCTCTTGATCTCTTTTAAACAATGATATATATATTGTATCCACAATTATAGTTATCACAAAGACAATCATAATTGGTCGACCAGTGAATACAAAACTACAATGTGATTCTCCAAAATCGATCTTCCTCTTTCCTTCAAACTCTCAATTTCAGTCTAGCTTGCTTTTCTAGAAATGCCCCATTAGATCGAATCATCTCATGACCATTGGCAACACACTAAGATAGCAAACACTAAATAGAAATCTTGAGAATAAGTAAGAGTCCTGAGGGGACTAAAAAATTAAGGAACTCTTTTCCTTAAGAGTCTCACACGTCACAAAAGTTGAGATCAAACTTCTTGCCACTCTTATTGGTCGTCTCATGCATACGTAGTATGAAATACGTATTACGGTATTAACTCGTTTCCCATGGAGCGTATGTCTACACTTTTCAATACCGTACAGATGATGGTTTAGACATACTCAATGTCTAACTTGAGTTCACGTATCTACTCATTCACAAAATTCATCAGAACTCACATCTGGCATTTTAGACAGATAAAGTAAAAACATGTGGGGTTATTTTACTTTCGGACATCTTTAGTATTATGTCCTCATCTTAACACCTAATTAAGGCGACATACGTGTTTTAAGCTTGAGCTCTCGATTATCACCTGAATAATAAGCTTAAAATCAGTCTCATCTCTATTTATCACACAGTAAACAGAGGCGATTACCCGTGTAAGTGGGCTAATCTTATATCTGTCCGACATACTTCTCAACTTAAAATAATGCACTGAGCATTAAGATGCATAAAGATTATACTAAGGTTCATAGGCATTACTCAATGAAAAGCAAAATTTCATAAATGTGAACAACTCAGGGAAATTACAATTCAGTACATTAGACTCTACGCAATCCTAGAGATTTTACATGATCACAAAACACATCTCTAGGTATTAGCTTTGTCATAGGATCTGCTACCATTCTATGCGTAGATATGTACTGCAAGTTCACATCCTTTCGTGCAACCATATCTTTTACAAAGTTATACTTGGTATCTATATGTTTGGTCTTGCCATGATACTTTGGATCTTTGGTGTACGCTATAGCTGCTTGGCTATCACAATTAACCAACAATGGATTTGCAGCTTTCTCAATAACACCTAAATGATCCAAAAATCTCTTAAGCCAAACTCCTTCTTGTACCGCTGCTGATAACGCCACGAACTCAGCTTCCATCATGGACAAGGCTATACACGTTTGCTTCTTACTACTCCATGATATGGCGCCATTGTTCAAAGAAAGCAAATCCGCAGGTAGATTTTCTTTCATCTAAATCTCCTCCCCAATCAGCATCCGAATAGCCTTCAAGTCGCAGATCATTTCCTTGGTAATTCAACTTGAAATCAGCAGTTCCTTCGATACCTCGCATATTCTCTTGACGGCTTTCCAATGTCTTGGACCTGGATTGGATTGGTATCTACTCACCATTCCAACTGCAAAGCATATGTCGGGTCTTGTACACATCATAACATACATCAAGCTCCCAACAGCACTAGCATAAGGAACATGTTTCATTTGTTCCTTCTCTTGTGGAGTCCCTGGGCACAGTCTATGACTCAATCCTTCACCTTTTGCAATAGGAGTGTCTATGGGTTTACAGTCTTGCATACGAAATCGTTCAAGAACCTTATTTATATAGGTTTCTTGCGAAAGAGACAACGATCTCTCGAAATCTTAACTCCAAGAATGTATGCAGCCTCACCCATATCCTTCATCTCAAAGTTAGAAGACAACCATCTCTTGACAGTATTAACCAACTCCATATTGCTTCCGGCAATCAGTATATCATCAACATATAATGATATGATCACAAATTGATCCTTGGATCTTTTGATATATACACAATGATCCTCATCAATCATTGTAAAATCATATGCCACTATGGCATTATGAAAACGTATATACCATTGTCTTGATGACTTGCTTAAGACCATATATCAACCTCAAAAGTCGACATACTTTTTCTTCTTGGCCTTTCACTATGAAACCAGTAGGTTGTTCCATATATATTTCTTCCTCTAATTCTCCATTGAGGAAAGCAGTCTTTACATCCATTTGATGTAACTCAAGATCCGCACTAGCTACTATTGCCGAATAATGCGAATCGAGATAAATCTCACTACAGGAGAAAACGTATCTTCATAATCAATTCCTTCCTGTTGATTATACCCCTTCGCCACAAGGCGAGCCTTATGCATTTCAATCGAGCCATCAGCCTTTCGCTTTATTTTGAGAACCCACTTGTTCCCAATAGCTCTGCGTCCCTTTGGAAGATCAACCAGTTCCCAGACTTGGTTTGATTTCATTGACTCCATTTCTTCTTCCATTGCATGAATCCATTTTTCTTTATTAGGGCAATTAAGAGCCTCATTGATATTTCTAGGCTCATCCTCATCTTGTGGAGCAACCATAAAAATTTCCCCTTCAATGTCAAAACGTCGACGGGGAATACTTTGACGACTTGTTCGCCGTATGGGAGATTGTACACTTTGCACATCATTCCCTATTATGCTCCCACTTGGATGAACTCCACTAATATCATTGTCTTGATCCAATGTCTCAAATAGGGAGTGATCTTCCCCTATTTCGCCCTTCTTAGGGAACTCATCCTCTAAGAATGTAACATCTCGTGATTCAAATTCAGTTACACTCCCACTTTCCTGCTCACCAATAAACACATATCCTTTTGAGTGTTCTGAGTATCTTATGAAAATACTCTTCTTTCCTCTGGGACCCAATTTCCCAAACTTGTGAGAGGACTCATGTGTATAGGCAGCACAACCCCATGGCTTAAGAAAACTCAAGTTCGGTTTTCTACCTGTCCATAACTCATATGGAGTGGAAGTAACTGATTTGGAAGGCACCCGGTTAAGTATATACGCAGCAGTTAACAATGCATCACTCCAAAAGGTGATAGGCAAGTTATCATGCGCCATCATGGACCTAACCATTTCCAGTAGGGTTCTGTTTCTTCTTTCCGCAACACCATTTTGTTGAGGAGTGTATGGAATAGACAACTGTCTTTCTATTCCTTTTTCATCACATAATTTTCTGAACTCATCGATAAATATTCTCGACCTCGATCGATCTCAATGCTTTTATTTTCTTATCTAATTGATTCTCTACTAGGTTCATAAACCTTTTGAAACAACTTATTGCTTCGACTTATGAGTAATCAAATAGACATATCCGAATCGAGTATAATCATCAATAAAGGTGATGAAATAAACAGCCCCATGCCTTCCTTTTACATTCATTGGACCACGACATCGAATGGATTAAATGCGCAGAGGAAATTCAGCTCTTTTTCCTTTTCCAAATGGTTTCCTTGTCGTTTTCCCTTCCGTGCAATGCTTACATATGGACAAATCGACTTTTTCAATATTGCCCAACAAGCCCTCTTTGGCTAGTCTATTCATACGCTGTTGGCCAATGTGACCAAGTCTAGCATGCTACACATTCACATCATTATCATATTTATTAAGAGACGTGAGAAGGGAATGACAAACATTAGCATTAACATAATCAATATCTAATACAATAAAACCATCCAGAAAATAACCACAACCATAGTAATTTGTCTCAAAAAACAAATTCACACCTCTATTACAGAAGTTCATATTAAAACCTAATTTAACCAACATCAATAAAGACACTAAATTCCGACGAATCTCCGGCGCATACAACACATCATGAAGGAACAAAGTGCGTCCACCACGCATATTCAGTTGGCATGTGCCAATTCCTTTTACTTCAGCTCTGGAGTTGTTTCCCACATAGATCCACTTAGTTCCAGTTGGTACTCGTCGGAATTCCACGAAGGATCCTCTATCCTTCGCTACATGGTCTGTCGCTCTTGAATCCACAATCCACAAAAGATTAGACTCAGTTAAGAACACAGAACTCGACACATAAGCAAAGTTCTGAAAAGTGCAAGGTGTGCATACCTTCTTTGGCTCACGACAGTCGCGAGCATAGTGACCCTTCTTGTCACAGTTGTAGCATTTCACCCTTGCAAGCTTTTTCATGTGAGGACGCTTTCCTCTTCCATGTTGGTTAAATTTGGGTTTCTTCCCTGAAGGACCTGCTTCTTCCTTGCCTTTCCCCTTATCAAACCAGTTAGGGCGCTTGCGCTTGGAGCTCGAAGCTCCATTTGAGCTAGAAACAAGATAATAGAGTTCAAGATCCGGCTTAGCCGCCAACAGCGGTCCTCTTCCAGCTCAAGATGACGCATTGCATCCTCATAGGTTTTGATATTTTCATTATGAGTCAAGTGCACCTTCATATGCTCCCAACTCTGAGGCAAGGAACGAATCACTGCTTGCACTTGCTGCTCATCTGTGAGGACATGGCCAGCATCTTTCAGCTCAGTTATCATGTTTGACATCTTTCTAAGATGTTGCTTCATGGTCGACCATGAGGCTTCTTATAAGAGTCAAACCTGATAGTGAGCTGCCTCAGTCTAGTCACCGAAGTATGACCATATCTAGCTGCCAATGCCTCCCATAATTCCTTGGCATTGTCAAAACGCCGAAACTCTCGCATGACGTCGTTTTCCATGCTGCTCAGCAACGTGATGCGAGCTAGAGAGTTCATTCTTTTCCACACAGAAAAAGCTTCTTTGTCTCTTTTGTGCTGTGCAGTGGTTCCCTCTTCAGGTTCTACCATGGTCATGACAAGAGCCTCAAGTGTTTCTTGCTCTTCCAGCACATACTGGATTTTCATTTGCCAAACTTCATAGTTGTCTCCATTGAGCTTTTCACCTTTGTTCAGCTCGGCAACTATGCTCTTTGTGGTTGAAGCCATTGATCTGAACAAATCAGACAAATATGCACGAATTATTAATGCCTATCATTTATGCATCCCTATTTACATAGACCCATCATATCAATGAATAATTTCAAGTAAGGCTTCGAAATCAAAATGTCACTACGTTTCCAATCATCCTCCAAAAATCCTAACTTAAAACTATCATTAATATGATTGTCATATGCAAAATCAATTCTATGAAGCTACAAAAACTTCTAAAACTACCCACACTAATTACCCACAAAGAACCAGCAATTAACGAAAGCGACGGATAATTGACATACAATTAAAAAATAGTAATGCTTTCAATTAACACAATTAGGTAGTAATCGTACATAATATGTCCACAAAGCACACTTAACATATAAAGCCAATACAACTAACACAAAGTCGCACACGAACCGGGAAAGATCCTCTTTTGTTCAATTTCTTGATCTTTTCCCTTGAAACAATAAAGTAATATTCGTTTACAAAATCCATCACAATTTTCTTATAGGAAGCGGCTCCGTTGACATCCCATATGCGATTCAACACATCTTGCCATTCGGTGGAAGAGTGTTTATGAAAAATCGCACCATCTCTCGACTTGTGACATAGGACGACCATTCCATATGACCTGTTGAATTTTTCTGTTGACTTCAAGGACATGATCAATTAAGTCACCCATTTCCCATCGATGATCGATCACTCGGCTATCAACTCGATGACCTATCCTTTTGTTCATCGAATCGCGCGAATAGGTGTGCGCAACCTTAGGGGAGGCATAGTTCGTGCAACAAATGCAGAACAAATAAGGGATCACATTATAATCCACATAGATTTAATTGAAAAAGAAACACATTCTTTTCCTCCTTTTTTTTTTTTTTTCAACGGTCAAAGTCAACGGTCAACGGTCACGGTCAACGGTCAGAGGGTCAACGGTCAACGGTCGTCGGACCGGTCGGACCGGACGGACCGGTCAGGCCGGTCGGACCGCTCGCGCAGACCGACGCACGTGCCGCGCGCATGCGGGGATGACATCACGCAGACGTCATCCGCACGTGCCTGCCACGTGCCTTGGTCTCCGGTGGGTCGGGTCGCCGGCTGGTGACCGTCCGGCAAACGTCATCGCTGATGTCATCCGAACGATTACCGACCGTTGGATGACGTCACGGTGACGTCACGCGTCAGTCCGCGGACTGGCGCGTGCCGGTTCGCCCGCCGGCGGCGTGCACGCGCCGATTCGCCTACCGGCGCGTGCGCCGCACACGCTGGCCAATGCCAGCGCTTCGGGCGCGTCGCGCCCACGCGCAGAGCCTTCCGGCCGCGCGTGTGGGCGCGTGCGGTGGCGCCCGGCGGCGGTCGACACATCGCCGGACTCGTCTCGACGTCTCGCTTCTTCCTATGCAATCACAATTTTATTTTGAGTTACGAAAACTCGGAAAAATGGCCGAAAAGCGCTCGGGTGTCGGGATTTTGGCCCGGTTCCGTACGGTCGAAGGGATTTCGCAAAAAAATCAATCAAAAACATCAGAATTGATCGGGAAAAATGTGAAACAGGGCTCTGATACCAATGTTGGGAATAACGGATCCCCGAAAACTGGATTCGACACCGAATCGAACCCCTAAATCAAGCGGAAGACGAAGCCCGGGAAAACAACATGCATCACCGATCTTAAAGCACACCACGGATTCGAGCGTACCTTTTAGCCACAGATTAAACACCGACGCCAATGGAGGAAGAAAATCCGGTCGAATTCGATCCGATGAAGCCTTGAATGGAAGAATTAGAAGCCGTATGCCCTCTTGTTCCTTTTGAGAGAGAAAACGCGGGAGAGAAAAGACGTGCGTAATTCGATTCCAACAGACGTCTTCTCTTTCTCTCTCTCTCCCTTTTATACCCCATTCTTTCCACGGGCCTTATTCCCGTGGGCCGAGCTTTCTGGGCCCAACTTGGGCGGACAGGGCCTTAAGCCCTTTAATTAAATAAAGCCTTCAAGGTGTGAAGAACTCTGATTCCTCTTGTCTAGAGAATTTTTCTTCTTCCTGGTTAGTTATAAGAATAGTGTATGTCATCAGTTTCCTTCCTCAAACAGAAATGATGCAAACGCCAACCCTTTGGCGACCTTTCTTTTCTGTGATTTTGATATAATTTTGACGGATAAGCGGGTTTACTTAGGTTGAGATACTTGTGGAAGGAAGCAAGAAACGTTCTATCTAGTGAAGCAATGTTTTTGTTAACATCTAATATGCATGAACTTGACTCCATGGACTGTGTGATTGCATTCTAAATTTTCTTACTGTGGAATCTGTGGGCTCGTTATCCCTCTCTTTCATGCATTTATAAGAAGTAAATGGCTGAATAAGAAGTGATGACTTCGAAAATTTATGGAGAGGTAGTAGGAAACATTTTCCTTCTTAACTGGTTTCCAGCTTAGTCGAGGAGGCTCAGACGATGGTCACTACTACAGTCATAAGTTCTTAGAGATATCGTTATCGTCCTTTATAGTTTTCCTTTTGTTGTTAGGAAACATCTCTACTGTCATTAGTCAACAACGTTCATGCTATGCTGCTATTTCCTAGTTCCTTAAGTCTCTTGCAAATCTTGACTGTCCAGCAAGAAACCAAGTTTCTTCTGCTGGTTTGAAGACTCTGCAAACTCGTGGGAGGCCCACCTTTAGATTTTACAGCTTTATATTACACTCAGTCTCTTCTCTGAAAGTTGAGGACTCACCTTAGGTCATTGCTGTTTGAGGAAGGAAACTGATGACATACACTGTTCTTATAACTTTAGTTGGTCAACTTATCACTTATTTCTATGCTAGACATTCTTGTTCTAATTGTGTTTCATTTCTAGTTTGCTCTTTATTTTTTAATTTCTAATTATATTATGTTATTGTTGTGTAGTGCAAAGTTAATGTATCAAGATAACACATCAATGGAGGTGGACGGACATGAGGAGATAACTCCAATCACGGAATTAGAGTTTTCTGGCAATGAAAATGAGGAAGAGGCACCCCCTATCATGAGTGCCACAAGTAAGGTACCTAGTTCTCATCTTCCTCATGATAAGAAATATACATTCGAATGCTAGAATCATTATACGAAAATCAATGATAATGATGGAACGACAAAACAAGTGAAGTGTATTCATTATGGGACCATGCTTAAGTATCGTGTTGCTAACGGTACTTCTGCGATGAGGAAGCACTTAACCACATGTAAAAGGTTTCCCCGTAATGTAGATAAGAGGCAGAAATTCTTTGCACCACGTAATGTGGACATGGCTAACAAGGCAGGAGATTCTAGTACTGGTAGTGTTTTATCAATATGGTTGTTTAATCAAGAACGTTGTAGGCGAATGCTTGCTCAGTTCATCATCCTTGATGAGCAACATTTTTCTTTGGTTGGACGTGTTGGATTTTGTGAATTCGTCAGTGAGTTACAACCTCTCTTCAAACATTTATCACGTTTCACAATGGCAAAATATTGCATGGAGTTGTATTTAGATGAATGAACTTCTTTAAAGAATTATTTTCGAAAGATTAATTCTAGGATTGCACTCATGACTGATATATGGACTTTCATTCAAAATCTAAATTATATGTGTCTCACTGCACATTTTATTGATGAAAATTGAAAGTTGCATAAAAGAATCATCAACTTTGTGGTGATACATAGTCATAGGGGGAAAATGGTGGAGAAATGCATTCAGGAGTGAGGAATAGAAAAAAAAAAAAAAGGTGTCTACAATCACTCTGGATAATGCTAGCTCGAATGATGTTGCAATTGGCTATTTGAGGGAAAAAATTTCAAAAGAAAAGTCGTTGATATTGGATGGTAGTGTTTTGCACATGAGGTGCAATTTGATTGTGAGAGATGGCTTGACTACGATACGTGACTCCATTGCACATATCTAAAATGTGGTTAGGTATGTAAGGAGTTCTCCGTGAAAGCCAAAGCATTTCAGTCTTGCATTGAGAGTGAAGAGATCACTTATAAGGGTTTAGTAGTTATTGACGTTGCCACTAGATGGAACTCCACTTTTCTCATGTTAGACACCGCCACAAATTTCAAAAAAGCTTTCCAAAGAATGAAAGATAAGGATTTATCTTTTGCAAGTGAGCTTAATCATGAAATTCCTAGTGATAAAGATTGAGAAAATGCTATTATTCTTTCGGAATTTCTAAAAGTATTTTATGATGCCACTAATCGGATGTCGGGGAGTTCATATGTTACTTCAAATGATTATTTTGAAGGGATAGCTTTTTTGTATAAATATTTGAAAGATGCGGTCGATGCTTCGGATCTTAAGCTTCAAGCTATGGGTGTGAAAATAAAAGAAAAGTTTGATAAATATTATGGAAGCTTGGATAAAGTGAATATGATGATGTTGATTGCGGTTGAGTTAAATCCTAGAGCTAAGGTGAATTGTGTGACTTTCTTGTATGCACAAATTTATTGTGGCACCCCCGATTCACTTAAGGTCGCCACAGGTGATCTCTTAATTACTCGATCTCCTACAACTTCATAGACTGATACCCTTTGACTAGAGTTTTTTTTTTTTTTTTGTAACGGTCCTAGCGTAGCTTATTAGCAGAAGCATAAACAAGTCTCACCATTCTTTACTCCAATAATCATAATGCAATGCACACCAACTATGCTCCAAATGAAAAGATAAAGCCGAGTCACTTTTATTTATATTTTCACGATGGATTTTTGGGTCGGTACAACAAAAGGGCCGAGTTTTTTTAACTATACTTGGCTATCACTCAAAAGAGGACTCGACCCTACATCGAACATGTACAACCCTCCATCAACAAGCGTCGGCTATCTCCAAAAATTGTTAGCTCCCATCAGCCATACGTGCCATCACACCCAATTCGGTGCATCGAGCGGTGGCAGTGGTAGCATCCCTAACATCACTCCATCACGCCGGACATGGACAGACAAAAACTCTTGGATAACCGGGCCATCAGCAAAACCCACATCGTACATCACCGAGACACGGACTCGAACAAACACTAAACCAGGCACACCGGCACAGATGTGCTCCGTACACTCCACATCAACATTAGTAAGTATGCCATAGTAAGTATCGCGTGCAATTGGCAGCAAATGCATCTTTCTAATCTGAAATGTAATCCCCAAAAGGGGTGAGTACAACCACTCAGCAGTAAAGATCCACCAAACGACACAATGCGTCAAACAAAACAATCAAGAATAAAACACATATCTTTCATGCATTCAAGCATACCTCACCTTACAGCCATGCATATCATCATGCAACATGCATAAATCACCATATATTTGTACTTATACATGTATCATCAAGTAGCCATGCATATCATCATTATGCAGCATGCATATTCCACCATGCACTCATCATTAAACAACCATGCATATATCACAATGCCATATACACATATCCATGCACATGATTCAATTCTCGATCTTTATATTTCAATTAGATCACATCATTTTCTTCCGAAGGACCAATGCTTGCATCCCACAATTTATTACTCGCATCCCACTTGGCATCGCGGGGAATCTCTGGCACACACCTCCGGACATCTCGTACCCCAATTAGCATCACGAGGTATCCCCCCGGCACACACCTTCGAGGCTTCCGGCACACACACTCCGGGCATCCCAACACTCCCGAGGCATCGTCAGCTCACACCTCCGACGGTCTCGTTATTATCTCAATTTATATTCACACATGTATCTCAATTTCAACATGGCATTTGATGCAACAATATCAAGGGTCTCAACCAACTTTTCATGCCATATAACATGCCATATGTCATCACATGTGCAGCAAAATCAACCATTCAAAGTATTACATCACATGGATAAATTCATTTGTTTTTCAAAACACATCAATTTTTCGGATAAATCAGAATGCATTCCTCTAGTTAAAACTCTAAAAAAAATTAGTAAATGGTATTAATAAATTCTGAAAACTTGACACATTATAGACGAGACCTAAAGACAGATCTCATGAAAAAAATCATACCAAAAGAATCTCACACAAAACAGTATGGTCCATGCATCACATTTTTAAAAACTTCAATATTTCAGCTTGCACAATTTCGGAAGTAATTTAAATTAAATACCCAAATGAACTCCAAAAATTCTGAAATTTTGACATGTTATAGAAAATTACTAAAGGTAAATATCTCATGAAGAAATCTAAACCCTAACCGTTCTAGATTAATAAATATAGACGATCAATTCTCCCTGTTCTCTGTCATCTTTTTCCAGATTATCATCTTTCCAAGGAAACTCGTTTCACCAACCTAAATATGTCCATTTCTTCTAAATTTTTAGTATGTTACTCTTAAGACTATTACCTAAAAATTTTGTTAAGGACACACGACTAAATTTTAACTGGATGATTTTATAAAAATCACGGAATCATACTGGGTTGAGGTTGCGTTTTCCCAGATCCAATTCCTTCAAAGAACAATGATTTCACCGATCTAGTTTTCTTCATTTCCTCTAAATTTTTTATATGATCTTCCTCAAGAATTCCAATACAACTTTAATTAAGAGATCAAAGTGAGATTTTCACAAGAAAGCTACCTTACAGACCACGAAATCACTGAAGGTCAGCACAATAAATTCCAGATCTAATTTCTCCAAAGAAAAATCATTTCACTAACCAATACTTGTTCGTTTTACCTAAAATTTTAGTATGTTATTCCTCAAGATGTTCTCTACAACTTTTATTAATAGATTGAAGTGATATTTCAACTAAAAAGTTGCATGTAGCTCACAAACTCATGAATGGTCGGACTGGTTTTTCCAGAAACAGCATGCTAGGCCAACTAATTTCTCCCCATAGCTTCGACCTTTCATCACATCCACCACAACCAAAATTCACCATCTTCTACACACACATCACAGCAAGCAAAGAGTAGGTTTTAGGACTCTACTTGCCTTAAACTTAAGCACAAAATAGCGACGAACAGCGAGCAAGGCGGCGTACAAACGGCGGCGAGCTAGGCGGACGATTGACGGACGGCCCTCCTCCTTCCTCTCGCACGCACGGCCTCTCCTTTCTCTCTTCATTTCTTCCTTTCATTTCCTTTCTCTCTTTCTCTCCTCTCTCTCTCTCTCGGACGATTCCCTCTCTTTCTCTTTCTCTCGTGTGAACCCCTCTCTCCCTCTCTCCTTCCTCGCTTAATCTGCCCCCCCCTCACTCTCTAATTTTTTTCCCCTCATGATTAACAATCATGATCTTGCATGCCGGTGCCACTTAGCAATTTCCATGCAAGATGGGCTTGAATTTGGCTGGGCTTGGGCCAACTTGGTCGATGGCAGCTCCTCCTCTTCCTTTGGGCTTCGTGGGCTAGGCCCATATGGCCGAATGGTGGTTGATTGTGGGCTGGGTTTTTGGGCCAGCTTGGCCTAAGAATTTCGGCCCACTTCCCCTTTAATTATCTACTAATTTCCTCCACTTAAATAAATTCCTAACTTACAAAAATAATATGGCCATAAAACTTGTAGTCACAAATTCATAAGTTCCAATTTATAACACACATGGCCAATGATAGAATTTTCTTTCTTATCAAATAATTATCCATTAAAAGCTTGGCTATAAATCTCATTGCAAATTATGGATCAAATGGCTACAATATAACTTGATGATACTTCCATCATCTTTCCATAGGTTGAAATATATCTAGAGGTTGTCATGAATTTTGGGATGCCACAATTCTCCCCTCCTTAGGGAATTTTGTCATCGAAATTAGACATCACTTATATCTCTTGAAATAAGTAAGGATACTTTTCCTTCATCGATTCCTCACTCTCCCATGTGGCTTCTTCCACATCATGATGTCACCATAATATCTTTACTAACGGGATATTCTTAGTTCTAAGAACTTGCTCCTTTCGATCCAGTATTTGCATAGGCTCTTCGATGTACCTCACTTTCTCATCTACTTTGATGATTTCATGATCGAGTATGTGACCAGGATCCGGCTGGTACTTTCTCATAATCGACACATGAAACACATCATGTAAATTTCCCAATTTAGGAGGTAGCACCAAACGATAAGCTACATCTCATATTCTTTCAAGTATCTCAAAAGGTCCAACAAATCTAGGGCTTAACTTACCCGTCATTCCAAATCGAGATATTCCTTTCATTGGAGATACTTTGAGGAATACATGATCTTCCATATTAAACTCCAAAGGCCTTCTACGCCTATCCGCATAGTCTTTTTGTCGGTTCTGGGCTGTCTTAAGTCTTTTTCTGATTATCTCGACCACTTCTGTAGTAACTTGTACTATCTCGGGTCCTGTCAGTTTTCTTTCACCTACTTTATTTCAACAGATAGGGGTCATACACCTTCTTCCGTATAATGCCTCATACGGAGCTATGCCTATACTTTTCTGAAAACTATTGTTATAGGCGAATTCTATCAGGTGCAAATTCTCATCCCAATTTCCTCTAAAGTCAATAACATAGGCTCTCAACATATCTTCTAGAGTCTGAATCACTCTTTCTGTTTGTTCATCTGTTTGAGGATGAAAATCAGTACTAAATTGAAGCTTTGTCCCTAAGGCATTTTGGAGACTTTGCCAAAAATTTGAAGTAAACCTAGAGTCTCGATCAGAGGTGATCGTTACAGGAATACCATGCAAGCGTATTACCTAGCTTACATACATCTCAGCAAGTTTACTCATCGAGTAGTCTACGTGGACAGTTAGGAAATGAGCAGATTTCGTAAAACGATCCCCTATCACCCAAATTGAATCATGACCATTTGATGTCCTTGGCAGTCCTTGCACAAAGTCCATCGTTACATGCTCCCATTTTCATTATGGTATGTCTAACGATCTCAATAGTCCTACAGGTTTACGATGTTCTGCCTTCACTTGTTGCCACGTTAAACATTGAGAAACATGCTTAGCTATATCCTTCTTCATGCCATTCCACCAAAATTGTTGACGCAAATTCTTGTACATCTTTGTACTTCCCGGATGAATAATATAATTACTCTTATATGCCTCCGACAAAATTTCCCTCTTCACTTCTTCATTGTCGAGAACACAAGGTCGTCCTTGGCATCTTATCATACCATCTTCAGAGACTTGAAATTTTGGTCTTTTTCCTAAAGACACTGCATCTTTCACTTTCATAGTTTCGAGTTAGATTCTTGCAGGATCTTAACTTTCTAAATAATTTTGGGTTCAATCCTTAATGCAATAAGCATACTAGTAAGGCAATCCATTTCCAATTTGAAGTCTGAATCCACGATAGACTTTAACAGATTCCACTCTGTTATTCTTAGACTAGCCATGTCCATAGCCGACTTTTGACTAAGGGCATCTGCCACCTTATTTGCCTTTCCTGGATGGTATCGTATCTCACAGTCATAATCTTTCAATAACTCCATTCACCTCCTTTGTCTCATGTTCAACTCTTTTTTTGCAAAAATAATATTTTAGGCTCTTATGATTTGTATAGATTTCAAACTTTTCTCCATACAGATAGTGTCTCCATATCTTCAATGCAAGCTGCCAATTCTAAATCATGCGTTGGGTAATTCAACTCATGGGGTTTCAATTACCTCGATGCATAGGCTATGACCTTGCCATGTTGCATCAAAACACATCCTAGTTCTTTGTGAGATGCATCAGTATATACTGTAAAACCATTGGACCTAGATGGTATAGTCAGGATTAGAGCCGAAGTAAATTTTCTTTTAAGTTCCTAAAAGCTCCTTTCACATTCCCCACTCCATTCAAACTTCACATTCTTTCCAGTCAATTTCGTTAAGAGGTCTGCTAGTCGTGAAAACCCTTCAATAAATCTCCTATAATAACCAGCCAATCCTAAGAAAATCCGTATTTCAGTGGGTGTTGTCGGTCTCGGCCAATTTATTACCATCTCAACTTTCACCGGGTTCGCTGCAATTCCTCCTCCTAACACCACGTGTCCCAAAAATATTATCCGGTCCAGCCAAAATTCAAACTTGCTGAATTTGGCATACAATTCATGATCTCTAAGAGTTTGCAAAACTATGTTCAAGTGTTACTCATGCTCTTCAAGTCCTCTAGAATATACCAGGATATCATCGATGAAAACAATCACAAACTGATCCAGATAAGGCTTAAATATCCTATTCATTAAATCCATGAATGCGGCTGGTGCATTCATCAATCCAAAAGGCATAACTAAGAACTCATAATGTCCATAACGAGTCCTAAATGCAGTCTTAGGAATGTCCTCTTTCTTAATCCTTAACTGATTGTATCCCGATCTTAGGTCAATCTTAGAAAAGATTGAACTTCCTTGCAATTGATCAAATAAATCATCAATTCTAGGCAAAGTATACTTATTATTTATAGTCACTTGATTCAGCTGTCTATAATCAATACACAAACGCATTGACCCATCCTTCTTTTTCACAAACAAGACTAGTGCACCCCAAAGTGAAGCACTTGGCCTAATGAATCCTTTGTCAAGCAACTCTTGTAGTTGCACCTTCAATTCCTTCAACTCGACCAAGGCCATCCTATACGGGGCTTTCGATATCGGTCCTGTTCTAGGCACCAGTTCAATTTCAAACTCAATTTCTCGGTGTGGTGGTAATCCAGGCAACTCCTTAGGAAACACATCCTGGAATTCCCTAACTACTTGTATCTCACCGATTTCAGCCTCTTTCTTAGTAAGGTCTCTTACCACTACTAGGTATCCTTGACAACAAGCTTCTACCATCGAAATAATGGCTATAGAGGGGTTTGTCTGACATCCGAAAAATTTAAAACTAAACTGATCAAACAACATGAACTAGATCACTTTCCTACAGTAATCCACCTTAGCCCTATGCTTATGGAGCCAGTCCATTCCTATGATAACATCAAAGTCATATATAGCCATCATGACTAAGTTTATTTCCATATCTCGCTCTTCTATAGTTATCTTACATTTTGCACACATCATCGTAGACAATACCATATTCTTTAAAGGCGTGGAAACACAAAGAGGCATCTCAAGAGGCGTAGCTTCTATTTCATTCAATTGCCTATATATTTCAGATATAAATGAATGCGTAGCACCTGTGTCAAACAATGCATATGCCTTCTTGCCATTTATGAAAATTGTACCTGATATAATATTTCTGGAAGCTTTCACTTCCTCTTGGGTGGTTGCATACACCCTTCCTTATGTTTGTGGCCTTTGAGGATTTCTCGGTAGGATTGGTCTAACAGCACTCTATTGTGTTTGTTGCACCGAGCCAACACTCATTTACGACCTCTCTTATGGGCAATCTCTCTTAAGGTGACCCACTTGTCCACAACCATAACATCTCAGTCGTCCATTGCAAGGTCCTGGGCCATGCCGCTTGTCACACCTTTGACAAACATCAGGCTGATAGGGTGCTTTCCCTATATTCAGGCCATCTCTAGCTCTTCCAAAATTTCCAAAATTGTTCTTTTTCTTCACATCCCACGTCTGACCTTGACCAGGATAGGGTCTCTTACCCCTTCTGATATCACTAAAGCTCAACTATCTTTTAGACTCTGATTGTTCTCTCACCAGCTCTTGCTCCACTAACTGTGCCCTTTCATAAATCTCATGATAATCCCTTATATTCAAAGGCACTAGTTGTTTCCTAATATCAGTCCTCAACCCTTTCAGAAATCTCTTTGCTTTTTCCTCACGATTCTCAATCAATCTGGGAGCATATCTAGACAATTCAGAAAATTTTGCCTCATACTAATCCACTGTCAACTCCCTTTGTTCCAACTAAACAAATTTGGAGATCTTCTTATCCTTAGCACAGATAGAGAAATGCTTCCTATTGAAAGCTTTCACAAACTCTTCCCAGTTCACATCAGTACCTAGTGGAAAGATTGTATCCCTCGAAGCTCTCCACCAAAACTTTGCATTTTCCTCCAACTGGTACTTTGCCAAAACTATTTTCTTAGCATCATTGCAGTCCAACAACCAGAAAATTTGTTCTATCCCATCAATCCAATGCTCCGCCTCCTCAAGACTTCCCATTCCACTAAACTTAGGTGGCTTCAACTTCAGAAATTGTTCCACCAGTCCTTGAGGGTGACGTTCCATTCTAGGTTGTTGTTGCGCTTGCCTTTCCATTAGATTTCCAATATTGGCCAATGCCTGCAGGATGTCTTCCATTCGGGGTTCAGCCCTTGTAGCAGAGGCTTCAGCCCTCGATGGATGAGCACTTCCAGCTCGCACCATGACTTTCCTGCAATTTCCAAGCATTGCCTTAGGAATAATCTGAGACTCACTGTCTCCATTTAAAAGTACTACTACTATATAAGTAACATAAACGTGTTACTGGTACCTAAAGACAACTCATAACTACTAGGGATCTACGAGTGAATACCCATCACCCGTTATTCAAAGTTACCCCACTATTCTAGTTAATATCATATGGTGTGCATTGTCATCATGTTCCTCAATTTCCAAATGAGGCTCCTTATCACTCCAACTATAACCATTACTCTGATACCAAAGCCACTGTGGCACCCCCAATTCGCTTGAGGTCGCCATAGGTGATCTCTTAATTACTCGATCTCCTACAACTTCACAGGCCGATACCCTTTGACTAGAGAGAGATTTATATATTTATTTATTTGTAACAGTCCCAGCGTAGCTTATTAGCGAAAGCATAAACAAGTCTCACCATCCCTTACTCCTAAGATAGCTACTATAAGCACCTAGAGGGGGGTGAATAGGTGCACAAACAATTTATCGAGATACGGAAGCAATTCTTGGCAAACGATAGAAAAGAAGTTCACTATTGATTAACAAAAATGTAGTACGATCAAGGTAAAGAGAGTAAGGAAGAGAAAATTGAACACAGGGTTTATAGTGGTTCGGCTTATTCCAAGCCTACGTCCACTCTTTCGCACTGACAGCCCACCGGCTGGATTTCACTATGAACAAAAAAGTAGTTACAGCACAGCTTTTCCTTGATTCCACAGTGTAGATGTTCTACCACACCTTCTCAAGGTTTCTCACAAATATAGACTCTCTTTTGAATACAATATTTCGCTCAAAGGAATTGTCTAAACAACAAGGAGCTTCAGACTTTGGAATTCTTCTATCGCGCACACCTCGAACAACTTAGAACGTCTTCCTTATATACTCATTTATGCCATCATACCCGTTGACACTTACCAAAGGCATTCCTCCAATCTACCTGTTGGACAGAATCAATTAGGAAGATTATTCGAGCTATTAAAGGAACGTGTCGATAGCCCATCAATCTTGTTCGCCCATACAATCAGGATCTCGGTTTCCATAAGTAGAACCTTCCAAGAATATTTAGGCAATTATCGAATCTTCAATCATCGAGTCAATCTCGATCAATCAAAGAATTCCGTTATGTCTTTTCCAGCCACGAGATCTTCTCCAGTTGATAAGATTAAATCCTTAACGAAACATCCAGTTCTAGATAACCTTTCTTCAACGGATTAGAGACTGTCAATGAGGATAGACTTTGAGTCTTGAGTCTGGCTGTCCGGAGGTCTTCAGACTTTAAGTAGCTGAGTCTGCAAACCTTCAAACTAGACTGATGGAAATGTTTTGTCAGCTTCAAAACACTTCAAGAAGATTTCTCCAACAATCTCCCCCTTTTTGATGGTGACAAAAATTTCCTGCAGATTTGGACAACTTTGACCTGCAAAACATTTCTCAAACACATATGCATATCTTATAGAGATAAATGGCTAAATGAATAACACTAGAATTTGCAACCACAGAAAATAGGTTAGTCTAATAAGTGATAAAGCCATCCATAAGATACCAACGATAGTTAATAAAAGCAGTCAAGTCCAAGTCTAGTTCAGTTCTCATCCAGACACAAAAACAAAGTCAAACAAATAGAGTTCAAACATCAAAACAATCCAACAAACAGTCCAACAAACCATACGATTAAAAGTCAAATTGTTCAAATCTTGCATCTCTCTCCCTTTTTGTCAGCATTAAAAAAGGTTGAGATGAAAATGGAATAAAGTCAAGATGGCTTGGGAACGCGGACAAGCTGGAAATCTCCCATAGACTAAACGGTGCCTTCCAGCCTTTTCAAGTCTTCCTTCAGTTGTGCAATCTCCTCACCCTTGGCATTGGCTTGAATCTGAACAAAGAGGGCTTGGATTTTATCATTCAATGAACATGAAGAAACTTGACCCGCATTTTGCAAGTTTTGAACCTCGCATCCCAAGGCATAAATTTGACCTTGCATCTCCAAGAGAATATCCATGATTCTGCGAAAATCGGCTGAGCTATCGGTCTGCGTACTAGCTTCAGCACGTTCTGCATATGATGGCATATCAGAATAATCTAGCAAGTTTAGCGATGAAATTTCATGACCTTCTTCTGGAAATTGAGAGGCATAAATGTCCTTTGGGTCTGCAGGTGAGTGACTGACTCCTTCACTTGCATCAGGATATGAGGACTTCCCTCCTTTCTCTTGATCTCCCCCCGTTTCCATGCTTACAGGTGGAGAAGAGTGCTCCTCAGGTTCTCCTTCTTCTCTTCTTTCTTCTTCAGGTCTTTCCTCCTCTGCTTCTTTTTCGCCAACTACTCTTTCTTCTTCTTCTCTTTCTTCTTCTTTCTTTTCTTCTTCTTGACCTTCTCTTTCCTCTTGGCCTTCTCTTTCCTTTCCTTCTGTCTCACGTTGTTCCATTGACTCTGGAACAATACAACTTAGCTTCTTCAAAGCTATGGCCGAAATGGTAAGGTCATCATCTTCTTCATCTTCCATAATAAGAGCTATTCTTTTCGGTTTTGAAGCAATCAAGAGCTCATTTCCTTTCCTTTTTGAAGAAGAGATTTGATGAGCTTTGACTGGAGTCTTTTCCTTGAATTTCTCCAACTCCTTGTTCAGTTCCTTCAGACGCATTTTGGTCACCATCTTCAGTCCTACCACCATATGATCGCACGATCGAACACAAAGGATTTGCGGAGGCTGAATATTCAGATATTTGAATAACTTCGTCACAAGGCTTGGGTAAGGAAGTTGACCTCTGTCCTTCATCATTGCTCTATACATGTGGAACATGATAGTGTGAGGGAGAGAAAACCTTTTCCCAATGAGGATGACATACATCAGCTTTGCCTCTGAACTTGAAACATCAGTCTTGGAAGTTGATTTTGGTCGGAGGCAATTGATCACAATCTTGTGAAGCAAGATGTTGAATGCACTCATCCTTAAGTAGGTGATCTTCTCCTCTGTTCTCCTATCCTTCACCAGTTCCAGTGTGGCCCGAGCAATGGAAACTTTGATCGGTTGATATCTTCCTCTTTCAACTCCTAACACATCTGCCAGCATATCCACAACATAGTCTTGATCTTTGACACTGAAAGAGAATATATTCGCATCCAAAACGCTAAGATTTGAATAGAAATATGCGGTTAATTCAGCATAGGCCTCTGTAGTGTCGGAGTAGAACTTTTCTAGTTGAAGATAACCGAACTTTTCCCTCAAGTTCACATTCACAGCATCCAGAAAATCAAAATCCACACTTCTAGGGTTTATCACCTCACGCTTCAGCAATTTTGAGTACAAATCCTTTTGTTCCTTCGATCTAAACAAATCTCCCATTTTTCCTCGACTTTCAACCGCAACACCCATTCTTGAATGAAATTGGCTGTACAATTTGTCATCATCATTCCCATCTACAAGATTCGGTCCCCAATCACGAGGATCACTTGGGATATTCGCAAGGGTTTCCTCAGCCACCCCTTTACGAGCAATTCCCAAACTTTCCATTTTTCGCAGAAAGATATATTCGTTCCCATATCCTTTGTCTTTAATAAAATCATCGACATAGTTCAAGGGAGTACGAGTTCCTTTTAAGGCACGATATAGCTTATAAATATAAGCGGGCTTTTGAACTCTTACCGGATTTGCATCCTCAATGATTTCTTCCTCTTGTTGATGATCAACGCCTTGAGGACTAGATGGAGGAGAATGACGCGCGAGAATGTTGTGGGCTCTGTCATTGTTCGGAGAGACACTTCTTCTTCGATGAGATCGAAGTGCGTAGGCCCCTCATTCATTCGCCGTGGTCCCCGCTTGCGATTCTCGAAGACTTTCTTGAAGATGACATCTTTCTCAGTTTTTGGAAGATTTCTTGCTTGATTTTCCCAAGAAAGATGACAACTTTTTGAAGATTAAACAAGGGAAGAAAACGGGAATGGAGGATCGATGCTTTCTAGGGTTTTTGAGAGTAAAGTGAAGAGGAATCAACACTGCACAATCGGTTAAAAAGAGAGATAAACAAACCGTCACGAAGGAAATAAAAAGATGCCTTTTCAAAATAACTGTCATTTTTCCGCGAAAATAGTCATTTAAAAAAAAATAACTTCTCTTTCGAAAAGGAAACGATGCAATAATTAAGCCGATTAAAGATAGCAATAAAACACGGTTCACAATCGTACCTTTTCAAGATAAGATTCGAGAGAGAGAAAGACTAACTTACATTCTGACGGTTGTACCAAGACTAACTTACAGTTGAAGTCTTATATGTCTAAGTCTGAAAGTCTTTAGACTTTGATCTCCTCATACCTTAAAATGTTGAGTCTGGAACGGATGGTTTCAAATTGATTTTTCTCCAAAGGTTTTGTAAATATATCCGCCAGTTGGTTCTTTGAATCAACAAATTGAATTGAAACATCTCTATTTTGAACATGGTGGAGAATTGGATTTTTGGTGATATCGAATGAAGTGATATAGAATTGGATTCTTTGAATCAACAAATAAAGTCATATCGAATCTCTATATGCTTTGCTCTTGAGTGGAGAATTGGATTTTTGGTGAGGTTTATAGCGCTGGTGTTGTCGCAATTAATCTCCGTGCATGAGTCTTCAATTCCAAAGTCTCTTAGCTGTTGTTTTATCCACAGAATTTGCGAACAACAATCTTCCGAGAGCTATATACTCTGCTTCTATTGTAGAGAGAGCTACTATACTTTGCTTTCTTGAAAACCAAGACACTGTCCTGCCTCTAAGTAGTTGACAGGTATCCGAGGTGCTCTTTCTATCGACTCGCATCCAAAGAAGGTCTCGCGTCGAATATCCAAGAAGAGTAAAGTCTCCCCTTTTTGGATACCAGAGACCAAAGCGTGAAGTTGATGAAACATATTTAATAATACGCTTCGCAGCATTCAAATGAGATTCTTTTGGGTCTGATTGAAATCTGGCACAAATGCAAACACTAAACAGAATGTCAGGTCTAGAAGCGGTAAGATAAAAAAGTGATCCAATGATACTACTGTACAGATTTTGATCGACTTTCTTTCCTTCTTCATCTTTGTCTATCTTCAAGGAACTTGACATTGGTATGTCAGCCTTTTTGCAATTGTCCAGTCCAAACTTTTTGACAAGATCATTTGCATACTTTTCTTGATGAATGAAAGTTCCTTCCTCCAGTTGTTTTATTTGAAGTCCAAGAAAGAAGGTTAACTCACCCATCATGCTCATTTCAAATTCATCTTGCATAGTCTTAGAAAATTTCTTGCACAGACTTCCATTAGAGGATCCAAAGATAATATCATCGACATATATTTGAACAAGCAGAAAAATTTTGCTTTCTCTTTTAATAAAAAGAGTAGTGTCTACTTTACCTTTAACAAATCCATTTCGAATTAAAAACTTACTTAATCTGTCGTACCAAGCTCGAGGTGCTTGCTTTAAGCCATACAAGGCTGGTTTCTTTGGGTCTTTAAACCCTGGCGGTTGTTCCACATAAACTTCCTTATGGATGAATCCATTTAGGAAAGCACTTTTGACGTCCATTTGAAATAACCTAAAATTTTTATGACAAGCAAATGCAAGTAATAAATGAATTGCTTCTAACCTTGCTACCGGTGCATAAGTCTCGTCATAGTCGATCCCTTCTTCTTGTGTGTATCCCTTGGCCACGAGTCTAGCCTTGTTTCTTATGACTTTTCTTTTCTCATCCATCTTGTTCCTGAAAACCCATTTAGCTCCAATAATTGATTTACCTTTTGGTTTAGGAGTCAGCTCCCAAACATCATTAATTCTGAATTGTCTGAGTTCTTCTTGCATAGCTTCAATCCAGCTCTCATCGGATAAAGCTTCTTCTATGCTCTTGAGTTCTATTTCAGAAATAAGAGCCACAGCACTAGACTCTTCTCACCTTTTGGATCTTGTGTGGATTCCTTCATTGATGTCGCCAATAATAAGATCTTTGGGATGACTGGACTTATGTTTCCAGTTGCTTGTTAATTTGTCAGATTGATGGTCACTTCCTTCACTTGAATCTTCAACGGTCACTTGTTGCTGGTCCTTCAAAGTCTGAGCTGCTTCTTGAGATTTAGACTTTGTAGAGTCTGGAGCAGGTTCAGTCTCTTCAAGATGAGTCTGAATAGATTCATTTTGAA
Source organism: Eucalyptus cladocalyx (assembly GCA_017140615.1). Classification (NCBI taxonomy): domain Eukaryota; kingdom Viridiplantae; phylum Streptophyta; class Magnoliopsida; order Myrtales; family Myrtaceae; genus Eucalyptus; species Eucalyptus cladocalyx. The sequence goes on along the minus strand of CM029517.1, from coordinate 7,511,596 downwards.
TAGAGTCTTGGAATTTGACATTCATTGATTCTTCCACAGTTTGAGTCTTCTTGTTGTAGACTCTGTACGCTTTGCTAGTGGTTGAATATCCAAGGAAGATGCCTTCATAGGGGGTTTTTTTCTTTAAATACATGAAAATATGAAACAATGGGCTTCTTTTCTTTAAATAGTTCATAGGGGGTTTTTTTCTAGAATAAGCCTTAGAAAAACTCTATTGATAATATAACATGTTGTTGAAACTGCTTCAGCCCAAAACCGTAAAGAGATATTGCTTTCAATTAAGAGAGTTCTAGCAATTTCTTGAAGAGATATATTCTTCCTTTCCACAACTCCGTTTTGCTCTGGAGTATATGGAGAAGAGAACAAATGCTGAAAACCAGATTCTTCACAAAATTTAGCAAAATCTTGATTTTCAAATTCACCTCCATGGTCTGTTTTTATAGTTGAAATAACATACCCCTTTTCATTTTGAACCTTCTTAGCAAATTTTTCAAAGTAAGAGAAGGTTTCAGACTTACTTGCCAAGAAATATACCCAAGTAAATCGTGAGTAGTCATCCACAATTACTAGGCAATATTTCTTACCTCTAATGCTCTGTGTTCTTGTTGGTCCGAAGAGATCCATATGCAAGAGCTACAGTACACGGTTAGTGGAAACTTGATTTATTGGCTTAAAGGAATTTCTTACCTATTTTCCCAATATACATGATGTACATAAATCAGACTTTTGGTATGATAAATTGGGTAGACCACGAACAAGCTTCTTTGCTGAGATCTTGGCTATCTGCTTCATGTTGATATGCCCAAGCTTTTTGTGCCATAAGTTTGCTTCATCTTGGATTGAGATTAGACATTGCGATTCATCTGGTTTCACGTCCAAGAGGTAGATATTTCCATGTCTTCGACCCATGAATGACTGAGTAGAGTCTTTACTGGTTCCTGAACAAATACCCTCTTGAAAGTTGATTTTAAAACCGGCATCACATAGCTGACTAACACTGAGCAGATTGTAATTGAGCCCTTCAACTAAAGAAACATTGCTTATTGTGAGGTTCTCAATCTTTACAGTTCCAAATCCTACTATTTTTCCTTTGCTGTTTCCTCTAAATGAGACTTTTCCACCATTCACTTGAGCAAGCTTTATGAAACAATTTGAATCTCCTGCCATGTGTCTCGAGCATCCACTATCCATATACCATTTCACTTTTTTCTTGATGGTGACCTACATTTAAAAAGAAACTCAAGCTTTCTTTGGTACCCATATTTTCTTGGGTCCTTTTGAGTTAGTCTGATATACAGTTTTTGCCCAAACTTTATTGACAGGTCTCCAAACCATAGGACATTTTTTCTCAAAGTGATCTGCACTATTGCATTTTGAACATCTAAGAGCATTACGACCTCTCTTGGTTTTACAAAATTCCTTTCAAAATGATTTTTGTAAGCATTTCTTGTGGGTCTTTGTTTGATTCTTTCTTTCACTTTAGGAAAATCGATTAAAGGAATAGTTTCAAAGATTCATTCCCTAACCAGTTTATTGAAGTACGGTCTTTGAACGAAAGTATTTTTTTCTAGTTTCTCAGATCCTATAGAAAATCTTTTGGAAATATTTGAAATATCATTTTTCAAAAATGCATTTTCTTTTAAAAGATTATCTTTACTTTCTTTGAGAGAAGAAACATTCTGTCTAAGTATTTCACTTTTTCTTCCAAAAATTCTCTTGTTGTTTTAAAGCAAAATTTTCCTTTTTGAGTTCGGAAATTCTTTTAAGAGAAGTCTTAAGACTAAAACATAATTCATCAATGTATTTTGAAACTTTAATAGGGATTTTGAAATTACTTACCTCGAATTCACTTTCTGAATCTGAATCAGTCTCGGAGTTTGATTCTGAGTCTGATTGTGCCATTAGGCATATGTTGGCATAATCATCACTATCTTCACACTCCGTATCACTCCAGGTTTCAGCTTTGAGAGCTTTTCGATACTTTTCAGTTTTTCCTTTCTTCTTCTTTAGAAAAGGACAGTTGGGTCTGATGTGTCACTTTTTCTTGCATTCAAAGCAGACTACATCTTTGTTTGATTCATCATCTTCAGTAGACTTGAGTTGCTTTTGAAAACTTTGTTTCTTTGCATTGAATCTTCTTCCTTTTCTATTCAACTTTCTGAATCTTCTTATCATGAGAGCAAGTTCTTCATCATCCATGTCATCTTCAGAATCTGTTACATCAGAATCATCATTAGATTTTAATGCAATAGATTTCTTACCTTTAGGATCTTCGTCTTCATTGATTCGTTCCACTTCATAAGACTGAAGGCTCCCAACCAACTCATCGACAGACAGTGGCATGATTCTTTGGGTCTCTCTGATTGAGGTCTTTATATGATTCCAATCCTTGGAGAGTCCACGCAAGATAGCTTGTTTACTTTCATGGGATCAGAAATTGGTTGACCTTGATTTGCAAGACCATTCACGATTTCGTAAAACGACTAAACATGTCGAGTTATAGATTCTTCCGGTTTCATTCGAAGGCTTCGTATTGACCGAGAAGAATGTTGATTCTAGTCTCTTTCACTCGATCGGTTCCTTCATAGGTAATGTGTAATCTATCCCAAACTTCTTTGGCTGTATCACAAGAAGATATTCTGTTATATTCAGTAGGTGATAAAGCACAATATAAAGAATAAATTGCTTTTGCATCAAGAGCTTGTCTCTTGATTATCTCTTCCTAACTCATTTCGCTGGACTCAATAGTGTCCTTTCCTCTTTCTGAGATAGATGCAGCTTTAGAAATGATTCCTTTTTCTACAACGTCTCATTCCAGAGGATCCTTTGATCTTAAGAACGCCTTCATCTTGTTCTTCCATATGTTGTAGTCCTTTCCATCAAAGTAAGGCGGTCTGGTGTTGCTTTGCCCTTCTACCAGTCCTGGAGCCAACATACTAGCCATGTATCTTTTACTTTGAAGTAAAACACTTCAAACAAAGTAAGTACACGAGCTCTGATACCAATTGAGATAGCTAGTATAAGCACCTAAAGGGGGGTGAATAGGTGCACAAACAATTTATCGAGATACGGAAGCAATTCTTGGCAAACGATAGAAAGGAAGTTCACTATTGATTAACAAAAATGTAGTACGATCAAGGTAAAGAGAGTAAGGAAGAGAAAATTGAACACAGGGTTTATAGTGGTTTGGCTTATTCCAAACCTACGTCCACTCTTCCGCACTGACAGCCCACCGGCTAGATTTCACTATGAACAAAAGAGTAGTTACAGCACAGCTTTTCCTTGATTCCACAGTGTAGATGTTCTACCACACCTCCTCAAGGTTTCTCACAAATATAGACTCTCTTTTGAATACAATGTTTCGCTCAAAAGAATTGTCTAAACAACAAGGAGCTTCAGACTTTGGAATTCTTCTATCGCACACACCTCGAACAACTTAGAACGTCTTCCTTATATACTCCTTTATGCTATCATACCCGTTGGCACTTACCAAAGGAATTCCTCCAATCTACCTGTTGGACAGAATCAATTAGGAAGATTATTCGAGCTATTAAAGGAACGTGTCGATAGCCCATCAATCATGTTCGCCCATACAATTAGGATCTCGGTTTCCATAAGTAGAACCTTCCAAGAATATTTAGGCAATTATCGAATCTTCAATCATTGAGTCAATCTCGATCAATCAAAGAATTCTGTTATGTCTTTTCCAGCCACGAGATCTTCTCCAGTTGATAAGATTAAATCCTTAACGAAACATCCAGTTATGGATAACCTTTCTTCAACGGATTAGAGACTGTCAATGAGGATAGACTTTGAGTCTTGAGTCTGGCTGTCCGGAGGTCTTCAGACTTTAAGTAGCTGAGTCTGCAAACCTTCAGACTAGACTGATGGAAACGTTTTGTCAGCTTCAAAACACTTCAAGAAGATTTCTCCAACAACTCCAATAACCATAATGCAATGCACACCAACTATGCTCCAAATGAAAAGATAAAGCCGAGTTACTTTTATTTATGTTTTCACGATGGATTTTTTGGTCGGTACAACAAAAAGGCCAAAGATTTTTAACTATACTTGGCTATCACTCAAAATAGGACTCGACCCTACATCAAACATGTACAACCCTCCATTAATAAGCGTCGGCTATCTCCAAAAAGTGTCAGCTCCCATCAGCTATACGTGCCATCACACCCAATCCGGTGCATCGGGCGGTGGCGGCAGTAGCATCTCTAACATCACTCCATCACGCCGGACATGGATAGACAAAAACTCTTGGATAACCGGGCCATCAGCAAGATCCACATTGTACATCACCAAGACACGGACTCAAACAAACACTAAACCAGGGGCACCGACACAAATGTGCTCCGTACACTCCACATCAACATCAGTAGGTATGCCATAGTAAGTACCGCGTGCAATTGGCAGCAAAGGCATCTTTCTAATATGAAATGTTAATCCCCAAAAGGGGTGAGTACAACCACTCAGCAGTAAAGATCCACCAAACTACACAATGCGTCAAACAGAACAATCAAGAATAAAACACATATCTTTTATGCATTCAAGCACACCTCACCTTACAGCCATGCATATCATCAAGTAACATGCATAAATAACAATGCACTTGTACTTATACATGTATCATCAAGCAGCCATGCATATCATCATTATGCAGCATGCATATTCCACCATGCACTCATCATTAAACAGCCATGCATATATCACCATGCCATATGCACACATCCATGCGCATGATTCAATTCTCGATCTTTATATTTCAATTAGATCACATCATTTTCTTCCTAGAAACCAATGCTTGCATCCCACAATATATCGCTCGCATCCCACCTGGTATAGCGAGGAACCTCCGGCACACACCTCCGGGCATCCGGCACACACACTCCGAGCATCTTGTATCCCAACTAGCATCACGAGGTATCCCCCCGGCACACACCTTCTAGGCTTCCAGCACACACACTCCGGGCATCCCAACACTCCCGGGGCATCCGGCACACACACTCTGGGCATCTCGACACTCCTGGGCCATCGTCGGCTCACACCTCCGATGGTCGTTTTACCTCAAATTTTATCGTTTGGAACCTCCGACACACATACTCCGGGCATCCGGGACACATACTTGTTCGTTTTACCTCAAATTTTAGTATGCCATTCCTCAAGATGTTCTCTACAACTTTCATTAAGAGATCAAAGTGAGATTTCAACTAAAATGTCGCATGCAGCTCACAAACTCATGAATGGTCGGACTGGTTTTTCTAGAAACAGCATGCTAGGCCAACGAATTTCTCCCCATAGCTTCGACCTTTCATCACATCTACCACAACCAAAATTCACCATCTTCTACACACACATCACAGCAAGCAAAGGGTAGGTTTTATGACTCTACTTGCCTCAAACTTAAGCACAAAATAGCGACGAACGGCGGATGGCCCTCCTCCTTCCTCTCGCACGCACGGCCTCTCCTTTCTCTCTTCCTTTCTTCCTTTCCTTTCCTTTCTCTCTTTCTCTTCTCTCTCTCTCTCTCTCTCTCTCTCGGACGACTCCCTCTCTTTCTCTTTCTCTCGTGCGAACCCCTCTCTCCCTCTCTCCTTCCTCGCTTACTCTGCCCCCCTCACTCTCTAATTTCTTCCCCCCTCATGATTAACAATCATAATCTTGCATGCCGATGCCACTTGGCAATTGCCATGCAAGATGGGCTTGAATTCGGTTGGGCTTGGGCCAGCTTGGTCGACGGTAGCTCCTCCTCTTCCTTTGGGCTTTGCGGGCTAGGCCCATATGGCCGAATGGTGGGTGATCTTGGACTGGGTTGGGTTAGCTTGGCCTAAGAATTTCGGCCCACTTCCCCTTTAATTATCTACTAATTTCCTCCAATTAAATAAATTCCTAACTTACAAAAATAATATGGCCATAAAACTTGTAGTCATAAATCCATAAATTCCAATTTATAACACATATGGCCAATGATAGAATTTTCTTTCCTATCAAATAATTATCCATTAAAAGTTTGGCCATAAATCTCATTGCAAATTATGGATCAAATGGCTACAATATAACTTGATGGTACTTCCATCATCTTTCCATAGGTTGAAATGTATCTAAAGGTTGTCATGAATTTTGGGATGCCACATTTATGATGATGAATCGAAAGTTAAAGGGATGCATTACAAGGTGAAAGATACATTGGAGCATTTGTATGAATTTTATGAGCAATCTTCTCTTATTTAAAGTGATCGAAATTTTGGTCGCCATAGTTCGGGTGCAAGTGATAGTGCTTCCAATGCCGATACAGGTGGTAGTGAAGGAATAAAGAAGTATGACGGTCAAGCTTGGAAGAAATGTTTTTATACTCGAATGAACAAGGGTGCGATGACAACAAGTCCGAGCTTGATGAGTATCTTCAAGAAAAAAATGAAAAGGATCTTGATCTTGACTTTTTGATGTGGTGGAAGACTAATGGCTCAAAATATAAGATCATTTCTTTGATGGCTCGAGATATTTTGTCCATTCCCGTAACTACCGTTGCTTCCAAGTCAACTTTTAGTACATCGGGTCATGTGCTTGATGGCTTTCAAAGTTCTTTAACTCCCAAAGTAGTGGAAGCTTTGATTTGCACTCAAGATTGGTTGAGAGCCGTTCATATACTGATTGATGTTGAGGAGTGCATCGAGAAAGCATAAAAATTTGAGTTGGGTAAGTGACATTGTTTATATCTTTATATATTGTAATTCTTTTTGTATATCTATAAGTGAATATTTTATTTAATCTCTCTTTTTTTTTTAAATAGATATGGATGGTCTTAATGTGGAGATTATCGCTGGTAAATAGAGTTTATCATTAGGAGGATGCCTTGCATTGAAAAGTAAAGCATAGCTTTTATTTCAGCTTTCAAGAGATAGTATGAACCAAATATAACTGTGTTGTAAATCTTTTTTATGTTTCAAGAGCAGTAGGTGTTATGTGGGCCAAGTGAAGGTGCTGGTGAGGAATTAGAATTCTAAGGACGTTGCTAGAACAGTTGAACAGGTTCTTTACTTAAACCTACATGTTTAAGTTAGTTCCATTACAAAGTGCTATTTCATTATGTTGATTCAATAATATGCATTTATGGCAGATCCTATCCTTTAATTTGGTAACTCTGCCAGCCAATCATTCATTTGTTTGATCTATTGAGCCGCCATTATGATACCCTATCTTTCCATTAGTAATATCATTAAAGCATTTGCATGTTGAAGAGGATCAAGAGAGACTGAGGTGAATGCAGATACTGCTGGTGATAGTTAAAAGGCTAGAAAGAAACTGAGTAATTGAAACATTTTCATGGCATAAAAATATTGCTTTTATGGAAATGTGATGTGGTGGACTAGTTAAATCATGTGGCTAGCATTGGTACTATCACACATTTGTGAAGAATCTTCCTTTATTAATTTTCTGTTCTGGTTGTAGGTGATGAGAATTGCTGACAAGGGAGCTGATATTGTCCAGATAACAGTTCAAGGAAAGAGAGAAGCAGATGCATGCTTTGAGATAAAGAACTCTCTTGTGCAGAAAAAGTAGGTCTTTATCTATTGCTATTGAAAGTTATGGAACGATTCGTGTAGAGCGATATATATCTGTTGATTTTTGCAGTTACAATATCCTGCCGATAGCAGATATTCATTTCGCACCTTTAGTTGCACTACGAGTGGCTGAATGCTTTGACAAGATTCGTGTTAATCCAAGAAATTTTGGTATGTAGAAGTCCTTCTTGGTTGTTAATTTTGTATGATGTACACTTCCTCAACAAGGTTGTATATTGTAGCTAATAGAAGGGCTCAGTTCGAGCAGATAGAATACACAGGAGGAGTACTAGAAAGAACTTGAGCATATTGAACATGTTATATTATTGATCCATCAATTGCTCAACCTCTTGTGGCACGTTTTACTTGAACCCCTTCCTTGTAGCTGTAGAATTAGATGCATGACTTGCATATATTCTATCTATAGTGATGAGATTTTACAGAAAAATAAATTTACAAGATAGAGGGTAAATGCCATAACAATTTATCTTTAGGCGTGAATTGTATGATTTTAGATTCCCAGCCTACACCACAAGAAAGAAGTGTCAATGTGGTGGCAGTCTTTCTTTTTTCTGTCAGTAAAATGAAAGAAGGGTCATTCGACAATAACTAGCTCTCTTTATGTGTGTGGGCTTGAATTTGGTGAAGAGAGGGCTTTGGACTAAATTGTGGAGTTGTCTCATTAGAAGCAATTTGAATTCGCAAGTACCTAGTTTCTTATTTTTGATACAGTTGTTTTGCTCTACTAGGTATTCACTCCGTTGGTTGAGAAGTGCAAAAAGTATGGAAGGGCGATGCGTATTGGCACAAATCATGGTAGCCTTTCAGATCGTATCATGAGCTACCATGGGGATTCTCTTATGGGAATGGTGAACAAGTATTCTCTCTAAATCTATTAAAAGTTCTTTTACCTTTTCTTTTTTTCCTTTTTTTTTTCGTTTTTGACTTTTCAGTTTTTTTATGATATGAACTCTAAAACTGAAAGGTATTCATTCAAATAAGTCGAATCTGCATTTGAGTTTGCAAGAATATGCTGGAAATTAGATTTCCACAATTTTGTATTCTCAATGAAAGCAAACAATCCCGTTGTCATGGTTCAGGCATACCGTCTTCTCATAGCTGAAATGAATGTTCAGAGATGGGATTACCCATTACGCTTGGGAGTGACTGAAGCTAGAGAAGGTGAAGATGGATGCATGAAGTCTGCAATTGACATTAGAACCCTTCTTCAGGTCTCCTTTACACCTACTGGCTCGGTGCAATTGTCCTGAACATGATTAGAACCCTTGTTGATCTAGATGTATCACATCGCAATTCAGTGATTGGGTGGTTTAAAATGCTTTGCAAAATTCTGTATTCATTTATATTTTTGAATGATTGGAGTCATTTTGTTTTTGGTGGACTGTGCATAACGGGCCATTGCTAGTGATATTTGAAATGCTCCTTATACCCTAATTAGACCTTGAAGTTCATGGAACATTTTAATGCAGGATGGTTTAGGTGATACAATCAGATCCCCTCTTACTGAACCACCTAAAGAAGAGATAGATCCCTGTAGAAGGCTGGCAAATCTTGGTATGAGAGCAGCAGAGCTTCAGAAGGGGGTGGTGGTTTTTTTAATTTAGTTTATTGTATCATTCTGCATTAGTCGACCATTTTGGGATTCTTATTCGCCCCGTCTTTATTTCTAATTACCATCAGGCACCATTTGAGGAAAAGCACAAACATTATTTTGACTTCCAGCAACGATCGGGTCAATTGCCAATGCAAAAGGAGGTTGGTCATCAACTTGAAAATGACATTGGCCATAAAATTTTAGATGGTTCCATTTTCTAACAACCATACTTAACATGGGAGTAGGGCGAGGAGGTGGATTACAAAGGTGTCCTCCACCGTGATGGTTCCGTTCTCATGTCCGTCTCCTTGAATCAATTGAAGGTATCATTTCAACTTTCACAAAACATAAAATATTTGAGAACCTCTCTCTCTAGGTGGGGGGAGGATGCAAGTATGCTGTAAGTTTTGGTAAAGTGGTCTTCATCAACAATTTGTTAGTGCAGGCCCCAGAAAATTTCTACCATTCTCTTGCTACAAAGCTTGTTCTTGGAATGCCATTTAAGGTCTATCCCTATCTCAGATTTATCTAGTCATTTACTCTTTTGCTAAAAGAAGTATATAATGGTATATGGATTTTGATCATAAATTCAGTGCCTATCTCTCTTAATTTTAGGATCAGGCAACAATAAACTCAATTTTACTAAGAGAGCTTCCACTAGTTGATGATGTTGATGCTGTAAGAACCAGATTTCTCTTGCTTATTTTTCTATCACGTCGACTGCTCAGGTATTGCATCACTTGTATGAGTCGAATGATTGTGGAATTCATGAAATCTTTGGTGGCTTTCTTTATTTATTCCACTTGCCACTGCAAAATGCATGTTTGAAAATTAAAATTGGTTATGAATAAGTGAATTTTCATTAGAATAAGTTGAATCTGAGTCATAATTAATTACTACTTTATTTAAGGTTGGTATCATGGTTTTCTACAAAAGAAAAATGATCCCATGAAATATTATTTCAGAAAGTTAGCAGAATGACAGTTAACAATTCTAGGGATTAGAATTTACTAAATCAAACCAAGTGCTAAACTTTGTCTAGAATTTGTGGAAATCTAAGGTTGTGGTGTGAATGAAATCACATTGGCAAGTAAGTTCACATATTGCTCATTCAGAGGCTAAAATCTTTGTTTTCTGAATTTTTTATGCCAGGATGATCTAAAGTTTGCTGATAATGGTGCACAGACAAGTACAACGGAGAGGAGTGCTAACTTTGGTGAAAATCTTTGGGAACTTGAAGACACTTTATCAAAAGCTGCATCAAAGCATGAGTTATGAGTCTTTTGCTGATTTAAACAAGTTTTCCTAGGTATGCCACCTACATAAAGTTAGTAGGATAGCAGGGAATACACAATTTTTCCCAGGACATCATTTGATAGAAACATGCAGGTGATGAAATTGCCTAGTGTAATTTTCATTATTTACTGTGTTCATTATAAGTAGATGAAGCTAAGTCTGGCTCTTATGCGTACAGTGCAATTATGGTCACTATCAAAGCACGTTTCATCCATCATGTGCTCGAACTACTGGATTGTTCATGAGTGTAAAAACATTTTGTTTATTATTGCTTCTAAAATGTTGTTTGCTATTTGTGTTATATTTACTTTGATGAATGATAAGTTTGTTTATTACTGCTGCATTCATTTCCATTTTTTTAACTAAAAATGAAAAAAAAAATCTGTTGGAACCTGGAACCGACCTCGGAACCTGTGACATGATAGGTTCCAGGTTCTTGATTCTAACGTATAGGTTCCAAGTTCCAAAAAATGACGAACCTATACCCGAAGGTAAGTTCCAGGTTCCAAGCGGAACCTATAAGAAACCGAGAACCGCTCACCCCTGTAAGAAAGAACCACATTAAGAACCACATTACAACATAAAGCCACAAATGCAAGAAAACAGGGAATGATATAATTTTCGAATTAAGAAAACTCCAAATTGAAAATAAATAAAATTAAAAATAAAGCCAACACGATAGCCCCCTTTTTTTTTATTTATTAACATAGCGTTTTTAATATTTGTTGCACACGTATTGCCTTGTCGTGCATGTGGGACCCATGTGTTTGTTAGCTGATCAGATGGCCTTCCCACTAACCTCATTTTCTTAAGAGCTTGCTTAAATGATTTTTCCGTATTTGAATTTTGATTTTGAATCACTCTAATTTGTCACTTTAATTTTTTTTTTGACGTTTTGATTACCATCTCATAATTCCGTGAATATTTTAGAATGGAAAGGTAATTTTTTCAAATTTTGACAAAAATAAAGAGCTACTTTTGGGAGTACAAAAAAGAGTGTTTTGGGAAAATGTAAAGGTTAAAAATTACTAACTAATACATTGACCCATTTATCTCGAACTAATCTCCATCTCGTTAAAAATCTCAAATCAATACTCCATGAAGCTTTATTTCAAATAAAACTTCCTTCTCACAAAACATTTCAACCAATATTTTATAGAACATTTATCTCAAATCTATCCGCCATTTGCAATTTCATATTGAAGTAGCAGGTGAATTTGGAGTAGAGGTAATTTGTATGAGAATTTTTGTGAGAATATCGATTAGGGAGTTTTCCAAGGTATTGACTCAAAATTCAAGGCAGACTAAACGAAATAGGCTCGATTGATATTCCATGAGATATTTATTTCAAATCTAATTTTCATCTTGCAAAACATTTTAAACCAATACTTCATAACACATTTTGTTGGAGCTAGCGTTGCCCCCAAATGATATGATGAAGATATTTTTAGCTCTACTTGATATTGTATCTTCGATATGATTCCTTTTCATCAATAATGTATATTAAAGACTTGTTTTCTTTCATCATTTTTGTATAGTCTTGCCAAGATCATTAGACTCAATTGTACTATAAATAGGGATGTACAACACACTCATTGATATGAGAAAAGAAATACATTTCTCTATATTTCATCTTCCTCCCCTGAACTTCCCATTGTTACATTTTGTGACATGGTATGAAAGCAACCTTGATCCTAACCTAGCTTCCATTGTTGACACCGAAATTTTGGCGACCCGTTTATTCATTTATTGCATTAAAAAATTAGTGGTTAATTTTATCCCTGAAAAAATAGTTAATTGCATAGCATATAATTTTAGGTGCATTTATTTTAATTTGCATTTACATTGGGCCAGTGACGGATGGGTTCAAATTAATGCTTCAGAAACTTTAAATTGATGAGTTGGACTAAGCCCACGAAGAGAGCAAATTAGCCTGGGCCCATTATGCAGATTTGACAGTGGATTTGAGGAGATAACGCGAGCTCATTTTTGTGAGATTCGGAATTTGAAAAAAAATTCGATTACAATCAAGGAAGTTTGGCAATGTTCAATCAATCTTTGGTGAGTTATTAAGAGTAATAAAATCAATGGACGATCTAATGGGAAAAAGGATTTCTTGCTGATCGTGTGAATGTAAACTTGCGGACAAAGACATTAGGAAAAAGGCAAGAAAGGATTAGCTGATGGGAAGAAGTGTTTAAAAAATATTCTTCAATGAGGACGCATGGATCCGCAATGCATACAAGGGAAAGAAAAAAGAATAAAACCTCACAAAAGAAGGAAGTCAGTAGGTGGCTTTCTTTGGTATATTCATATTTCCCATTTTGAAGTGTAGAGTCGGACGCTATAAAAGCAAGCTCACCATAGACAAAAAGGGGGAGGCCACACAATTGAGAATACATGGCCACAAATCCGGAAAGAGCCCGTTCATTCACGAAAGCGGAAAGAGAGGAGGCTTGAGATTGGAGAGCTCGGCCATGATTGCCCCTGCCCCTGCGCCATCTCGCTCCCCGATTGGCGCTGTGCCTGTGTTGCTGCCGCACGCTTGTTCCAAGGTTGCTTCTTCCCACGTAGTGGAACACTGCCACTCGACGCTCCTTATCGCCCATCTAGACACCAGTCCTCCAACGAACTCCCACGACATCAACAACGCAACGAGCAAGACGTTCCTCTCGGAGCCCTCTTGGTGAAGTCCAATCTAATCCAAGTCTCGACGACGAAGCCTGTTGTCCCTTGAGACGAGCCCAGTCCATTGATGCCAGCAGCCTTCTTCCGAGACGCCTGTTGCTTCCTGACGAGTTCCCGCAAAGATCAACATTGCGTGCTGTCCGCTCCTCTCTTGCTGTGCCATGTTGCGCCCCCTGATGACAAGGAGTTGCTGCAGTTCCTCAACGTCACCTGCTTGAAGCCGCTACCATCCTCTTCCTATTGGCGGGCTGAGTAGTTGTCTAAGGAACATCACACTGAGAGCATGTGAAAGAAGGATGATGGGAATATCGGATTCCCAAAAACCGGATGCGACACTAAATCGAACCCCTAAAACGAATGCGGAAGACGAGCCCGGGAATAACATGTATCACCGATTGAAAGTTACACTACATAATCGAGCGTACCTTATTGTCCACAGATTAAACACTAATGCTGAAGATCGATGAAGAAATTCTGATCTCGTTTGATTAAGGAGCGTGCCGTTGCTATTAGGGGGAGAAAAGAGCATATTATTCTTTTCTGTTTTTCTTCCTTTTTTTCTTTTTGAGGGAGAGTTTGGAGGGGGAGAGTGTCTTCACATATGTTCATCCAAAAGGTACGTGCCTTTTATTCCTTTCCCTCAAAGCGTCTCCTCCAAGAGATGTAACCCCTCAACGTAACATCTCATCCAAAAGACGCAACCCCTTAACACACTCTTTCATCCATGGGCCCTAATCTTGCGGGCCGGGTTCTTAGGCCCAACATGGGCGGACGGGCCTTAAGCCCATCATAAAAACCATCATCTCACACTCGCACATGGTGGGTTGAACAGGATCCTCTTTACCTCTCTGCAACATTCATACTAGTGAATAATCCATGCGACCAGCATACTTTGAGAGCCCGTTGCCATATATTTGTTAGGAATATATAGCAGCTCATAATGGGCATTACACTTTGAGTAGATTTAGTATGCAGTACCCTAGATCGATCGATCACATTTATATCTCTCTTGATCTCTTTTAAACTATATATATATATATATATATATATCTATTATATTCACAATTATGATTATCCCAAAGACAGTCATAATTGGTCGACCAGTGAATACGAAACTACAATGTGATTCTCCAAATTCAATCTTCCTCTTTCCTTCAAACTCTTAATTTCAGTTTAGCTTACTTTTCTAGAAATGTTCCATTAGATCAAATCAACTCATAATTATTGACAACATCCTAAGATAGCAAACACTAAATAGAAAAGTAAAAGTCATGAGGGCACTAAAATTGAGGAACTCTTTTCCTCAAGAATCTCACACAACATAAAAGTTGAGATCAAACTTTTATCACTTTTATTTGTCGTCTCATGCATACGTAGTATGAAATACGTATTACGGTGTTAACTCCTTTCTCATGGAGCGTATGTTTACACATTCAATATCGTACAAATGATAGTTCGGACATACTCAATATCTAACTTGAGTTCACGTATCTACTCATTCACAAAATTTATCAGAACTCACATCTGGCATCATAGACAGATAAAGTAAAACATGTGGGTTATTTTACTTTCGGACATAGTAAGTATTATGTTCTCATCTTAACACTCAGTTAATGCAACTTACGTATTTTAAGCTTGAGCTCCCGATTAGCACCTAGATAATAAGCTTAAAAGCAGTCTCATCTCTATTTATCGCATAGTAAATAGAGGCGATTACTTGTATGAGTGGGCTAATATTTTATCTATCCAACATACTTTCTCAACTTAAAGTAATGCACTGAGTATTAAGATGCATAAAGATCAAATAAAGATTCATAGGCATTAATAATGAAAAACACAAGTTCATAAATGTGAACAATTCAGGGAAATTACAATATTCAGTACATCAGACTCTACGCAATCCTAGAGATTTTACATGACCACAAAACACATCTCTTGGTATTGGCTTTGTCATAGGATCTGCTACCATTCTATGCGTAGATATGTACCGTAAGTTCACATCCTTTCGTGCAACCATATCTTTGACAAAGTTATACTTGGTATCTGTATGTTTGGTCTTGCCATGATATTTTAGATCTTTGGTGTACGCTATAGCTGCTTGGCTATCACAGTTAACCAATAATGGATTTGCAGCTTTCTCAATAACACCTAAATGATCCAAAAATCTCTTAAGCCAAACTCCTTGTACCGTTGCTGATAATCCACGAACTCAACTTCCATCATGGACAAGGCTATACACGTTTGCTTCTTACTACTCCATGATATAGCGCCATTGTTCAGTAAGAAAGCAAATCCAGAGATAGATTTTCTTTCATCTAAATCTCCTCCCCAATCAGCATTTGAATAGTCTTCAAGTCGCAAATCATTTTCTTGGTAATTCAACTTGTAATCAGCAGTTCCCTTCAGATACCTTAGTATTCTTTTAATGGCCTTCCAATGTGCTGGACTTGGATTGGATTGGTATCTACTCACCATTCCAACTGCAAAACATATGTCAGGTCTTGTACACATCATAATGTACATCAAACTCCCAACAACACTAGCATAAGGAACATGTTTCATTTGTTTATTCTCTTGTCGAGTCCTTAGACACAGTCTATGGCTAAATCATTCACCTTTTGCAATAGGAGTATTTTCTTGCATATGAAATCGTTCAAGAATCTTATTTATATATGTTTCTTGCGAAAGAGATAACGACCTCTTCGAATGATCTCTTGAAATCTTAACTCCAAGAATGTATGCAGCCTTACCCATATTTTCATCTCAAAGTTGGAAAATAACCAACTCTTGACAGTGTTAACAAACTCCATATTACTTCCGGCAATTAGTATATCATCAACATATAATGATATGACCACCGCCCGTGGTGGCCGCGATGGTTAAGGCTTGGTACCCCATTCGCCAAGGGGAAGGGTTCGAGACTCCGCATTCGCATTTGTGCGATTCACCTGTGGCTGGGTCAGTGGTAGGGGCACAGTTCACCCCAGGGTTTACTCCGCCGCAAAGCGGCGCACGGAGGTTCCCTGGGTCACAAAAAAAAAACATATAATGATATGACCACAAATTGATCTTTGGATCTTTTGATATATATACAATGATCCTCATCAATAATTGTAAAGTCATATGCCATTATGGTATTATAAAAACGTATATACTATTGTCTCGATGACTGCTTATGGCCGTATATCGATCTTAAAAGTCGACATACCTTTCCTTCTTGGCATTCTTTAATGAAATCAGTAGGTTGTTCCATATATATTTCTTCCTCTAATTCTCCATAGAGGAAAGCAGTCTTTACATCCATTTGATGTAACTCAAGATCCATACTAGCCACTATTGCCAGAATAATGCGAATCGAGGTAAATCTCACTACAGGAGGAAATATTTCTTCATAATCAATTCCTTCCTATTGATTATACCCCTTCGCCACAAGGCGAGCCTTATACCTTTCTATTGAGTCATCAGTTTTTCGCTTTATTTTGATAACCCACTTGTTCCCAATAGTTTTGCATCCTTTTGGAAGATCAACCAGTTCCCAAACTTGTTTTGACTTCATTGACTCCATTTCATCTTCCATTGCATAAATCAATTTTTCCTTACTAAGGCAATTTAGAGCCTCATTAATATTTCTTGGCTCATCCTCATCTTGCAAAGCAATTATAAAAGTTTCCCTTTCAATTTCAAAACGTCGACAAAGAATATTTTTACGACTTGTTCGCCGTATGGGAGATTGTGCTCCCACTAGGATTAGATAATGATGATGTCGTCTTATCATGTGGTTGCAATTGAGAATGAGTTGAATTCAATTCATCACTTCTCATATTACTCCCACTTGGACGAACTCCACTAATATCATTATCTTGATCCAATGTTTCAAATAAGAAGTAATCTTCCCTTATTTCGCCCTTCTTAGAAAATTCATCCTCTAAGAATGTGATATCCTGTGATTCAAATTCAGTTATACTCCCACTTTCCTACTCACCTATGAACACATACCCTTTCGAGTGTTTGGAGTATCTTATGAAAATACTATTCTTTCCTCTATGACCCAATTTCCCAAACTTGTGAGAGGGTTCATGAGTATAGGGAGCACAACCTCATGGCTTAAGAAAACTTAAGTCCGATTTTTTACTTGTCCATAACTCATATGGAGTGGAAGTAACTGATTTGGAATGCACCGGGTTAAGTATATAAGCAACAGTTAACAACGCATCACTCCAAAAAGTGATAGGTAAGTTAGCATGCGCCATCATGGACCTAACTATTTCTAGTATGGTTTTGTTTCTTTTCTCCGCAACACCATTTTGTTGATTAGTATATGGAATAGACAACTGTCTTTCTATTCCTTTTTCATCACATAATTTTCTGAACTCATTAGATAAATATTATCGACATCGATCGGATCTCAATGCTTTTATTTTCTTATCTAATTGATTTTCTACCAAGTTCATAAACCTTTTGAAATAACTTAATGCTTCAAAATCAAATAGACATATCTGAATCGAGTATAATCATCTATAAAAGTGATGAAATAAACAGCTCCATGCTTTCCTTTCACATTCATTGGACCACAGACGTCAGAATGGATTAAATGTAAAAGAAATTCAGCTCTTTTATTTTTTCCAAATGGTTTCCTTGTTGTTTTCCCTACTAGGCAATGCTTACATATGGGCAAATCGACTTTTTCAATGTTACCCAACAAGCCCTTTTTGGCTAGTCTATTCATACGTTGTTGGCCAATATGATTAAGTCTAGCATGCTTTCACATCATTATTATATGAATTAGGAGACGTGAGAAAGGAATAACAAATATTTGCATTAACATAGTCAATATCTAATACAATGAAACCATCTAGAAAATAACCACAACCATAGAAATTTGTATCCAAAAATAAATACACACCTCTATTATGGAAGTTCATATTAAAACATAGCTTAACCAACACTAAAAAGACATTAAATTCCGACGAATCTCTGTAGCATACAATATATCATGTAGGAACAAAGTGCGTCCACCACGCATGTTCAGTTGGCAAATGCCAATTCCTTTTACTTTAACTTTGGAGTTGTTTCCCACATAGATCCACTTAGTTCCAGTTGGTACTCGTCAGAATTCCACAAAGGATTCTCTATCCTTCACTACATGATTTGTCGCTCCTGAATCTACAGTCCACAAAGGATTAAACTCAGTTAAGAATACATAACTCGACACATAAACAATGTTCTGAAAAGTACAAAAGCCGTATGCATTCTTTGGCTCACGACAGTCACGAGCATAGTGACCCTTCTTGTCACAATTGTAACACTTCACCCTTGTAAGCTTCTTCATTCGAGGATGCTTTTCTCTTTCATGTTGGTTAAGCTTAGGTTTCTTCCTTAAAAGACCTGCTTCCTTGCCTTTCCCTTTATCGAACCAGTTATGATATTTGTACTTGAAGCTCGAAGCTCCATGTGAGCTAGAACCAGTATAATAGATTTCAGCTTCAGGCTTAGCCATCAAGAGGCGGTCCTCTTCCAACTCAAGATGACGCACAACATCCTTAAAGGTTTTGATATTCTCATTATGAGTCAAGTGCACCTTCATATACTCCCAACTTTGAGGCAATGAACGAATCGCTACTTGCACTTGCTGCTCATTAGTTAGGACATGGCCAGCATCTTTAAGCTCATTAATCATATTTGCCATTTTTCTAAGATGTTGCTTCATGATCTATGTCGTGACCTACCCTCGGGGGGAGGGAGCAGGTTTAGGGGTATTGCCTAAAAGGCGGGCCTAAGGCCCATGATTGGGCGCGGGCTCTCCCAAGCCCATACCCCGCGTGACGTTAGGATATTTTTCATGAATTTTGCACAAAAGGAGTCGCCACTAGCCTATTGGGGTTGGCTAGAAACCAAGTGAGGCATGGGAGCGTGCCTCACTACCTACGTGACCAGAGAATCTAGGTTCGGGGACTTGATTACACTAATTAACCAATTAGTGCCCTTCCGGTACCTAATCTTATTCATTTTAACAAAATGATTTTTGACAGGCAGTTTGGATTAATTTCATACCTATCCACTAACATAGGAGGTGAGCATGTGGGTGCGCAATCAATAAAGTAATAATTATAACTGCCAAGGATCCTATTTGCCCTAAAATTGAATATATGCAAATTAAACACAAAACACGCCAATTAAACATGCGATAAAAACAATATACAAGAAAATAAATGCTTAATTACACTAAAGCAGCAAAACATGGCGAATCCTAAACAAACCCCACAATTTTTGGGTTTTCGAAAAAAAATTTAAATTATTTTTAATTATTTTTAATTATTTTTTTGAATTTTTTGAATTTTTGAATTTTTAATTAATTTTTTAAAAAATGTCTAATTTTTAATATTTTCTGAGTTTTTTTTGAAATTTCGAAATTTTTTTTTAATTTTTGAATTTTTATCATTTTTTTGAATTTTTGAATTTTTTTAATTAATTAATTTTTTAAAAAAAAAGTCGAATTTTTTAATGTTTTCTGAACTTTTTGAAATTTCGGAAATTTTTTTAAATTTTGAATTTTTATCATTTTTTTTTAATTTTGAATTTTTTTTAATTAATTAATTTTTTAATTTTTAATTAATTTTTTTAAAGAAAGTCGAATTTTTTAATGTTTTCTGAACTTTTTGAAATTTCGGAAATATTCTTTTGTTTTTGAATTTTTATCATTTTTTTTTTTGAAATTTTTATTTTTATAATTAATTTTTTTGAAAATCTTTTTTTGAAATTTTTTAATATATATTTAATATTTAATATTATTATACTTCAATAAAATGGGTTCGGACCGGGTAAACCCAATCCGGCCCGCGGACCCAACCAAAACCTGGATCCAATGCTTTTGAAAAAAAAATCAAAAATCAAAAATCAAAAATCAAAAAAAGAAAATAAATAAAAAATTTAAAAAAAAAAATCCTTTCAGGTTGTCTTTTCTCACCTTTTCTCACTGCACACTCCCCTTCTGCGGTTCCTCCTTCCCAATGCCAACTTTTCCTTTCTCTTTTCTATAATTTTTTTTATTTTTTTTTACTTTTTCATTTTTTAATACTTTTCTTTTTCACTTTCTTTTATTCTTTTTTTTTTCTTTTTTGGGTCTTCTTCTCCTTCGCTTGCCCCTGCACGCCTTCAACCCTCCCGAAGAGGGCCTTCTCCTTCCTCGCGACGTTCCTCACCGAAATTCGTTTCTTTACCAAAACTAATTTGAACAACAACAATAACCAAAGCACTTAGCATCCTTTCTAACACCAAACCACCTCGACGCAAATCAACACCGGCCATCTAACTCCAAGGGTTGCTACACCATTTTCAGATGCAAACACCCACAGCTCAAGCACAAATGACTACTTCATGAAAATCGCGTGGAATCGTGATGAAAAGCATGAGAGACAAATAGGATCCAACATATATACGAACAAACGCAAATTAAGCCGAGTTTGAACGCGAGCTTTTTCTCGGTTCTCTTTGAGACATTTTGTCAAACACTGAGTGTGCGATAGCTAAAAGAGGGCATACGGCTCGCTTGAGGCTCGAATCCGAGTAAAGATCAACACAACATGTACTAGGACATCTATGAGCTTTCATGGAGGACCGGTGAAGTCGAAGCTCGCGAGAACAGGTCGGCCGTGAGCTCCGGCCCGAGACCTCGAAGTGAAGCGAGAAGCCTACCTGGTTCGGATGGCGAGCAACGAGCGTACTCCAGGTGACGGCGACACGCTCTCCCCCCAATCGTCTCTCTCTCCCCCGGGTTTTCTTCCTGCTTTTTCGTTGCTTCTCTCTTCTCCCCCTCCTCATTTCGTTTTTTTTTTCTCTGTTCCTCCTTTTTACTCTCTGTTTTTGCCCCCCCCTCTCTTCTCTCTGCCGAGCTCCCTTTTGTCAATCCTTTGGCTCGCACGCGCATGCGAATCGGCTCTGACCTCTCTTGCGCTTCCAATGCTCGCCTGCCCCGCGAGATGATGCTGTCTCCTCCGCCCTTTGCCCCTGCTTTCGGCTTTGCCATTTCCCCACGCGAACAGCTGCTTTATGCTTCGCTGGTTCCCCGTGCAGCAAGCGATTAAGGGAGAAGACAACGAGGCGGGCCGGGCCGGAGGAAGAAGAGGGCTGGGCCGCGTGAGAGAAAAGAAAAAAGAAAAAAGGAGAGGAGAGGGATTGGGCCCAGGCTCAATGCGGGGGGGAAATAAAGGGAAAAAGGGCTGGGTTGGGCTAAGGCCGAATCCGACCCGACCCGGACCCGCACGACTCTTCTCTTTTTTTTTTCTTTTTTTAAAGAAAAATTAATAATTAAAATTTTTTATTTTGATTTTGATTGATTTTTTTATATATTTTTTATATATTTTTTTTTTAAAAGAAAGATAAAAATTATGTGTCAACAGTTGCCCCTCTTTGAATGTAGCCTTGAAGAGGTTGCAATCAAAGATAGAAGACACATAAATTATTTTGGTGATAAAAAGACCCTAGGTGCATATGCATGTATTAGGTTGACGAAAAGGACTCATAACTATGGAAATGCGTCTTGTCAATAAGAGGAAGAAAGACTTCGGGCTACAGAGGCCCACCGAGTCATAAGAAGTGATTAAGACTCCAGGATACAAGACTCTCTGGGTCATAATAAGTAATGAAGACTCCAGGATACAAGGCTCTTCGGGTCATAAGAAGTGGGGAAGACTCCAGGATACAAGGCTCTCCGGGTCATAAGAAGTGGGGAAGACTCCAGGATACAAGGCTCTCCGGGTCATAAGAAGTGATGAAGACTCCAAGATACAAGGCTCTCCGGGTCATAATAAGTGATGAAGACTCCAGGATACAAGGCTCTCCGGGTCATAAGAATGATAGGAAAGACTCCAGGATACAAAGCTCTCCGGGTCATAAGAAGTGTGGAAGACTTCAGGATACAAAACTCTCCGGGTCATAAGAAGGGTGAAAACTCCAGGATACAAAGCTCTCCGGGTCATAAGAAATGATATGACTGAGGTCTCATCGTGTAAAAAGAGTTTTGACTAGGTGTGATAGTCTCACCTATATACGAACGGGTTTCGACTAGGAGGCGGACCAGCGTGGTTTACAGATGAACCCACCAATCTTGGAAATGACATGGTTTAAGGTTAACCATAAACCTTTGGAGATGACATGGTTTAAGGCTGACCATGAACCTTGGGTTTTTAGGGAAGCACCTGCTAACCCCTTAGAAAACTGCATGGCTTCACTGATGAATCCTGTCAAACTTAACTCAAGCAAATGTTATTAGAGACGTCATCAAGAGACGTATTGGCATATTGCAGCAATAGTTGAACAAAATAATCAAGCTAAGTTCGACTGCTTTAGAAAAACATTCGATGTTCATCAACCTCATGTGACGCAAAATTGTCATCTTGCTCTTGGATATATCATTAATCATCAAATTCTCTAAGAGGTTACTATCAGAACGGTTACGACTCAAGAAAAAGGTTCATTAAGCATGCCAAACTAGAGCTTCTTAGTCAGAAAGGGTTTCTCATACACTCTCAATAAAATGGCTACTTGATCCCATCCATTCTTGTGGGAGATAATTGATTGCTGAAGGTCGAAGGCTTCCGGAAACATTCGCAATGAGCACAATCTGATCGATCAAAAAGGTCTTTTGAAAGGACTACAATATAGGCTCGGTTAGGGCTTACACAAAGAAATTATTGCTTTGAGGCTAATAAAGGAACATTTGTCACTATCTTCAACGGCTTTACAAGTTGAGAGCTTGGAAGATGAGACAAGATAGAATTACTTCCACTCCTTCAAGTAGTAGCTTCTTTGTGGCATTTTCATTTTCACTCAAACCATCCCAATCAGAAGAGACTTCGGAAGAGGGTTGTAATGTTGGCTTGGGCGAGGCTCGAAAGGCTTAAAATTTTCAAGAGGGTTTTTAAGAGTTGGTGATCATCATGACATCATGACCAGGTCACTTAACATTTCCAAATCATTTGGCTTTTGAAATATAACGCATCTCAAAAGTCCATTGACTAATCTTTTTTGCATGGGAGCTTTGCTCCTTTCTCTAATGTCCTTTGCTCTTGTGATGATAATTTTTTTTTTTTTTGCACAAGCACTTGGACCTTGATAATAATTTTTTTTTTCACATAAGATGCAACTTTTGGCTCCTTCCTTTTTTTTTTTTAATGGGCATTGGCCTTGCTTTTACCAGGCACACTACTTTTTTATGCCCCCTAGTTTGTAGAACTCTTTGCTCTTTGAACTCTTAGAGCTCTTATGACTTTTGAGATGCTTTTCACATTTTCTCGTGACTCTCAATTGTATTTGGTCAATTCTCATGCCTTGCCCCAGTGAAGGGAGATGATCACCGCTCGAGGTTTAGAAATGAATAATCGGGCCCAAATTGGTTAAAGCAATGGATATGTGTTTGGGTAGAGAAGGAAATGCTCTTCTTCACTTTGGGATGAGTCAAGATCTAATGAGAATTCCTTTGAAGCTATCACCAGAAGATTGATGCAAGTGAGAGTAATAGGATCTTTCCCAATCCTTTGCTTTACAACACGACTGTAACCTCCTATGCTGCCCCAATTTCGGGTTATCCTCGATGGGGGAATTTTGGAGGATCATCTCTATTTGGCCTGAAGGGCTAGCAATATGTCAGCTTGGCGTTTGGGATTGATGAAGGAAATGCCTTTATCATTTCGATCTTCACGCTCAATGTGAATGAATCCTCCGTCCTAAGAGAAGGTTATTTTCCACTCAACTCTTGAAAGTGTTCGAAGGATGTGCTTGGAAATGTCTTACCTTTCTTCATCCTAAGCACTCCTTGTTTGGCATGATTAATGTTTCAACTCTTTATCCGAATAAAATCGTTCTTACGAGCTCCCCCCTTCAAGAATTACCGACATGAAGCACGTATAGTGGCACCAGAAAATAGGTGGTACGAATGACGCTATGGCCCCCGGTTTTTTTTTTTGGTTGCCCCTTCTTTTTTTTTCTTCTTTTTTACCTCTCATTTAGGAAAAAGAGATATTCAACCATTTGTGCGGAGACTTGATGGGTCTTTTGAGTCGACTTTTCCCTCCGCCATTTTCTTCATCGAACGGTAAGGTGCCTGAAACACAAATAGATATGCATGTATGTGATATATGTATGATATCTATGATGCTATGCATGATGCCATGTGACTCAGATTGCGCATGAAGCGGTTCTTCGACTTTGATTTCAATCATGGAAAGTATTTCTTGACTGCATCTGAGTTTACAGGTCTAGGCAATTCACCGCAATCCATTTCAACTAAAATCATAGCACCACAAGGTAGAATCTTTTTAATGACATACGACCCTTCATAGTTCGGGGTGAATTTGCCACGAGGGTCTGGTATAATCGGAAGCACTTTCCTTAGCACCAGGTCATTGACTTCAAAGTATCTAGGACGCACCCTTCGATTGAAAGCTTTTGCAACTCGTCTCTGATAACATTGGCCATGACACACAGCTTGCAATCTCTTCTCATCAATCAAGTTTAACTGCTCATGCCTCTGTTGCATCCACTCAGTCTCATCGAGCATGGATTGGGAAAGGACCCTTAGAGAAGGGACCTCAACTTCAACAGGTAAGACTGCCTCAATCCCATACATGAGTGAAAAAGGAGTTGCCCCTGTGGAGGTACGGATAGAAGTTCGATATGCCATTAGCGCGTAAGGGAGTCTATCATGCCAATCACGATAATTTTCGGCAGTCTTCGATAGGATTTTCTTTATGTTCTTGTTTGCCGCCTCCACTGCTCCATTCATCTGAGGACGATACGGTGACGAGTTCAGATGCTTAATTCGAAACTCACTAAACAATCCATCTACGACTTTGTTGTTCAAATTAGTGCCATTGTCGGTAATGATCGCCTCTGGCACCCCGTAACGAGTGACAATGTCGCGACGAATGAACTTCGCCACATTCTTGGCAGTAACGTTAGCATATGAATTGGCCTCGATCCACTTGGTAAAATAGTCTATCGCCACCAGGATAAATCGATGCCCATTTGAAGCTTTGGGGTTAATGGGACCAATCACGTCAATTCCCCACATTGAAAAGGGCCAAGATTGAGACATTTGGTGAAGTTCATTTGGAGGGACATTTATCCTATCTCCATAAATCTGGCACTGGTGACACCGTCGTACGTGCTGAATGCAGTCGGACTCCATGGTCAACCAATAATAACCGAGTCGCATGATTTTTCTTACCAAGAAGTGTCCATTCATATGGGGGCCACACTCCCCTTCATGTATCTCCTTCATCAAACGATCGGCTTCTTTAGCGTCGACACATCTTAGCAATGTCGAGTCGAAGGACCTTTTGTAGATGACATCTCCACTGGCGAAGAATTTCGACGCTAACTTTATTAAATGCTTTCTATCTGCTGCTTCACTTCCTTCGGGAAATTCACCATTCTGCAGATACTTCAAGATGTCGTGATACCAAGGCTGTCCATCCGGTTCTTCTTCAATCGTCATGCAATAAGCTGGGCGCCTAAAGATTTCAATTCTTAATGGTTCAATATCTAAGCCTCCAGCTACTTGTAACATTGAAGACAAGGTAGCTAGGGCATCAGCAAACTGATTTTGAGACCTTGGCAAGTATTCAAATGCTATTTCTTGAAATTCTTCCGCCAACTTCCCCAGGAACTCATGATACGGAATCAATTTAAGAATCATGTGTTTGCCATTCGCCTTTAGTCTGTAAGATGATAAGGGCTAAATCACCATAAACTTGCATCTTTCGGATCTTCATGTCAATAGCAGCTTGGAGGCCGAGAATGCATGCTTCATATTCGGCAATATTATTCGTGTAAGGGAACGTCAATTTAGCGGCAACAGGGTAATGCTGACCGTCTGGGGAGATAAGAACTGCCCCGCTACCCGACCCAGCTAAATTAACTGCACCATCGAAGTACATCGTCCATTTGTCACTTGATACAAGTAAAATTTGCTCCTCTGCATCACTATCCTCGTCAGACGTCCTGGACCTCTCGGGACTTTCTGCCAACAAGTCTGCTATAGCGCGACCTTTAACGGACTTTTGCCCTGTGCTTTGAACGTCAAACTCTAAATTAAGATTTACCATTTGGCCAACTTGCCAACTAATGCAAGCTTCTCCGGAGGTACCGATGGGATCATTTTCAGTCACCAACAGGATTCGGTGATGAAGTGTGTATTGTCGCAGCCTGTGCAAAACCCAAATCAAGGCCAAGCAAGTTCTCTCAACTTCTGTGTAGTTCATCTTGGAAACAGTAAACTTCTTGCTCAAGTAGTATATCGCGCATTCTCTCCCGTCATTTGGTTTTTTCTGTGCTAACATGGCTCCCAACGATTCATCATGTATGGTCAAGTACAAAATTAGGGGAATTTTAGGGAGAGGGGGTACTAAGACTGGTGCATGAGTGAGATAGTGTTTTATCTTCTCGAAGGCATCCTGGCACTCGATATCCCACTCAATCTTTGCGTTCTTTTTCAGGAGCTTGAAGAATGGTCTCGCTGTTTCAGACAACTGACAGATGAACCTCGCCACATAATTGAGCCGCCCCATCAAGCTGCGAACTTCCCTGGTGGTGGTCGGGGATCGTAAATCACAGATAGCCTTAACCTTTGACGGATCAATCTCTATGCCCTTGTTACTAACCATGAACCCTAACACTTCCCCAATCTTGTCCCAAAAACGCATTTTGTGGGATTGAGACGTAACTTGAATTTCCGAAGACGTTTGAACAATTTTTGCAAGACTCCAACGTGGTCCTCACCTTGTCTTGACTTTGTGATCATATCATCCACGTATACCTCAATCTCCTTGTGCATCATGTCATGAAACAACGTGACCATGGCTCTTTGATACGTTGCCCCGGCATTCTTTAGACCGAAAGGCATCACTTTGTAGCAGAAAGTTCCCCAAGGAGTTATAAATGATGTTTTGCTCCTATCCTCCTTCTTCATACGAATTTGATTATATCCAGAAAAACCATCCATGAAGGAGAATAACTCAAATCCTGCTGTGCTGTCAACCAAGACATCGATATGTGGGAGTGGAAAATTATCTTTGGGGCTGGCTCAATTTAGGTCACGATAGTCAACGCATACCCTGATTCGCCCATCTTTCTTCATTACCGGCACGATATTTGCTACCCAATCAGGATAACGTGTCACTTCAATAAAATCTACTTTCAGCAGCTTCATTACTTCTTCTTCGATCTTCTTGGACAACTCGGTTTAGTTCTCCCGAGTCTTTGCTTCTTGGGTGGCATATCAGGATCCGTTGGCAGAGCATGCTCCACAATTTCGGGATCCAACCCCGGCATGTCGGCATATGTCCAAGCGAACACATCTTGATATTCTTTCAAAAGATTAGTCATCTTTTTCGCCTCTGACTCTAAGAGACATGCCCCGATCCTTACTTCCCTGACATTCTCTGCATCACCTAGATTTATGGTGATTGCTTGCTCTTCTGTCAACGGCTTTGATCCTTCATGTCGATTCCATTCGTGTTCAATCCCCTTCTGATCGTCATCGTCGATGTCATCGGAACCTGAGAGACTTTCTTCATGCACGTCTAAGTCATATGCGTCCTTATTATGATTATGCATAATGTAATGCCTGAGATGCGATAAAATGAGTTAGAGCAATGTCGACAATAAAAATGATGCATGCTTTTTTTCGAAGAATTTTTTTTTGAAGTATCTTTGTAAAAGTTTCAAGAACTCATCCTCATATCCTTGGATTTCCTCGTCCTTGCAAGGAAGTCAAATAAGGGAGCATGTGGAGACCTAGGCCTCAGTAACCATCATAGGACTAGTTTGATGTGCCTCCACATGTCCTTAATAAAACATGTGTCTATTTTATTGAATGAGGAAAGATAAGGCCGTACTTTAAACACACACCACACACGACCAACGGCTCAAGATCGGGGTTGCCCATAGTTCACATTACAAATGACATAAACGGGAAATAAATAAAGAAAGAAAAACTACGAGATCCCACGCAGGGGAGAAGGCATAAAACAAAAGACTAGGCTAGGCGAGAACCGCCCTACTTTGAAGGGACAACCATGACTTCAGAGGACTCAGCTTCCTCGCATGCCAGGATGGCGCATGTGACGTCTTCCTCAAATAGCTTAGTCACACCATAGATGTCCACCTCTTCCTCGAATAACATCCTTGGAGGTCCTGGAAACGTTTCTTCCAATAACGGGTGAAATGGGCCTTGACCGCCCTCACCCTCCTCGGTTTGGGCAATACGTTCACTCCAATATCTATACCCACCTCGGCCTCCTTGGGCATTTCAGCCTCTCTGCCCTCCACGGCCCCCTCGATTGCCATGATCACCTTGCTCGCTACGACCTTCTCGCCCCTCAACATATCCTAGGCCTCTCCTCTTTGAGTTTTTATGAGCTTCAATGGGCTTTCGCACACCCTGACTGTGTGATCCAAGGCCTTCTCCAGGATTATACCCGCTTGCCAGCATGATTTTTCCCGCAGCTATGGCCGGCTTAGACAATTTAGGAGCATTTGTGAAGGACCCTACAGGCACATGGACCATGGACACCAACTCGAGGGTTTGAAAGCTGGATTCCTCGGTACACTCTAGCTCCACATAGGGGATGGCTGTCTCGGGATAGATCTTGAAGTCGGATTCTCCATGAACCGTGATAAGCCTATTGTCCACCACAAATCGTACCTTCTGATGGAGGCTGGAGGCAACAGCACCTGCTGTGTGGATCCATGGCCTCCCTAGTAGAAAATTAAAAGCGCTTGGTATATCTAACACCCGGAACATGGCTTGGAAAAGTACAGGGCCAATCAGCAGCTCAAGTTCAATTTCCCCTATCACCTCCTTCTTCATCCCGTCAAAAGCTCGCACCGTCGACTTGCCAGTACGGATTCTCCCAAGATCAATGCCAAGACGGTGGAGAGTAGCCAACGGGCATATATTGAGTGCCGAACCGTTATCGATCAATACTCTGCAAACAAGAGTACTTTCATGTTTCACCGAGATGTATAGTGCTTTGGTATGATTAGGACCATCTGGGGGGAGATCTTCATCAGTAAAGGAAATTTGGTCTTTCAGTAGAATGGCCCCGACGAACTCCTCCAATTGGACTTCATCGATTGATTCTGGCACATGCACCTCATTAAGGACTTTCAGCAATATGTCCCTATGATTCTCAGAAGATTTGAATAATTCTAGGAGGGAGATTTGAGCTGGCAACTTTCGAAGTTGATCCACCACGTTGAACTCACTTTGACTTTACTACAGCCCAAAAATTGCTTTGCCTCCTCCTCGGTCACGGCCTTCTTTTCTACTCCTTTATCAGGTGCGTAAAAGCGGCCTGATCGCGTGACAGCATCTACCTCATTTGTTCCGTAACCTCAAGGTACAGCTTTGGGATCGAATTTGGGAGGACACTCCAGCATTATCATTCCGTCTTCCTCCTGGGGAGGCAATTCAATCGTGACCGGCATTGTGTTTCCTTCCGTGACTTCAATTGTCGACATCTCTTCGACCATAAGATCAATCACTGTGGGTTCAGCAATTTCCAGCTCGATATCGCCGGCGAGCTCCTCATCGGACAGTTCAATCACCATTGGGGTAATCATAGCTATCACCCCTTCCTCGTATAAAGTTGGGGTCTTTGAAATTCCATGCATAACCTTCTTTGCCCGAGACATACCAGCGAAGTTGCAAAAAGATGAGCGGAATGACGATGGCATTGTCATGGATATGACCTTCTCTTCCTCTTCTCCGCGTCTAATTACTCCCATGGCTACCATCCTACGGACGCGGTTCTTCTTCTCTTCTAGGGTCACATTCTCCTGGCCTTCATAGTATCCCGCTAGCACTAGGGATTCATATAACTCGGAAGCATCCAATAATAGAGGTTGTTGACTCGCCTGCGTGTCCTCGGAAATTGAGTTCACTCCCCCTACATGATTTGGTAGAGGGTTTTGTTGCACATTGGGCTGAGCCTCCCTGAAAGTCAAGATGTTTTTGTCTAGAAGCTATTGAACTTTGTATCTCAGCATGTGACAATTATCTACATCATGCCCCCCCTCTCCCATGTGGTATTCACAGGTCTTGGTTATATCGAACCCGGCAAACCTCGGGGGGTTCTCTCTAGGCACCTCCTTTGCGACCATCCTCTTTTCAAGAAGCATGGGCAATAACTTTGACAGCGGGCGTGGTAGTGGAGAAAACCCCTTTCGAAATGGCCTCTTGCCATTATCGTATGCTTGTGATGAACTACCTGGAACCATCGTAGGCTTGTGCACGGGTGCTGCGGTTGGCCAAGGGAAATGTGGCTCTTGCACAAGCGCTACTTCAATTGCGGCCTCCTTATCTTTTCTTGCTGGGAATTTCTTTGCGCCTCCAGTTGAAATCTTTCCCTCAACCATCGCCCATTCAACTCCTTCACCTACCTCAACTAATTGTGAGAATGTCTGGCAACCCGAGAACACTAACCCTTGGAAGTATTCAGAGCGCAATGTTTTGAGGAACAGCTGCTTCATCTCCCTCTCATTCAAGGCCGGCTTTACTTGTGAGGCCATGGTCCTCCACCTTTGCGTGAAGGCCTTGAATGACTCATTCCTCTTCTTCTCGACATGAGTCAACTCTTCCCTCGTGGGGGCAAGCTTAGTGTTAAACCGGTATTGCTGCAAGAACTCATTGGTTAAGTCATCCCAACTAGTGAATTCTTCAATGTCTAGCGCAATGAACCACGTCAGGGCAATGCCTTCCAAACTATCTTGGAATGTGTGTATGAGGAATGGCACGTTGTCAGCATAGCGAGCCATTTTCCTCATGTAATACCTAAGGTGGGTCCTTGGGCATCTCGTTCCATCGTACTTTCTTGTGAACTCAGGCTCTTGGAAATTCTCAGGAAAGCTTGTCTTGGTGTATGGAGATAACCTATCAGCTCCTTTCAGCTCGTAACCTTGCAAGACACACAGTCGCTCTTCCATCTTTGCCAAACATTTTTCACTCTCTTCACTTAGGCGGGGCGTTGGGTTTTCCTTCGGAGGAGGATCCAGATTAACGATGATTGGCGTGACAGAAGGAGCTTCTCCGGCAATTTCTTTCCCAGGGAGATCAGCAACGTGCGTGCCTCCCGTCGATGGGGAAGCGTGTCCTGATAACGTAGGAGTGGATGCCCCAAAGGACAGCTTACGGCGGGGGCTCTTTAAGCTTTTGGCTTATTTCAAGCATCACTGCGGTGAGTTGGGCCAGCTGGTCCTCCATTTTGGCCATGCGCACGTTGGTGTCATCGTTCTCCATTCTGACTTTTGCACGCGTGCGAATTGGGGATCTCCGCTTGGCCGTGTCGACGATCAGTATAAGACAATCGATCAGTTAGTACCTGAAGCAAAGGTAGATAAGCATATATAAGCACAAGGAATAGTTAGGCGGTCGGCCCACGACAAAGATCTAATTGCCCAAATTTGCTCGTTTCATTGAAAGCCAGGTTGCTACATAATACAAGAAAAAACGCAAAAGAAAACCCTTAAACAACAAAGTTATTTCGAAGACGAAAAGACATTCTCCTAACTCCCAATTTTCAACATCGAGACTCGAGACAAACTCCATAATATTGCAACGTATGCGAATATGGTCCCGCTACATATTGCGCTCGACTCAATCTAACTAATGAGGATGGCTTCCGCTTGTGGCAGCCCCACTAACTCGAGTTAACTTCGAAGCACGCTCCTCGGCTTCCTTGAGCTCCCTCTTGAGGCGCTTGATCTCGGCTCGGTGGGTGATCTTCAATGGCACTTCAGGAATCTTCGGGCGGAGGCTCTCCTGAATCTTGTGTCTAAGAATGTATTCTTCCGAGGCATAGTAAGTCTTTTCTTGCCCCTCCAACTCTTCTTTAGGCCAAATTAACTTTCGGGAGTGGCACATATCCCACATCGACTTGATCAATGCAACGGAGTCCTCGTGATCTTGGCATCCGTCAGAGAAGTCTATCCTGAGCGGGTCTTCCTGGATCGCCGACGGAAGTTGTTGAACCTCTTGAAACTGACGGGTGACTCGAGTCGGGTAATATTCGGTGACTCCAGTGATTCCCAACAAAGGAATAGGTTCAGTAAGTCCACACACGAACCGCGCTTTTTGAACTCGGAGCCATTTGGCATGCCATTGGAAATCCTCAGGTCCGGGGTTGGTCATGAAAACTAACCACTCAGAATAATGATAATCAGGGGCAAACATTTTCCTATCTCTAAACTTTATGATAGGGTGGTTAGAGTCAGAAATGTCACTCACGGTCATCAAGTTACCGAACCCCTTAATGTGAGAAAAAAACCAAATTTGCAAGAGTTCAGGGGGAGCATAGAAAGCTTTGTTTTTGTTTTCTTTAAAATGAGTAAGGGAGAGAAATGTTTCAGTTAGGACGGCATTAACAAAACCCTTTCCCATACATACCTCACGAACTACCCATGCCACGGAAGGGTTAATAGCATTCCTACAATGTGGGAATACTACAAACCCGAAGAAAGTTAAGAGGAAAATCCTATTCTTTTGAAAAGATTTGGCATTTTGAAAAAGCTCATTTAAGAATGAAAACGGGCAGGTCTTGCGGTTGGCTTTTAAAACTTTCCTCACGTCCTCTTCTTTAATTTTAAGGAAATCAGATAAGGTCGATGCATGCTCGGTCCCTACAGGTGGGCTAACTAACTCTGACACCAAGGGTTTTCCAATGGCAACGCCGTATTCTTCCAAGGTTGGAGTGAGTTCGTGATCACCGAGTATGAATGTGCAAGTTGCGGGGCACCAAAAATGCGCTAATGCTTGCACAACACCAGAATGAGTTTCTATCTCCAATAGGGGAAGTAAGCGTCCAACATACAATCACACCCAATCACGGCCTGTTGGATCTAATCTATCCCACCACGCACGAAGCTCGGCTTTCGGAACGGAGATGATGCGAAGGTCAGGTATCCCCATCGTATGATCAACCTAATTTGTCATGGACCGACCAAAATGAAAACAAATAAGTAAATTGCGATGAAAAGAATTCAAGAAAAACTTACCCTACTCATTGAGCAGCGATGTAAAGGTCATAGACATGCACATGGACAATGGTTCAATTTCTACTCTAGATGGCTCAAAATGAAGCCATGGGATCACAGGACTGAACCAACAAGCTCGTGGCTAGGCTAGGTCGTGTTACCCATGACTCCGGCTTCGTCAAAGGACCGACCCGTGTCGCATGCTCGCAGACCAGGGTGGGGACCTTTGACATCAAGAAAGAAATTTCGGGGTTGAGATGGGCGACTCGTACTACATGCTTGTAGTTGGAGTGGTATCCACCTCAACACCATCCTAAGTGATCCTATGCGGCCCAGGTCTGGCGGCAGGTTGTGTGTGCTAAAGTGTAGTGCAATGCAGGAGATACAAGCACGACAATTCATAAGCAATCAACACTTCATACATGGACAATAAACCATACATTCCTTCACCTCCCTACAAAACAAAGGTGAGCAAACACTTCCCCTTATACCTCCCATTCTACAAAAACATTTAACACCTTTAATGTTAGGGACTAACCTGAAATCCTCGCTGCCAAACAAAAATATTTTTTGAACAAGATTAATTTTGGCCTAAGTCCTCTAAGGTTCAAAACCAAGTCTCCAGCGGAGTCGCCAAGCTGTCATGACCTACCCTCGGGGGGAGGGAGCAGGTTTAGGGGTATTGCCTAAAAGGCGGGCCTAAGGCCCATGATTGGGCGCGGGCTCTCCCAAGCCCATGCCCCGCATGACGTTAGGATATTTTTCATGAATTTTGCACAAAAGGAGTCGCCACTAGCCTATTGGGGTCGGCTAGAAACCAAGTGAGGCATGGGAGCGTGCCTCACTTCCTACGTGACCAGAGAATCTAGGTTCGGGGACTTGATTACACTAATTAACCAATTAGTGCCCTTTCGGTACCTAATCTTGTTCATTTTAACAAAATGATTTTTGACAGGCAGTTTGGATTGATTTCATACATATCCACTAACATAGGAGGTGAGCATGCGGGTGCGCAATCAATAAAGTAATAATTATAACTGCCAAGGATCCTATTTGCCTTAAAATTGAATATATGCAAATTAAACACAAAACACACCAATTAAACATGCGATAAAAACAATATACAAGAAAATAAATGCTTAATTACACTAAAGCAGCAAAACATGGCGAATCCTAAACAAACCCCACTATTTTTGGGTTTTCGAAAAAAAAATTTAATTTTTTTTTAATTTTTTAATTTTTTAATTTTTTTTTAATTTTTTAATTTTTTAATTTTTAATTAATTTTTTTAAAAATGTCTAATTTTTAATATTTTCTGAGTTTTTTTTAAATTTCGAAATTTTTTTTTTTAATTTTTGAATTTTTATCATTTTTTTTAAATTTTGAATTTTTTTAATTAATTAATTTTTTAAATTTTTAATTAATTTTTTTAAAGAAAGTCGAATTTTTTAATGTTTTCTGAACTTTTTGAAATTTCGGAAATTTTTTTAATTTTTGAATTTTTTTAAGTTTTTTTTTTTAATTTTGAATTTTTTTAATTAATTAATTTTTAATTTTTAATTAATTTTTTAAAGAAAGTCGAATTTTTTAATGTTTTCTGAACTTTTTGAAATTTCGGAAATATTTTTTTGTTTTTGAATTTTTATCATTTTTTTTGAATTTTTATTTTTATAATTAATTTTTTTGAAAATTTTTTTGAAAATTTTTAATATATATTTAATATTTAATATTATTATACTTCAATAAAATGGGTTCGGACCGGGTAAACCCAATCCGGCCCGCGGACCCAACCAAAACTCGGATCCAATGCTTTTGAAAAAAAAAATCAAATATCAAAAATCAAAATCAAAAAAAAAGAAAATAAATAAAAAATTAAAAAAAAAAATCCTTTCAGGTTGTCTTTTCTCACCTTTTCTCACCGCACACTCCCCTTCTGCGGTTCCTCCTTCCCAATGCCAACTTTTCCTTTCTCTTTTCCATATATTTTTTTTAATTTTGTTTTACTTTTTTCATTTTTTAATACTTTTCTTTTTCACTTTCTTTTATTCTTTTTTTTTTCTTTTTTGGGTCTTCTTCTCCTTCGCTTGCCCTTGCATGCCTTCAACCCTCCCGAAGAGGGCCTTCTCCTTCCTCGCGACGTTCCTCACCGAAATTCGTTTCTTTACCAAGACTAATTTGAACAACAACAATAACCAAAGCACTTAGCATCCTTTCTAACACCAAACCACCTCGACGCAAATCAACACCGGCCATCTAACTCCAAGGGTTGCTACACCATTTTCGGATGCAAACACCCACAGCTCAAGCACAAATGACTACTTCATGAAAATCGCGTGGAATCGTGATGAAAAGCATGAGAGACAAACAGGATCCAACATATATACGAACAAGCGCAAATTAAGCCGAGTTTGAACGCGAGCTTTTTCTCGGTTCTCTTTGAGACATTTTGTCAAACACTGAGTGTGCGATAGCTAAAAGAGGGCATACGGCTCGCTTGAGGCTCGAATCCGAGTAAAGATCAACACAACATGTACTAGGACATCTATGAGCTTTTATGGAGGACCGGTGAAGCCGAAGCTCACGAGAACAGGTCGGCCGTGAGCTCCGGCCCGAGACCTCGAAGTGAAGCGAGAAGCCTACCTGGTTCGGACGGCGAGCAACAAGCGTACTCCAGGTGACGGCGACGCGCTCTCCCCCCAATCGTCTCTCTCTCCCCCGGGTTTTCTTCCTACTTTTTCGTTGCTTCTCTCTTCTCCCCCTCCTCGTTTCGTTTTTTTTTTCTCTGTTCCTCCTTTTTACTCTCTGTTTTTGCCCCCCCTCTCTTCTCTCTGCCGAGCTCCCTTTTGTCGATCCTTCGGCTCGCACGCGCATGCGAATCGGCTCTGACCTCTCTTGCGCTTCCAATGCTCGCCTGCCCCGCGAGATGATGTTGTCTCCTTCGCCCTTTGCCCTTGCTTTCGGCTTCGCCATTTCCCCACGCGAACGGCTGCTTTCTGCTTCGCTGGTTCCCCGTGCAACAAGCGATTAAGGGAGAAGACAACGAGGCGGGCTGGGCCGGAGGAAGAAGAGGGCTAGGCCGCGTGAGAGAAAAGAAAAAAGAAAAAAGGAGAGGAGAGGGATTGGGCCCAGGCTCAATGCGGGGGGGAAATAAAGGGAAAAAGGGCCGGGTCGGGCCAAGGCCGAATCCGACCCGACCCGAACCCGCACGACTCTTCTCTTTTTTTTTTCTTTTTTTAAAGAAAAATTAATAATTAAAATTTTTGATTTTGATTTTGATTGATTTTTTTATATATATTTTTTATTTGTTTTTTTTTTAAAGAAAGATAAAAATTATGTGTCAACAATCTGACCATAAGGCTTCTTATAAGAGTCAAACTTAATAGTGAGCTGCCTCAGTCTAATCACCGAAGTATAACCAAATCTTGCTGCCAATGCTTTCCACATTTTCTTAGCATTCACAAAACGCCTAAACTCTCGCATGACGTCATTTTCCATGCTACTCAGCAACGTAATGTGAGCAAGAGAGTTATTTCTTTTCCATGCAGCAAATGCTTCCTTATCTCTCTTGTGCTGTGCAGTGTTTCCTTTTTCAGGTTCTACCATGGTCAGGTTAAGAGCTTCTAATGCCTCTTGCTCTTCCAGCACATATTGGATTTTCATGTACCATATTTCATAGTTATCGCCATTGAGCTTTTCACCTTTGTTCAGCACAGCAATTATGCTCTTTGTGGCTGAAGCCATTTATCTGAACATATCAGACATATTTGCACGAATTATTAATGCCTATCATTTATGCATCCATTTTGCACAGACCCATCATATTATTGAAAGGTTTCAGAATCAAAATGTCACTACGTTTCCAATTTTCCTCCAAAAATCCTAACTTAAAACTATCATTAATATAATTGTCTTATGCAAAATAAATTCTATAAAACTACAAAAACTTCTATGAACTACCCACAGTAATCAACAATAATAGAAAACAAATAATATTTGACATACAATAGAATAATAATACTTTCACATAATACAACTTACATATCAGTTGCTACATCAACAACAATCAGGTAGAAAAACATTACATAAGATGTCCACGAAGCACACTAAACAAAAACTAGCCAATACATCTAACACCAAGTCAATACACGAACTGGGAAAGATTCTCTTTTGTTCAATTTTTGGATATTTTCCTTTGTAACAATCTAGTAATAATCATCTATAAAATCCATCACAATTTTCCTATATGAAGCGGCTTTGTTGACATCCCATATGTGATTCAACACTTATTGTCATTCTAGTGGAAAAGTGTTCATGAAAAATCGTACCATCTCAGACTGTGGCATAAGATGACCATTCCTTATGACCTTTTGAATTTTCCCGTTGATTTCAAGAATGTGATCAATTAAGTCACCACTCTCCTATTGATGATCAATCAACTTAGCTATCAACTTAGAAAGCATTTCCTTTTGTTCATCGGTAATTGCGCGAATAGGTGTGCGCAACCTAAGGGGAGGCATTGTTCCTGTAATAAATGCAGAACAAATAAGGGATCACATATAATCCACATAGACTTAATTGGAAAAAGAAACACATTCTTTTCCTCTTTTTTTTTTTTTGGTCAACAGTCAAAGTCAATGGTCAACGGGTTAATGGGCGGCCGGTCGGGCCGATCAGACCGGACGGGTCGGTTGGGCCGGTTGGACCGCTCGGCTTGGTCGGATGAGCCGACTAGCATGTGCCACACGCGTGCCTGGATGACGTCACGATGACATCATCCGGTGCGTGCATGGCACGCACCAGCACCGCGCGCGTGCGTTGCACCGGCCTTCGGCTGAAACGGCGCGTGCATCGCACGTGTCTGCGGGGGTCTGAATCGGCGCATGCTGCGCCTGGCGACGCGTCCGGCAGCCTTTGGGGGCAATTCGCCACTCATTTTTCTCGTCTTGACGAGGGCTTTGATCCTACGCTTTTAGAAATGGATTTCGACTTACATAAACTCGAAAAAGTGGATGAACAATGCTTGGGTGTCAGGATTTTTGCGCCTCGATCAGTGTCGGCCGATTAATTTCACGAAAAATCAATAAGAAATCATCCATAAACATGAAAGGGGTTGGGAAAAATGTGGAAAAAGGATCGAGAAACAAGAACTAAGGCTTTGATACCAATGATGGGGATATCGGATTCCCAAAAAACGGATTCGACACTAAATCGAACCCCTAAAACGAATGCGGAAGACGAGCCCGAGAATAACATGTATCATCGATTGAAAGTTACACTACATAATCGAGCGTACCTTATTGTCCACAGATTAAACACCAATGCTGAAGATCGATGAAGAAATTTTGATCCCGTTTGATCAAGGAGCGTGCCGTTGCTATTAGGGGGAGAAAAGAGCGTATTCTTCTTTTCTGTTTTTCTTCTTTTTTTCTTTTTGAGGGAGAGAGAGAGACTGACTTACGTTGTCTGGAGGGGGAGAGAGTGTCTTCACATACGTTCATCCAAAAGGTACGTGCATTTTATTCCTTTCCCTCAAAACGTCTCCTCCAAGAGACGCAACCCCTCAACGTAACATCTCATCCAAAAGACGCAACCCCTTAACGCACTCTTACATCCATGGGCCCTAATCTTGCGGGCCGGGTTCTTAGGCCCAACATGGGTGGACGGGCCTTAAGCCCATCATAAAAACCATCAAAGGAAAAACTAAAAAAGGGTGGGGTTGTCTTCTTCCAGTGGGGGTCTTCAAGTGTGAAGTTCGGCGCCTACAACTTCAACACCACGGCTGCCAATCCATCGTTGACCGCCACCTACCGCTACCCCAACTGTCGCCGAGCACCGCCTGATCGAGAGACGGCCACGGTATGCAAGAGAGAGACCAAAAGTTTTAATCTTTTCCTGCAGGTTACAAGGAGGGACGTCTCCACTAGTGTAATGCATCCAGGAGGAGATACGGAAGAAAAGGAAGCATGCAATAAAAAGACTCACAAAAAGATACTCTAAAGCCAAGACAGTCCCAACGCGATCTTCTCCTGTTTGTCATCCATAGGCTCGCGTCCACACAAATTGCCATCTCGCTGTTCTGAAAACTCATCCGCGATAGCCCATGGTCGATCTAAGTCATCGCTGAATCGGTGCTATCTATGAACGATTGCTGACCTCCATCAGATTGTGTGTTCCTTTCAATTGGCAAGTTTGAGATTGGTTTTGACATGTTTATAGGTTGAAGATGATCTAACCATCATTAATTTATTGAGTCCAATCGAAGTCAAAAAATTGTGAACTTAACTTATGAGCTTGGGAAGTGTAATATCATAATTTGTTCATGTCGATAGGATTGGGATAACGAGGGTCAATTTCGAGTCAAACTGTTGGTGTTTCATCTTGGATCCACTATGAATCGTGCAAATTGGTGTTTTCATGATTAGAGCATGTTGACCTGACTTTCTTTGCTATTTGAGGGCATATGAGTGTTGATCAATATTACTGCACGTCAATAATTCTTGATGGTCCTTGAGCTTTCACCATGATAACTCTTTGCCCTTCACCATGAGCATCCCGCTGAGCATCCATAAGACACCATCACCTCTTCACCGTGTCGAGTTTGTCCAATTTTGACAAGCAAGTGTTTGAACAAGGTAATAATTTTATCTTAGTCAAGATTCATATATTTTGTTGCCTTGCTCGAATTATTGCATTCTTGATTGAACTCTTGAATGATGTTATCATAATCTTGAATAGCCGTCACAACGTGCATATAATTGACAGTCCGATTTTACGCCCGAAATATGACTCACAATCGCATGGAAAAATCATCAATCCGATCTCACGCTCGAGATTCGATTCGCGGTTTTAACAAAATTGATCAATCCGATCCAATGCACAGGATATGATTCATCAATTTATGGATATCAATCTCATCTCATTTGATTTGTTGTCCTATTATTTGAATCAATTTTATTTTGGTAAAAATACCAAAAAAAAAATCTGAGTTAGATTAGGTTCTTTGCTTGTTTTTAGGGTTATTTTGCATGTTTAGAATATGAAATTTAGTTATTTCGAATTTTGAAATAAAAATCCAAAAAAAGGGCATTCATTTAGGATGTTAGATTTTCTTTTCGTTAATTTAGATTGCACGTTTAATTATGTGGCAATTTTAATTTCGAATTTCATAAAAGAAAAATAAAAAATTAGAATTATGGCATTCTTTGCACGTCATTGCATATTAGGATAGATTGCATGCTTATTAAGAAAAGAAAAAAATCATGTGCACGTCATATAGTGTTAGGAATGCACGTCATTTAGTGATCCTTGCTGGTTCATTTAATTAGAAATTGTACGTAATTAAGATTAGGTCATTTTGGTTAATTTAGATTGTATATTTAATTATTGCATGCTCATTAAGAAAATAATATATATATATATATTTTTTTTGCTTATTCATATAGTTTAGGCTATACTATCATGTCATATCATGTAGCATGCATTGCATGACTCTCATAAAATAAGTGAAAATAAAAAAAAATTGCGTGTTAATTAGAAATCATATTTATGACTGTTGATGTGAATTCTGATCTAACAATGCAGATGCTTTTGTTGCTATGAGGTAAGTCTTGCAATTTATTCATTGCTTTTCTTGGATGTTAAATTGATAGTTTGTGCACCCGCATGATCACCTCACATGTTAGGAAAATAAATTTAAAATCAATTCAAGTTGCCTGCCAAATATTTTTCAAAATAAAAGAGAAATGTACCGAAAAGGCGTTAGATAAATTTAGCGTAACCAAGTCCCCAAACTCATAAATCTCTAGAGTAAAGTAAATCTTCCGTTACTTTGCTCGAGTTTCTAATCGACCCACCAAAGAATAGAATAGTGGCGACTCCTAATTGAAAATCAATTGCATGTTAAGAACTTGAATCCAAGTCGCGAATTGGTATGGGCTTGGGAGAGCTCGAGTTAAGTCTAGACTTAACAATTCATTAGCAAAATCCTAAGTGGTTCAAACCCGAAAATTTGGTCACGACATCCGCAATCTTTTTCGAGTTGCCTCTGTCTTGTCTCTCCCTTGTTGTTGTGACTCCTCTTCTGCAAAACAAGACAGCATTCGGTAGGAATTTATTCTTGATACCATGATGAAAAATCAACGTTGAAACAAAGAGGAGAATAATTCGCCTCAAAAGCAAAGTTCGGATCAAATCGATCTGACTGAGGAGGAAACTCCTTCTGTTCAACATTTTCAAACTGGGACTGTCCCAACTTCGGCCCACGTTTCAAGCCCAGCCTAATGGCCATTAGTTTAGTGGATTTCGGTAAAAATGATAATCACACCAAAACCTCTCTTCTCATTTTTTTTTAAAAAGAAAAATGAGAGAAAAAATTAATCATAGAAAATAAATATAAATAACCATACAAAACGATTCAATTTTATTAAAATTTGACGGAACAACCACTTTGACATAACTGTCTAAGATATTATAAGGAAAAGAATAATTTTAGATTAGTTAAAAAGGAAAATGCTCGATATCAAAAAGGTCAAATGGCAAAACTTGATTACTCTTAATGTATATTTAATGGTTAATTTGATGTAAAAATATGACAGATGGCTACGTACTTCTAACAGAAATTATGAAGTGAAAATGATGTCTCCAACTTATAAAAGGAAATGATTGATAAAAATCGCAATTTTCTTGAAAATTTTTGGTTAAGCAATAGTTTTTTGCATTAATAAATCTTTTAGTTTATTATTGTCGATATTTTTTCCTAATATTAAAATTTTAGTTTAATGTATTTTTCTTGATTTTCTTTACTTTCCAATTTTATAGAAGTTAGGGATAAGAAAAATATTTCATAAAAAAATGAGATAAATTTGCAAATGTCGAAATATGAAAAGCGTTAACAATTATAATAAAATGAAAGTTCATAGGGATGATATATAATAGTTGAAAATTTTGGGATACACCTGTACAATCTCTAGAGTTCAAGGGAGTCTTGTATAATTTCTCCCAAGTCCCAAGTAACAAGTACCATGGAATTTTCTATGATATTTAGTGTTTTTCCATTCACTTAAATAGTT
This sequence comes from Eucalyptus cladocalyx, assembly GCA_017140615.1. NCBI lineage: Eukaryota > Viridiplantae > Streptophyta > Magnoliopsida > Myrtales > Myrtaceae > Eucalyptus > Eucalyptus cladocalyx. Next base: position 7,469,327 of record CM029517.1, on the reverse strand, counting down.
TTTTTTTTTTTTTGCACGTACGTTAGTTTAATCCAATTTAGTTGTTATTATATATTTTTTTGTCCAATAAGTGTGAAGAAATAGGTTCTTTTTTTTTTTTTTTTTTTTTTTTGATAGTTTCCACAAAGTTAGATAGTCTAAATCAGCTCAATAATAATGGTTTGAAATCGAACAAAATCGATGTTAAACCAAAGTTATTAGTTTGGTTTGAGTTGGATTAATAATTTCACAAACCAATAAATTTGGTTTAGTGAGTGGTGCAAATAGTTTTGGAATCCGATCTAGAAAATCATGGTTGCCTTTAGTTTGGGGAAATTATAAAAAAAATCTAAATCTATTATAAATTTAACAATTAACCTTTTGTATTTATACTGATTGAGTTAATTCAATCAATTTTGATCATAATTCGATGGCATGGACTTTGGTCTCCTACATGGCATGACTAGTATTAACATGGATAAATATTACTATTTCTTCTTCTTCTTCTTCTTCTTTTTTTCCCTGCTATGGATCCATTTGCATTGCTAATCGCCAAGTATAAAATTTCTTAGAATCTAACAAGGTGTTAAAAAATTTCAATTCATCGAGTTGCGGTTGTAATTTTATGTAAAAGATTCTAGATTGATTCGAAAACAAAATAAGATAGGTATCTTGATTGATCTATAAGGGAATAAATTGTCATGAACTCATTTCACTACCATCCCTAGCGTGAATTTTTGATTCTATTTGAAATTATTAGCAATTTAGGAAAAGAGAGAAAGAGAGAGTCATTTGATGGAGTAGCTATTAAATGCATTGAAATCATTTAAGCTAAGTATATCATAACTCTTGAATGATATGATTTTCAAGTAAAAAAGAATATCTATCGATATAATGAATAATGATAAAATGAGCCTACATGAATTCTTTAATAACCTGGTTTGTCCATGCCATCAGTCTAGGCTAGACTAATGAGAGTTAAAAGCCTCATTTTTCATCAAATTGACGGAGCGGAAAAGAGGAAACGTTTTTATTTAATTCCCATTTTTTTGTCATTTTCTTTTCTCATCAAAATACGAGGGGGATTCCCATTTTCCTTTACCGGCAAGAAAACCGATTCCGAAAAATCCCAAATTCCCGTGATCGCTCATCACTCTCCTCCTTCTGCTCCACTGCTTTTGCCGGCGAAAGAAAGCGTCGAAGCAAACGGACGGAGGAAGACGGCAATGGCTTCGGCGGAGGCCGCGGCGGCAAATCACAGGCGTAGTGCCGAGTCCGAGATGCGATACGCACGACGCCGTCATCGGCCTCGCGAACGGTGCGATGTCTTCCGTCCCTTCTTTCGTCGTCTCCTCATGGAGTTCGAGTTTCCGCTTTTCTTGCGCCGTTGTCGTCGATCGGTCAGCTCTAGGACGTGCACAGCGGTGCTTGGCGATCGCCGTGGTATGGTTGTGGATTAATGGCGTTTCGCGTGTATGTCGCTTGCAATGAACAAATGTCGAAGTTTCGTTTCGTTACGAGAAGGGAAAAAAGATTAGCGGCAAGGACTTGTGCCGATGGCTGTTGCGTGTAGACGAATGGTGAATGTGCGGAGATAGTTTCGGCTTAGCCGATGGTTTTATTCCTGTCTTGGTAGAAGCAGAAGTCACGGACCGTACGTATGACCAAAGAGGATGACTGTGCTCATGAGAGATCAAAGATTTTCCTCTGGTGGATGATTGTAATTGTTCGATGATATCAAATTTGGTGGTGAATAAATTTTGGTGATCACACGATTAGAACATTGAGTAGCAAGTTGCAGTTCATGGGACAGTTAATTTAGAGAATAAGAGACGGCGCGAGACAAATTATTCATGTCTGTGCTTATAGTAGGAAATGCTTTTGTGAAGCTTGACCTGAAATTCATGGCACATTCATTTCAGGGATGCAGCATATCTAGTATGCAAAAAAATAATAAAAATAAGGGCTTTGATTCGAACTTGGATGCAATAGAGCTTATGTGGTGACTCTTCAGTATTGGGGGCTTAATGGATTCTACTATCTGGAGTCTAGCACACTGCAACTGAGAAGGTGTGCATGTTAGTTTTGTCCTGCTGATAAGCCTCATATATGCTTCATGTAATTCAAAATCATAGCTTAATCACTTCAGTGATTTCCCCATATGTTTCCACTTACCTTAAGAATATAATTTCAACTATACTTTCTTCCCAGGACTTGGGAAACAGAAGTCGGACTTAGGGTACCTAGGTGAAGCCCATCCTAACTGACGAGATCTGATGATTTTATCTGTTTATTAAAAAGAAGCATCCGAATTTCTAGTTGCTCTGTCAAGTCAGACTGCATTCCTGGAGAAAAAGGCGCTGCATCTCCTTATGAATATTATGATTTTTACTCATTCTTATCAACTGCTTTTGAAATATATTCCGGATTTATAACATCTATGTAATAGACCTCTCACGTGGTCAATTCTGTCTAAGAAGATGCATCTTAGTGAGGAAACTTGTCCATGGGCAGTAAGAAGGGTTCCAATTTTAGTTTTCTTATCTTTGACTGCATGACTTGTGCTCTCTAGATCAGTGGAAGGACCTTTTGAAACTTTGAATCTTTTCAGCCTGCTTGTTTCTTGACACATTTTTTCCTCCAAAAGTTATTTGTTCAACATGCTTGCTAGTGGTTTCGGAAATGGCTTGCACTTAAAAAAAGCAGCTTTGTGGGAGTATATCATCTGTAATGGTTGTTACATGTATAATCTGGTTGAAAAGGAAATAGGAACCAAAAGAAGCACCCACATTTTATAGATCATGTTAGTCTTTTGCCCTGTTTTGATTGCAATTCCATTAGCTGTCCTTGCACCCTCTACCCACCTTCTTATAGGCTTGTTGAAGCCAAAGATTTTATGTAAATGAGCCGGTGAAGATTATGTGCTTAGCAGTTCTCGATTAGCTGTTGTAGATGTATGTAACTTTTTAAAGGATTGCCTTTTTGTAATATCTCTGGAGTTAGAGTTCTCTTCTACTTTCTCAATTAGCCTCTTTCTGGTATTCGTTTCAAACATTACCCTTGTTGTGTGAATAATATAGAGGGCAAAGCTAACTTATGTCTGTTTGTTAATTCATAGCATTCTTTTCTCTATCCAGCCTTTGTCATGTCTAAATCTCTTTGTCAGAATTGGATTTTCATAGTCTCTACAATCTGCCTCTGCTTCCTTTTGTCTGTATAATAGTGCCACATTAGACTCTAATAACAGTCATAAAGCTAATGGCCTGGCAAAGGGAAATACAGCTAAGATTTTTCTTCCTCTGTACTTGCCAGTCCATATTCTTTGCCTTGAAATTGCCTTCCCGTTGTCTTCGTAGTTTAAAACCTTTGGTTTTATCCATTACTTCAGGTGTATAAGGGCAATCTGCAGAACCATAATACCATCGCCAGCAAGTCGGCAAAAAGAGGAAACAGGGTATTACACATGCTTATATGTGTGTTCTAATGCATGTGAGTGTCTATAGCAACTAATCTCGTGAGGCCTTTCTCTCTCTCTTACAGCATACAAGTGCTCCTCAGTACCCTAACAATTATAAAGCCTATGGGGAGGGAAAAGGAGAGAAGGTAAAGCCTCTTTTTTTTTTTTTTAATATCTATGAGCTTTTTCAAATTTAGCACACCATGTTGTAGGTCCTGAAGGTGTCTTGTGTTCACCCCAACCACAGAAGCCCAGTGGCTTTGTTTGCCGTCTCTACATGTCCTTATACTTGTCTGTTTTTTGTTATTGCACCGTCAACTTTCCATCAGAAAAAGAAAGCTGATTCTCGACTCTTGTAAGTCACTAATACCAAACCATGGGAAAGGGAAAATAGGGTACACAGATACCTCTCAATGTTCTTGTCGTTTCTGCCAACTCACTAAATTTGGAGATAGTGAAAAGTGCAGTTCATTCTTTTCAATCCATTTTACAATGTGTTCCAGATGACAAAGGCTGAGTCAAGAACAAACCAAAACACAAGCAATTCAAGGAAAGGAGGAAAGAAGGTAATACTAATACTTGATATCTTTTTGTTTGAGATTTCTCAAGTACTTTTCATCTTTACCTTGAAACCTGTTTACGTATTATCTTTGATTCCATGCCTTTCTACATTTCCTGGGTAGTTCCAGATAGATAGGGCTGACAGGCAGCATCATCAAACTAGCAAGAGCATCACAGTGGGAAGAGGAAAGAAGGTATCACATTTTATAGTCATAATTGTTGGTATTGCCCCATGACATGAGTAGTTTAAGTTTGATGCTGTTTTTGCTCTTCACAACTGTGTAGTTGATTGGAACTGCTACTCATTGGTATGACTCTTCTTATGATTCTAAGGAATATCTTGAAACTTAGCAGCAATTAGTAAGAAGCATGTAGAAAGCAACAAACAATATAGAAAGGCACAGAATGTCCAATGGATGTACCACATATGAGTAGGAAGAGTACCACAAATAATGTGTAGAAATGATCAGCTTGCGAACCAAAAGAAATTGGAGAATACACATGAAATTCTCAAAATAATTAAATTGATACATATAAACTTTTTTGCTTGAGAGTAAACATATAGAAAGTGGAATTAGTAATCATAATCATTTTTATGAGCAGATGATAGACAAGGTAAGAAAACGTGGAGCGACTGGTTGACAATATTGATTGCAATCCCAAACAAGCTGGAAAATGGAAGGAAAGGAGGAATACACTAACTAGGAGTGAAAATTTGTAATTTAGAAGTGTAGAGGTCAAATTATAATTGAATTTCATCATCAGTTGGTTGATTAAATCGTTTAACTTGCGAATATTGCTGCAGGTTGATATCAGGGGTATTTAATTTATTATCTAGAGCTCCTTTGTGATTTTGTGTATCGCTATTAAGATACAGTGAAAAGAAACGGAATTGCTATGGGCGGCTGTTGATGTAAACCTGGACAAATGGGTGTGTTACAAAATCATGTGCCTATTGCCACAGCTGTAGCTATAGGTATTTTGAGAATTCCTTAGGATCTTATTACACCTCTTTATTGGCTGTTCTCTTTTCTTTCGCTTGACTTTCCAGATTCCACATTTGGCTGCCAAATATGCTGAGGATTTTGATGTCGTGGCAATGAACAAGAAATTTAACAAAGACGAAGTGTGGGGTGAGCTTGGCAATCATAGCAAAGCTCACCTAAAGACAAAAGAAAATGCTAGTGATCTTCCTGCTGTGGATGCTGAGGTTGTAGATGCTGCAATGAAACTGGGTAAGAAGGTGAGTTATTTGCTTGCTCTAAGAGTTACAGATTCTCTTCCATTTTTTCTCTTGAGATGGAGATGTCTTTTCCTTTTTGGATGGGAGCCTGGTTATGTGAAGGACGACTTCTTGACTCACTTTTGACCGGTCCACCTGGGCCATGGAAGCTGAAAATCTCTGAACTAAGGAAGTTGGATATGGAGGTATCACTCCATGATTCTCCTAGTAATTATCCAATATTTGTTTTTTGTTATTTTCTAACATTTTCTTAACTTAGCCCTCAGACATTTGGGTATTGCTAAGTGTACCAAAGGAGCCATGGTAGCCGAACGTCGAGGCCTGGTGGCACTCCAAATGTCTCTTCCAAGCGAAGAGAAAATGGTAATGCAGGGAGAGGCCAGGCGCATCCTACTTGGAGTCATGTCACATAGGAAAATTGATGGGATGCTTACAAATACTGTATACATACATTTAGAGCTCTGTACAAGTGATTGTTCTTTTCCCTTAACTTTGGGGATAGAGAGTCTTAAAAGTAGGGATTTTTACTTGCAAATTTGGTTAGCCCTTTTCCCCTCTTTTGCCATTCGCTGAATCTCGTTGCGTGATTATTGATGGTTCTTAAGACTGGCAAAACTTACCAGCAAATTGGAAGTTTAGTAGCCATTATATTGAATTTTGGGGAGATGCTTAGGATTTCTAGAATGCAATGTCAGGCTGTAAAACCCAAACTTATCCTGAGATGGCTGGCTGAGAAAATGTAGCTTGGGAGAGGTAACCAGGTCTTGGTCGAAGGAGAATTGTGAGTGAGTAGTGTCTGCCAGGAACTTCAGTATATATACGATGTCGGGGGTTAAAATTATTGTATGACATCTGACTTGAGGGCATCATCAAAGTTAGCTCAAACAATTTTCAGCTTTGCACATGTTATTGAGTAGTCAGTAAGCTGCCGCCAACATAGGCTAAAGCCTCCTTTTGGTTGATTAAAAGGCGCCGTGTTCATCCTCACTACAAATGGTGCAACAATAGACTGTTATATTGGCCCCCTCTGAGACGCCAAATGGGGAAGAATCATGCGCTGCAGCAATCGCTACAGCTTCATGTCCGGAAAGCATAGTCGAAAGGAATAAAATGCGCAAAAATTCTGGCTAGTCCATCCATTGGTGAGAAAAGTGTACCATCCGACAGCAAAGTGCTTTGCACTTTACACATGGCTAAGAAACAACAAATTAAAAGTAAATTTGCGAGGATGTAACGAGGTTTGATCTGAATCCTCCAAATTACTTCCACCAGTGCGGAACGCACCCTAAAGTTGATCTGCAGACTCTCAGAAGGATCTGCCACACAAATGCAATGCCAGAGAACTCGCATGCAGAGAGAGCGAGAGAGAGCAACAGGTCCCAGATAAACTTTCGTGTTTCAGCTTGGAGCGAGCTCAGCTTTGCAACGATGCAATTCTAACAGAGTTCAATACTGTGCTTTGAGGGGCTGAATAGTCACTCGGGATCAAAGACGAGTGCATGCTTGAATGAACTCTCAAGGTGAACATGTAAAAAGCTTCTCCAGTAGATACTAGTTGAGCAAAACAAACTCAAACGGAGATCAGACAATTCATCATTTGTTCTCAGCCAATAATGTTCTCTTGTGGAAGATGATATGCAAGCTTACAAGAATCTTGCATGACAACAAGCGTCATTCTGGTAAGACACTCATAATTAGCGTCCTTTAGCTTGGTTTTGTAACATAGAAATACAGTTAAAGGTTCCTCTGTAACCATACTATGGTTCTGTCGGAGGAACTCGATAGATTTAGCTCACTCCAACCGTTGAACGATCTCATTCTGGTGCAAGAGTGACATTAATTAGTTTCTCAGACAGTGAAGTGCACATGCTTAATATCAATGAATATGCTTAGGTAATTAAAAGTTAAATAATTCTGCAAATACAGAAAGGGACAAGAAAGGGAGAACTGAAGAGAAGGGATTGTGTACCTCGAACTTGAACGAGGTAGACCGATACATGCCAAATGACAGAAGACAACTCGACACTCAAAACACTCCGGGCAGAAATATAGGATAAGACGACATTAAACTATTAGATGTGGGCGTTATTTATTCTTTAATAGAAAGATTCAAACTTAGGATTACTAACTTAGATACCGTGTGAGATTTTGTCAAAGAGCCCTCAACTATTTAAAAGTTTGAGCCATTAGATAAATGCATGATTTACTGTTTAAATATTCTAATAGATACATAGCTAGAAGTCGCTGCTATGTTGGACATAAATTAACGTGTGCTTGTCGATGAAGGATATTGGAGCAATTTTACTCTCTCAAGCCAAGGAAATTCTTCTGCATATCGTTGTCGTCCCATGCCTTCACAGCCTTCCTCCATTCAGCTGACTCGTCAAAATTGACGTTGTGATCTCTCCTATGCTGTCATCCGCGACTCCGAGACCATCCCCTCCGCTGTTGTGTTACACAATTCACGGCAGAGTTCAAAGTCCAAAGGTTGTTCGGTCAAAATGCTTTGCGTTCAACCTGGTCTGTCATGAGAAGATTCAGAGAGAGTTCTCCAAGTGGTCAAAAGTCAAATTTGGAGAGTTAAGTTCACGTCGCGGATCAATATCATTTACCTCATTGATTACATGAATCTCGCCGTGAGGCCCACTTGATTCAGTTCCGAATGGATTAAATCTACATAATCTATAGATTATCCAGTATTCAATTTACTACAATTCCCTTATCATCACTTGTTAACTTGTTTAAGTACATTTCATCTTATGGGGGCCAAGCGAAAATGGACCGAGTCATCCTTTGTAACTAAGTTACACAACCAAATCGTCTTAAGACTACCCCCAATGGATCACCATATAACAATCGGTTGTGTTAAACTGAGGTACACATAGTGTTTCTTTAAAAGATTAAGCTGTCAAGGAGCAAGGAGCCCGACTAAGCTAATGCCACGGTCGATCTCCAGACAATTATTCGGAAAAGTCAAACAGTAATATTTCTTACTGTATTTGGACATAACAATGATTACAGCATGATAAAACAAGTTATCATAAAAAATGCAAGGAATTGTGACAATTTATTTTTTTCTTTGTAAAACATCGGATATGATGTCGGATATAATTACACATAGAAATAAAAAATAAAAAAATTTCTTCATAACATTAAAATTAAAATGAAAATACTAGGAAAGAGAATTGTGGGTAGCTAACTACAGCAAGTTACTATCGTCGGAAGTGGTTAGCTTGATGGTGGTGGTTGCCGGCAGACAAATGGGGTGACCACATTGGTGGTAGTTGCATTTGTCACACTGGTTGCCTTAAGCCATAGCCCATGTTATTATAATCGCACATTGCTTAACTACATGTATATAAGATACGTTATAATAACATATTTAAGCGATATGGAATTATACAAACACTCCCCCTTGCATGTGAAACTCTCTCACACACGTGCTTGACTCAAGTTGACTATGGTGAAATTGACATGTTTAATATTTTGTGTGAGCCAATTGGAGTGTCAGGATATGAATTATTAACCTATGTTATGATATTATGTTAGGATCTCTAATCAAGCATTTAATTGATGTGGAATTCTTCCAACGGCGACGGCATAAACATGGAAAACCATATTAAGATCTAAATCTCATTGTTGATCTCGACCTACGCAAGGGAACACTGTCATAGTGGCTATTTGTTTATCGGCGACCACCATTTGTGGTGGTTGTCTATCAATGAGGCGACCACCATTGTGATGGCTACCTATCACGCTCTGATTCTCGTGCGCGTGCCCATCCCTCTTTGGTCGATAAAATTTTGTGACTTCCTAAGATGAGTTGCTGACCCTTTCATTTTATTGTACATGCAGAAGCAAATAATAAATCCCCTAATAGTAACCATTTCGGGATAGAAAAGCAGGACAATAGATTCACAAACAAAACACACATTTATATTCACATTGAATCATATACAAAAGGTCAACAACCAAAAGGACTTCAAAAGATGGTTCTCCAAAAAGAAGCTGACCTAACTGACCTACTCCTTAGGTCCCCTCAGCTAGGCTCCAGGTCATCCACTCTATGGTCTTGAAAATTGAGCCAATGACTGGGTCAAATATAAATCTCAGCGAGTTCACGCTCTAAACCCCGATTAGGAGGGTAATATGCCTATAAGCGTCCTAACCATACAATCATACAACCATGGAGACTTACCTCGTATCAGGTCCTCCTTGCAGGTCAGCACAGTTCATATACACAATGCATATCATCACAACGCATGACAATTGAAACGCTTCATCCATTCAATTAATCACATGGGTTCCGATTATAAAGCCAAACCGTTATGACACGTCTCACACCGTGTCACACAGTTTTGTCTCATAATTAGGTGCATCAAACTTTGACAAACCTGCGTTCCAATTGTTAATTTCACCCTTCTAGGGCATGGCCTACTTGAAGTTCAGCGCTCTATTGGTGTAACCAGGTATCGTCTCACCACCATTGAGCACGATTACGTCTCTCAAAGATGGCTTTCCCGAATGAGTATAGGTTCAGAATCTACTGTGACCTAAATCCCACTAAGTGGGTATCCCATATAGGGTGACATCCATCCGACACAGTTTAGAGACGAGTTCTCTTAATCAACACACGATCACTCAATTTCGACCCAGGACACTATGTATTGCACTCAAATGCCTTAATTAAAATAGTGATCCTAGCCTATTTTCTTCGTATTAAAAATACCCGATTAAAGTAGTTGTGTATGGGTATACAGTCAACTTGATAAAAAAAAAAGTGACATCTTTCAATTTAAAATCCCACTGTTTTATATAGTATATAAAACCATTTTTGGTGTTAAAATCCGACACTCGGGATTTTCTGAATAAATATTGAAATTCACAAATTTTGGAATTAAATACTCAAAATTCCAATCAGCACTCAATTTGCACAAATTAACACTCAATTGCAAAAATTAACCACACCATTACAATCGGTACAAAATTCCAGTCACCGACTATCCCAATCTAATATAATTATTGAAATTAATTAAATAAATCAATTTAAATACCAAAAATATAAACTTAGGCTAGAAATTGCTAATCTAACCACCTATTGAACTAATTAAATTATCCTAACCATTTTAACTATAAGGCTACCTAATAGGCTAACTAATTTCAAGCTCTAACCACCTAATTCACTAATCTAACTAACCTAAATCAATTAAATAAACTAAAACTACACTAATCTAATATTAAATTAATCTAAATACCCCTTAAACGTCATTAATCTACTAAGAAGAGTTTAGTGCATAAATTCACCGGTTTAATGCGAAAACCGATTCACCGCGACGGCGGCGCGATGGCAGCCGAAACTTGAGATTACGGCAACCCCAACGGGGCTCAAACCGAGCCTAGAATTTGGTTTGGGCTGGACCTAAGTTGGGCTGGGCTTGCTAAACTTGCTGGGCTTCAAATGGGCTTGACCAAAACTGAAGATGGGCTGGAATTGGGCTGAACTATGCAAGCTTCGCTGGGCTCGAAAAATTTCGTGGACTGAATTCGCTGGGCTGCTGGCTCGGTTGATTCGGTCGCCAAAGGAAGACTTGGACGCTGCTGGAGTTGACCGAGGGAACGGAAGCAGGCTGGTGGCGCTGGCAGCTGCTTCGGTCGGCTGCAGGGACGTGCGAAGCAGCGGAGATGGCGTCGAAGAGGGGTCAACGACGAGGGCTTCTTCTGGTGCAGCGGCTGGGAAGAGGATTCGGTGATTGGGCGTGGCAGTAGCTTCGAGTGAAGACCGGTGGTGCTTCGATGGAGTCTTTGAGCTGCTGAAGTTCACGGGCGAGGGGGGCTTCCTTGGTTGACCGAATGAAACGGAGACGCGGACAAGTGGCCCCGTGAAGATGGGGCGGTCAACTTTGATGGAGCAGCTTGAAATTAGTTGACTCAATTTGCTGCTGGACAAGTGGCCGCGGCTGGTGAATCGGTGGAGAAGAATCAGTGGGCTTCGCTGGGGACGTCGCGGATGAAGGAAAAATGAAAAACAAAGCAGGAATGAATGAAGTCGGGGCCGAATGAAGACAGAGGTTCGAAGAAGAAAGGAGGAGGCAAGTCGGTCGGCTACGAAGCTTGCCCAAGAAGACTGAAGGTGAGAGTGTATAAAGTCAAGGTTAAAATATCTTATTTTATCATGGTTTTGTCCAAAAAAGTCTTCAAGTCTATCTACTTGGTCCCCTCTGATTCTTTCTTGATAATTAAATCCACAATTATTAAATTTTGAAGCTAAATTTGCTGCCCCAAAATCCAGCTCCGAATTTAACAAAGATAAGCTTCAATTTCTCCAACAAATTCCCCAAGTTGACGTCCAAATTTGCTAAGGAAAAAGCCCATAAAATTTTCTGCAAGTCCCCATCGCCAAATAGTTCGGCTTGGAAGCCCAAATTTCCTTTGACTTGGCCCAACTGAATTGCCGTACGTTTTTCGAAACGTCCGAATCGATTTTCCGTAAAAATCTCGGAATCTTTGAAAATTCCTCGGAAGATGAGTTGACGTTTCTAAAATAAATCGTGACATGATAAACTTTCAATTTCTGAAATCAGGTTCAAATTCGCGGTTAATTTCAATCTGGCGCGATTCTAGCGTGACCTAGCTTACCAGTAGTTTTTAGGAATTTTTAGTGCAATTGACCTGTGGTCGATTATTTTCGAGCCACATTGTATATCTTTAACACATTGGCGACTCTTAGTTGTCGTGAAAATCTCGAGATTTCAATTACGGACATCGGGTACAGAAATTATAGAAAAATCAGTCTAGTGCCGTCTGACGAGAATTTTGCAATTAGGTGGAATCACCCACACTAATCACATATCTCCGGTCTTTGATTGATTTTTGACGATGCCATAATAACTCTTGCAGATCAACACAATTGAGTAGTCGATTCCTAGTCGAATTCTCAAGTTTGTTGAGTTAAAATCCCTTAATGACTTCCTTAAATAGTCTAGTTATCTTGTGAGTGATCAGCACAGAGAATAGTACTATCGGCACGTTGATAAAATGTCTGATTTATTTAATCGAAAACAAATTCTGAAAATTCAAGCTGTCACATTACCTATCAAAGATGACCATCACAAGAGTGATCTCATCTATTGTCCAGATGACCAATCACACCTTGAGGATTGTTTCTTGAGTTAATAGAGACAATATTTTCAAAATTCATGCTTACAAATATTAGGGATGATGAAATTGAAAATTCCTATATATCTTATTTTTTGCAATTTGATTCCTCAATTTTTTCCATTCAATTAAATATCTCAACCTCTCTTTCATTGCAATCTTACACTATTCTCATCTTGAGAGGGAAAATAAAGTTTAATAGTGCATCACTAAATCAACAAGTGATTGGTTCTTACCCACATGAGCCTAGTTAATAGGGTTGTTGATCACATAAGTTAGGTTACTATCATTGTCGATTTTTCTTAATTGACTTAAATCTCATTCCCCCCAATATATAGTTAGAGAAGATCAGTCAAAATCACTATAATCAATAGGCATAAGGTGAGTTTGTTCGGTAAAAAAGAAAAGTGTTTTGCTTGCACCAACATATGGAATGTGGAATCCATCAAGTTTATTTGATTGGAACACACTAATAATTTTAGATTAAAAAAAAAAATTGGAGCAAAAGAAATGTCAGGCAATAATGTCAAGTCACATAAGACTTGAGGGCCTTTACTAGTCAATCCGTTGATTAGTCAAATTGCCCAACTATTACATCACAAGAACAATCACCACAAAAGTTTGTCGGATCTTTTCTAGTCATTTCCATTTTTGTGGGTCATGCGATCAAATAAGTAAAGACTTCACTTCCGACCTCTTGCCCATCAAGGTAGTGCTCTAATAAAGTATCCGTCAAGCAAATACCTAATTAAGGAAGTATTCAAATTTCAAACCATAATTCTCTCGCCAAATCGAAATCTTGCACTAAAAAAAAATGTGCTTTTTTTTTTCCAAATTTCTCTGAAAGAAAATCAGTAAAAATAAATAAAAAATAACTCACTTGAAATGGCCGGGGTGAAAACGAGCGCTCGTTTTCTCTCTCATCGTGGGACCCGAAACCAGGAAGGAGGAGGAAGGAGAAAAAGTCCCTATCCTGCGCACCCCCGGACCCCAAACCCAATTTAAACCTGTGCACAACCCACTCCTCACACTCTTAGGAACTTTCTGGCATTTTTCTCCCCTCCTTTTTTGGCCCCTTTCTCCCCTCTCTCTCTCTCTCTCTCTTATGAGCAAAAGTCGTCCTCATCTTTGTTGTCTTCATTGGCGTTACTGCTGAAGCTTCCTTGAAACCTCGCCTGGTTCGCGGTCAAACTCAGGTTCCTTGTCTACGGGGAGGGCTAGACTTACTGTTACATAAAGTCGACTTAAACAAAAGACTAAAGGTAACATACCATTCAGCTGACTTGTCAAAATAGACGCTGCGGTCTCTCCTATGCTGTCATCCCCAACTCCGAGACCGTCCCCTCCGCTGTCGTGTTACACAATACACGGCAGAGATCAAAGTCCAAAAGGTTGTTCGGTCAAAACGAATTGCGCTCCACCTGGTCCGTCGTCAGAAGATTCAGAGAGAGTTCTCCAAGTGGTCAGAGGTCAAATTTGGAGAGTTAGGTTCTCGTCGTTATCAAATTTGGAGTTAGGTTCTCGTCGTTATCGATGTCATTTGCCTAATTGATGAAATGAATCTCCCGCGAAGCCCGCTTGATTCAGTCTGGATAGATTTTATCTATGTAATCTATAGACTATCCGGTATTCATTTTTCTATGATTCCCTTATCATCACTTATTCACCTGTTTAAGTACTTTTTATCATATAGAGGCCAAGCGAAAATGGACCGAGTCATCCTTTGTAACTATGTTACATGACCAAATTGCCTTAATACTATCCCAATGGATCACCATATAACGATCGATTGTGTTAAACTGAGGCACCCAAAGTATTTCTTTAAAGATTAAGCTGTCAAGGAACAAAGAGCCTGGATAAGCTAATGCCATGGTCGTTCTCCAGACAATTATTTGGAAAAGTGAAACAGTAATATTTCCTACTGTATTTGAACATAAAACAATGGCTAGGGCATGATAAAACATGTTAGCATAAAAAATGTGAGGGATTGCGATAATTTATTATTTTCTTCGTAAAACATCGGGTATGATGTTGGATATAGTTATAAAAATAAAAAGAAAAATAAAAAATTTACTTCATAACATCGAAAATAAAATGAATATACTGGGGAAGGGAATTGTGGGTAACGGCTAACTACAGCAAGTTACCGTCGTTAAAAGCGGTTAGCTTGATGGCAGTGGTCGCCGGCGGATGGATGGGTGACCACCTCGGTGGTAGTCGCATTTGTCGCACTAATTGCCTTAAGCCACAGCCCATATTATTATAATAGTAAATTGCTTAATTACATGTATATAAGGTACGTTATATTAACATATTTAAGCGATATGGAATTATACTAACACTCCTCCTTGCATGTAAGTCTCTTTCTCACAACGTGCTTAACTCGGCTCAACTATAGTGAAATCAACACGTTTCGTATCTAAATTATTAACCTGTGCTCCGATATTATGTTAAAATCTCTAACCTGATTACTTAAATTTGGCTGGAGTAAGCTCATGTTAATATGACACATTAAGCATTTAATCGATGTGGAACTCTTCCAACAGTGACGACATAAATATGAGAAACCATATCGAGATCTAAATCTCAATGTTGATGATGACCTACACAAGGGAACACTATCATAGTGGCCACTTGTTTATCGGTGACCACCATTTGTGGTGGTTATTTGTCAATGAGGTGACCACCATTATGATGGCTACCTATCAAAGACAACCACCACAAGAGTGCTCTCATCTATGATCTCATCTATTGTCCAAGGCAACCAATCACGCTTGGAGGATTGTTTCTCGAGTTTAATAGAGACAATATTTTCAAATTCATGCTTAAAAAAATTAAGGATGATCGAATCCCAAATGCCTATATATCTTCTGTTTTTGCAATTTGATCCCTTGATTTTTTTCATTCAATAAAGTATCTCAACCTCTCTTTCGTTGCAATCTTACAATATTCTCACCTTAGGAGGGAAAACAAATTTTAATAATGCATCACTAAATCAACTGATGATCTGTTCTTACCCATATGACCCTAGTTAATGGAATTGTTAATTACATGGGTTGGGTTATCGTTATTGTTAATTTTTCTTTAACTGGCTTAAGTCTCGTTCCCCTCAATCTATAATTGGAGAGAATCAGTCAAATTCACTGTAATCAATAGACATAGGGTGCTTTTGTTCGGTCAAAAAAAAAGAAGGGTGTTTCGCACGCACCCACGTACAGAATGGGGAATTCCATCAACTTCATTTGGTTGGAACACTCCAATAATTGTACATTGAAAAACCCATGGAGCAAAACAAACGTCAAATAATAATGTCAAGTCTTTAGTGCCTTTACTAGTCAATCCATTGACTAATCAAACCACCCAACTATTATGTCCCAATAACAGCCACCACGAAATTAGTGGTTCTGTGTTATCAACATGGGGCTAGACTCACTATTACATAAAGTCAACTTAAAAGTGAAAAACTAAAGGTACTGTAAAATTGACACGCGGTTTCAGACTTGAGTCACTATTAAGTAAAGTTGACTTAAAGCGAAAGATTAAAGGTACTATAAAGTTGGCAAACGGCTTCACTACTTGTCTATCTTCACCTCGCTTACCTAGTAGAACCAAAACGCAAGAAAGTATTGTGCAATTTAATCATCATGAAACGAACACCATTTGATCTCTTGGTGGTTTTCCTTGCCATAATTCCACTCCACTTTGCTTCTTTTGAGACATTGCCTTCAACAAGCCCAACGAAGTGCCATGAACAAGAGCGGTCTGCCTTGTTAGAATTCAAGCAATCACTCTTCCATCCAGAGCTGGAAACTTGCCGGTTTTGGGGCAACCCATCAAAGCTAGAATCATGGAAGGTGGAAGATGGGGATTGCTGTGGCTGGGAAGGCGTGGAGTGTGATGAAGAGACAGTCCACGTGACTGGCCTTGACCTCAGCAAAAGTTGTCTCTCTTGTTCCATCAACTCAAAGGCCAGCCTCTTTCGCCTCGTTCACTTGCAAAGCCTCAACCTCGCCTTGAACAACTTCAATTACTCTCAAATACCGTCCACCATAGGTGATCTTGTGGAGTTGACGAGCTTGAACCTCTCTTCATCCCACTTCGGAGGTCAAATCCCATCTAAAATCCTAAAGTTGACTAACTTGACCTCCCTCGATCTCTCTCGAAATAGCGAACTGCAGTTGAGGAATGCCAGCATGGAGACAATGTTTCAATTTTTGACTAAATTGGAACACCTTGATCTTAGCTCATTGAATGTGTCGGCTCCAATGCTTGATGCCATCACAAATTTATCTTCTTTGGCATCACTTGTACTCCATGACTGCTTCTTGCAAGGGACATTCCCAACAACCATCTTCAAGCTGCCGAGGCTACAACTTCTTGATTTGAGTTTCAATCTAAAGCTGTCGGGTCATTTGCCAGAGTTTCCCTTGCACAGTCCCATGAAGTCTCTGTTTCTTCAGTGGACCAATTTTTCAGGCTCATTACCAGCTTCGCTCGGAAACTTGGCTTTCCTCAATGAGTTCGATATTCATTACTCCTATTTATCAGGGAACATTCCATCTTCAATAGGTAAGTTGACTCAACTAGCCATGTTGAATTTTGGATATAATAAACTCTCGGGGGAAATCCCCTCTTCCCTAGGGAAGCTTGTCCAACTCTCATATTTGGATCTTGGAATGAATCTACTCTATGGTGATATTCCTGTCTCCTTTATCAACCTCACCAACCTCATTTCCTTAGACCTTTCTCACAATCAATTAACCGGTCAAATTCCAGTTGAGATTACTTGCTTGACCCGATTAATTTATCTTGACCTATCATCTAATAGATTAACTGGCCAAATTCTTGAAAACACTTGCCTTACCCAATTAATTTATCTTGACCTATCATCTAACAGACTAACTGGCCAAATTCCTGAAAACATCTCTAACTTCAAGAGTCTTAATTACTTGGACTTGCAATCAAACAACCTGAATGGCACTTTGCGGCTTGATATGGTACTCAAACTTCAACATTTAGATACGTTGCAACTCTCATTCAATGAATTCTCGTCGATTATTGAACCTGACATGAACACTAACCTTTCAAACCTGTCCACTCTTGGCTTGGCTTCTAGCAACTTAAGTGAGCTCCCCATATTCCTATCATACCAAAGTGGGTTGAAATGGCTGGACCTATCCCAAAATAGCATTTGTGGGCCGACACCTCCATGGTTCTTAAATGTGAGTACGACACAACTACAGTTTTTGAATCTTTCTAGAAACTTAATTACTAGTTTCACAACTTTTATATGGCTGGATCTTGAGATATTGGACCTTAGGTACAACGATATACAAGGATTACTTCCCATTCCCCCGAAGTCCATTGAAATCTACCTTGTCTCAAATAACAAGCTATTTGGAGAAATATCATCAGAGATTTGCCAGCTAAGCTCTATTAAGATGCTTGATTTGTCCAAGAACAAGTTGTCTGGTGTTATTCCGCCATGTCTGAGCAATTTGAGCAATAGCCTCTACATCTTGAGTTTGAATGGCAATGATTTACATGGAAGATTTCCTCAATTGCAGAATAAGGAATGTCTTTTGAATATGATAGATGTGAGCGATAACCAACTACAAGGGTCACTACCAAGGGAATTAGCTAATTGTACCTTTCTAGAGTTTCTCAATTTTGAATATAATCAAATTGTCGACACCTTTCCTTCATGGATGGGCTCACTTTTTTTTTTAAAGGTGCTCATTTTGCATTCCAATAGATTTCATGGAGCCATACAGGAACCTGAATCTCGTGACCAATTTCCTAACCTACGAATTGTTGATTTATCCATGAACAACTTCTCGGGTAGCCTTCCATCTGAATACTTTGACATTTGGAGTACCATGAAAGTCTACGATGGAGATTATGCATACTACCGTGTAGATAATGGGTACTCTTACCTCCAATTTTCCATGGGCGAGGGAAGTTATGACTACTCAATGACAATAACCAACAAAGGCGTTTTAATGGAGTACGAAAGGATATTGGCATACCTCAACGTGATTGATCTTTCCAGCAACAACTTTATTGGGGAAATCCCAAATTCTGTTGGAAGTTTAACTAACCTTCGTATGCTCAATCTCTCCAATAATGCTCTTACCGGCTCCATCCCTTTGTCACTGGCGAATTTGACTGAACTGGAATCTCTTGATCTTTCAAGCAATAAGCTCTTGGGAATGATCCCTCCAGCTCTAGCCCAACTCAGTTTCCTTGCTTCCTTCAATGTGTCGGACAACCAGCTTTTTGGACCCATACCTCAGGCGAACCAGTTCCATACATTCGAGAATGACTCCTATGGAGGGAACTTAGGACTATGTGGAGTTCCTCTGACAAAGAAATGTGGAAATCTTGTTGAAGTGCCCCTGGCACCACCATCTGGTGCATTTGCTGAAGAGATTGATTGGAAGATTGTCCTGATGGGTTTCGGAAGTGGGCTGGTCATCGGCATGGTTATCGGGCTAAACATGACTTCCAGAATTGAGCGTTGTTTCCTGAGGTTCTATAGAGGATGGCAACGAAGACGGATGCATCAAATAAGGTTTGTGTGAATTACAATCCTCTGTGAAAGCTTGATGACTAGATTACTCATTGGTATGTGCACATCGTGGCATACCTTTCCGATATGTTCTGTGCTTTGTGATAGCATCTAAGTATCTACCATCTAGATATAAGATTTCGAATAAAGTGTCTCCAGTTGCATTAGGCAAACAATAAATGCGTGATGCTCCCATGAAATTGACTTGATGTACTCTTTTGATAGCTATGAATACAATTTCTCGTGTTCGGCGGAAAGGTTTTAGCTTTACTCGTTTCTGATAAACCATTATGCAAAAGTTTCCTTTGTCTCATTTCTCTAATCTCGATCAAACGAGGTAATGAGTCATGGCCTCCATTTTTTGGAGGAATCGGCATAATGAGGCCCTCTTTGTTATAAGTTTTTCTAGTTTCCGCTAAAATTCAAATCAAAAAGTGCACACCGGAATTGTGCTTGGCCACAACCAAGTACTCAAGGATCTGGATTGAAGAACTAGACTGGCAAATTGTGTCTGAAGGGTTGTGGAATCTGACTGGTCATCGGCGTGGTTAGAGGACACAACACGACCACGAGAGTTCAACATTGAAACGTGAAGAAGATTTTGGGGCGGAGGCAGAGAACCTGGAGACATGCTAAGAAGAAGGTTTGTAAGAATTTACATCATATTGTGAAGTTTATTATTACACCTCAATAACTCAAAAAATTGCAAAAGCACTGGATTCCACTTTAATTTGCGAGCAAAATGAATCTGCTTATTAATAATATTAGCATGATGTGAACTCCGTTCATATCTCACTTGCTACAGATTTATTAAAACTTGTGGTAGGGAAATAGGACAAAGATCGAGTCAAATCCCTCCTAGCTTAAGGTTAGGAGTATCACCTGGTTGTTGACATTAGTTATGCAGGAGCATTCAAAGTCATTAGAGATTAGGAATTGTTTCAAGTCATAATTTCAAGTATTAACTTGTTTGATATGTATCTTCCTTGTTTTATTTGTTCGGTGGTCTTGAAACATGCCCTGCCCCATCTATGCCTAATGTGGACTCCTGGATCCTCGGGTTCATGCGGGTGATTTTAGTAATCTTCGAGAGACATTTATTCCACTAGGAGCATGATACACCACAGATCGTAAATGAACTTTCTTCATGACACACCACAAAAGGAAAGTATGAGATCTTTGGGTTACACTGGAAAATCCTATCACTGGCTGGCCGTAAAGAGTATGCACATCAACTAGTACAAAGCGGCACTTTCTTCCTTTGACAGAAGAACGATATGCACTTTTATTTTAACTTCAAATTGAAAGTAAAAGTTAAAGAGGTCGGGATCTGTTTTATTCAACATAGAATTTATCTTTAAGGCTCCATACTTTCAGCCCGCTAGCCCGACTCCCACTAGCTCGACCACGGCTATTCCCTCGTCACAAGCAACTGCAACCCGGCAGAGTGAAAGCCACGAAAATGTGAGACAATGGATAAGGCGGATTTCATCTTTGAACTGAAACCGGAGAGCCTACATGAATGTCTTTACAGTGGCAATGGAAAACCTTGGACCATCATAATAGCTTATCATTGTCAAAGCATGAACATAACGAGGAAATGAAGCATTTAGAGCAGGCATGAATGGTACCGGCGTGATCCTTTATGATATGCAATATCCAAAATCCTTCCATGACCAAATTTCAGTATGTGCTTAAGCCTGTAAGCGACATAATGTCGTAGTCATTCACAAAATGACAAAGAATCCAGGGACATAAACAGTCTTATCCTATGGTAACTTCTGGAAAATCTGGAAAAGATAGAGGCGGTATTTTCATTCGACTGCTGTAATTGATTGTCACACCCTAAACCCCAGGTACGCGCACATCCCTCGATGGTCGATTAAAACTGTGACATCCCAGGACGCGTCACCAACCCATTCTTTTTATCTTTCAATTAAGCACATGCAGAAGCGAATTAAATAAACACCCGGCTAACAAACAAACACAAGGATAGTAAAACATGCCAGTGAATTTAACCAACTACGCTTTATAAACATACCAAGTTAACCCTATGGGTTCATATACATAAGTCTGTCTCAAAAAGAAACCCCTAGGCAACCTATACCCCGGATCCCTCTGACTCGGGCTCAAGATCCTCCACAACAACATTCAGGATGTTGATGTCCATGGGGTGACTTTCTTCCCCATCCTCCATTCCGAGGGGTGGTCTTTCAAAACCCTGCAAGAGACTCTCCCGAGCACCATTGCGCTCGTTAATGAATCACGTTTTGAAGCGATGAGGTACCAAATGAAGGGGACGCTCATCGACCCAAATTGTGGTCACCACTAACTCGCGAGTTTGGGTGGTTACGGGAATAGGGAAAAAGATAGACTTGTAGTCCATTTCCCATGGGACCCCAAACCGGACTGGACGTATCTCCATACTAAGGACCTAAAAAAGGGTTAACCACGATGGGGTGAGATAAATTTCAATGAGTCAAAACCCTAATCCTCAATTAGGACACAAATTCACCTCGAAGGCGGTCCTAAACACGCATCACACAAAACTCACGTCGCCTCGGCGCGTCCCTGCATATTAGTGCATCACATATGCCATTATAAATATCACAAGTGTAATTAATAACCGGAACACATAATTTTCATCCTTCAAACATTCACATGAGTCCTGATTATAAGACAAAACCGTTATGATATGTCTCATACCGTGCCACATAATTTTGCCCCATAATTAAGTGCAACTATCACAACCATTTAGGCGTGTTCCGATTATTACAACCCATCGGCTATGGCCAACTCAACAGTCAGCGGTCATCCGGCGTAACCGGGCATTGTCCTACTCCGTCAGGCATGGCAATGTCTAGCACTACCCACCTAGACGGCATTCCATAAAGGAGTATCGGCCTAGCCTCCACCGCGACTTGGCATCCGTTGACGTGGAGCATCCGAACTTAATCAGGCATCGCCCCCCAACTCTCGTCGGGTGACGGGTTCCGATAATGACCATATGAGCACATACTTGGCCAAAAACACCATGCTTTGCGTTCAAACACCTCGTTTTCAAATAATGAACTTGGCCACTTTTTCTTCATATTAAAAATTCCCGGTAAAATAATCTTGCGTGGTCACATATTTAAATCAAACCATTAAACATAGTAAGCTCCCATTTTAAAATTCCATGATTTTATATAATATATAAAAGTTGGTGTCGAAACCCGACACTTAGCATTTTTCTATTTAAATGCCCATAAAACTGAGTTCTATACTAAAAATCAATAATTACCATCAAGCAATCAATTGCACATTATAGCACATATAAACCATCAAAAACACAGATCCACGAAAACGGGCGTAAAACTCTATGAAATGGCTAATCCATCACTAATTACGCTAACTACGATTAATCAAATAAATCATGACTAATTAAGCTAATCCAACTTAATTAACCTAACCATGATTAATTAATCTAACTATGGTTAACTAACCTAACCATGGTCAATTAACCTAACCAAGCTAACTAACCTAACCAAGCTAGTTACACTAACCTAGGATTAACTAACTAATCCTCATTAGCACTAATCTAACCCTGTAAGTGCAATTAACAACCTAATAAAAAATTAGGGAGTTAACTCACTAGATTAAGATGGCGGCGGGCTCACGGCGACGGCAATGCAATGGCGGCGAAAACCCGAGACTACCATGCCTCAAACGGAGGCTTGGCAGAGGCTGGATCGACCCCTCAAGCTCTCGGCCAAAGAGGGCTGATCGGCTTGGAAGTCTGGTCGAATGGTGGTAGTTTGACGGGCTGAGCTGGTGGTAGCTCGTCGGTGGTGACGGGGCTGCTGGGATCTCCGTGATGGCACCAATGGGTGGTTGGCTTTGGCGGTGGGTGGAGCTAGCTGTGGCGTAAAGGTGCAGCTGTTGGACACGAGGATGGGCGGTGAGGCGGTTGTGGTGGCCGCGGGATGGACTACTGGAGTTAGTGAGGCAGGCTGAGGTGTGGAGGTGGTTGTGCATGGAGCGGTGGTGGGGAGGTTGGATGAGTGGTTGATGGACAGCAGTGGAACGAGCGGGTGGTGTCGCGGCTTGTTGTTGGTTGTGAGCTGGTGGGTTGGTCGCGGAGGAGTTGGGACATGAAGGAGTTGGCTGAGGCGGTGGTGAGGCGGCGCAGTGATGGATGATGGTGGGGGTTGGTGTTGGTGTTGGCTGTGATGGTGTGGGGGGAGAAATGGAGTGGCGACAACAACAGGATGAAGAAGAAGAAGCTGGAGTGAAGAAATGGGCAGAAGAAAGCAGAAGAGAGGAGAGTCAGTTGAAGGGGGGGAGTGTGCACATGAAAGGGAGAGAGAGAGAGAGGGAATGGAAGTCAATTTGACAACCAATGGGATGCCTAGACAAATATTCAAACACTCATGGCTATGCCCTAAAGTCTTCATCCTTCAATGTCAAGTGCTCCTTTAATGAGAAATTAGTTCTAATTTCCCCAAACAAAGCCATTTTGGGTAGCCAAATAACTCAATTGTTCTCCCATCCGAGTTTCCAAATTCTTTTCTTGTTTGTCCAAATATCGATTTTCCGCAAAATTTTTAGACTTGATAAAAATTCGCCGAAAGATGAGATGACGTCCAATATATGAATCGTGACACGCTCAAACGTCCAATTCCCGAAACCAAATTCAATTTTATGGTTAAAATCGACTGAGCGCAATTTTAGTACGACCTAACCTATCGGGTAACTTTTAGGGAGTTTAGTGCGTTTGACCCGTGGTTGATAATTTTCGATCCATGTTTGTGCATCTTCGGATCATAGATGACTCTCGGTTGTCACATAATTGTGAGGTTTCAATTACATGTCCCAAATATAATATCAATACAAAATTGGGTTATTGTCATTCGACGTAAATATCGCAATCGTGTGGAACCACCCACAATTCGACTACATGATTCCATCGAATCGACTTATATTCGTTCGCTAATTGATTTATAATGGTGTCGTATTGACCCTTGCCAATTATTATGGTCAAGCGACCGATTTCCGATCAAATTTTCTAGTCTACCACATTTATATCCCTTAACGACCTTACTTAATAGATTAGTCAATTCGTGAGGGGCCAGCTTCGAGTAAAATAACTATAAACGCGTCGACGAAACAACCATTTCATATATCCGAATCAAGGGTCAAATTTTGGGATGTCACACTGATGCTACATTCTAGAGCATGCTATGACTGTACGAACTCCCACAATAAATACCCAAAGCCATTTGCATCCCATATGCAAAGTGTGACATCCTAAATTTTCGACCCTGTCTTGATTAAATGAAATGGGCATTTCATCGACATGCCTATGGTCTTTTTACTCTGAGCTAATCACTCACGAGTTAACTGATCTATCAGGTGATACCGTTAAAGGATATAAACGCGACAGACTTGAGAATTCGATCAAAAATCGACTGCTCAACCGTGATAATTGGCAAGGGTCAATACGGCACCATTATAATCGATTAGTAATCGGATATAGGTCGATTTGATAGAATTGTGTAATTAAATTGTGGGTGATTCCACATGTGACATCTTGAGATAACTAGACTATCTGGAAAAGTCATTAAGAGATTTCAATGCAATAGACTTGGGAATTCGACCAGGAAACGACTACTCGACCTGCTCATCTATAGAGATCATTACGACACAGTTAAAAATCAATTAGAGATCAGAGATAGGTCGGTTCGACTGAGATGTGTGGCTAAACATGGGTGATTCCACTAAATTGCAAAATTTTCATCGATCGATACTAGACCAATTTTTCTGTCGTTTTGGTATCCTATGTCCGTATTTGAAACCTCGAGATTTTCACGACCGCCGAGAGTCGCTAATGTGTCTAAGAGATTCATTGTGGCTTAAAGAAAATCGATCACGGGTCATTTACACTAAATTTTTTTGAAAGCTACCCGATCGCCTAAGTCACGCTAAAATCACGCTAGATTGAAATTAACCGTGAAATTGAATCCGATTTTAGAAATTGAAAGTTCTGTCATGTCACAAGTCATTTTAGAAACGTCGACTCATCCTCCGAAGATTTTTCTGCAAACTGAGATTTTTGGGGAAAAGTCGGGATAGGGCCGTTTTTGTCCAGAAAATTCAAACGACCATTTTTATCACAAAATTGGGATGCAAGCGGGTTCTATTGGCGAGGAAAAATGCTAAATTGATCGTGAGTACGTTGGTGGAATTTTTTAGGGCCGAATTGCACCGATTCAAGAAGGAATTGAATCCAAATTGAGTCAAATGTGTACAAAATTCGTAGCCCCCCCTTGGTCCATGACTTTTGGACCACTCCAAGGCTTCTAAAGGAAGATTTGGCTACTAAAATTGCTGAGAAACTAGATGGACAATGGTGGGGTCAACCAAGGGGACAAGATGATAGAGAGGAGACCATGTGGCCCCCTCCAAGCCAAAAGGCTATCCCCCTTCTTCCCCCTTTGCTTCTATCGACCACTCCCCTCCATTTCAGCCATGTGAAGCTTCCAGCAACCTAGAAAGTCGAGCAGCTCGACCACTCCTTCATCGAGCAACCTCGTCCGATAGCCTAAAGCCACCGCATTGCCATCGCTCGCCCGTCGCTGTTGCTGGAGTCCCGTGAGTCCAGTTGCGTCATTCCCCCCTGTTCGCCGTCCAATTGGCTGCCTGAGCTCGTGTGGAGGTCACCGGAGCTCAGCTTGCCGCCGTCGAAGCCTAGGAGCCACCCACCTAGTCATTGCTGCCTCTGCCGGTCCTTGCTCGTTGTTTCCATCTCAACGGACCATTGGAGTAGCTCCTTTAGCCACCAAACAGAAACCGGAGCCGTGGGTATTTCCAACATTGTTTGGCCTATTTTGGTGCCTTTCCGAACCTCGAAAGGCGTGCCCACTTAGGAGTTTATCAACCCTCTCCGCCTCGTCGTCGTTGTGGTGTTTTTGGATGGCAAATCAAGTGAGTTCACTAATCCTTGCTTAGTAAGTTAATGACACTTAAGGATTGTTTAGTTTATGCTAAGTTAGGATTAGGTGGTTAGTTAGAATGGATTAGTGATTTAGTTAATCCTTGATGCATGTTAGGTGGTTAGATTAGTGTAATTAGGAAGTAAATAGGCTGTAGTATTTATTTAGATAGGTTCGGAAATTTTTTGAATTTGAATTGGTATTTAATTAGGCTTTTCCGACCTAAGTGTGCATTATTGGTATTTATTAATTATTTTTTGTAATTAATTAATTAATTAATTATCTTCCAAAAATTAGACCAGGATAGTTGGTGACTAGAATTTCGTGCTGATCGAAATGGTGTGGTTGGTTTATTTAATTGACTGTTATTTTGTGCAAATTGAGTGTTTGTGATTTTGGGTAATTATCCCAAAATTTAATAATTTCAGTATTTAATTATAAATTTATCGGGCATTGGTTTACAACACCAAAAATATTTTTATAGACTATATAATTAGTGGGATTTTATAAAATAAAGATATTATATTTTTGGCTTAGGCTGATCAAGTATCCACACACGATTATTTTATCGGGTATTTTGAACGCGGAGAAAATTGGCCCCAACATTATTTTAAATTGAGGAATTTAAGTGGGTAGTACAATGTCGTTGGCTGTGGTTGAATAATCGTGTGATGGTTTACAGTCGTAGTAAGATGAGGTGATATATGTTGTGTGCGATGAGAAGGATAAGGTTAAGAAAACCGCCTAATAGAGGCTGTGCCCATTGGGTCATGATTAACTGCCGAAGTATGGCTGTGCCCATCAGGCCGTGATTTACTACCGAACTTGGAATCGGTTGTGCCCATAAGACCGTGATTTACTGCATAACATAGGCTGTGCCCATTGGGCTGTGACCACCGAACCTAGAATAGGTTGTGCTCATGAGTGGCCGTGATTAATGTTTGAATCAAGTAATTGATGGTGATTTAAAGTGAGCAGTCCTTATATGATTAGACTTTATAGATAGTATTGAATGGGCCGACCGAGAGCAGGTCGTGATAACATGGAGTCGAGTAAGTCGACTGACCGATGTTGATCTGATTTTAAATGAATGGGTGATTATTTGAAGTGTACTGACTTGCAAGAAGGAACTGAGGCAAAGGTAAATCCTCCGACTCGTGCTTGTGCTTAGGCAGCCTTTTTGGGCATATTTTCTTTCTAGTCGAGGCTTATGGGGTGAACTTGCTGAGATGTCATCTCACCCCATTGTGAGATAATATTTTCAAGTCCTTAGATAGCAGCTCCTCTCGAGCTTTTTGGACGATCAAAGAAGGTTACTGAACAGGTAACTTATATTCTGATGCATGGGGACCTTAGGGGATGGTAATACGCACTCGTGAGGACTGTGGTCTGGGTTGATGTGGGTCTACCTCACAAGGTACCCCTATTGATACCGATCATGGTACCATCGAGAGCGGAATGGACAAAGAGAGGGTCCCATATCAAAATATGAGATACGTCATTTTGTGTTGGAGGTTGCTTTTGAAAAAGGCACTACAGATCCTCCTGGTGGTTCGATGGTGGACCCGTGCTTGTTGGATCCACAATCCTCAGTGTATTGAGAGGAGGACTCGACTGCCTAATGTACCTGTAGCATTTTGAAAACCCCCTGTCTTGTAGACCTTGTATATATATATATCGAATAGTTTTGTATAAGACTTAAAATATGTATGTATAAAGGTGTGGTTTGCTTTTGAAAATTTATGGCCCTACTTTTCTATCCCATCTTGTTATTGTCTGGGGATTTATTATTC
The DNA here is from genome assembly GCA_017140615.1 of Eucalyptus cladocalyx. Taxonomy (NCBI): domain Eukaryota; kingdom Viridiplantae; phylum Streptophyta; class Magnoliopsida; order Myrtales; family Myrtaceae; genus Eucalyptus; species Eucalyptus cladocalyx. Next base: position 7,441,594 of record CM029517.1, on the reverse strand, counting down.
TCTTCCGCTTGCATATTAAAACAAATGGGTCAGCGGTGCATCTTAAGAAGTTGCTATTTAATCAACTGCTGAGGGATGAGCACGCGCTCGGAGGATCGGGGCATGACATCCCCGTTTGAGTGGTATCAAAGCAAGGTTAGCGATTGGAGTGATAATGTGAGATGGTTTATGGGATGGTTAGTAGGATTGGCCTTTATTTCATGCTAGTGCATGTCTGTGATAGCTGTTTGGTAGAATTGTTTATTTGTGTGGATCGCTCAACTTCTAATTCAGTGTGGAACTGAAAGACAGGTTTTAGTAAAAAATTGAGCCATGAGCGATCAGGAGTAGAGGACTCCTAGGAAGTGTGCTATTGGGCCTGTTACTCGGGGTAGGAAGTAGACGAGGGTTGGTACCTGAGGAGGCCGGGGTAGAGCGCAAGCTTAGGCTAGCGCCAGTGGAGTAGTACCACCTCCTGTTGGTGTTGAGGTAGTAGCCCCTGATGATCGAAGGTTCGCTGGGATCATGTAGGTGTTAGAAGTGCTAGGGACTAAGATGGATCAGCAGGCTTAGATTCAAGCTGCTAGTGTTGTCGCTTCAGTCGCCGTTACCATAGCTAACGTTAATGCCACCGCAGATGCTGCTGCCGCCGTTGCACCTGCCGCTACACCTACCGCCACTCCTGCTGAAGTTCCACCAGGGAATGTGGCCACTGGGAGGCCGATGCATAAGCTAGTGGAATAGTTTCTAAAGTTAAACCCACCGAAGTTTACTAAGGCAGGAGACCCCGAAGCTGCAACCTTATGGATTCAAGGCTTGGAGAAGGCCTTTGCATTGCTAATGTGCTTTGAAACAAAGAAAGTAGTCCTTGCAACCTACTAGCTATAGGGAATTGCAAGTATGTGGTGGAGAACCACCCAAGGAATAGTGTTTCCCAAAGGTGTAGTTCCGGAGTGGAACGCTTTGGTTGAAGTCTTTAATAGTAAGTACTTTTCTGAGACTGCTAGAGAATTGAAGATGGTAGAATTCCTGCACCTTTGCCAAGGCTCAATGACAGTAGATTAGTATGAGGCGAAATTAGCGGAATTAGCATAGTACGCCCCCGAACTGGTTGAGAATTCGATGAACCGGGTTAGGAGATTTAGAGATGGACTTAGACCGGAGTTGAGGAGTCTGCTAATACTACTCAAGTTGAGGAATTACAACGGCCTGTACGAACGGGTCCAGATGATAGAGAGCGATCAAAATGAACGAGCTGCTGTATTTGGGTTGTGGTTTAGATTGAATCGAGATGAAAATTGGTATGGGAAGAAGCCCATGATTGGAGGAAGATTTCACATCTTGCCTAATAGAAAAAGGTGGAGTTGGTAAGGCAGGGCCAAGCCAGAATGGTGTGTGTCGCTTGTGTGGAAGGCAACACGGATCAACCCCATGCCAATCTAGGCCGAGTACTTGTTTTAAGTGTGGCCAGCTAGGTCACATAGCTAGGAACTGTCACAGAAGACAGAGGAGACCTTAGCAGATACTGCTGCTACCACCATTGGGTTAGATTACGGGATTTGCACTGCAGAACGCATTGCAGGGTGGACAGAACATACCCCCAGCTTAAGGGATAGTGTACGCCATCACGAGAGGTCAAGCAGAGGACGTGCCTGATGTGATTACTAGTACGGTTTTGTTGAACGACCATGTTGCTTATGCTTTATTCGACCCTGGCATGACTCATTCTGTTATTGCCGAGCAATATGATAAGTTGATAGGATGAAGTCCTGAGTTGATGGAGTCAGTGGTTATCATATCTACACCATTAAAGGATAATGTGTTGTTTGCATTGGGTTGTTCTAGTTGCAAGTTAGCGATTGGTGAGTGAGAGCGGAAATAGATTTATTAATCCTAGCCATGTATGACTTTGATTTGATAATTAGCATGGACTGGCTTACCAAGCAATGAGCTAAGATGGACTGTTATCGTAAAACGATTCAGTTTGACCCGTTAGAGGGTGAAAGTTTTGAGTTTGTTGGGAGTCGAGGAGGACCCTCGATTACCCTGATCTCGTCTCTTAAGGCAACTCGTTTGTTAAGCGAGGGTTGCCAAGGTTACTTGGCAACTGTCGTGGATACAACAGTTGAGGAGCTAAAGATCGATGATATATCGTAGTGCAAGAATTTCCAAATGTCTTCCTGAAGGAATTGCCAAGCCTGCTGCCAAAGAGAGAGATTGAATTTGTGATTGAGTTAGCACCTGGGATAGAGCCAATCTTTAAGGCTCCTTACCAGATGGCGTTATCTAAGTTGAAGGAACTGAAAGTGTAGATGTAGGAGTTGTTGGACAAGGGATTCATATGTCCCAGTGTGTCACCTTGGGGAGGACCAGTTCTGTTTGTGAAAAAGAAGGATGGTTCGTTGCGTTTGTGCATTGACTATCGTCAACTTAATCAGGTGACGATTAAGAACAAGTATCCACTCCCAAGAATCAACGACTTGTTTGATTAGCCGCAAGGAGCATCGATATTTTCGAAAATCGACTTAAGGACAGGATATCATTAGCTGAGGATTAGAAAAGAAGATATATCGAAGTCAGCATTTCGTTCTCGGTACAATCATTATGAGTTTACTATAATGTTGTTCAGGTTGACGAATGCTCCAGCTGCTTTTATGGATTTGATGAACCGAGTGTTTAAGAATATCTGGATTAGTTTGTGATTGTGTTCATCAATGATATTCTGGTGTATTCGAGAAGTGCTGAGGAGCATGAGGATCATCTGAGAATGGTACTCAAGACCCTGAGGATTCATGAGCTATACGCAAAGTTCAGCAAGTGCGAGTTTTGGTTGACTCGTGTTGCGTTCCTAGGTCACGTGATTTCGGGTGAAGGAATCTCCATGGACCTGTCCAAGATTAAAGTAGTGATCAATTAGTCAAGACCGACAACCGTGATAAAGATCAGAAGCTTTCTAGGTTTAGCAGGGTATTACAAACGGTTCGTGGAAGGATTTTCAACACTAGCGTCGCCCTTGACCTAACTCTTGAAAAAGGAAGAGAAATTTGTATGGACAGATAAGTGCGAGCATAGTTTCCAAGAGCTTAAGCAGAAGCTGACTACCGCACCTGTGTTGACCATTTCCTCTGGTCCTGGAGGATTTGAGATTTATAGCGTATTTAGAGGATCGGGTTGTGTACTGATGCAACATGGTATGGTTGTTGCATACACCTCTTGTTAGTTAAGACCTCATGAGCAAAATTACCCGACGTATGACATAGAACTCGTAGCAATAATTTTCGCTCTGAAGATTTGGAGACATTACTTGTGTGGAGAAATGTTCTAGATCTTCACTAACCATCAAAGTCTCAAATATCTATTCTTTCAGAAGGAGTTGAATATGAGACAGCGTTGCTGGATGGAACTTTTGAAGGACTATGACTGCGACATCTTGTATCATCCTAGAAAAGGCGAATAAGGTCGCTGATGCGCTAAGTCAGAAGTCTTTTGTAGCGCAGATGGTACTTAAGGAATGGATTCTACTCGAGAGAGCTCGAGATTCAGTTTTCAAATTTGAGATAGGCCATCTTTCCAATCTCATGGCCACCCTTAGAATTGAGCCGGAAGTGTAGGTCATAATCAAGATGCTTTAGTGGATAGATCTAGAGATTCAGAAGATCTTACAAGAGAATGTTGAAAATAAGAAGGTTGACTTTCAGGTTTTTGAGGATGGAACACTAAGGTTTCGGGGACGATTGTGTGTACTTGACAATGTAGCACTCAAAGAAGAGATTTTATTGGAAGCTCATCGTAGCGTTACAGCATTCATCCTGGTGGTATGAAGATGTATCATAATTTGCGTCAACACTATTGGCGGTCCGGTATGAAGGCGGACATCGCCAAGCATGTCACCAAGTGTTTAATGTGTCAACAAGTAAAGATGCGGCATTGTAAACTAGGAGGACTTTTGCAACCTCTCGAGAACTCAGAGTGGAAGTGGGAGCACATCACGATGGATTTTGTGACAAGTTTGCCGAGGAGTCAGAGGGGTAATGATTCCATTTTATAGTGGTCGATAGACTAACAAAGTCGGCTCACTTCATTGCAGTATGAAAGGATCTAGATTTGGACAGGCACGCCGAGTTGTACGTGCGTCAGATTATTCGTCTGCATGGAGTGCCTGTGACAATTACCTCAGACCGAGACCCGAGATTTATAGCTGCATTTTGGAAGAGTTTGCAAGCTGCTTTAGGCACCAAGCTGTAGTACAGTACAATATATCATCCTCAGACGGATGGCCAATCTCAGAGGACAATTCAGACCCTCGAAGACATGCTGCGAGCTTGCATGTTGGATTTCAAGGGGAGTTGGGAGGAATGACTTCACCTTGTCGAGTTTGCCTACAACAACAACTACCAACAGAGCATTCAGATGGCTCCTTTTGAAGCGTTGTATGGCAGAGCGTGCAGAACGCCAGTTTGTTGGGATGAAGTCGGGGAAAGAAAGATTACAGGCCCGGAGTTGGTTTAGCAGTCAATGGATGCAATTGTAGTTATCAGGGACATATTAAAGACCGCTCAGAGCTGCTAGAAAAGCTATGCAAATAAGCGCCTAAGACCATTGGAATTCAAAGTTGGTGATCACGTTTTTATGAAGGTGTCACCAATGAGAGGAACTTCGCACTTTGGCAAGAGAGGGAAGTTGAGTCCAAGGTACGTTGGTCCATTTGAGATTCTAGAGAGAAACGAGATCCTAGCGTATCGTCTTGCATTGCCGCCGAGATTAGCGCAAGTGCATGATGTCTTTCACGTGTTGATGTTGAGGAAGTATGAACCTGACCCAACCCACATACTTAATTTTGAGAAATTGGACATGGATGACAGAGTGTCATACGTAGAAAGCTCGGTTCAGATTGTGGATCAGAAATAATAGATTATGCGTAAAAAGACCATCCCGTTGGTGAAAGTAGTCTGGCAACACCACGGCACTGAAGGAGCAACCTGGGAGATCGAAAAGTTGATGAGATGATTGTACCCCCACATTTTTGTTTAAAGATTGTAATGGTTTAAATTTCGAAGATGGAATTTTTATAAGAGGGGAAGAGTTGTGACATCCTAGATATTCAGCTCTGCTTTCAATTAAATTAATCGGGCTTTTCATCGACGCGCCTATAGTGTTATTCTTGGAATTGATCACTCCTGAGATAACTAGACTATTGGAGGAAGTCATTAAGAGATTTTAATGTAATAGACTTGGGAATTCGACTAGGAAATGACTACTCGACCGTGCTCATTTGCAGAGATCATTACGACAATTTTAAAATCGATTAGAGATCAGATATAGGTTGGTTCAACTGAGATGTGTCACTAAAAATGGGTGATTCCACTAAATTGCAAAATTCTTGTCGATTGTTACTATATTGATTTTTCTATCGTTTTGGTACCTTGTGTTTGTATTTGAAACCTTGAGATTTTCATGACTACCGAGAGTTGCCAATGTGTCAAAGAGGTTCATTGTGGCTTGAAGAAAATCGACCATGGGTCATTTGCACTAAAAATTTCTAAAAGCTACTTGGTTGCCTAAGTCACGCTAAAATCGCGCGAGATTGAAATTAACCGTGAAATTGAATCCGCTTTCAGAAATTGAAAGTTTTGTCATGTCACAAGTCATTTTAAGAACATCGACTCATCTTCCTAAGATTTTTCTGCAAACCGAGATTTTTAGGGAAAAGTCGGGATATGGTCTTTTTGTCAAGAAAATTTAAATGATCATTTTTTGTCACGAAATTGGGATGCAAATGGGTTCTATTGGCAAGGAAAAATGCCAATTTGATCGTGAATACGTTGGTGAAATTTGTGAGGGCCGAATTGCACTGATCCAAGAAGGAATTGAATCCAAATTGAGCCAAATGTATACAAAATTCGTAGCCCCCCTTGGTCCATGACTATTGGACCACTTGAAGGCTTTTAGAGGAAGATTTAGCTGCTGGAAATTGCTAAGGAAACTAGCTGGGTAATGGTGGGGTCAACCAAGGGGACAAGAAGATAGAGAGGAGACCATGTGGCCCCCTCAAAGCCAAAAGGTTGTCCCCCTTCTTCCCTCTCTGCTTCCATCGACCACTCCCCTCCATTTAAGCCATGTGAAGCTTCCAAAGACCCAGAAAGCCGAGTAGCTCAACCCCTCCTTCGTCGAGCAGCCCCGTCCGACCGCTTAAAGCCATCGCGTTGCCATCACTCGCTTGTCGCTGCTGCTGGAGTCCCGTGAGTCCAGCTGCATTGCTCCCTCCCGTTCCCCATCCAGTTAGCTGCCCAAGCCCATGTGGAGGTCATCGGAGCTTAGCTCGCTGCCGACGAAGCCCTGGAGCCACCTGCCTAGTCGCTGTTGCCTCCGCCGATCCTTGCTCGCTGTTTCCATCTCAACCGACCATTGGAGCAACTCATTCAACCATCGAACAGAAGCCAGAGCCGTGGGTATTTCTAGCACTATTTTGCCCATTTTGGTGCCCTTCCAAACCTCGAAAGGCACGCCCACTTTGGAGTTTATCAACCCTCTCCGCCTCGTCATCGTTGTGGTGCTTTCGGATCGCAAATCAAGTGAGTTTAACTCACTAATCCGTACTTAGTAAGTTAATAATGCTTAAGGGTTGTTTAGTTTAGGCTAAATTATGATTAGGTGGTTAGTTAGAATGGATTAGTGTAATTAGCAAGCAAATAGGCTGTAGTATTTATTTAGATAGGTTCGGAAATTTTTTGAATCCGAATCGGTATTTAGTTAGGCTTTTCCAGCCTAAGTGTGAATTATTGGTATTTATTAATTATTTTTCATAATTAATTAATTAATTGATTATTTATTTATTTATTTTCCGAAAATTAGACCAGGGTAGATGGTGATCAGAATTTCGTGCTAATTGCAATGGTGTAGTTGGCTTATTTAATTGATTGTTATTTTGTGCAAATTGAGTGTTGTTTATGATTTTGGGTAATTATCCCAAAATTTAATAATTTCGATATTTAATTAGAAAATTACTGGGCGTCAGTTTACAATGCCAAAAATGTTTTTATAGACTATATAATTAGTGAGATTTTATAAAATAAATATAATATATTTTTTTGACTCAGGCCGCCTGTGTACCCACACACGATTATTTTATCGAAAATTTTGAACGCGGAGTAAATAGGACCCGACATTATTTTAAATTGAAGAATTTAAGTGGGTAGTACAGTGTCGTTCGCCATGGGTGAATAATCGTGTGATGGTTTACAATCGTAGTAAGATAATGTTATGGTATTTAATTAGAAAAATACCGAATGTCGGGTTTTGACGCCAAAAATATTTTTGGTACTATATAAAATCGTGGAATTTTGAAATGAGAGAGTATCACATTTTATGGTTCGATTTGACTGTGTGACCACGCACAATTATTTTACCAGGTATTTTTAATATGAAGAAAATTGGCCAAGTCCATTTTTTGAAATTGAAGTATTTGAGCGCAAAGCACAATGTTCTTGGCCGAGCATAGGTGTGCGTGTGGTATTTTTACCGGCTGCTTGATTAAGTTCAGATGCCCTTGACAACAGATGCCAATCGCAGTGGAGGTTGGGCCGATGCTCCTTTATGAAATGCCGTCTAGATATAGACGTTGCCGTGCCTAATGGAGTGGGACAACACTCGGTTATGCCGGATGACCGTTGACTATCAAGTTGGCCGTGGTCGTTAGGTCGTAAATAATTGGGATAGCCGCACCTGATTATGGGACGAAATTGTGTGACACCGAATGGGACGTGTCATAACGATTTGGCCTTATAATTGGGACCCTTGTGAATATTTAATGAATAATATGAGGTGTTCCAATTATTGATTACGCTTGCTACGTTTATATATGATATATGAGATGTACTAATGTGCAGGGAGGTGTTGAGGTAAGGTAAGTCATATATGGTGCATGTTTAGGCTACCTCTAAGTGAAATCTCGTCCTAATCAGGGTTTAGGGTGTAGACTCACTGAGATTTATGTCACCCTATCATGGTTTAAATATTTTCAGGTCCCTAGTGTGGAGAACCTGTAGCCCGAGGTTGAAGGGTCCGGAGCATAGGTGGCTTAGCAGTTTCTTTTTGGAGACAAACTGGTGTGTATAGAGTTGTAGGTTTGACCTGGCTTGTAGATAAAGTATGGTTTGTGATAATTGGCTGTCCTGCTTTTACTATCTTATGTGTTTGTTTGCTGGTTAGGTAATTATGAGTTCACTTCCGCATGTGCATAAAACGAAAGGGTCGGTGATGCGTCCTCGGAGTGTCTCAAATTTTAGTCGACCACCGAGAGATGTGTGCATGCCCGGGGTTAAGGGCGTGACATCCTCGCCCGAAGTGGTATTAGAGTTGGTTAGTGTCTGGAGTAATAAGGTGCAATGGGTCTTGGGATAGTTAGTAGGAAATGCTTTTTCTTTATGCTAACGTATGTGATTGACTGATTGATTGACTGTTTTTGTGGGTCGCTCAGACTTCTAATTCTGTGTGAAATTGGAAAGCAGGTTCTATAGAGATCTTGCAGTATGAGTGATCCTGAGCAATGGACTCCTTGGAAGAGGACTGTCGCGTCTGTCACTCGGGGTAGGATGCCGACTAGGGTTGGTAGCTGAGGTAGAGCGCCGGCTTAGGCTAGGGCGAGAAAGAGAGTGCCACCACAGGTCGATACTAGTGTAACAGCACCCGATGATCCTAGAATAGATGGGATCGTGCAGGCGCTTGATACGTTGGGAAACATATTAGGCCAGCAAGCACAGAATCAAGCCGCCGCGACTACCGTTGTCACTGCCACCGCCAATGCCATAACTGTCGTTGCTGCCGCACCTGCTGAGGTCCAACTTGGAAATGTGATCGGGGAGCGAGCCGTTGTGTATGGGTCGCGGTTCATGCACAACAAGGATAACGATTGGTTTGGGAAAAAGCCGATGACAGAAGGAAAGTACCCCATTCATGCCAACCGAAAGAGTGGAATTGGAAAGTTGGCACCCAACTCGAACGGTGTGTGTCGAATTTGTAGAAGGAAGCATGGACCAACCCCGTGTCCTGGTAGAACAGGAGTGTGTTATGGATGTGGTCAGCATGGCCATTAGGTTAGGAACTATCCACATAGGTCTAGGGGAGCACAGGCACCACTACCACAAATAGGGCACTACTAGGATGACGAAGGGGGTAGGAAGGAACCGAACTATGCATCAATCAGGAGAAGAATGTTTCTGGGATAATTTTATCAAAGTGGCGCAACGGAAATATAGTTAGGTTTGTAGAACTTTGGTTTGTTGAAATGAAACCGTAGAAAGGAGAATCACTGGCCAGAGTTGTACTTGACTATTTTTCCTATATATAACTTTGATGTCATAAATGAAAAAGATTGACTCAAGGAGCATCTTGCTGTAATGGATTGTTATTGTGAAGTAATTTAGTTTAACCTGTTAGTGGGTGAAAGTTTCAAGTTTATCGGAAATCGAGGAAGATCCTTGAGACATCCTGGATTTTCATTCTGCTTTCAATTGAATAAATCAGGCATTTCATCAACATGCCTATAGTGCTATTCTCAGAGCTGATCACTCTTGAGATAACTAGACGATATGGGGAAGTCATTAAGGGATTTTAATGTAATAGAATTCGACCAGGAATCAACTACTCGACCGTGTTCATCTGTAGAGATCATTACGGCACAGTAAGATCGATTTGACTTAGATATATGGCTAAACGTAGGTGATATCACTAAATTGCAAAACTCTCGTCTATTGGCACTAGACTAGTTTTTCTGTCATTTTGGTACCTTGTGTCCGCATTTGAAACCTCGAGATTTTCACGACCACTGAGAATTGCAAATGTGTCGAAGAGGTTCTTGGCTTGAAAAAAATCGACTACGGGTTATTTGCATTAAAAATTTCTCAAAGCTACCGGGTCGCCTAAGTCATGCTAAGATCGTGTCAGATTAAAATTAACTGCGAATTTGAATCCAATTTTAGAAATTGAAAGTTCTATCATGTCACAAGTCATTTTAGGAATGTTGACTCGCCTTCTAAAGATTTTTTTGCAAACCAAGATTTTTTGGGAAAAAGTCGAGGTAGGGTAGTTTTTGTCCAGAAAATTCAGAGGATTATTTTTTATCGCAAAATTGGGAAGCAAGATGGTTCTATTGGCGAGGAAAAATACCAATTTTATCGAGGACTCAACGGTTGAATTTAGTGGGTTAATGATGCTTAAGGGTTGATTAGTTTAGGCTAAGCTAGGATTAGGTGGTTAGTTAGAATGGATTAGCGATTTAGTTAGCCGATTATACATGTTAGGTGGTTAGAATAGTGTAATTAGCAACTAGACGAGCTTTAGTATTTATTTAGATAGGTTCGAAAATTTTCCGAACTCGAATTGGTATTTAATTAGGCATTACGGGCCTAAGTCCTATTTATTTGCATTTGATAATTATTTTCCGTAAATATTTAATTAATTAATTAATTTCCAGAAATTAGACCGGAATAGCCGGTGGCTGGAATTTTATGCTGATTTAAATGGTGTGATTTGTTTATTTAATTGACTGTTATTTTGTATAAATTGAGTGTGATTGATGATTGTGGGTATTTATCCTAAAATATAATAATTTTGGTAATTAATTGGAAAATTATCGGGCGTCGGTTTACAGCGCCAAAAATATATTTTGGGACTGCTGAAACTAGTGGGATATTCAAAAGTGAAAATATTGTATTTTGGCTAAGGCCGACCGTGTATCCACACACGAGTATTTTTATTAGGTATAATAAAAATGGAAAATTTGTTAGATCGTTATGATGATATACTATATCAGCCTACATGCTTTGATATATCAGTTTTGGGTGAGTAGTATACCTTATCAGCTTTGGGTGAGCATTATTGGTATGTTATATCTGCCTACAGGCCTTGATATATCAGCTTTGGGTGAGCAGCATACATTGTCAGCTTCGGGAGAGCATTATTAGTATACTATATTGGCCTGAGGGCTCTTATATGTTAGTTTTGGGCAAGCTATACTATCTATTTTCGCCTTTGGGTGAGCCGACCTTGATGTAATTGGGTGTTGTAGATAGTATTGAGTGGATTGACCAAGAATTGGTCTTGATGACATGGAATCAACTGACTCAATTGATCGATGATTCGATTTATTGTGATGATTGATATGATTTGATGAACTGTAAATTGTATTGACTTACAGGAAGGGATTGAGGTCAATGTAAGTCCTTTGATTTGTATTTTTGCTTAAGCAGCCCTTAGGGCGTATTAGGGGTTGAACTTGCTGAGACGTTGTCTTACTCCGTTATGGGATAACATTTCAAGCTCATAGATGACAGCTCATCCTGAACATTATGGTTAGCCTAAGAAGGTGATAGAACATAAGTGTTTCATCATGCTTCATGGAGACCCAAGGGGATGGGTATATGCATTGGTGAAAACCATAGTCTAGGTTGATGTGGGTTTACCCAAAAAGGTGCTCCATCAGTACATATCATGGTATCGCCAGGAGTGAAATGGCCAGAGAGAAGGGCCCATACTGGAGTCCGAGGTTCCTTTTTACATCTTGGAGGTCGCTTTTGGGAAAAGTACGGCGGATCATCCAGGAGGTTCAGTGGTGGATGTCAAACCGAACTTGTTGGAACCAGAGTCCCTGGTGTACTCAGCTAAAGACTCCAACTAGGATGATGAAGAGGATGAAGTGGAGGATGAGGACTGGTAGTTGCTTGAAACCCCCCTGTTTTGCGAACTTACATATGTATCTGGTATTGTATATGACTGGTTAGGATATGTATATATATATAAGTGTGTTGTTGTGGTTTGAAAGATTTGTGGTCCTACTTTTCTATCCCATCTGATTGTTGTCTAGGGATTTAATTCGTTTCCACATGTACATTAAAATGAATGGGTCGGTGACGCGTCTTGGGACGTCGCTATTAATCAACCAAGGAGGGATGGGCATGTGCTAAGAGGATCAGAGTGTGACAACTCTCGATTAAATTAATCTTGTCGCTTGAGGCAACTCATTTGTTAGAGGTGGGTTGCCAAGGTTATTTGGCAACCGTCGTAGATATGACAGTTGAGGAGTCGAAGATGGAGGACATTGTAGTAGTATAGGAATTTGTTGACATGTTTCCTAAGGGATTTCCTAGTTTGCCCCTAGAAAGGGAGATTGAGTTCGTGATTGAGTTGGCCCCTGGGACGGAGCCAATCTCTAAGGCTCCTTACCGTATGGCATTGTCAGAATTGAAGGAACTAAAGGTGCAGATGTAGGAGTTGTTGGACAAAGGATTCATACGTCCTAGTGTATCAACTTAGGGAGCACCAGTTCTGTTCGTGAGGAAGAAAGATGGTTCGTTGCGTCTTCGCATTGAATATTGGCAACTCAACCAGGTGACGATCAAGAACAAGTACCTGTTACCGAGGATTGACGATTTGTTTGACCAGTTGCAAGGAGCGTCGATATTTTCTAAGATTAACTTGAGGACATGCTACCATCAGCTAAGGATCAGGAAAAAAGATATATCGAAGACAGCATTTCGTACGCGATAGGGCCATTATGAATTCACCATAATGCCATTTGGTTTGACCAACGCCCCAGCTGCTTTCATGAATATGATGAATCGAGTATTCAATGAGTATCTGGATCAGTTCGTGATAGTATTTATTGACGACATCCTGGTATACTCGAGAAGTCTAGAGAAGCACGAAAGACATCTGAGGACAGTGCTTTAGATTGTGTGAAGTCATGGACTGTACACCAAGTTCAGTAAGTGCGAGTTTTGGCTAACTCGTGTAGCCTTCTTAGGTCATGTGATTTTAGGTGAAGGAATTTCCGTGGACGCTACTAAGATCGAAGCAGTGATCAACTGGCTGAGACCGACAACAGTGACAGAGATAAGAAGTTTCTTGGGATCAACATGTTATTACAGATGGTTCGTGGAAAGGTTTTCAGCAATAGCCATGCCTCTGACTTAATTGCTGAAGAAGGAAGATAAGTTCATGTGGACATATAAGTGCGAGTGTAGTTTCCAAGAACTTAAGCAGAAACTGATTACTGCACTCGTATTGACAATTCCATTTGAACCTAGAGGATATGAGATCTTTAGTGATATGTCACATAGAGGACTAGGTTGCGTTCTAATGCAACATGGAAGAGTTGTTGCATACACGTCCTGTCAGTTGAGGCCTCATGAGTTGAATTACCCGATGCATGACTTAGAACTCGCAATGATTATATTCGCCTTGAAGATTTGGAGACACTACTTGTGTGGAGAAAAAATCCAGATCTTTACAGACCATTAGAGTCTCAAGTACTTATTCTCTCAAAAGGAGTTGAACATGAGACAGCTGTTGGAGAAAACTTCTTTGATGTTTTGAACTTGACAAAACTTATCCAAAGTCTATTATGAAGATTTCTAGACTTCTGTGTCAAAGTCTAAAGATTGGCATACTTTAGGGTCAAAGTCTGTTCTACATTAAAAGTCTGTCCACACTGATAAATTCCAGACAGAACGCAAGTGGAGAATGAAGACTTATCCAGATGAGGGATCATTTTTCTTTATTCAAGAGTTTGGTTCGTACAGGTTGTATATGGCTTTTTGGAGGGAAATATCACTTACAAGATTGACTATCTTTATTGGAATCAATTTAGATACATCAAATCTTTTCGGATAGCAAGTAAATTTGGAAAGAATCTACTTATGGAAACCAAGATCCTGATTGTATGGGCGAGCAAGATTGACAGGCTTTCATCATAATCTTCAAACTGCTCGAAGATCTCCTTTATTGATTCTGTCCAACAGGTTGATTGGAATAATTCATTTGGAAAGTGTCAACGGTCGAGAAAGCATGAAGGAGTATTTAAGGAGACATCTCCAGTCATTCAATAGAGTGCATGAAATAAAAATTCGAAAGTCTGAAGCTTCCTATTTTCTTGTTATTTCTTACACTGAGTGTCACGCCCCGATCCTCCGAGCACGTGCCCACCTCTCCTTGGTCGATTAATAGCGACGTCCCAGGATGTGTCGCCGGCCCATTCATTTTAATGCGCATGTGGAAAGGAATTAAATCCCCAGACAACAATTAGATGTGATAGAAAAGTAGAGCCACAAAATTTTCAAGCCACAATGGCATACTTATATAAATATATATATCCTAACCAATCATGTACAATACCAGTCGATATATATATATATATATATATGTAAGTTCACAAAACAAGGGGGTTTTCAAACAACTACTAGTCCACATCCTCCACTTCATCCTCTTTCTCATCCCAGTTGGAGCATTCAGCCAAGTACACCGAGGACTTTGGTTTCAATAGGTTCGGTTCGACATCCCCCACTGAACCTCTTGGACGATCTGTCGTACCTTTCCCAAAAGCGACCTCCAGGACGTAAAAAGGAACCTTGGACTCCAGTATGGGCCCTTCTCTCTAGTCATTTTGCTCCTGGTGATATCATGATATGTACTGATGGGGCACCTTTTTGGGTAAACCCGTATCGACCCAGACTATGGTTTTCACCAACTCATATACCCATCCCCTTAGGTCTCCATGAAGCGGGATGCAACACTTTTGTTTTGTCACATTCTTAGGCTGACTAAAATGTTCGGGAGGAGCTGCCATCTATGGGCCTAAAATGTTATCCCACAACGAGGTGAGACGACATCTCAGTAAGTTCAACCCCTTAAGACCCAACTAGGAAGGAAATACGCCATAAGGGCTGCTTAAGCACAAACATGAATCAGAGGACTTACCTTGGCCTCAGTCCCTTCTTGCAAGTCAATACAATTTACAATTCATCGAATCATATCAATCATCACAACAGATCGATCATCGATCAATCAACTCAGTCGATTCCATGTCATTAGGATCAATTCTCGGTCAATCCACTTAATACTATCTATAACGTCTGATTACATCAAGGACGGCTCACCCAAAGCTGAAAATAGATAGTATAGCTCGCCCAAAGTTGATAATATAGTATACTGCTCACCCAAAGCTAACATATCAGAGCCCTCAGACTGATATAGTATACTAATAATGCTCACCCAAAGATGACAATGTATGCTGCTCACCCAAAGCTGATATATCAAGGCCCATAGGCAGATATAACATACCAATAACGCTCACCCAAAGCTGATAAGGTATATTGCTCACCTAAAACTAATATATCAAATTGATAATGCTAGTAAGTACACCTTGTCACGACCTCTTTTTTCCATCCGGGGAAAAGGAAGAAAGGTTTAGGGGTATTTGCCTAAAGAGACGGACCAACGGCCCTAAATTAGGCGTGGGCTCTCCCAAGCCCATACCTTGCGCAACATTGGATTTTGAATTTTAATTCTTAACAACCTATGCACTTCTAGGAGTCGCCACTAGCCTATTAGGGTCGGCTAGAAACCAACCGAGACACGGGAGTGTTGCCTCGATTACTACGCATACAGAGATTTCTAGGAACGGGGACTTGTTTACGCTAATGTTTCTATTAGCGCCCTTGCGGTACCACTAACTTGGAAGGTTGTTTATCTAAATGGTCACACAATCTTGATTACCAATTATAACATTTATGAAACTAGTAAGTGTCCATGCAAATGTTTTTGTAGGTTTTTTTTTTTTTTTAGGTCTAGACTATTTCTAACCTAATTTAGAAGAGAAATTTACACTCAAATTAATAAAAAAAACGATGCGGTATACATCCACGAAATTAAAATGACTTGAAAATAAATACGGAAAAGGAAAACCCGATACAAGTCGGGCAAATAATATTACATGGCTTTGTTATCATGCCCCAAGGACAGGACCCCCGTGAGCGAAATGGGAATTTAAATATGCATGATATTACTCTAAATGCATGAAATTACTCTAGATAATTTTAATCTATGCAAAATGGATTATTTACAAAAAATTGTTATAAAATACCAAAATAGCATTAAATTAGGAAAATGACATTTTTAAATTAGGAAAATTCCATATATGTCATTTCTATCCTAATTTGATGTTATCCAACATTTTTGATATTTTTTGAAATTTTCAGATTTTTCTCTTTTTATTTTTTTTTTATTTTTTTAAATATTAATAATGATTCCTTAAACCGATCTATGCTAACATGGAGTAACACATCACATGAATATCACAACAATTAAGCTCAAATCGACCGCTTTGAGATTGAAGCTTGGTTTTAACATTTTATCGAATACTTGGCTTGCATCAAATCACCCCAAAACGGCTTCTTCGGGTCATGTTCGTGGCCTTCAATCTCGACCCATAAGCAATCTCATGTGAATGTAAATTATCAAGGATATACTACTACATGCAAAGAACGTGTTTGACTAGAAATTACAGCTTAGAACATGCAAAAACCGAACTGAAAACGGCCTCCAAGATGCGGGTTGGAGCTGTTTTGCAAAACTGGTGATGAACCCAAGTCAAACAGCCATGCCAAATGCTCAGATTGAAGCTCCGACAACCATCACATGCCATATCTATATGAAATATTACTCCATCTAGATGAAAATAGGTAACATTTACTTTCAAATGCAACAAACATCACCGAAAACGATCAACCGAACGCATCAAAATGAAATCTCCAAGAAGCATTCATGCATGATCTATGCTGGCCAACCATGTCTCAATGTGGTTTTTGGCTCATGTTATAGATGGTTTCATGGTTCACAAGGAGATTTAAAGACTAAACCGGGTTGTCCTATGCATCATTTGTACTCCCATGTAACATTCATCAAAGTCACAACGACGAAAAAAAGCATGCAAAGGGGAGTAACAAGTCAAGCATGTAGGGGCATTGAAGAGGTTTTAAACACTTAGAAAAATTTTAGCTTCAGAAATCAACTCTTCAGACTAGTTTCCTTCTCGATTTTCGTGATCAAAACATGTTCAAACTTGAACAAAAATACATCTAGAATGCTTACCTTGCTTCCTAGTTTCTTTTTCAAGTGACTCTTGGCCAAGGAAACCACGAAATTGTCTTCTGGAAGCACGTGAAAGTTGGTTCCTTCAAGCTGAAAGTGAGATCTGCAGAAGAAAAAGTGACAACGAAGCTTTTCGTTGACTTCCAAAACTAGACTTCCAAACCTTCCTTGTTGGCCAAATTAAAATCAACCCAAGCTATATGTATTATAGTTTGGCGTGTAAGTTATGGATTTCCTCATTTGTCTCTCAAGTTTCTCACCAAAGCTCAACACTTAGAAAAATTTTTTTCCCCCTCCCGATCTCCATTTGGGACATGCGACCTATGGTTGGAAAGATCTTTGAATGAATTTTCACTCTCTAGTTGAAGGTTTTGATTAATTTTGGCCGTAGGTGTGTGAAAATCTCACTTTTCTCTCTTCAGGTCGGTCTGGAATTTTTGGGTTTCTCTCTTCTGGAGTTGCTTTTGAAGGTGTGTTTGGGGTACGATTCCAAGCTCTCTCCTCTCTCTCTCGTCTCTTTTTTTTCATCCCTTGAAAGACCTTACTTCAGTGATCTTATCCCATGAATTGAGGGATTTTTGGTCAGCTTTTTGGCCCCCTACCAAGCCTGCCAACTGAGCAGTCCACCCACTCTCTGACTTAGTCAAAATTTTCCAATTTTGTAGATGTTGAGTGTGCCGGTTTTGCTGCGACTTTCCCGTGCTTCCAGCAGCTTATCCCTAGCAAATTTTCGTCCACTTGCACTACTCATTACGGTCTTTCATCACGTGCAAAGATCAGGCCGGTTGGACAACCAAGGAGGATATGGTGAGGCCACCAAGTTGCTTGCTCAACAACTCCGACTTCAAACCAACTTGTGGACTAGGATTTGTCAGCCGGTTTAGGTGCTTTAATCCATGAATTTGGCTGCAATTTTTGATCAATTAACAAGCTCATGTATAGTAGTTTAAGATCTTAATCAGATTTTGCGATTTTGCCCACCCAAGTTTGCAAAAAAGTCCCTCAAAGTTGGCCATTTTCTTGTCCGAAAATACCCGATTCAATACAAATGTGGTCTTTTTGGCTCAATTTGATTGATTCGACTTGGCCCAAATTCAATTCCAACTTAATTGATGACCAAGATGATGATTTAAGGGCTCGGGCACAAATTTTGCAAATTTTGCGAATTGGTCCCTCAACTTTTGGAAATTGCATTTTGGCCCAAACTTGCCATTTGAATTCCAATCTTACCTCTTGGGCTTGGCTAGTCACATTTAGATCATTGACCCCAACTTCCTCTTCTCTTTTTTTTTTTTGATTTCTTTTTTTTTAATTATTTTTTTTATAGGAAAAACGTCTTTCATTTAAAACACTATATTAAACACCTAGATAACTTATATGCAGGAATTTGACATGAAATATTTTTGTGCAAAATTTAGGTGTCGACAGCTGCCCCTCTTTGGAAGGAAGCTCAAAGAGGTTTCTTTCAAAGATATGGTGACACCTAATTTTTCTGTTTTTTTTTGTTTTTTTTAAATAGTAAAATAAAAATGCAAGTGGGCTTAATGTAAAGAGTGTGGTTTAAGGATATATCTATGAATACTTTGAAAAGTGTGGTTTAAGGATATATCTATGAATACTTTGAAAAGTGTGGTTTAAGGATATATCCACAAACCTTGTGGTTTAAGGCAGTCCCACGAACCTTGTGGTTTAAGGCAGTTCCACTAACCGTGTGGTTTAAGGCAGACCCACTAACCGTGTGGTTTTAAGGCAGTTCGCTAACCGTGTGGTTTAAGGCAAACCCACTAACCATGTGGTTTAAGGTAGACCCATTAACCGTGTGATTTAAGGCAAATTCACTAACCTTATGGTTTAAGGCAGTCCCACTAACCGTGTGATTTAAGGTAGATCCGCTAACCGTGTGATTTAAGGCAAATTCACTAACCTTGTGGTTTAAGGCAGTCCCACTAACCGTGTGATTTAAGGCAAATTCACTAACCTTGTGGTTTAAGGCGGTCCCACTAACCGTGTGAATTGTATGGTTTGAGGATGACTAAGAATCTCTTGAAAATGCATGGTTTAAGGCTGACCCATGAACCCTTTGAAATTGCATGGTTTAAAGGTAACCAAGAACTCTTGAAAGTACATGGTTTAAGGCTATCTCATGAACCCTTTAGAATTTGAAAATTGCGTGGTTTCACTAGAGGAACTTATCATTCGAGAATATTTTGAAATGGACACTGCACATCAAATAGAATTCATTATAACAAGTATTCTAGTAGCGAAAGCATACTAGATAAGATCAATTTCAGCACATGTCATCAAAAACAATATCAAAACTGTGTCAGTAATGCGAAAGCAATGATTGCGTAAACAAATCAAGCTAATTCCAACTACTTGACAAACTCGCAAAATTATCATCATGTTCGGATGATATCATTAATCGTCAAATTCTCTTGGGAGAAAAGTCCTTATTGAAATGACCTTGACTTATGAGAAATGTTTGTTAAGTATGCCAAGCAAGGACCCCTAGTCAGAAAGGGCTTCTCGCATATTCTCAAGAAAATGGCTATTTGATCCCATCTACTCTTATGGGAAATAAACTGATCATTCAATCTCACTCTTCCAGTGTGCAAGGCTTTGAATAATTCGCAATAAGTACACATTGACCAATCTAAAAGGTCTTTTAGGAGGACCGTAGTGCAGGTTTGGTCATGGTTTTAGCAATGGGTAGACATCATTGGCTATGAAATGAATTAATCACCGATCACATCTTCGCCGGGTTTACAAGTCAAGAAACCTTAAGATGAGAAAAGACAATCTTGCTCTCACTTCTTCGAGCGGCATCTTCTTTAGAAAATCCCAATTTCCACTCGAATTATCCCAATCTGAAGAGACTTCGGGAATAGGTTGTAATGTTGGTTCGGTGAAAGGCTCAAAAGGCTCAACACTTTTTCAAAGAATAATTTGAGAGTTGGTGATTATCATGGCATCATTACCATATCATCTATCCATCTTTTTTTTTTTAAGCGCTAGGCTTTTAAAATTCAAATTGTCTCGAAAATCCTTTGGCTAATCATCTTAACATAATGACTTTTGCATTTGCAATGATTTTCTTTTCAATGCAAGCATTTCTTTTCCCTGGGCATTGGCCTTGCTTTTACCAGGCACACTACTTTTTCATGCCCTTCAATTTTCATTTGACTTTTGCTCTTTTGGACTTTTTGAGCTCTTAAGACTTTCGAGATGCTTTTCATATTCTCATGTAAACACCAATTGCATTGGTAAATAATATGCCCTGCCCCCAATGTGGGGAGATAATCACCACTCGGGTTTTAGAAATGAACGATTAGGCTCAACTTGGTTTAAGCAAAGGGTATCAGTGTTTGGGTAGAGAAAAGAATGCTCTTCTTCACCTTGGGATGCTTGAGCTTCCATAAGAACTCACCTGAAGTTACCACAAAATGATTTATGCAAGTGAGCGTAAGGAAGCCTTTCTCATCTTTCCTCTCCAAATAATGTCAACCCAGACCTCCATAATTGCCCCATCGTGGGGTGGTTCTTGACAGGGGTATTTTGTAAAAATTTCTTCACATTAAAAGGCTCAAATGGGCTAACTATTGTCACCTGTAGTGTGTATGATAGAAGAAAGAAATGCCTCTTATCATCTTGATCTATGTACCGCTTGCGAATGAGTTCATCGACCTTAAACGACACGGGTTTTCTTTCTCGCTTGAATCCCATAGTGCTTAAAGGACATGTTTGGAAATGGGTTGCCTTTCTTCATCCTAAGTGTTTCTCGCTTGGCATAAGTAACATCACCTTTCATTTTTGTTGAGATCATCTGGGTGGATTAATCTCCATAGAGAATTTTGATTCAAAATGACTGATCCGCCGAGTGGATGGACAAATTAAAGGTAAAGAAGATTTTTGCGAATTTTGTGGAAAACTTGTTTCCTCAATTTCCATTTTTTGTGCTTATTTCTAGAAAAAACATTAAGTGTTCTCTCTCTCTCTCTCTCTCTCTCTTTTTAAATGGAAATTCTCCATTTGTTTTCCATTTGATTTTGAGAAGAAGAGTACTTACCTTTGCCTTAGTAGTCAGGTGACCCCCTTGATCAGTTTTACCATTTGGCAGCAAACAACGGCATGAACCTATTGTTTTAAGGCTTGAAGAGATTCTAAGTCTTTGGGTCTCATTAGTTCGAGCACTTTCCTCCTTTTTGCAAAAGTAAAAGATGCAAATTATTTATTATTATTATTTTATTTTATTTTTACATTTTATGGCAAACTCATTGCCGCTTCCAGGATCGAACCCGTACGTTCTCGGACCACTTTATTCCCCATACCACCAGGCCGAAGCGCTAATAGTGTCCATGCGGCGCTTCTTTTTTATTTAATTGAACCGTCTCTAGAATAACACATCTTTTAAACCAAGTTAGGTGAATTGGACATGTGTTACCTCCACATACTTGCTTGGTCGATATGTATTCTGCTTAAATTAATTTCTTGACTTTATTCTTCGGATACTGACGTTCCTGCCAAATAGGGAAACCACATCAAAAAAAGAGGTTAGAGAGGGTATATCGAAAACGATACCAAATTACCCTTCTCCTGAGTTTGTATTCGACAGCTTCTGGGAATGTCTTGAATGTGGACCATTGTCTTTTGTTTTGTCATTTTAATTTTCTTCATTTTACAATCTTTCCACCAAAGCAACTAGATACACATAACACGAATACATATGCATGTATAGAATGTATGCATGAAATGCATGATGCAAGTGCTAAGTGACTCGGGTTGTACAAGAAATGGCTATACAACCTTGATTTCATTCATGGAAAGTATTTCTTGACCACATCAGCGTTTACAGGTTTTGGCAACTCGTGACTATCCATTTCCACCAGAATTAAAGCCCCATCGAGTAGTATCTTCTTAATGACATAAGGGCCTTCATAATTTGGAGTGAATTTTCCACGTGGGTTTGGTATGATAGGCAATACCTTCCTCAACACAAGTTCATCCACTTGGAAATGTCTCGGTCGAACTTTGCGATTAAAGGACTTTGCAACTCGCTTCTGGTAGCATTGACCATGGCATAGTGCACTAAGTCTCTTCTCATCAATCATATTCAGCTGTTCGTATCTCTGCTGCATCCACTCAGCTTCCGAGAGTTTAATCTGCGAGAGAATCCTCAACGAGGGAATTTCCACCTCTACCAGTAAGACTGCCTCCATACCATATACAAGTGAGTAAGGCGTTGCCCCCGTCGAAGTACGTATTGAGGTTCGATATACCAACAACACATATGGCAATCGTTCATGCCAATCACGATAATTGTCCGCTGTCTTAGATAGTATCTTCTTTATGTTTTTGTTAGCTGCCACCACTGCTCCATTCATTTGCGGGCAATAAGCTGATGAGTTTAAATGGCGAATTTGGAATTCATGAAGCAACTTGTCCACAATCTTGTAACAATGGCTTCTGGTACACCACAACGTGCAATGATGTCACGACGAATGAATTTGGCTACGTTTTTCGCATTGACATTGACATATGAACTCGCTTCAATCCATTTTGTGAAATAATGAATAGCTACCAAAATGAAGCAATGCCCATTAGAAGCTTTGGGGTTAATTGGCCCGATTATATCTATTCCCCACATGGAAAATGGCCACAGCTGAGACATCAAGTGTAGTTCGTTAGGTGGGGCATTGACGTTGTCTCCGTAAATCTGACACCGATGACAATAGCGAACATGTTTGATACAATCGGTTTCCATGCTTAACCAGAAATATCCAAGCCTCATGATCTTCTTTGCTAAAAGGTGGCCATTCATGTGTGGTCCGCACTCTCCCTCGTGTATTTCTTTCATTAGCTGGTTGGCTTCTCTAGCATCGACGCATTTCAACAAGACTGAATCAAATGATCTTTTGTAGAGCACACCGCCAGAAACAAAGAATTTTGACGCTAGCTTCTTGATATATTTCTTGTCAGTTACCTCACATCCTTGAGGAAATTCTCCTAGTTGGAGGTAATTCAAGATGTCGTGGTACCATGGCTCTTTGTCTAGCTCGCCTTCAACTGACATACAGTAAGCTGGGTGCTTGAGAATCTCGATCTTTAATGGCTCACTATCCAATCCCTCCATCACATGCAACATTGATGACAATGTGGCCAATGCGTCAGCAAATTGATTTCGGGACCTTGGCAAATATTCAAAGGATATTTCCTCGAATTCCTTCGTTAATTCTTCAAGGAATTCATGATATGGGATCAGCTTATGATCGCGTGTCCATTAGCGACCCTCTATTTGCAGAATAATAAGTGCAAAATCGCAATATACCTGTAAATTCTTGACATTCATGTCAATGGCTAATTGCAAGCCGATAATGCACGCTTCGTATTTTGAGATATTATTAGTGCAAGGGAATATCATTTTGCAGCTACAGGATAATGTTGGCTAGCTAGAGAGATCAAAACTACCCCAGTCCCAGAGCCAAATAAATTTACAGCCCCGTCAAAGTACATGGTCCATTTATCATTTGCTACTGCCAAAATACGTTCGTCCAGGAAGTCCGCTGTGTCAAAAAATTCTGCTTCTCTAGGATTTTCAGCCAACATATCGGCTATGGCTCTCCCTTTGACTGATTTATGTGCTACGCTTTGTATATCAAATTCAGAAATTAGGACTTGCCATTTAGCCATCTTCCCAACTAAAGCTGGCTTCTCTAGCAAATACTTGATTGGGTCATTCTCTGTCATGAGCAAAATCCGATGGTGAAGAGTGTATTGGCGTAGCCGATGCAATACCCAAATCAATGCTACACATGTTTTTTCCACTTATGAGTAATTCATCTCAGAAACAATGAATTTCTTGCTGAGATAATATATCGCGCATTCTTTTTGATCACTTGGCCTCTTCTGGGCAAGCATGGCCCCTAGTGACTCCTTATGGATGGTTAAGTAGAGGACCAGTGGTATTCTTGGAACTGGTGGTACCAGCACTGGTGGCTGAAGAAGGTATTGCTTTATCTCTTCAAAGGCTTTCTGGCATTCGGCGTCCCATTCAATCTTAGTATTCTTCCTCAGGAGTTTGAAGAATGGTTTGGCTGTCTCCGACAATTGAGAAATGAATCTTGCGATATAGTTCAATCTACCCGGGAGACTTCGAACTTCCTTGACAAGAGAGGGAGCTTTGAGGTCGCAAATGGCTTTAACTTTCGATGGATCGATTTCAATGCCTCGGCTACTAACCATAAAACCTAATAGCTTCCTAGACTTTGCTCCAAATATGCATTTGGCAGGATTAAGTTTCAGCTTAAATTTCCTGAGCCGGTCAAATAACTTCTTTAGAACCCTAATATGGTCTTCTCCATGCTTTGATTTGGCAATCATATCATCGACATATACCTCTATTTCCTCATGCATCATGTCATGGAATAAGGTGACCATTGCTCTTTGATATGTGGCTCCTGCATTCTTTAGGCCAAACGGCATCACCTTGTAACAAAAGGTCCCCTATGGTGTAGTGAAGGATGTTTTACTTTTATCCTCCTCTTTCTTTCTAATCTAGTTGTATCTAGAGAACCCATCCATGAAGGAGAATAGTTCAAATCCCACAGTGCTATCAACCAAAACATCAATATGCGGTAGCGAGAAATCATCATTTGGGCTTGCTCGGTTTAAATCCTGATAGTCTATGCAAACCCTGACCCGTCCATCTTTCTTCATGACCGAAACGATATTAGCAATCCAACCAGCATAATGGGATACTTCAATGAATTCCACTTTTAATAGCTTCATAACTTCTTCCTCAATCTTCTTAGAAAGTTCAAGTTTCGTTCTTCGAAGTTTTTGCTTTTTTGGTGGCATATTTGGGTCAGTTGGCAAAGTGTGCTCCGTGATTTTTGGGTCTAGTCCTGGCATATCCGCGTAGGACCATGCGAATATATCTTAATATTCCTTTAAGAACTCAACCATTCTTTTTGCCTCGATCTCTGAAAGGCCCGCCCCAGTCTTGGTTTCCTTAACATTTTTCGTGTCGCCAAGATTTACAATAACTATTTGTTAAGCTGTCAAGGGTTTAGATTCTTCATGATGAATCCAATCTCTTTCAATGTCTTTCTAGATATCATTATCCTCGTTAGATTCAAAGAGACTTTCATCAGGCAATTCCGAGTCACATATATATGCATCATGATTATGCCAAATGACATGCCTGAGATGCAAATGAGGGGGCAGTAAAATCACTTAATGAATGCCATGCATGATGCACATTCAAAAATTCTTTTTGAATAACTATTTGAAAAAATACGAATTAGGAGATTGTCCTCATATCCTCAGACATCTTTTCCCAAAACTTTGAAAACTAGGAGTCATGAGGAAGTCCAAGCCTCAAAGCATCATCATAGGACTGGTGGAATACTTCCTCACGCCCTTAATAAAACATTGATGCATTTGTGTTAACATGATAAGGCCGTCTTACAAGGTTCAAATCTTGGACCACGGCTCACAATCCAATACCTTGATTACAAATGAAAATAAAAAAAGTAGCTAAACAACTCTTCCCATGTAAGGGAATACATAAAGGAAATGACATAAAACATACATAAAGGAAATGACATAAAACTAAACAGGATAGGTAAGTAGCATCCCTACTCCGAAAGCTCGAAGAAGCCCACAGAAGGCTCCACCTTGTCATCATCAAAGGTGACACACACATAGTCGGTACCAAATAGGTCTGCTATGTCTAAGATTGCTCCCTCCTCTTCTTGTAGTAGCTCAGGTGACTTGGTAAAGGTCTTCTCCAATGGTGGATAAAGATCCTTTAGTGATGGAAGGAGTAAGCCTTGCTGATTCTGTATTGCATTAGTGCAACTTCTATATTCAATTCATCCCATGTAACCTCTACACACACCTCGGCCCCAACAGTTAGTTTGGCCCATGTGTCCCCCATGCATACTTCAGCCTCCACAATTGCCTTGGCCCATATGGCCTCCATGGTAACCTTGGCCTCTACCTCTGCCGTATACGCCTTGACCAGCAAGCTCTTTATATTTCACTTGACTCTCTAGATATTTTTGGTAGCCTAAACCTACTCTTTTATGATTCTTGGGGGCTTCAATGGGCTTGGTAATACCATGTGCATACACTCCCAATCCCAATCCGGGAGTGTGACCGTACTTCAATAGCACTCTACTTGACATGATAGACGGGCCAGACATTTCAGGACATGATAGAATGGGTACATGGACCATTGAGACTAGTTCGAAGGTATGGTAGCTAGATTCCTCCTTCTCCTCATGCTCCACATACGGGATGGCTGTGTCTTGAAAGATCTTAAAATCAGTTTTTGCACGAACGGTTACAATTTTCCCCTTCGAAATGAACTTAACCATCTGATGTAGAGAGGAAGGTATAGCTTCAGCGGCATGGATCCAGGGTCGACCCAATAATAAATTAAAAGCGTTGGGGATATCCAACACTTGGAATTTTGTCAGGAATGAGGTAGGGCCGATCAAAAGGTTGAGCTCAACTTCCCCGATTGTCTCTTTCTTTACACCGTCAAAAGCTCGGACGGTATACTTGGATGGTTTAATTTGCTCTTTACCAACCCCGAGATGACGAAGGGTGGCTAATGGACAAATATTCAGAGCGGACCCATTATCAATTAAGACCCGGGCTACCATCATATCGCAACACTTGGCCGATATGAGTAAAGCCTTGTTATGATCACGTCCCTCCTCCGGAAGATCTTCGTCTGAGAATGAGATTTGGTCCTTCAAGAGAATGGACCCAATGAACTCCTCCAGCTGCTTGTCCCCAATAGTCTCCGGTACGTGTATCTCATTTAGAATCTTCAATAGTGCATTTTTGTGTTTCTCGAGGTCTTGAACAACTCTAAGAGCGAAATCTGGCGGGCATCTTCCTTAGCTGCTCTACTACTTCAAACTCACTAGATTTGATCATCGCCAAAAATTGCTTCGCTTCCTCATCAGTAACAGCTTTCTTTTCCATAGCTTCTGCGGGTGCATAACAGCGACCTGATCGGGTAACAGCATCGACTTCATTTGTCCCATAATCCCATGGGACTACCTTATGATCGAAAGTAGTGATAGGGCTTTTTGGGATCTCATCTGGATCGCATGGTGGCAACTCAATTACCATCCGTTTGGACTCAACCTCTCCTAGCTCTAGGTTCGCGAACTCCTTGGCTGCCAAATCAATAACCACGTGTTTAAACTCGCCCTCATTAGAGTCCCATTGCTCTTCTTCAATAGATAAATCGATGATTACTGGTGTCATCATGGCGACGGTTTCTTCCTTGAGCTCGGTTAAGTCGTCCATGCCTCCCCACCCATCAGGGACGGTTTCTTTAGGATCCATGAAAAATCTTGGAGGAGATGAGTATTTGACGAGATAGTCATACTTTCCACTTGGTTGGCCTAGTGTATCTACCACTTCGCCCTTTTCTAGTGCCATCTTCAAAAATGCACAATCTCCGCAAACTCTTTTAGCTTTGAGCTTGGATTCAACATCTAAGGCTTCTCCTTCATTTATGATTAACGGTTCATTTTCCTTGGCTACGTCGACATCATTTGGTATTTTGACAGTGCTTACCTCCTCGACTGGCATCTCCACAACCATCCCAAATTCACAACAAGAATTCTTGGGAGAAAAATCAATTATAGCTGTCATCGTCTCATTTGCTTGGCCTCCTCCTCCATTGTGGATTATGCCCATGTTGATCATCCTGGTGACACGCTCTAGTTTCTTCTCAGTTGGGACAACTTCATCGCTCCTTTTGTAATAACCAGTTAAAATCAAATCTTCATACAGTTTGTGGACGTCAACCCTGACCATTTGCACGTTCCTTTCCTCTCCTTCAGCAATCATATTGACATCCCCGACATGAACGGGTAAAGGGTTTTGCTTGACATTGGGCTGCGTCTCCTTAAATGATAAGATATCTTTGTCAAATAAGCTCTGGACCTTGTTCTAGAGTATTCAGCAATTATCCACATCAAGGCCTTTCTCACCCATATGGTACTCGCAAGACTTTGTAAGGTCAAACCCTAGGAATTTAGGAGGGTTGTCACGAGGAATCTCTTTAGCTACCAACCCTTTCTGCAGCAACATGGGTAACAATTTGGACAAGGGCCTAGGCAAAGGTGTGAATTGCCTCGGCGTCCACTTCCTGGGCTCGTAATTCTGGTACCTCCCTCGTGATGCAGAAGGATTTTGAGGATTCGAAAATTGTTTTGATTCGGCTGGGCCTTGCACGTAAGCTACTTCTACTTCTTTCTCCTTCTTATTGGTAAATTTCCTGCTTGTGCCTTCGGTTATCCGACCTTCATGCATGGCTTCTTCAATTCTCTCTCCAATGGCAACCAAACGGGTAAAGTTTCCACAGTCAGAGCTAATCATTTTGTTGTAAAAGTCTGGAGGAAGGGTATTAAGGAAAAGCTCCACCATTTCCGCGTCATCCAGTGGTGGTCGAACCTGAGCAGCCAAGGCGCGCCACCTTTGCGCGAATGACCTGAAGGACTCATTTCTCATTTTCTCCGTGCGCATTAACACTTTGCGCGTCGGGGCAATCTCGGTATTGTATTTATATTGTAGCACAAATGCCTCCGCCAATTCTTCCCATTTTTCCATCTTTTCTGGTTCCAACAGGATGTACCATTGCAAGGCCGGGCCGGATAGACTCTCCTGAAAAGTTTGAATCAATAATGGGGTGTTCTGTGCATAGCGCCCCATCCTATTCAAATAGTACTTCAAATGGACTTTTGGATCGCCGGTACCATCATACTTAGCGAAATCGGGAACTTTAAACTTCTCGGGAAAGTCCATTTTGGCGTATCGAGACAGATCCTCGATCATGTTAGTTTCATATCCTTGTATGGCTTTAAGCTTCTCCTCAAGCTTAGCAAATCTTTTGTTGTTCTCCTCCTCCATTCGAGCTGAGATGGCTTCCGAGATGGGGTCCAGTTCCACCACTACGGGTGTTTGATGGGAAATCTCTTCAGCAACGTTCTCCTTAATGTTGGCATTGCTAGCCTTAGGAGTAGGCACGAGCGTGTCTCTATTGGGGGCTGCAGCCACTAGACTAGCTCGAACCTCGTTCGCAAATTGGGCAAATTGGGTTGCCAAGTCGGTGATTCTATTATCCAAGGTGTTAAAACGGGTGTTTTGTTCTTCTGTATTCATCCTTGCAGCTACAGAATGGGTCCTGATGGGTGATCGTCTTAAAGCTGTGTTGTCAGTACCTTGTTTAGTACAAATAAAACAAAAGAACAAACAAATCAGCATATAGAAGATGAGAAAGAAAATAAAATACAATAAAAAACTTAAAACCCTTCAATTTTATATTTTCTTATAACAAAATAGAAATAAGAAACCCCTTGCATAAGCCGAATCTCACATAAGTGGCTTCTTATCAATATTTTGTCATAGGAAGTTATACAATTAAAGGGGTAACACATGATGATTGATCAAAATGCCCATCTCATATTCCATTAGAATCAAAGTAATTATAAGGGAGGGAAAAACATCACTAATTACACCAAAAATTGTGAAGGAAGATCCCTATACATCCACTAAAGTAGAGGAACTCCTAAACATTGCTACTAATATTTCATATAAGGAAAACCTTATACAACTTTTCTAAAAACACAACTCTAATGGAATATGACTAATCCTTTAGTTTTCCCCTCAAAGCAACTTGCGGATGCGTTTGTTTGTTTCGGTCAAACGCTCCACCTTAGCTAAGGCTTCATCCATTTCCCTTATAATCCGCCTCATTTGGATTTCCTTCGGAGTTGGCTTCGTAGGAAACTTTGGAATGACGACAGCAACATCGGGTTCAATACGGCGATCAATATATCCTCTTGATGCATGGTGCTCCCTCATTTCTCCTTCCAACTCGGTGACCCACTCAATATCCCTCGGTGGGCAATGATGAAGGATGTTAATGATGTTTTCCACTTCTTTTTTCATGTCTTCGATTTGGTTCCCCTTGACAACCTTATCGCGAAAGTCAAAACGAAACAACCCCGACTTTAAAGGAGGAGGGATTTCTTGAAGTACTCGATATTGACGAACTACTCTTAAAGGGTAATAAGATGTAGATCCTGTCAAACCTAAGAGTGGAATCGGGTCATCATGACTACTCATAAGTCGTGCTTTAGGGAAGCGAATCCAAGGGGCTTGCCACAAGATTTGGTTTGGGGTGATATTTTCAAAAAGTTCTACCCATTTACGGAATGTCCAAGCATGGAGGAATTTTTCTATATCCTTAAGTTTGGTGAGAGGGTTTGTATCTTTATCGATGTTGATAATAGCCAAATTCCCTCCAAATACTTTTAAGTGAGAGAGAATCCAAACTTGAAGGATGCCTATAGGTGCTCTAAGGATTGAACCCTTGTCCTCTTTGAAACGGTTGAGAGAGAGGAACATTTCGGCAAGAAGCATGTGTGTAAATCCCCTAAGGTGAAGGACTCTATAGACAACATGAGCAAGGCTAGGATCCATTGTCTTTTGGGTGAACGGGAAAAGAACGAATCCGAAGAATGCTAGAAGGAAAATTTTAGCATTTTGAGGATTGGGGCTTGGGAGAAGACTACGGAATCTTTGTTCGATGAAAGACAAAGGGAGGCCTTTTGAATTCCTATTAAGAAGTTCTTTAATTTCAAGAGGAGGAACTCCTAGGAATTGACTCAATAGTGGGATAGGATCTACTCCTAAAGGAGGGTCGACAAGACCGAATGCGGGACATTGCCAACAATGATTTCTAACTCCTCTAAAGTTTGGGTTAATTCATGATGACCAAACACGAATGTTGAAGTCTTGGGGTTCCAAAAATGAGCCATGGCCTTCACTAATGGCACGTGGGACTCTCGATATAAGATAAAAATAAGATAGCCGAGTTTCTTCTCTACAAAAGTCTTATTGTCCACATCAAGTGCATCCCACATGTCTAACAATGCCTTCTTTGGGATAGGGATGATACGAAGCTCAGGGAAACCCATGGTATCTAAACCTAAATAGGCATTTTGATTAATCATCATATGTCACAAAATAAGCCAAACTTAATGATAAAACATTATATGCACAAAAAGCATTATTTACGTCGGGGAATAAAATACTAGTACCTTCGATAGAGAGAAAAAAAATGCGGCAACTGCAAAGACACATCGCATGTCGACTCGTGAGGCTCACTAAAAGGTATGATTCTAAAGGCTAAAGGTTCCCATTTCAATTAGATCAAAAGAGTTTTCCCCACTCCGCACTTACGTCGGACAGTTCTCTTTATCATTAATCAAAATGAGCGGGACCAAAAGTGGATAACCATGGGTCATTCCCCGCACGGGTTCCATCTTTTGGCACCTCCTATGGGCTTCCTAGTGCGATCGGGGTTTTAGATCGCGGGTTGTGTGTGTAAATGTGTAGTGCTAAGGTAAATATAAAGGCACACACAACAATTGATATCCAAACAACACTTCAATTTCATCCATATAGACATACATTCCTACACCTCCCTACAAAAGAAATGGGTTAACACACACTCCACCCCTTATTACTCCAAACCTACAAAAACAATTAACACGTTGTTAGTGGACTAACCTTGTCTTCCACGTGGCTTTGACATGCGCTATCAAATGAAGACCATGTTAGTGAACAACCAACCAAATTATTACGGCCTAAGTCCTCTAAGGTTTGTAACCAAGTCCCCAGCGGAGTCGCCAAGCTGTCACGACCTCTTTTTTCCATCCGGGGAAAAGAAAGAAAGGTTTAGGGGTATTTGCCTAAAGAGACGGACCAACGGCCCTAAATTAGGCGTGGGCTCTCTCAAGCCTATACCTCGCGCAACATTGGATTTTGAATTTTAATTCTTAACAACCTATGCAATTCTAGGAGTCGCCACTAGCCTATTAGGGTCGGCTAGAAACCAACCGAGACATGGGAGTGTTGTCTCGATTACTACGCAACCAGAGATTTCTAGGAACGGGGACTTGTTTACGCTAATGTTTCTATTAGCGCCCTTGCGGTACCACTAACTTGGAAGGTTGTTTATCTAAATGGTCACACAATCTTGATTACCAATTATAATTTTTATGAAACCACTAAGTGTCCATGCAAATGTTTTTGTAGGTTTTTTTTTTGTCTAAACTAATTCTAACATAATTTAGAAAATAAATTTACACTCAAATTAATAAAAAGCGGTGCGGTAAATAAACATCCAAGAAATTGAAATGACTTGAAAATAATGCGGAAAATAGAAAACCCGATACAAGTCGGGCAAATAATATTACATGGCCTTGTTATCATGCCCCGGGACAAGGACCCCCGTGAGCGAAATGAGAATTTAAATATGCATGATATTACTCTAAATGCATGAAACTACTCTAAATAATTTTAATCTATGGAAAATGGATTATTTACAAAAAATGATTATAAAATATCAAAATAGCATTAAATTAGGAAAATGACCTTTTAAAATTAATAAAATTTCATATATGTCATTTTTATCCTTAATTTGATGCCATCCAATCATTTTTGATATTTTTTGAAATTTTTTGAATTTTTTTTTTTTTATATTTTTTTTAAAATAATAATAATAATAATTTCCTAAACCGATCTATGCTAACATTGAACAACACATCACATGAATATCACAATAATTAAGCTCAAATCG
Organism: Eucalyptus cladocalyx; assembly: GCA_017140615.1. Classification (NCBI taxonomy): domain Eukaryota; kingdom Viridiplantae; phylum Streptophyta; class Magnoliopsida; order Myrtales; family Myrtaceae; genus Eucalyptus; species Eucalyptus cladocalyx. The sequence goes on along the minus strand of CM029517.1, from coordinate 7,409,013 downwards.
ACCGCTTTGAAGATTGAAACTTGGTTTTAACATTTTATCGAATACTTGGCTTGCATCAAATCACCCCAAAACGTCTTCTTCGGGCCATGTTCATGGCCTTCAATCTCGACCCATAAGCAATCTCATGTGAATGTAAAGTATCAAGATATACTACTACATGCAAAGAACAGTTTAACTAGAAATCACAGCCTAGAACATGCAAAAACCGAACTGAAAACGGCCTCCAAGATGCGGGTTGGAGCTGTTTTGCAAAACTGGTGATGAACCCAAGTCAAACAGCCATGTCAAATGCTCAAATTGAAGCTCCGACAACCATCACATGCCATATCTATATGAAATATTACTCCATCTAGATGAAAATAGGTAACATTTACTTTCAAATGCAACAAACATCACCGAAAACGATCAACCAAACGCATCAAAATGAACTCTCCAAGAAGCATTCATGCATGATCTATGCTGGCCAACCATGTCTCAATGTGGTTTTCGGCTCATGTTATAGATGGTTTCATGGTTCACAAGGAGATTTAAAGACTAAACCGGGTTGTCCTATGCATCATTTGTACTCCCATGTAACATTCATCAAAGTCACAACGAAAAAAAAAAAGCATGCAAAGGGGAGTAACAAGTCAAGCATGTAGGGGCATTGAAGATGTTTTAAATACTTAGAAAAATTTTAGCTTCAGAAATCAGCTCTTCAGACTAGTTTCCTTCTCGATTTTCGTGATCAAAACATGTTCAAACTTGAACAAAAATACATCTAGAATGCTTACCTTGCTTCCTAGTTTCTTTTTCAAGTGACTCTTGGCCAAGGAAACCACGAAATTGTCTTCTAGAAGCACGTGAAAGTTGGTTCCTTCAAGCTGAAAGTGAGATCTGCAGAAGAAAAAGTGACAACGAAGCTTTTCGTTGACTTCCAAAAATAGACTTCCAAACCTTCCTTGTTGGCCAAATTAAAATCAACCCAAGCTATATGTATTATAGTTTGGCGTGTAAGTCATGGATTTCCTCAGTTGTCTCTCAAGTTTCTCAAAAGCACTCGCTTTTCCTTCTTCGTGACCAATCAGGCTCAACACTTAGAAACATTTTCGGACTTTTTGGGCCCGCCAGGAGGGCACTGTTTCGGGGGGCTTTAGGAGCCTTTCCCGATCTCCATTTGGGACGTGCGACCTATGGTTGGAAAGATCTTTGAATTAATTTTCACTCTCTAGTTTAAGGTTTTGACTAATTTTGGCCGTAGGTGTGTGAAAATCTCACTTTTCTCTCTTCAGGTCGGTCTGGAATTTTTGGGTTTCTCTCTTTTGGAGTTGCTTCTGAAGGTGTGTTTGGGGTACGATTCCAAGCTCTCTCCTCTCTCTCTCTCTTTTTTTTATCCCTCAAAAGACCTGCTTCATGATCTTATCCCATGAATTGAGGGATTTTTGGTCCCCGGCTTTTTGCCCCCTACCAAGCCTGCCAACTGAGCAGTCCACCCACTCTCTGACTTAGTCAAAATTTTCCAATTTTGCAGATGTTGAGTGTGCCGGTTTTGCTACGACTTTCCCGTGCTTCCAGCAGCTTATCCCTAGCAAATTTTCGTTCACTTGCACTACTCATTACGGTCTTCCATCACGTGCAAAGATCAGGCCGGTTGGACAGCCAAGGAGGATATGGTGGGGCCACCAAGTTGCTTGCTCAACAACTCCGACTTCAAACCAACTTGTGGACTAGGATTTGTCAGCTAGTTTAGGTGCTTTAATCCATGAATTTGGCTACGATTTTTGATCAATTAACAAGCTCATGTATAGTAGTTTCAGATCTTAATCAGATTTTGCGATTTTGCCCACCCAAGTTTGCAAAAAAGTCCCTCAAAGTTGGCCATTTTCTTGTCCGAAAATACCCGATTCGATACGAATGTGGTCTTTTTGGCTCAATTTGATTGATTCGACTTGGCCCAAATTCAATTCCAACTTAATTGATGACCAAGATGATGATTTAAGGGCTCGGGCACAAATTTTGCAAAATTTGCGAATTGGTCCCTCAACTTTTGGAAATTGCATTTTGGCCCAATCTTGCCATTTGAATTCCAATCTTACCTCTTGGGCTTGGCTAGTCACATTTAGATCATTGGCCCCAACTTGCTCTTCTCTTTTTTTTTTTTTTTTTCATTTGATTTCTTTTTTTTAATTATTTTTTTTTTTTAGGAAAAACGTCTTTCATTTAAAACACTATATTAAACACCTAGATAACTTATATGCAAGAATTTGATATGAAATATTTTTGGGCAAAAATTTAGGTGTCAACACACCTAGAGGGGGATGAATAGGTGTTCCATAAATCAGCCTATTGGCTAGAATTCACTATGAATCAGAAGAGATTTTACAGTCTTCACATCCTTAACTTCACAGTGTAGAAACATTGCTACACTTCCTCAAGGTCTCACAAGTATTTGATCTCTCTTTTGAGTACAGAAGTTAAGCTTAGCGATTAAGATAGCAAAGAACTAGGAACTTCAGACTTTAGAATTTTTTTATCACGCACACACTCGAATAACTTGAACATCCTCCTTATATACTCCTCTATGCCTATGCAACCATTAGCACTTTCCAAAGAAGTTCATCCAATCTACCCGTTGGACTAAATCACTCAAGGAGATCTTGAGTTATCAAAGGAATGAAATGATAGCCCACCAATCCTGTTCGTTTATACAATCAGGATTTAGGTTTCCATAAGTAGAACCTTCCAAGTATACTTCGCCAATCAACGGTCTAATTAATCGAATTGATTTCGATAAGAATAACCAATCGCAAGATGTTATTTCCAGTTGTAAGATCTTCTTCAAACCGTATGAACCGAATCCATAAGAATAATCTTTCATTTAGATAAATCTTCTCTTCGTCAGTCTAGAAACTGTCGGTGAGGGCAGACTTTAAATCTTGAGTCTAGAGGTCTTTAGACTTTGATGATAGAGTCTTCAAGTCTTTAGACTAGACTAATGGAAACATTTTGTCAATTTCAAAACAATAAGGGAGTTTTCTCCAACACAAAGCCCATAGGCTGATATAGTATATCGGTATACTGCTCACCCAAAGCTGATATATCAAAGCCCGTAGGCTGATATAGTATGCCATCTTGACGATCTAACAAATTTGTCATTTTTATCATACCCGATAAAAATACTCGTGTGTAGGTATACGGTCAGCTTTAGTTAAAATACAATATTTTCACTTTTGAACATTCCACTAGTTTCAGCAGTCCCAAAATATATTTTTGATGTTGTAGACCGATGCCCGGTGATTTTCCAATTAATTACCAAAATTATTAAATTCTAGGATAAATACCCACAATCATTAATCACACTCAATTTGCACAAAATAACAGTCAATTAAATAAACAAATCACACTATTGAAATCAGCATAAAGTTCCAATCACCGGCTATTTCGGTCTAATTTCTGGAAAATAATTAATTAAATAAATAATTACGGAAAATAATTATTAAATACAAATAAATTGCACTTAGGCTGGAAAAGCCTAATTAAATACCAATTCGAGTTCGAAAAATTTCTGAACCTATCTAAATAAATACTAAAGCTCATCTAGTTGCTAATTACACTACTCTAACTACCTAACATGCATAATTAGCTAACTAAATCGCTAATCCATTCTAACTAACCACCTAATCCTAGCTTAGCCTAAACTAATCAGCCCTTAAGCATCATTAACCCACTAAGCAGGGACTAGTGAGTTAAACTCACTTGATAAATGATCCGCTCGGATCAGAACAACAGGGACGTGGCGAGGGAAGAGAAACTCCAAAGTAGGACCGCCAAACGGGGTCGACAATGGCCCGGAAATGGCCCAATCTCTGTTCGGTGGCTGAAGAGGCTGACTGGCGGTTGCGGTTGGCTCGAAAACAGTGAGGGAAGGTCGGTGGTGGCAATAGCGGCCTAGGCGGAGCTGGGCGGCGACGGGCAGCGGTGGTGGACGCTTCGACTGGCCTCGACAGTGCTAGACGGAGATGAACAGGGCTTGAGACTGTTCGAGGACTTGTAGGCTAGGGCGTGCGAATAGGCGAACGATGAACGGCTCCGAGGGCGCAATGGTGGAGACGTGATGGAGCTCCGAGCGGTTGGACAATTTCGAATGGAGGAGGGGATGAGCTACCATTTCTTTTCTAGTCTCTCAAGCTTTCTCTCCCTCTAGAAATGGAGGTCGATTGGATGAAGGAGAGAGAGGGGGATCGGTTGGGATGGAGGGGGCCACCATTGGTTTCCTCTCTATCTCTTTGTCCCCTAGGTGTGTCCCACCAAGCAGCTGGCCTCCACAACAACTTGCAGCAGCCATAGCTTCTTCTAGAAACTATTGAAATGGTCCAATTGTTGGGTCCAAGGGGGGCGCATGAATTTGCACATATTTTCCCTCAAATTGAACTCAAATACCTCTTGAATCAATTCAATTCGGTCTCTATAAATTCAACCGTCGAGTCCTCGATCAAATTGGTATTCCAATAGAACCATATTGCTTCCCAATTTCACGATAAAAAACGATCCTCTGAATTTTCTGGACGAAAACAACCTTACCTCGACTTTTTCCTAAAAAGTCTCGGTTTGCAGAAAAATCTTCAGAAGGCGAGTCAGTTTCCTAAAATAACTTGTGACATGACAGAGCTTTCAATTTCTGAAATCGGATTCAAATTCGCGGTTAATTTTAATTTGGCGCGATTTTAACGTGACCTAGATGACTCAGTAGCTTTTAGAAATTTTTAGTGCAAATGACCCGTGGTCGATTTTCTTCGAGTCACAATGAATCTCTTCGACACATTGGCGACTCTCGGTTGTCGTGAAAATCTCGAGATTTCAAATGCAAACATAGGGTACCAAAACGATAGAAGAATCAGTCTAGTGCCGATCGACGACAATTTTGCAATTTAGCAGAATCACCCACGTTTAGCCACATATCTCAGTCGAACCGACCTATCTCTAATCTCTAATTAATCTTACTGTGCTGTAATGATCTTTGCAGATGAGCATAATTGGGTAGTTGATTGCTGGTCGAATTCTCAAGTCTATTGCATTAAAATTCCTTGATGACTTCCCCAGATTGTCTAGTTATGTCAAGAGTGATTAACTCTGAGAATAACACTATAGGCACGTCGATAAAATGCCTCATTTATTCAATTGAAAGCATAATGAAAATCCAGGATGTCACATTGAGCTTAGAGTTGTACTCAACAAAGAGAAAGACTCATAGTGTGACTTCGTAAGAGAGCAATAGAGACTATTCAATGTGAAGTCGATACCGTAACATTATAAAATCTCTTTTGATTCATAGTGGAAACTAGCCAAGAAGCTGTTAGCATTGGAGAGTGGACGTGGGCTTGATCTAAGCCGAACCACTATAAATTATGTGTTCTTATTCTCTTACCTGAATTTCTTTATTTGTTCATAGTTCTATTTAATTGCTAAAGTCTAAACTCATTCAAAGTCCGTTGTTTTTCAGACTTAATTTCAAAAGTAGAATATTTCTACTGTTCTTTGTGAAAAATCGTCTTTACACCTATTCACCCTCCTCTAGATGTTTATACTAGCACTTTCAATTGGTATCAGAGATTTTGTGCTTAGTTAATGAAGTGTTTTACTTCTAAGCTAAAGATCTTCTATGGCTAGTATTTTAGCTCTAAGACTGGTTGAAGGTCAGAGCAACACCAGACCTCCTTACTTCGATGGAAAGGAGTACAATGTGTGGAAAAACAAGATTAAGGCATTTCTGAGATCAAGAGATCCCCTGGAGTGGGATGTTGTTGAAAAATGGATTAATCCTAAAGCAACATCAACCTCAAACAGAGGAAAAGAAGTTGTTGATACTGACGAGACAACACAAACTGAAATTACCAAGAGACAAGCTCTTGACGCTAAAACTATATACTCTTTATATTGTGCCTTATCTCCCACTGAATATAACCGAATTTCTTCTTGTGAAACAAAAAAAGAAGTTTGGGACAAATTACATGTTACCTACGAAGGAATTGACCGTGTAAAGGAAACCAAAATAAACATTCTGCTTGGACAGTATGAAGCCTTCAGAATGAAGCTTGTAGAATCTATAACTAATATGTTTAGTCGCTTTACAGAGATTGTAAATGGTTTGACATATCAAGGGCAGCCAATCTCAGGATCAATGAAAGTCAACAAAATGCTGCGTGGGCTTTCAAAAGACTGGAATCATGTGAAGACTTCAATTAGAGAAACTCGGAGGATCATGCCTCTATCAATTGATGAACTGATAGGCACGCTTCAATCATACGAAGTGGAGCAAATAACTGATGAAGGAGATCATAAAGGTAAGAAATCAATTACTTTAAAGTCTAACATTGATTCTGATGATACATATTCAAATTATGACATGGACGGTGAGGAGCTGGCACTTATGATCAAGAAATTCAGAAAGCTAAATAGAAAATGAAGAAGATTCAACTGGAAGAAGCATAGCACACAAAATTTCTAGAAGAGACTGATAAAGGACAATGAAACTAGTAAATATGTAATATGCTTTGAATGCAAGAAAAATGGGCATATCAGACCAAACTATCTACTGTTGAAGAAGGAGAAAAGAAAAACTAAGAAGTACAAAAAAGCTCTCAAAGCTGAAACTTGGAGTGACACCGAGTGTGAGGAAAGCGAAGAAGAATATGCCAACATATGTCTGATGGCTCATTCTGACTTAGACTCAGAATCAGAAACAAACTTTGATTCAGATTTAGACAAAGAAATTGAGGTTAGTGACTTAAAAATTCCTTTCAAAGTCTCTAAATACATAGATGAACTTTGTCTCAATTTTAAATCCTTTCTCAAAAGGATTTCTAAACTAAAAAGGGAGAATTCTAAACTCAGGCAATAGGAAGTTTCTTGGAAAGAAAATTTTGAAAGTCTGAAAACAAGTTTTGATAATTTGAAAGAAAATTATGATTCTATTTCAAAGGAAAATACTGTTTTGAAAAATGATATTTCAAATATAACATAAAGATTTTCAAAAGGATTCGAGAAACTAGAGAAAATTCTTTCAACTCAAGTACCCTACTTTAACAAATCTGGTTTGGGTTTGACTTCAAAAATCGTTTCATTAATTGATTTTCCCAAAATAAAAGAAAGAATTAAACAAAGACCTGCAAAGACATTTTACAGAAATCATTTTCAAAAAGTTTTTATAAAACCTGTTGGCCGCAGTGTACTTAGATATTCAAAGTGTAATAGCTCAGAACATTTCATGAAAGAATGTCCCAAGATTTGGAGACCAGTTAAGATGGACTGGGCTAAGACTGTTCTTAATACTAACTCTCCTAGACCTAAGAAGATTTGGGTATCAAAGAAAGTTTGAGTTTTTCTTTTGATCACAAGTCACTATTAAAAGAAAGATCAAATGATATTTGGATAGTGGCTGTTCGAGGCATATGACATGAGATTCAAGCTTCTTCATAAAGCTTGTTAGACTAAATCGTGGAAAAGTGTTTTTTGAAGGAAACAACAAAGGAAAAATTGTAGAATGTGGAATTGTGAAGATTGGAAGCCTGACTATTAATAATGTTTCTTTGGTAAAAGGTTTGAACTACAATCTACTGAGCATAAGTCAGCTTTGTGATACTAGTTTTAGAATAAACTTCCTAGAAGGCATTTGTTTTGGAATGAGTCAAGATTTCTCTCAATCTTTTACTAGTCGAAGGCATGGTAACATATACCTTCTAGATGTAAACGCAGAAATTTTTCAGTGTCTTATTTCTATTCAAGATGAAGCAAGTCTTTGACATCGGAAGCTTTGTCATGTTAATATGAAACAAATTGCCAAGATTTCTTCTAAGAAGCTTGTTCGAGGACTTCCTAATCTAGCTTACCAGAAGAATGAGTTATGCACTCCATGTGTCTTGGGAAAACAAGTCAGAAGTTCCTTTAAACCTGTGAATCAAGTCACTACCAATCGAGCTCTGCAGCTTCTCCATATGGACCTTTTAGGATCAACCAAAACTTAGAGTATTGATGGAAAGAAATATTGCCTAGTAATCGTGGATGATTACTCTTGCTTTACTTGGGTATACTTTTTGGCAAGTAAGTTTAAAGCATTCTCTTATTTCTCAAAGTTTACGAAGAAGGTTCAGAATGAAAAGGGTTATGTTATTTCAAGTATACGAATTAACTATAGAGGTGAGTTTGAAAATCAAGACTTTGTGAGGTTATGTGATGAATTTGATTTTCAGCATGTTTTCTCTTCTCCATACACTCCAGAAAAAAAAAAAGGGGGTTGTGGAAAGGAAGAACAGATCCTTACAAGAGATGGCCATAACTCTCTTGATAGAGAGCAAGATATCTTCTCGATTTTGGGCAGAAGTAGTCTCCACTGCTTGCCATATTATCAACAGAGTATTCTTAAGGCCTACCTAGAGAAAACTCTTTATGAAGTGTATAAAGGAAAGAAGCCTATTGTTTCCTATTTTCATGTCTTTGGCTGCAAATATTTTATTTTGAAGAATACAAATGATCGATATAGAAAATTTGAAGAGAAATCAGACGAAGGAATTTTCCTGCGCTATTTGACTTCAAGTAAAGCCTACAAGGTCTTTAACAAGAAGACTCAATCCGTGGAAGAATCTATGAACGTCAAGTTTCAGAATTATGTGCAGAATCTACCAAATTAGACTCAACTTGAAGAGTCTGAACCTATTTTAGACTTTACAAAGTCTACTTCTCTCGAAGAGGTTTAGACTTTTGGAGAATCGCAACAAACAGACCAAGAAGTTTAAAACGAAGCAGATGATCAACAGAAGCAGCAATTAGAAGCACAAGTCAAGTCATCCCAAAGAACTCATCATTGGCAACATTGATGAAGGAATCCGCACTAGATCCAAAAGAAGAGAAGAGTTCGGTGCTCTAGCACTTGTTTTTGAGATAGAACCAAAAGGTGTAGACGAAGCACTGTCTGATAAAAGCTGGATAGAAGCTATGCATGAAGAACTCAGACAATTTAGCATCAATGATGTATGAGAGCTAATTCCAAAACCCAAAGGCAAATTCGTGGGTTTTCAGGAACAAAATGAATGAGAAAGGAAAAGTGATCAGAAACAAAGCAAGACTCGCGACAAAAGGATATACACAGGAAGAATGGATAGACTATGATGAGACTTATGCATCAGTAGCGAGGTTAGAAGCAATTAGATTATTACTTGGTTTTGCTTGTTATAAAAGTTTCAGCTTATTCCAGATGGATGTCAAAAGTGCATTCCTAAATGGGTTCATACAAGAAAAATTCTATGTGAAACAACCACTTGGATTTGAAGATCCAAGGAAACCAGACTCAGTCTATAAACTGAAAAATGCCTTATATGGATTAAAGCAAGCACCTCGAGGCTAGTATGAAAGGTTGAGTAAGTTTCTAACTCAAAACGGTTTTGAAAAGGCATACCTGCAGGAAACTAACTTCGTCTTCCCTGGTTCAAAGTCTAGGTCCATTCATGGTATCAGAGCCATGGTTTCGTTTTGTAATTTTATCCGTTCCATGTGCTTAATAGGTGAATCCAGTGCTGAGAAGATCCCTTTACATCAATTCCACCGAACCAGAGATTCTCGAAGTACCTGTTTCTCTTGCATCATCTCCATCATCCTCAACCCCATCAGACTTTTGTGTTTCTAATACCTCTAAGATAGACTATCTTTATGAAGTTTCTCTTAGTAATGAAACCGAGATTTTTGAAACCCAACTTCCTATTATGAATCCCTACTCCGCTTTTGCTAAACCCACTTCATCATTTTCACCTATCCATTCCATTCGACAACTTATTCACTAAACCCCAAAGCAAGTAAAGGAATACGTTCAGTCCTCCAAATTCGACCAGCACCCCATTCCTACTACTTAAAAAGAGTACTTTGTTACTCTTTAGATCCCTCCAGAGTTTCCCAGACAATGGGCTCAACAGGGATATTCTCATGTACATTATGGCGCTGTTCGTCTTACTCTTACTTTTCATGGTCGCAAGGGTTTGCCAGTTGTTGCAAGAATAGCATTGTTGTAAACTCAATTCCTAGAATACCAGCATGCTTGTATTGGCACTGTCCAAACTATTCTGAATGCTGGCACAATTTTTGTGACTCTGTATCCTAACTTCAACATCGCTCTTTCAGATCCCCAATTGCTTTCTTTTATGAAGGTATAGATCCAGCTCACTGGAGCTCCTCAAACTGTTGATTCTGTTGCTGCAACACTGCATTACCAAATGGTTTATCGAGTGCAAAACCATGCTCTTGATTTAAATTTCAACAATGGAAATGAAGATGCCTTGTTCATCTCCATGCACAATGATCAAGCCTCCTGCATCCATGTCCCTAGACAAATTCCAAAGGAGAAGTTAGCCACTCTCCTTCTAGAGACTTGCATCACCAACTATGAAAAGTTGCACTAGAGCAACAAGCCTTTCTAGTCTTCAGACTCTGAGTAAATCCGAAAAAAAGATGGAACTGTTTCCATCAAATTTGGCAAGGAAAATGAAGAAAATCCTTCAATCTTCTAAACCCTTTTCATGATCGAACCTTGTGTTCCCGAATCAATTTCCGAGCCAGATCCAAAAAAGCTTGTTCGATATTTCAATAATGATGGACATCCTGTCCATTATTATAAGGACCAATATCATCATTGTTTTTTAGATCCTTTTTGCCAATGCTCTTATTGCATAAAATCCCCCGACGAGGTAGATCCATATGCAAAACCTCCACCTCGAAGAAAGAAACCAAAAGATCTCATGTACCAAAGGTACTTGAACGAAGACCTATAGTCAGAGGGGCATTGATGATGTTGCCACTATTTGTTAAAAAAAGCCATGGACGTCGGAAGAACAAGATGGTGTGGACTTCAAGTTTTGGTTGCATGGTTCGCAATTCCTTTTCCAAAAGATATTTCCAATGAATGGGAGGATATAACCAATTGAGAAAGTCTAGGAGATTTTTGTCGATCTCCTTTTCAATGTTTCCTCTGCTGAGTCCAAATATTCTAATGAGGTTGGCTATGAATCTTCTGGTTGGAACTTTAATAGCTATTAAGTACTTATTGGTTAAGTACCATAATAAATTTTTGAGTTGATCAGGAAAATCATCTTCCTTCCAGATTAGAGGATGTATGAATGGATAGTCTGAATTTAACCCAAAAGAATAAATAATCGAACCTCCATTAAGTCTAAACAGGTCTGTGTGGCATTGCCACATGATTTTATCCAAATTTTCAGTGAGACTGTCGGTCTGGATTTGCTCAATAATCTCATTGGGATATCGCTAGCTTGGCCAAACTTTGATCTTCTCAATTTTGTATTTTTCACCATGATTTAGCATATGGAAAGCATGTCTCATTTTTCTTGGTAATATGCTTTGTTTCAAAAGAATATTTTGAAAATCATTCAGCCCATCGAAGTAGTTGAGAAGTTAGGATCTGCTTTTGTTTAAACTTGGTCATCTGTGGGAAAGATGCAATGTCTAATTCTACCAAGAAATGGTGGCCGGTGAGATGGAATTTAAACATTTTTATTTCATTTTTCACTACCAGGATTTCTTTGAAATTGGAATGATAATGCATTTTAGCTTGGGAAAACTTTCCACTTTTATGGGCACAAAGGTGTCTCTTACCATTAATTTCTTCAAGTAGGATGGCTGCCCAGTATTCATCACTGGCGTCAGTCTGGAGAATTCTTTTTTCTGTTGATGGTATTTGTAATGCTGGAAGATTTTGCATAATCTCCTTAAGCTTAGCCACTACTTTAGTCTGAGTTTTTCCCCAAGGTAAGGGATTCTTCTTCAGCATTGACTGGAGTGAAATCAGCAGTTTTGCAATGTTTGGGACAAAATCCTTGAGATAATTAATTATCCCAAGAAATTGCTGAACTTGTTTTGTCATGAAGTTTTCTTTAGGAAACTTCAACAATTCCTGAGCAATGTGTGGCCCTGGGTAATACGTACCTTTGTTGAGGCGCATACCAAGAAATTCAATTTCTGTCTGGGTAATATTCATTTTTCTTTGAGAAAGCATGATGTCATGCTTCTTCATGATTTCTTTGAACTGCTCAAGGAGTTGACAATGCGACTACTCATTAGATTGTAGAGCAGGATGTCATCGATGTATATTGTTGCACTTGACAAAATTGGTTGGAAAATTCGACACATGGCCTTTTGGAAGAGAGATGGTGCTACCTTTAGGCCAAAAGAAAGAACTTTCCACTAGAAGTGTTGGTTTGGAATACATAATCCTGTTTTGGATCTGTCTTTAGGATAAATACCCAATTGCCAAAATCCGGCTTTGAGATTGAATTTGGAATAAATGTGGGCTCTGGTTAAATCATGAATGGACCTAGACTTTGAACCAGGGAAGACGAAGTCAGTTTCCTACAGGTATGCCTTCCCACAGTAGGTGAACAACTCTCGTTCAAGTCTTTTAGGAATAGTTTTTTAGCAGAAAACCACTCAGCCCTTTAATTTAGAGCCTAGAGACACTCAAAGATGCCAGGATAGAAACGTTTCTAACTACCCGAGCTACATTTCTCAGAAGATCCTACCAGGCTAGAGAAGAATAGGAGTTTAGAAAGCCATAAAGAGGTTTTTCACAAAACACTCACTTTGCTTCAAGGGACTCTACCCAACACATTACACCCTCCACTACCTTGTTTATAAAGAAAGAAGGAAAATATTTTCTACTAGTACAAATTTATGTAAATGATATTATTTTTTATTTTCCTAACGAAAGTTTCTGCAAGAAATTTTCAAGATCTATGCAGGATAAATTCGAGATGAGCATGATGGGTGAGTTAACTTTCTTTTTGGGATTGCAAGTCAGACAATCAAAGAAAAATGTATTCATTCACCAAGAGAAATATGCAAGAGATCTTATCAAGAAATTTGGGTTGGAGAATTGCAAGAAGACAGAGACACCAATGTCGAGCTCTTCGAAACTGGACAAGGATGAAGGAAGGAAGAAAGTAGATAAGAAGTTATACAAAAGCATGATCGGTTCACTTCTCTACCTTACTGCTTCTATACCTGACATTTTATTTAGTGCTTGCATCTGTGTTAGATTTCAGTCTAATCCAAGAGAATCTCACTTAAGTGCTGCAAAATGCATCATTAAATATGTTGCAACTTCTCTAAAGCTGGGTCTGTGATATCCAAAAGAAGGAAACATTACTCTTCTTGGATATTCAGATACTAATTTAGTCGATTGTAAAGTGGATAGAAAAAGCACATCTGGCACCTGTCAACCGCTGGGAAATATGCTGGTATCTTGGTTCTCAAGAAAGCAAAGTACTGTAGCATTATCAACAACAGAAGTAGAGTATGTTACTTTTGGAAGTTGTTGCTCTCAAATCCTATGGATAAGACAATAATTGAGAGATTTTGGGATTGAAGAATCGTGCACCAAGATCAAATGCGAGAACACTAGTGCTATAAATCTCACCAAGAACCCAATTCTTCATTCAAGGGCGAAGCATATAGAGATTCGACATTACTTTATAAGAGATCATGTCCAAAATGGGGAGATTATGATTTAGTTAATTGATTCGAAGAATCAGCTAGCAAACATCTTTACAAAGCCTCTAGAGAAAAATTTATATGAGTCTATTTACACCAAAGTAAATATTATATCTCCAATCATTTAAAGTCTGAAGTTGGTTAGACTCAGAATGTCTAGAAGCTACTTCAGAATGAGAATGTCTCAAGTCCATGTATTTTAATTTTTGGAATAAAAAGGCATGATTATTTGAATCGTCGCTTGCCTAATTTATTTTTAGAAATTATTATTTCATTGATAATTTTCGATTTTTGAATTTTTGGAAGTTACCTTTTTGAAAATTGTTCTGAAAAGACATTTTCTTGTGACGCTTCAAATACCCCCTGTCAGTTTCTTTATATACCATCAAGTATCTCTTTCAAACACATCGTTTCAAAACCCTAGAATGCAGACTCTCTTCTCTAACTTTTACTCTCAAGATTTCTCTACAAGTTTTCATCTTTCTACACTCGAACTCGTCTTCGAAATCCTCCAAGTTTGCAAGCATGTCTTACCAAAGGAAATCCTCTTAGATTGCAAGCAAAGGGCCCCGGAATGTGGCAGAAGGGCAGACACATTTCAATTTCACTAAGGAAGATTCTTTGCGCAACTCTCTGCAGCAATTTCCATAGAATTCTCCACAGAATCCTTCGCATCAACCTCTAGAAGAGGAAGTCGAGCAAGATGCAGTACCTCTTAGGACCTTAACTCCCCAGGTTCTTTATAAACATTATGGTTATCTGAAAATGGGTGGTACACCAATGTCCTTTATTACTGATTTTCAAAGAGGACACAGGCATAGGAACGAAACGTTGTTTTTAAGAACGATGGAACACTTAGGAATAGTGCCAAAAGGAGCGGCAGACGAAGCTTTTCTTAACTTTCCTGCTGACCCTAGGTTTGTTCTAAGCATCCTGAAAATAAGGATGATGACGAAAGGATGTTTTTGAACTTTCAACCTAGAATGGGTGTGGCTACTAATGAACCGGGTGAGAGAACGAAACTCTTCCATTCTAAAGAACACAAAAGGGTTTACACCCAAATGCTGAAAAGAGGGGTGATGAACCCTCGAACTGTTGATTTTGACTTCCTAGACTCAATCTAGGTGAACTTAAGGGAAAAGTTGGCCTTCCTTCAACAAAAAAATTTCTATTCTAAGACGGCTGTTGCATATCCAGAGTTGACTGCATTTTTCTACTCAAATCTATCTTTTCTTAAGCACAATCGAATCCAATTTACCATGAGTGATAAAGCCTATGTGGTGGATGTTGACACATTGGCAAA